>JASUAD010000003.1:6249545-6857500 GCA_037013555.1 Sextonia rubra | reverse complement strand
GATAACCTGAAACTCAATGCTCACATCCCAAATCCATTAAAACAATTTGAGGGCATTAGATGGATTTTAGTTTGCTCACCCATGCATACAAATCCCATGATGAATCTCCAATCCACAATCCAAGAACAAGTTGAAGTGTGGGTGTTTCTTTCTTCTTCTCTCTCTCTTTTTTTTTTTTTTTGAGAAGGATGATTATGTTGAGGGCCAAAAGACTATAGCCCAAAAGCAAGCATCCAACATAGCCCTAAAGACTAAACAACACCACACCTGACAAGCCTACACATAGAGACCAAACAACACAACAACAATTGCTACGGACCTAAAATAGAACCCATAACAGAACCCAAGGCTACACATAGAAACCAAAACAACACTTGACCCTGGATGCTTGGTGCACCCATCACTAAAAGCTGCTAATAGGGGGCACACGTGAGGTGGATCCACTTCGGAAACGGTTAGTTTGCCCAGTCTATTGATGTAATCTGATGTCTAGATTGAAGAGGCAACTACAGTATTTGTTAAGCACCGAAAAAGACTCTGATAACTTGTTGATAGGTGGAGGTCTTGGAGGTATTGTTCATGGGTGTGAAGAGGAAGCAAAGCAGGGAATAGCATTGGTGTTGGAACATCCATCCTTGCTTGGAGGTCAACAACATTTTTAGTTATTCTTTTGCAAAATTTAGCCTCCCCCATTGAAAGCTTGTCAGCACTTGAATAACCTTTTTTCAATTGACCATGCATGCCTAAGAAAGCTGACCATATTTCTGTAGAGTCCACTATTGTGAGGCAGTCCCCCCCTATGATTAGATTCTGGAAATTCAACTTTTTACAGATCTCTAAGCCTTCCAAAAGTGCAAGTAGCTCAGCTTCCAGCGGATTGGTTGCAGCAACCTTCCCTGTAAAGGCCATGATGAGGGTACCTGCAGAACCTCTGATTATCCCACCAATACCTGCAGATTGAGAGAATGGGTTGTAGGATCCATCGAAGTTTAGTTTTACATGGTAACCTGGGGGTGGAAGCTAGATATCTGGGGAAACACCATAAGCATTCACTGGCAAAGAGATGAAGTTAGAATGGTTCCACTGATGTAAAGCAAATAATGTTTTAGATTTAACTGAAAGTGGAAATATGGGGGAGTGGTTAAAGATATGGTCATTCCTCGTTTTCCAAATAAACCAAGATACAAAGATGTCAAGCTTGGTGGAAGGACTAGATGGCCTTGACCAGAACCATTGAGAGAAAGTCATAAAGGTAGTTGGTTGTATTTTAGTTGTGGAAATAGGTGCCGAATGTGTTGTGCGCGTGTGTGCAAACGCAACCAAGATCACCAATCACCACACAAGAAGACAAAAAGATTTACGTGGTTCGGCAAAGATGCCTACGTCCACGGGAAACCAATTTCCACTAGGTTCTCCTCCAATCTGTGAAACCGCAGCCTTGGAATCTCAGCCACTCTCAGCCTCTCTGACTGACCATCTAGGGTTACAGATTACATCATTTATATAACCATTACATCCTTGTCCCCCAAGAACTCTATCTGAAGAAAACGGAAAGTCCTAACCCATTAGAAAACTACTGTATGACAAAACAGGAAATTCCTAATGTCATTAGGGAAATCACCCTAGATACTGAACCCACTAATGGTCTGGACCCACATGGCCAACAATCTCCCCCTCCAGACCATGGGGAAGATGCCCTGAACCCCTTAATGGGAGTTCAGTCCGGCCAACTCTGAACACAGCTCCAGCTTTCCCTTAGACACAACCTTGGTCATCATGTCCGAGGGATTATTATCCGAATGAATCTTTTCCAGCTTCATGAAGTTCTTCTCGATCACCTCACGAATCCAATGGTACTTGATATCAACGTGCTTCATGCGACCATGATATGTAGCATTCTCACTGAAATCCATAGCACTTTGACTATCACAGTAAACTACATATTCTTCTTGCTTCAAACCTAGTTCTTGAAGGAATCTCTTCAACCAAAGCATCTCTCTCCCTGCTTCATTAGCAGCTATGTATTCTGCTTCAGTTGTAGACTGTGCTGTACACTTCTGTAACTTTGATTGCCAGGAAATAGCTCCCCCTACGAAAGTAAACAGATAACCAGAAGTCGACAACCGATGATCAAGATCGCCTGCAAAATCAGCATCAGTATAACCTTCCATGACGGGTTTTGAGCCTCCGAAACATAAGCACACCTTGGAAGTACCTCTCAAATACCTAAAGATCCATTTCATTGCTTCCCAATGCTCTTTTCCAGGGTTTGCGAGAAATCTACTCACTAAACTCACAGCATGAGCAATGTCTGGCCGTGTACAAACCATGACATACATGAGACTCCCCACAGCAGAGGAGTAAGGAACACATGCCATCTGTTCCTTTTCATCATCTGTAGTAGGACACAAGCATTTGCTTAGTTTGAAGTGACTGGCGAGAGGTATGCTAACTGGCTTAGCATTCTTCATGTTGAACCGTTCGAGAACTCGTTCAACATATTTCTCCTGTGATAACCACAACTGCTTGGAACTCCTATCACAACGTATTTGCATGCCCAATATCGTTCGTGCGGGACCCAAGTCTTTCATGTCAAACGACTTTGACATCTCCTCTTTTAACTTGCCAATCAACTTGCTATCCTGTCCAACTATCAGCATATCATCTACATATAAAAGAAGGATGATGAACCTGCCATCGATAAATCGACGAACATAGACACAATGATCTGCAGCTGTCCTCCGGTACCCATGACTCAACATGAATGAATCAAACTTCTTGTATCACTATCTCAGTGCTTGCTTCAGCCCGTAGAGACTCTTCTTCAACTTGCAAATCATATGTTTTTTTCCTTCTACCTCAAACCCCTCTGGCTGAGTCATGTAGATCTCTTCTTTCAAGTCACCGTGAAGAAACGCGGTCTTCACGTCCATCTGTTCAAGCTCAAGGTCCATGCTGGCGGCTAGACCCAAAACGACTCTGATAGAAGTCATTTTCACAACAGGAGAGAAAACATCATTGAAGTCGATACCCTTCGTTTGTGCGAAGCCTTTTACCACTAACCGTGCTTTGTGCTTCACCAGTTTCCCATTCTCATCCTTTTTCAGCTTGAACACCCATTTGTTTTTCAGAACATTCCTATCTTTAGGAAGTTGCACCAGCTCATAAGTCTTGTTCTTCTTCAAAGAACTCATCTCATCCTGCATAGCCTTCATCCACTCATCTTTATCAGCATGAGTCATTGCTTCTCGAAAGCTAGCTGGCTCTCCCTCATCAGTAAGCAACACATATTCGGATGCAGGATACCTAGTTGATGGTTGACGCTCCCGTGTAGACCTCCTAACTTGAGGTTCCGTGGTTTCAATCTGAGGAGACTGCTGCTCCCCTTGCTCAACACCCCCATCATTTGGCAACCCCTGTGCCTCATCACGATCCGGATCGTTTTGTCCACCTTCTCCACCTGTAGTCTGCACCGGAGAAGGAGTCGGTGTGAGATCAACCACTCCATCAACTTTCTTAGAAAACTTATCAATCTTCTCAACATCTCCAAAGAACTGATCTTCATGGAAAACCACATCCCTACTTCTGATAAGTTTCCTCTTCTCTGGATCCCATAATCTGTAGCCAAACTCATCTCCACCATAACCAAGAAAGATGCAACTCACTGCCTTATCGTCCAACTTGGAACGCTGCTCCTTTGGAACATGTACGAACGCTTTACACCCAAACACCTTCAAATGTGAATAGGCAACATTTTTACCTGTCCATCTTCTCTCTGGAAGATCATAATTCAAAGGAACTGAGTAAGATCTGTTAATCAGATAAATGGCAGTCAGAATGGCTTCACCCTAGAATGACTTAGGCAACCGTGCTAATCTTATCATGCATCTCATCTTCTCAAGAATAGTGCGGTTCATTCTCTCTGCCACACCATTGTGCTGTGGAGTACCAGGAACTGTTTTTTCATGTCGAATGCCATGCTTCAAGCAATAGTTTTTGAACTGGTTGGATGTGTACTCTCCTCCATTATCTGAACGGAGACACTTTAAGAGTTTACCTGTTTCTCTTTCAACCTGGACATGAAACTGTTGAAACATCTGGAATACTTGATTCTTTGATTTCAACGGATAAACCCAGACTTTTGGATGCATCATCGATGAATGTGACAAAGAACTTATTGCCACCCAATGATTTTACCTCTATGGGACCACAAACATCAGAATATACCAAATCCAACACATGTGATTTCAATTTTGATGTCGAAGAGAAAGCAACCCTATGCTGTTTACCATATAAACAATAATCACAAGGGTCAAGGGACATACCTTTGGAGCAAGGAATTAAATCCTTCTTTGCCAACATCTGCAAGCCTTTCTCACTCATATGACCAAGCCTCTTATGCCACAGATTCAGAGAGGAATTGTCTTGAACTGCATTCAACGCATCTTTGCACAGCTTTACTTGTGTTTTATAAAGAGTATTACCTGCTGTTCCTCTCGCAATAACAAGAGACCCTTTAGTGAGCTTCCATCTACCATTTCCGAAGTAATTCTCATAACCTGCACGGTCCAATGCAGTCCCGGAAATCAGATTCAACCGCAGATCAGGAACATGTCGCACATCTTTCAGCGTCATTGTGCAACCAATATCGGTTTTAATGCAGACATCACCGATACCAACAATCTCTGAATGACTCGTGTTGCCCATCTTCACAATACCAAAGTCACCTGCTTTGTACGTCGTGAACATCTCCCTGCAGGGAGTAGCATGGTAGAATGCTGCTGTGTCAACAACCCACTCAACCTGACCATCTGCAACACTCAAACACTTATCATCATCGCCGGCGAGCACCACTACTTCCTGTTCCAAAGTAGCTGTAGTGTTATCATTGTCATTCTTCTTCTCATTGTTGGATCCTTTCTGTTCCTTCATGGCAAAACAATTTTTCCTGATGTGGCCCATCTTGCCACAGAAAAAGCATTTTACAGACTTTTTCTTGCTTTGTGATTCACTGCTAGACTTAGACTGTGATTCACCTCTAGATTTGCCACGACCCCCCTTTGGACCTCTACTCTTACTCCTCCCCCTGTTCTCAGTAACAAAGGCCTGTGCATTATCTGTCTCTGCAGATTTCCGTCTAGTTTCTTCATTCTGTAGACTACTGGTAACCTGACTCATGGATAACACACCATCTGGAGTAGAGTTGCTCACGGAAACAACTAATGTCTCCCATGTATCTGGTAAAGAACTCAGAAGCAATAAAGCTTGCATCTCATCATCAAGGATCATCTTCATAGTGGCTAACTGATTTACCACACTTTGGAACTCATTGATGTGATCTTCGATCTGACCACCATCCTTGAATTTCATGTTCACAAGCTTTCTGATTAAGAAGGTTTTGTTCACTGAGGTTTTTTTATCATACATTGCTTCTAGCTTTTTCCAAAGGGTATTCGCATTGGTTTCATTAGACACGTGGTGAAATATACTGTTATCAACCCACTGTCTGATGTGACCAATCGCTTTTCTATGCAATTTGTTCCATTCAGCATCTTGCATATCTTTCGGTCGGGCACTATCCCCCTCAACGGGATCATGGATGTCTTTACAATAGAGAATATCCTCCATCTTTGGTTTCCAGATCAACCAATTGGAATGGTTGAGCTTAACCATGGTAGTGTTAATAGTATTGTTCTCCATCTTAATCAAATTAAGTAACAAGAAAAACAAACAACTAACACTGACCTCAACTCCTGCACCAAGCTGTAGATCTCGTCAACACGAGTACGCTGGAAGAAACGGATCTGAAACCCGACCCCGGATGGCTCTGATATAGCAAAAACGGTTTTCTGCGCTCCCGATTTGGTCAAACTCCTTGTTGACCGTCAAACAGCCAATCTTCTTCCACTAACACGTAGATCTACTCGAAACGAGTCCGTAGGCGCAAACGGATCTCCGATCGGACGTCGGATGATCAAGATATCGCAGAGACAAATTTCTGCCTTCAATCTGGTCAACTCTGGCCGTTGACCGTCTATCCGATGACGTGGGCTGACGTCAGCCTGATGACTTCACGCTGCTAACGTCTGCGCGGCGGCTGACGGGCTGGACCGTCTGTTGCCGGGTTCAGGTCGACCTGCCCCGAACTGTTAACCTGTGCGGCGGGGCTGGGCTGGACCCACATGGCCAACAGAATGTCCTTAGCTATCTTTCAGTGCACCAAAAGGTGGTCAGTTGTTTCATCCTCTTCATGAAAGAGAGTGCAAACTGGGGACACTACACTGTTTATATGGTGCATTTTTTGGCCTGTAGGTAGTCTGTCCTATAACACTCTCCAGGTAAAGAAGAAAAGTTTGGATAGTAGCTGCAGAGACCACAAATTTTTCCCTGGTAGGTGGGGGCCTATCTGGGGCTGGTCAATGGCTTTATATAAAGCCTTTATTGCACACCAGCTGGTTCATCTCCCCAACACCTGATGTCTGATCCTCCAATGGGAATGGCCACAATTTTCTCCACAATTTCTACAACCCAAATCCTATCTGGTAAAGTTTGATTCCATTGGGTTCCCTCAGCACCATTTATTATTAAATCTGAAACCCACACCTTGTTGCAATTTAAGGAGTGGAGAGGGATTTTTAACTGGCCAAACTAATTGGGTTCAAGATGAGGAATCCAAGTGTCTTGGAAAATTTTAGCTGGGTTGCTAAAGATGATGTTCCTCTGTTGGAGTAGAGCTTTCCAAAAGGCAGAGACTGAGCTTTTAACCACATAGTCTTGCAAGGAAGAATTTTGGAGGTAATTATGGTTTAAAAGATGGACCCATAGGGAGTTCGATTGGGTTAGAAATCTCCATAGAGTGTGGGCCAAAGTGGCTATATTTAACTTGTCCATTGCCTTAAAGCCTATGCCACCATGGATAGTTGGCTTAAAGCCCTTGTCCCAAGCCATTGGAATCCATTGACGGGAAGTAGTTTTGCCAGACCAAAGAAACCAAGATTGACAGTGATGCATCAGTTTGACATTCTTGGATTTAACTTTGTGAAGGCACATCTAGTATGATGGAAGGGAGGAAGATACTGACTGGATGAGGATTCTTCGACCTGCATGTGATAGAGACACTCCTTTCCAAGTTTGGAATTGGCATTCAGTCTAGACAGGATTATGCCATATCTGAGGTATTTGGGTGACCAGTTGAGAGGTGAGCTCCTAAATATTTTGTTGTGCCGATGACTTTTGAATTCCCAATTCCATTTTGATTGATCTCTTAACATCCAAAGAAGCAGAAAAAGAATAGGCCTGACTCTTTTGGGTTTGATAACTGATCAGATTCAGTTCCAAATAAGGAAAGTTCAGATTGAAGTTTCCTAGCCCATTTTTGCTTGGCAAAAAAATATATGATGACATCATCGGTGTATTGCAATGGCCCAATTCTTTTTTTTTTTTTTTGAAGAATAAGTAATGCCTTTATTTCTTCAAATATAAATTACAAAAACAGGGTCTATCCGAATTTAGGGTAGAACTTCCAAAGGGGCATACCCCTCATAAAACCAATCACATCAAAGAAAAATGCCCATAGCGTGGGCTTTAAGCAAGCTATAAAGAAAGAAATAACATTTCTAATTCCAAAGTATTAATTTGATTAGGAGCATCCTATTGAATTGAATAGTTTCTTGCTGAAGCTTTAAATAATGCACATGATCATTTTAAGAAGATGAGTTGCTAGCCTTTTAACTTTAAATCTCTCTCTCCAAGGAGACAAATGAGGTTGGTGTATCATCTGCATTAGAAGGCCTTTTGATTCTGTTGATATAGGACCATAGTTTGGAACTAGTCTCAACAAATGGTAACCTGCTGAATAATAATCAAGACCAGATTCAATAGCTGCTTTTGTTGGCACTCAAACATGAACCCAATTCTTTCACCCCCAGGTCGTAGTTAAGGCAAGATACTCAGAAAACTAAGATTGAAGTGATGGAGGCCTCTGAAAAGGGCTTCTCCTATTATGAGGTACAAGTAGGGTGATCTTGGATCCCCGTCTTAAACCTCTTGATGGGGAGAATAGTTCAGAGAACTTACCATTAATTTTAACTACATAGAAGACCGTTGCAACACACATCAAAATTCTCCTAGTAACCTTCTCATCAAACCCCAGCTGGAGAAGACACCTTTTTGAAGTTAGTGGGTGTTTCTTTCTATTATTTCTTAGTCCAAAAGATCTAACCTTTGAAGTTAGAAGCTGCTTCAATGCAAAATAAAGTTAAAGAGACCGAGGAGACGGAGTTTAAGAAGATTCATGAGCGTGCAACCCTAGTGAGGCCTATGAGAGAGGAAGAGCGGTGGAGTGGATGCAGTGGTGGTGGGGAGAAAACATGTAAGGACCCAAACCTAGAAATACCCAATTGCTAGGGTTTCCTTGAATCTCTGTCCCAAATAGATGAATTAGGCACAAAGATAGTTATGATTTGATTTGGGGGTAATTGAGGACCTATTTGTAAATTAGAAACACTGAAAGGGCACGTTTGGTAAGCTAAGAGGAACCCTCTAATTGGGGACCTATTTGTAAATTAGAAAAACTATAAGGGCACATTTGGTAGACGAAGAGGAATCCTCGACATTCTCTTGATCTAACTTATCCACAAAGATAATTTTTAAGGAGAATTCCATGTTTGGTAAACAGAGAGAATTCCTACCATCTATGGATGTGTGATCCAACGGCTATAGGTTTTTTAAAATTTTCTCAAAATTTATGAAAAACTAAGAGTTGATCTTGCACCCCGTAGTTGTCCTTGGGTATCTAGAGAATTTGAACGGTTTAGATCTTGCGAATGGGGCCTAGAGGAATATAAAAGTAATATTATAGAATCTGAACTTAATCTCAAAATCTATGACGGATTAATATGGCTGAGATTTGACATAATAACTGTTTTTGACATTCTAATCATGATTAATAGTTCAGATCTTCATTATGGGACCCATACAGTAGGTTTCCAAAGCAAGAAGGGTAACCTATAACTTACTGATTTTGGGATAGTAACAGGTACCGTTGCAGCGTTTTCTCCTTTCTCTCTGTCGAAAGTATCCTCAACAGCTGATATTTTTCCTTAATTTTCTCATTATCTATGATGAATCATGCGGCAGGAATTTGACCCCAAAGCCATTTTTGGCCTGATGAAGAGATTGAATGGTTTTTTTGCAAAAAGGCCATACAGAAGTCCACAATCGTGATCCAACGGTCTGGACTTTATTGCAAATATCTTAAATTATATGATGAATCAGTGGCTGATTTTTATCTGGTAGTCATTTTAAACCTTTTAAACATGATTGACGGTTTAGGTCATGATTGTGAGACTCATAAGGTAGGTTTCCTAAGGCAAAACTGATAACCTCTTTCTAACGTCCAAATATACTGAACCTCCACTTTCTTTGTGCTTGTTGATTTCTGAAATCGGATGGGGGAAGTTGGATGCTCCAAATAATTGCAAGAGCAGAATGAGAAAGTCTTTGGGCTCTAAATCCACTCTTTGCCAAATGTGAAAAATTCATGGAATCATGAAAAAATGGAAGGATTCTGCAACATGGATGTTTACAATACATGCCCTGGTTTTTCCTAAATTCTAAAAATACTAATATTTGACTCATTGGATAGAAAATAATTAATTATGAAACTTCAATAAAACACATGGACCCATTTGTTAACAAATAAACACAAATAAAGCATTTAGAGTAATCACATGTTAACCAAAATAGGAAAATTGTTTTAAATTTGCAACAACCCATATGCGGGCTGGCCCCACATTGATGTGCATGACCAAACACCCTTTTTCTTGCTTATTTAATTGATTTCCATTGAAAGAAAGAGGCCCACTTCCTAAATAACTACAATGCACACAACTTTCTAAAAGTTAACAATCATAAGCCGACTCAAACCAAACCATCTCCACTTATAAAAAGGGCAGCCCTCTCCTCTCTCCAAACTCACAACAACCAAACCACCCCACCCCACCCCACACCCCCCCCCCCCCCACCAACAAAAACACAAAACAACAAAAAAAAAAAAAAAGGATTCTCTGTAGTACCACTCTCTCTCCTCTCCTTAACCCTAGATGACTACGCTAATCCCTATTTCAATCAAGTAGAAGCCCTAAAAGAGATAAGCTACATGCTAAAGCCAAAAAGTGTAGAATTCATAACATGTACTTCACTTTTTATTTGTAAAATCCATCTCCCTCACATATCCATGGCGTGTCCTTGCTGCATCATAGGTACCAAACATTACTATGAATTAAAGCAAAAGGAAATTAATTATTGTGACTAACATTAACAAAATATGCTGTCATTTTGTAACTAGCAATTAATAAAAGGTTTAGTGGATCATGTCAACCAGTATCCTCTATTACTCCTCATCCTGCTCTGTCTACCTTAGTTTTATTTGCATTTCTTCCTGTGTCTTATCCGTCCATCATGTTGTGTTACTGCTTTCTTTACCCTTTGTTCTCTGCAGCTTTTCTATCATTAATGTCTATGTTGATGTTATCCTCTTGTAGAAAATGTTGGTACAGCTGCATAAAAAATTGATGTGTATCCAGGAAACATGTTTGATGTCAAAGACTTGGTTATGCTAACAACTTCTTTCTATATATATATATATTTAACAGTATGTGTCTTTAGGTCTTGTCTAGGCTCATTTTAAAGAGTATGGTCTTGAAAAGTTGCTCTCGACTTGGAATTTGTGAGAAATACTCATTAATACTCCAACAAGCTGAGGATGAGTGATAACTTGAAGATTCAAGATTGTACTGAAGGATAATGCATTGCACTGGTTTGGGAGATTTGAGTAGGACTCATTAATACTTCAGTTGAAGTTGATCACAAACTGAGGATGAGTGACAAAGACCTACTTGAAGATCCATGCACTAAAGGATAGTATATCAACATTTTACATTAGCATGACATGCATGGACCCGTCATATGCTGTTAGTGTTGACAGTTGTAACTTAGTATAGGCATACTTCCAAGACTCCGCACCTTTAAGTCGTGCAATTTATTCAAAGATTTATTATGAGTGCACTGGGCCTATTCACCTGATGATCATTGTTAAAAATTCAGTTACTGTATTTTTGTTGTTTGAAATTCGGTGACTACACGAAAAAACAATTTGTGGTAGGTTGAGTAATAAAACCAAATATCGAGACATTGTGCACAGTTCTCACCACTTGTGAACTATCGAGTTTGAAGCATTTCATGGAAGAGTTGACATTTCTCTCTACAACTCCCCTCCTTATCCAATGTGATAATCATTTGGTGATTGACATAGAATCCAATCCAGAATTTCAGCTAGTGGGTTAAGCAGGTTGCAGTAGAATGTCACTTCGTTGGAGAGATTTCAACTCTTCCAACTCCCATCCTTCCGTCATGTAATAATCATTTGGTGACTGACGTAGAATCCAATACAGAATTTCAGCTAGTGCATTAAGCACGTTGAAGTAGAATCCCACTTCATTGGAGAGAAGATAAGGGACATATCTATACCACATACATAATACCCAAAGACAAGCTAGTGCACATTCACAAAAGCTCTACCTAGGGATCAAATGTGTTGTACTCGGAGCAAGATAGGAATGAATGATATCTTTGCCTAGTTTGAGTGGGAGTTCTAGGAGTAAAGATTACAGAAACTAGATGTTCCATAGATGTAGCATATGCATTGTTTTGGATTCTACTTTTGTTCATCTTAAGTAAATGTATTGGGGACAATTTCCTCATATGCTAGTTAGTAAGAGAAAGTAGTTTCACCACGAGTATTAACTTTTGGCCCTAGTATTTCTTACGGATAACAGTTTCCATCCTCCTTGCCATTTGATTGAGATGCATCTAGGTGTGCACCACAAGGAAGTCTGGTTATGAGATATATCCAGAAGGTCTTTTGATAGAAACTTTCCATATGGAATGTGTTCAGACATTTTTAAACACAAATGTATTGGATATCTACAAAAGTAGTATGCATTCTTCTATGTCCTGTACATATATCTGTATCATAGCCACTGGATAATGGTAGTCTTTTCTACGTCCTGTACCCGTATCCATATTAAAGACAATGGATACTGGTAGTCCAGGCCCATTAAGGTAAATACATACATAGTTATCAACTGATATTTTCCCTTTGTCTAGACATGATTCCATATTTCCTTCTTAAAACAGGTATTCGTAGCCAATCATACTTCCATGATCGATTTTGTTATCCTAGAGCAGATGAATTCATTTGCTGTCATCATGCAAAAGCATCCTGGATGGGTTGGTAAGGCTCTGGTCAATTTTCATGTTTCATACTAAAATACCTTTGTGCTTTCCTTGTATTACTATGTCTTGATTGTCAGGAATTGTAAACTTGTTTTCTATCATGGTCATTTCACTTTCTGTCTAAGAGGAATCATAGCATCCTGCACTGCTGCAATTACAAAGTCTCCCAACTATACCAGGACACCTGTTCTTTTGTGGTTTTAGATCATTGGCATGATAAATCCCAGGGAACCATAGTTGGATGATGTCCCAACTTCCAATAATATCTTGGAAGGGTCTAGAATTTCTATCAGTTGTGCCTACCACTGGATAGTTGAGCTTAGAAGTTTAACTATATGGGATAAAGGTCAAATAATGGAGACGACTAGTATCTTGCAATCTGGAATACTTTGACATTGTTGTCCATGGTGAGGCAATAGGCCTGACATTCTGGAGTGTTGAACCATAGGCTCTGGATATAGTCACTCTTTTTTTCTCATTTATGTTTGTGTTGCAGGGCTTTTACAAAGGACTGCTTTGGAGAGTGTTGGTTGTATTTGGTTTAATCGGTCAGAGGCCAAGGATCGTGAAATCGTTTCTAAAAAGTAACTATTGCCTTTCTTGGATTGAGGAAACTCTACTTTGTATTGCATATTGGTTTGGTAGTAATTTATATTGGTCATGTGCTTGCAGGCTGAGAGCGCACATTCAAGATCCTGACAACAATCCTCCTCTCATATTTCCTGAGGGAACCTGTGTAAACAATGAGTACTCGGTCATGTTCAAGAAGGTGTTTATACTTTCTCCCACTAAATGCTTTTGAAAATCTTATCCCCTGCAGGCGAATAATGTCTCACTCATATTGGGTAATATTATTTATAGCTTTATATGGATCGCCGCCTGTGCCCTTGTACACCTTCAGTGGTTATAAGTAGTAGACTACCTATATGACTGAGACCCCACCACTCCCAGCCCTGCAGCTGACATGTAACATGCTATCCTTGAGCCATTCTAAATTTGATTGGCTGTTTAACTTTTCTTATCTTCTCTTAGTTTGCTTCCCAAATCTTGCATCTTAATTAATCTCAGGAAAATGTTTTGCAATGCAGATAACATTATGTGGAACTGCTCCATGATGTTATTATTCTATTTGACTTTTTTCTATTTCCAACTGATCATCACTGTCTATTTAAAAAGGCTTTATGATGGTTCATGTTAATAATGTATGCCTCTTCCTTTGCTTTTTTATGCCTCTTCCTTTGCTGTTTACAGGGTGCATTTGAACTTGACTGTACCGTTTGTCCAGTTGCAATAAAGTACAATAAGATTTTTGTTGATGCATTCTGGAATAGTAAGAAGTAAGATTTTCCTTGACAGAAATGGATTACCTATTGAAACATATTATGTTGCAAATAGTTGTTTCTATTAATAATTTCTTTTTCACATCCCATATCGACTCCTTTCTCATCTCTTCAATCTCTTTGAGAGTTGCTAACCATTACAACCAAAATGCCTAGGTGTTAGAGTTGTGGCAAACCATATACTTAACAATATATGGTAAATCGATATGCCACAATTGCATCATTTTTTTAATTGGGAACTATTATGTACCAGGGAATCTTTTACAATGCATTTGCTCCGGCTAATGACATCATGGGCTGTTGTTTGCGATGTGTGGTACTTGGAACCACAAAACCCGAAACCGGGAGAGACCCCTATAGAATTTGCGGAGAGGTAAGCACATTTCTACTGCCTAGTAATATCTGTATCATTTTAAGGAGCAGTTTACTTGCGGAAAAGAAACCCACGTTCGCTATGAATTTTTGCTTTACAGTCTGCTGAAGCAAAATAATGAATTGAAGCGTGTAGAACTGGTTTGAATCTCAGCTTAGAATCGTCTTCAGCTGCTGTCCATTAGAAATGATTCAAGTACCGATCAATTCTTGAAAATGATAAGGAATTCATTTTTCCAAATTTGAAGGATTCAAGCCACCTGTATGGCTTCATCGTTCAGAGAAAGCAATGATATTGCTCTCTTTGCAAGCAGTCATTCATCGTGCTAAGTTCTTTTCCCAGTTTCTGACCATCAAAAATAAAGTGAGAAACATCAATCTTGATGTTATCTTCTGATCTGATTTTGAAATAAACTGCTTTGTTTTACAGGGTGAGGGACATAATATCTACTCGAGCTGGTATTAAGAAGGTCCCTTGGGATGGTTATCTGAAATATTCCCGTCCTAGGCCAAAGCATACAGAACAGAAGTATGTTAGAGATTCCATTTCCATACTGTTTCATTCATGATTTACTGCATATGGATATATCTGAAATTGGGAGGTCCCTCTGGGACAGCTTTTCTGGAGTCTAGGCATGTGGTATGGCTCGAACCATAGTTTCTAGCAGTTTAGCTAATTGGGTCGAACCGTAAGTTGCATGAGCAAGGGAATCAGAACCTGACACTGGTTAGAAGTTTTGATTGAGCAAATCTGAAAACATGTAAATCATGGATTTAGCATATAATATTTACGAAAAAATATATGAAAATGCATATTTGTAAGAAAAGAAATAATATGAAAATATATAAATAAAAATTATATCAAATATAATTATAAATAATATCTATACCTTAGATTCCAAAGAAGTAAAATGCATAATAATCTTCCTTCAATGGGAAAACAACATTTAAATTAGCTTTAGTAGAACCTGTGAAGGATCCAACAAGGTGTTGTGCCGGATGTATGTCCGGCAAGGGTAACTGGCTTGTTCCAAAGAATCTTTTTAGCATAAGTTATCAAGGTGGGCCTTTTCCTGTGTTTATCTGAAGGTGTGACTAGATGGAACTATTTTACATTAGGAGTACTACACTACAGGTAAATTGAAACACTTGGCCTTGATAAGCCTTGGGTTGGCATTTAACCATGTCTTGGGAATATTGTTACAAAGCTGTCAATCATTAATTAGACATTTTTGAAACCAAAGTTGGGAAACATTCTGCCCAACAGTCATAACAGCATTGGCATTTCTTGTACTAATGTGTACATAGTTTACATTTTCAGGCAACAGCTCTTTTCTGAATCAGTTTTGCGGCGCCTTGAGGAGAAATAGAAGAGAGAACTCCATGGCATGGAACTTTTTTACCTTGAGGCTCTATTACCATTTTTTGGCAGGTCCATGCTTATTCATATCCTTTTTTGAATTTCTTCACATTTCCTCTATCGCTCAGGAAAACCATAGATATGTGGATTACTTAACAACCTAATCTGCAAGTTACAAAATACTTGTTTTTCATTGGCAACAGTGGAACTACTCCTGGTTGCACGCCTGGTTGCATTTGATCCAGTGTTAAATCTTTATGTACTTTTCTCATTGCCAATAATTGAAATTTGCCTGATAGCACATGATAAAAGAACCTGTGGTACTTTTTATTGGTAATCAGTCTCCAGTCATGGATCTTGTGAGTATTATATTTGATCGAAATATCTGACTTATGAGCTTGCTTAACTGATTGGTCAATCTAACAGGTTATTAGAATTAGAGAAGAGCGAAAGAGTGTAATGCCTCAGTCGCAGATCATGCTCTTCCTTAATTACTACTTTGTTGAATTGATAGATTTATGCATATCTAGCCCCCATCATGATCTTTTAATCCTTTATTCACTATGAATAATGTTAAGAGTGTGTAACTACAATCTAGGCTTATGTCTATTCAAGGAGGCCAAGTGTGAAAAGATTGGATCGGTCAAAGGTGGACTCCAAACCCCGCAACTATGGGGTTGAAAAAAGGGTTATTGCACAAGTGTGTTATCTATAGAATTAAATACACACTACTAATGTGTGTGTGTGTATGCTACATTCATTTTGTAGAGGGACAATATTGGTGCAGAGGAATTGTTTTCGCATGCTACTACTGTTATCTTCAAGATTGGATGGCAAGCTCCGGTTTCCTTTTGTTTAAGGAAGGAGATTACCACACTAGGAACAGGTTATGTAGAGGGGAGGTGACTCACCAATAGTTATTGAGCTACTAGAACTACAACCATATAATTATGAGCAGATTGATTCATATATTTCATCAGATAGATAGGTATTATGTTATCAAAGGCTTCTTATCTATTTTTGTTAGTATAAATATATAAATGGTGAGGTAGATGTAAACCAAACTCAACTTGGGTCAAACTTTATAAACTCGTACCTGCCTTGAACCCCACAAATTCAAAATCACCACCAAATCCATCCTTTATAGGAGCAGGTCTGAGTCTACCCTACCTGTCATCCTTAGGACCCTTTATAAGAATGGAGGGTCCCACAGTGTCTGTGGAGGTTCGAACCCTAGGTAAGTTATCTCTAACCTTAGGTAAGTCATCTCTTTTTGTGTGTGCTGCTTTCTTTGCCACTTTTGAGTGCTTTCTTTTCACACGTGCGGGTTCCTCGTTCCACAGAACAAGACTTTATATATAAACCAGAAAATTGCCAAGCTATGCAACAAGACTTCTTCACCAATGCTTTCATATGCAAGTGGGGCCCACTTAAAAGGGGCTGGCAGTTCCTGCTTACTTGGCTCAGGAATGTGAGTGGTGGAGCCCATCTTTCACATGTCCCGACCGATTTGTTGTCATCTGTAATGTTCCTTGTCACTTGGGAAATGCATCGAATAGCTTGTGGGCATTTCTGAAATAAGTTTCAGTTATCAACAAATCGCAGCATGTGGCTCTTATAAAGACGAAACTTTTTGTCGTCTGTGGTAAGGATGGCCAAGAAGGTCAATAACCACAAGCCGACCACATCTATTTGTTAAGTTTTGTAATTACTTAGAACCGTAACACTATTTGCACGGGTAGCATAAAATGAAGATCAAATATAGAATAAAGAAAACAAAAAGGGTGGGGTTGATAGTAAAGACATAAGGGTCTGTAGAGAATTTTAAATTCTGTCTATTGAGTTATTAAATCATAGTTATTAATTTTGTTTTGTTCCGATCAAAATTTTTGAAATTATTTGTTTCGACCATTAAGTAGGAACGAAATGCATGTTGAAACTTTTCAATTTGACTTTCGTTCAATTTCGGCCATATCAGTCCATTTTTCGCTGAAATTTTAGATTTTAGCTTGGCTGAATTTAGGCCAAAATGATTTTTGATATATATTTTTTTAATTTTTTTATTTTCTACATGTTTGTATTTGTATTTTTTTATATTTTTTCAAAATGAAATTCTAAAAAGTTTTATTAGAATGGAGGAAATCTGTAATTAGCTTTTTATTTTTTTTAATTTTTCTACATATATACATTATTTTTTATATATAATTTTGAAAAGTTTTGCCAAAATTTTGAATTGGCTGAAATTTTTCATTTTAGAAGTCAATTGAAATGGGTTTTGAAATCATATTAACAACTATGGTGGAATTTCAAAATCTTTTTTCTTCATTTAACATTTGAAATGCTAAAAAAAAAATTCACAATAACAAAGCAAAGAGATAAAAAAAATTCACAATAACAAAGCAAAGAGATTGGAATTTTAGAGATTTCAAAGCAGTTGGGACCTAGGTCTTTGCCATCTCTTTTCTTCGTAATTATATTTTTCATTTTGATTTGACTCTTCGCTTCATTTTACCATATAAGTGAATTAGCTCAACAAGGGGATTATAGAATATGGTCATCAAAAAGTCCTCGAGCTCCATGCATGTATTTTATGATCTAGGATTTCATTTGCCATTCTAGTCTTCTAAGCTTTGGCCTTTGGTTTTGAATTATCTAACCTAAGATTTTCCAACTAGTAAAGACCAGAGCCCAATGTATCTCATGATCATTTAAGAGATACATCATCAACTAAGATAAAGCCTAGTTGGGCCTTTCATTTCGGGCCAAAAAATTAAAAAAACCGGGGCCAACCTTTAAGCCTGGGACCTTGACGGATATGAATAACATTGGACCATTCAACTTGGTCCATTTAGATGACTGCCACACAACTTACTGATCTAAATACTGTAACGGTAGACTTGACTTAGAAATTAGAACCGACTATTGTATTATTAAAATATTATTAATACGACAACTTACAATGTAAGCTCCACTTCATTTCTGCGAAGGGTCATTTTTAAGAGAAAAAAATTAGAAGGGGCCTTATAAAAAGTTTAAAATTTTAAAAATCACCTTTTTTTATTTACATTTTTAAAGAGTTAAAAAGTCAAAAGAATGTACCCTTTGAAATTTTATAAAATGCCTCCTTTTCTTCTTCTTTTTTAATCTCTTAGATAGCTCTTCACTTTGAATTCATTTTATAAGTAAATTTTCCCAGTCCTTCATTGACTTTGCATTTCTACATATTACTTTTAAGTTAAGTTTTTTGTTATACCGGACGTAAAGAACAAAAAAAAAGGTTTGCAATCTGAGCCGTTGAACAAATTGCTTCAACAATATAATCCTTCCCTCCAATGGTATCGGGATCCTCTCTAAGTATTTTGATCTACGTTGATAATGAATGGCTCAATAAGAGTCTACCATCATAGAGAAATGTATTGTTTTGATAGCGACCTATTGTTCACGTGAATAATAGATAATCTCTGGTGGTGTATCAAATTATGATTAGTTGACTCACCGTCACAGTAACAAAAAGCCCTAGATAATCAGGATTCCTCCAATATATGCATCTCGTCTAACGTGGGCCTCATGTGAAAATATCTTAAACACAGAATTTCGCATTTGATGCTCATTAAAATATATTCTTTCTCTCTCTTCCTCTCTCTTTCTCAAATCAAATGAACAGATCAAGGTGAAAAGGTCGGAAAGTAAGACAAACTTTTTCAGAGAGAGGGCATCGTACAGCTAATCAGAAACTTCATTGACAGTTGATACCCTGGCTCTTTAACCAATGCCTTGCAAATGAATGTGAAAAAGATACCTGGGTCATTAAAAAAAACAAATAAATGTGAAAAAGAACCCATCTCCCGTGGGCCCCACCAAAGTAGCATCAAGTGATAAACTCTTTAGATTACCAACACTAAGAGCTTAATCAATTAAAGGGATACACTGCAAAACAACCAAGAATGTGGATTAAAGAAACAGATATCATACACAACCCTCTTTTCCTCCAACCAGTACCCTTCAATAAAATCATCAAGAACAGATTGCTCGAGTAAGATGATACCAGCCCAATGATAATAGCCCTTCAATCGCAAACAAAGGGGGAAAAGAACCCCTTTTCAAATGGGTAACTAACACAGAGTAATCCATCAAAAAGATACCCCTAAGATCAAACACCAAAAATGAATAAAAGAACAAAGAAAATGAAACACACATACTCCCTCCAATCTAGGGCCTTCCAATCGGACATGGAGCTTCTATGTGTATTCTCTTTTTTTTTTCTTCCTATACAGTCATTTAAAATTTTTTTTTAACTTCTCAAATTATCCTTACTCCCTTCTCTCCCTGCACTCTTCCCCTTCCTCCTCTCTCCTCCTCCTTCCCCTCAGGCCGGCGGCAACCTCCGGCCTGTAGAGGGGAGTCTCTTTTTCTTTCCTCTCTCTCTTCCCATCTTACTTTTCCTCTTCTTCCTCTTCCTTTTTCTTCCTCCTCCTACTCTTTTTTCTCCTTCCCTCTCTCTCTCTCTTCCTCTCCTCTCCCTCCCTTTTTCTCTCCTCTCCTCTTCTCTCCCCCTTTTTCTCATCTCCGCCTTCTTTGGCCCTGCCCTTTTCCTCTTCTCTCCCCTTCTCCCCCCTTCTCTCATCTCCATTCTCCACCCTATTTGGCTCTATCTATATATGGAGAATTTTAAATTCTGTCCATTGAAGTGAAATCCTAACAAAAAATACAATAAATTGGAATTTTAGAGGCCTCAAAGCAGTTGAGACCTAGGTCATTGCCATCTCTTTTTTTTTCGTAATTATGTTTGCTCTTAATTTCACTCTTCTCTTTATTTTACCATACAAGCGAATTAGCCTAACAGGGGATTATAGAAAATGGTCATCAAAATGCCCGGGGCCCCATGTATCTCATCATCAATTAAGATAGACCCTAGGTGGAACATTTCAAAAAAATAAATAAAAAATTAAAAAACCTGGTCAAACCTTAAACCGGGGACCTCAACGGATATGAATAACATTGGACCTTTCATACTGCTCTCTTTACTTGACCGCCACACAACCTACTTGCTGATCTAGACATACTATAAAATAGGCGGGGTCTTATAAAATATTATTGTATTATGAAAATACAATACTATTAGACATAACATAGAAATTAGAACCGACTATTGTATTATTAATACGAGGGCTTACAATGTAGTCTCCACTTCATTTCTCGGAAGGGTCATTTTTAAGAGAACAAAAAGCATGGGTTTTGTAAAAAAAAGTATAATGTGGGCCTCGCCTAATGTGGACCCAGGTAAAAATATCCAAATCATAGAATTTTGCATTTGATGCTCATTAAAAAATATTATCTCTCTCCCTCTCTCTCCCTCTCAAATCAAATGAAATAGACTCGATGGGAGGAGGTCGAAAGTAAGATGAACTTTCTAAGAGAGAGGGTATCGTACAGCTAATCAGATGAACTTCATTGAAAGATGGTACCTTAGCCCTTAAGGGATGTTTGTTAATTGTTTTTTGAATGAGTAAAGTGAGGTAAATTATTATTTTAAAGAATAAAAAATAGAAAAATTAAATTAATCCAACGATAAAATTTATTTTTTAGTGAAAAGATAGTATAATTTTTTTACTTTTTGCATTAAAAAAAATATTTTTTTACTAATTAGTGGGATGAAAAAATAATTTTTTAATTTTTTAGTGTAAAAAGATAAAGAATTTTTTTTGAAATATGATATTTTGATTTGATTTTTTTAATTTATTTTATTTTAAAATAAAAATAATTTTAACTTAACTGTTAAATAAAATTATCAAACACGCCCTTAATTTATGCCTTACAAACAAATGTGAAAAAGCTACTCTGGGTCATTAAAAAAAAAAACAAACAAACAAATGTGAAAAAGAACCCATCTCCAGGTGGGCCCCACCAAAGTACCACCAAGTGATAAACTCTTTAAATTGCCAACACAAAGAGATTAATCAATTAAAGGAATACACAGCAAAACAACCAAGAAAGTGGATTAAAGAAACAGATATCATACACAACGTACCCTTCAACAAAATCATCAAGAACAGATTGCTCGAGTAAGATGATCCTAGCCCTTCAATCTATGCCTTGCAAACAAATGGGAAAAAGAACCCATCTTCAAATGGGTTACTAACACAGATGAATCCATCAAAAAGATACCCCTCAGATCAACCACCAAAAATGAATAAACGAACAAAAAAAAAAAAAAAAATTTAACAACAACTGAACTAATGAAACACACATACTCCCTCCAATCTGGAGCCTTCCAATAAAACATTGACAAGAATGAATAGCTTGAGTTAAGATGATCCTAGCCCTTCAATCTATGCCTACTAACATCACATGATAAATGCATTAAATCACAGAAATAAAAACTCAAATACCAACTTAGCCTTTTGTTTGCATTATAATACATAAGAATTAAATACACAGGGGTGGTTAGAAATAAAGATTGCAAGTGATTTTTGGAAATTCATCTTAAATTTTCATTCTCAACCACCCTCATGTTTCCAAATACTATGTATTTGAATGCAAATAAACTGGGCCTCAGACTAATCAAAGAACTACCCCACAAAGCAAAGCACAAGCACCAACATCACCCAAACCATCACCCACAGAGGCTGAAGCTTGAAGCCATGATTGGTCCCACGATCGTTTACTTCAGCGTCAGCCGTCAGATTCAGGTGATGACGAGTGGTCCTAATTCCGACGATCTTGTACCTGACCCGGGTCACCATCCTCACCTGAAATTGCGCCTTCCCACCTGCCGAAACTACCCTCGTGGCGTTTTCCCAGAATGCCGTTCCCTCTGCAGTGACGTTGCCCTTCTTGTGGGCAGTCTTCTTGAAGCCCTGATAGAAGGATGGGATGGTGGCGGTGGCGATCAGGGAGTGGTTGGACTTGGGGAGGTAATAAAAGGAGAGGTTGAGGGTATCGTAGTAAATTCCCTTGTCCTTGTTGGGGTTCTGGAGCTGGAGGGTGAAGAAGATGGTGGTGTTGGAGGGGGGTATTTGGGAGGTGAGACTGGGATTGGAGGTTTTGTTGAGGGCTGGGATGTGAAATTCGGAGGTTGAGATCTTGGGTCTTGAAGGGCGGAAGCTCAGCCACATGAAGAGGGCGGTGAGGCCGAGAGTGAAGATGAAACCGGCGCACCAGCGGCAGCAGCCACCACAGACGGACATGGGTGGGCTCGGAGGGTCGTCAGTGGGTGTAGGGTTGGTGGAGTGGGTTGTGGGGGTAAGAGAGTGTGGTTTTATTTCTGGGGGAAAGGGGTGAAGGGAGGTGGAAAAAGGAGGGATTTAACTGCGAAGAGGCAGGGTTGACCTGAGACAAGTGATGGGAAGTGGGAGAGAAATTTCCTCCAATGGGGGTGTCAAGACTCAAGAGTCAAGAGACTTGGTCCTAGTAATTCTGTGCCACAAATTCGAAAGCACTCACTTATTGGGCTTTTGTTCAAAAATATCTCATAAGTTAATTTTATTTGTGGGGGTAGAGTAAATTAAAAAAATTTTTAATTTTGATTTAATTTTACATCTTTCCATGAAATATCACTTTTTTCTATTTTACTCTACACTATAAATAGATAGGCTCGTCGGACTTTTTTGAATATATGATGTAGTGAAGTATAGTGAGGTAAAACCTCAAATTAAAAGAAAATAAAATATGATAGGTTAAAATTATAATAAAATG
Organism: Sextonia rubra; assembly: GCA_037013555.1. Taxonomy (NCBI): domain Eukaryota; kingdom Viridiplantae; phylum Streptophyta; class Magnoliopsida; order Laurales; family Lauraceae; genus Sextonia; species Sextonia rubra. The sequence goes on along the minus strand of JASUAD010000003.1, from coordinate 6,834,436 downwards.
ACTTTTTTATTTTTAGTGGGTTGACAATGAATTCTTTTAATTTTTTGTGTAAAAATTAAATGATTTTTTTGTCATTTTAGTGGCTTTAGAATGTTACCTTTTTACTCTTTGTTTTTAAAAAAGGAAAAAAAATTTAAATTTTTATACTTTTGATATAACTGACATATCAAATCATGTCTGTATAATGGAAGCTCACCTTACTTCATTTTACTACCCCTCTAATGTAGTTCCCTTTGGGAATGCTATAGGTGTGTGCCTCTTCCATTGGTGAACTATATTGTGGCATCGTAATTTTTTGGATTACTTTTCCTTTGTATTTAGACTTATTAAGGACTTGCAATTGAGGACTTGACATTTGAAAACACAGTGATTCGGTGGTTTTGTACTAGGGGTATTGGCAATTATTAAGCTAATAAAGAGCTTTTTTTTTTTTTTTTTTATATCTCCTAGCCTTAGGGGTCTAGAGCCCCTAATCCTGTGGTAATGGAGTTCTCGGGTGAGGAAAGGTACCTTAGAAGAGGTTAGAAAACCTTCTTATGAGGGAAGAAGATGTTAGGGAAGTAATAAATCTTCGATGGCGAGGTTTGAACCCTTGTCATATTGATAAGAATCAAACCTCTCAACAGTAGGGTAAGAGCCCTCGTATAACAAATCAAGAGCTTGTTGGTGACCTATATTCATTGGTTTTCACATATTGTAGACTTTATCTTAAAATCAATAAAAATTAATCGGACTTTCCCAATTTATATTGTATTTCTTTTGAGCTTTATTTGCATTTCTCTATTAAATTGAGTGGCTCGTACTCTTGCGACTTTACCAAATCCAGATTTTCCTCTTCTGCAGCTTACAGAAAGGAAAACCGCTTACAATTGAAAGAACTTGCAAGGAGTAATTCACACTTCAATAAGAAAATGTTCATCAACACTTCAATGCGTAACCGGACAGTTTAAAAAAAGTTCACCTACGTGAACCATCAAACCCACTATTAATATCTGCTGAGTTGAATTCATCTATAGGTTCTATAAGACGGGGAATTAGAGGTGAGTTTCGCAGGATGATATTTCTAAGGTGGATTCCTACTTGGGCTCTGCTAGATTGAGATGAGAACTCAGGCAGGGGATTTGAAGAGTTGGGATAAAGGGTGCCTTGGCATACTTAAAATTTGAGTTTGAGGCATTCAAACGCTCGTAAAAATTTTCCGTTGCCTATAAAAAAAATGTTAATTTCATCATTTGAAGGGGCAAAAAAAGGTAAGTGGGTGTAAAGGGTTGCTATACTAGTAGTAGAATTCGCCCTAGTTGAGCAAGGGTGCATTGGCTGGCTAGCCCAGTTGTGCCGGCTTGGGAATCTTCACGTCGTGGGTTGTGCCGTGCGGGTATGACTGGGGTCAGCCCAGCATAGCCCATGGCACAACATGGACAGTGCCGCCCACGGCCTACATGCTGCTCCTAAAATAAATTTAAAGAGATTATAGACTTTTAGGACCTTCAACTTGAAATAAAGTTAAGAAAGGAATCCTACCCCAATGGGGAATACATGCAATTTTTACTAGGAGATCAGGGTTTTAACCTTGGCCCTCCCCTCCCATACAGATGTGAGTCCCCTTGCACATGCGAGTTCTTCTCTTAACATGTGTGACTTTGTGTTCCCCTCACATATGTGAGCTTGTGTCCTCCTTACATGTGCGGGTTCTTGTCTCTTCGCATGTGTAAGTCTCTCAAACAACCCGGCTAGCCCTTTGGCTGGGTTAAAAAAAAAACTTTAAAGTTTAGAATAAATGTACAAATATTGATGTTAATTTACAAATTAAAAATAAAATTTTTAATTATTTTAAATTTTATACATCATTTATATAAAGCAATCATAATTTTTTAATAAAAGGCTGGCATGGCAAACCCGGTCAATGGGCTGTGTCGGCCCACTAGGACTCGTACTTGGATATAAAGATCCATCGAGCAACCTTTCTCCCGATCCAGAATCATATCCAATTAGGTCTGAACTGAGACAGTGAGCCTGAGAGAGGGAGAGAGAGAAAGAGAGAGAGAGAGAGAGAGCTTTCTCGATCCAGATCCAAATCCAAGTAGGTCTGAGGAGCGAGAGAGACAGACCTTTTTCACGCTCTACTTCCATGAGTAGAAAGCTGGCCCATTAAGTTAATATTTGGATAACAAGGAGGTACCATTTTGTCTTTTAGTTAAACAGAAGCTTGACTTTTTTATTTTTGGAAATTTATACATTTTCGTGCAGTTCTCTTCCTTTTCTCTAAATTCACTTTGCAAGTGAACTTCAAAACACCCAAGGTGTTTGTTAATTTCACTTCAATGTAAATTTAAAGTCATATATCATTTCAAGATACAAAAAAGTAAAAGAGTTAAATCAAAATACGATATTTCAAAAAAATCTTCCTACCTTTTTACACTAAAAAGTATAAAGGATACATTTTCATCCAACTAGGTGACAAAAAATATCTATTTTTAACACAAAAAGTTAAAAAGTTCTATTTTCTTTTCACTAAAAAATAAAATCTTATCATGGGATTGATTTAACCCATTTTATTTTTAAAATTTTTATTTACCTCACTTCACTCGACAAGCTAAAGGCTTTTGACTTATGGTGATCGTGAGTGCACCAATTATGGTTCTCCATGTCACCGAGGGATCGGTTGTCTTAATAGCACACCCATTGACCATATGAATGGCAGGTAATACCCCGATGATGTAGTGGATTATGATTGATCCACTCATGATCATCGTAAAAAAAAGCATTAAATGATTCAAACTCCTCCAATATATGCACCTGGACTAATGTGGGCGTCTGGTGAAAATATCCAAATCATAGAATTTTGCATTTGATGCTGATTAAAAAAAAATCTCTCTCTAAAATCAAATGAAATAGACTGAATAAGAAAAGGTAGAGAAATTAGATGAACTTTTTAAGAGAGAGGGCATCGTACAGCTAACTAGGATCCTTCATTGACAAGAATGGATTACTCAAGTAATATGATACCCTAGCCCTCCAATCTATGCCTTGCGAACAAATGTAAAAATGATACCATGGGTCATAACAAAAAAACAAATAAATGTGAAACCATCTCCAAATGGGCCCAACCAAAGTAGCATCAAGAGATAAACTCTTTACATTGCCAACACTAAGATTAATAATAAATTAAAGATTTTTTTTTTGTATATACCCCATAAAGTTTCTAATATTTATAAATAGGCCATTGTGGTTTCAACATTTGTAACTAGGCCATGCTTTGGTATTTTCATACCCTTCATATTGAGGTTTTCAATAGGCATTCAAATATTTTCTCTCCACACTCATTATTTTAAAAAAAATTTCTTGAAATTACCCAAATGCCAACCGGGTGGAAAGAGGGGGAGGGAGAGGGAGGGAGAGAAGAAAGAAGAGAGAAGGGCGAAGAGGGAGAAGGGTGGGGGAGAGGGAATAGTGACAGGGAAGGTGAGAGAGAGAAAAGAGAAAGAGGCAAAGGAGTAGGGAGGGTGTGGGGGAGGGAGAAAACAGAGACAGTGTGCCGGTGAAGGTGGGGAGGGGGCGGAGGAGAGAGAGAATTGGGGGGTGGAGAGAGTGAGGGGCAAAAGAAGTTGGAGGGGGTGAAGGGGAGGAGGGAAGGGGTGGGGAATGAAAGGAGGGAGTATTTTGGCCATTTAATTTTTTTTTTTTAGAGTGTTGAGTGCCAAAAGCAAGAATCTAAGTGCCAACAACAACACTCTTCTTATCCTCTATTGAGTGGATTTGACAATTAAGAGAAGAGGTCATTAGGTTTTTTCTAATTTTGACAGTTTTGTCTATATCTTTATTTATCACTAAAAAAACCCTTTTCCTTCATAAGATTTTTCAATTTTTATTTTACTTTACCATTCTTTTTTTTTTCAACTAAGCCCATGAAGTTCTTTATGGTAGGTGCCCGCGCAACATCTTCTCCTTTAACATTGAGATTTTTTCTTTAGCTTTTTTTTTCTTTCTTCACAATATATATATATATATATATTTGGAATCTTAGGGCCTCTTTGGTATCATTTTTTTTAAAATAATTCTCGTGAGAAGGAAGACTAGAAATGAGTTTAGTTGTTACTCTTACAGTCTTTCGCTCTCCACATAAAGGTTCTAAGGGCTAGGAAGGTGTGCCTCGTGGATTTTAGGAATTTATGTTGGTGATCTCTCTGCATAATAGTTATTGTAAACTCATGCTTTTATAGTCAATTCTTGTATTGATTATCTCCAATTTCAAACTTTTGAAAAGGTGTTTTAGGGAGTTTTTTATTTGCTAAAAATAAACAATTATATTAATAGGGAGATAATGATTTGAAAAAAAAATAAAAATTAAGAGCACCTACTTTTGAGCCACCCAATTAAATGAATATATGACTTTTTAATGGACATATTAGATTAAATAAAATGTCACTCAAACACTTATTATGTGAAATGATCCTAAATATAATTAATTCAAAATATGATTTATGCTCGTGCTGCTGATAAGGCATATGCATTAAAGAAATCAATTAGAATTGAGAAAAAAAAGAGAGGAGCATGTGACAATTTATAACATTGAGGTAATTTAACGGATCTATTATTCAACTCATGTTGGAGGCCTATTAATAAATACGAGGAGTGTATACAAAAATGGTTGCCAAAGCAAAAGTGTCGTTTTCATAAAAATTGAATAAAATCCTCATGATTGTTGCTCATTACCATCAAATTCACGTGCTTCGGGATATAAGAGGTATTAAAATCTCAAAGCAAGGGCCTATTTACAAATATTGAAACCAAATAGACATATTTACAAATATTAAAAATCTTAGTAGGGTATATGCAAAAACCTCGAAATTTAGGATTATCCTTGTGAATAAGGCATCTGCTTTGTGGACATCCTTTTCTACCCACTCTTGGCCACTGGCAAATTTAGTAAAAAAAAAAAACCATCAAATCAACCATGAAACTGAATAAAATAAATAAATAAATATCATACACAACCCTCTTTCGGCTAGGCCTTGAAAACAAATGGAAAAAGAACCCATCCTTAAGTGGCCTCACCAAGAAACCCTTATAAAGCAACTAACATAGATTAATCCATAAAAAAAATACCCCTCAAATCAACCACAAAAAATGAATAAAAGAAAATTTTCTAACAACTGAACCAATAGAAAACACATACACAAGCTCTCTGAAAGATTTGCATAGGGAATTATTTTAAATTGTAGTTCAAATAATACTACTTTTATCTAGTGGAAAATACAAGCAATCAACTACACAAAGAAGGCGACATAATATTTAACATGAAAATCCAAACGAGAAAACACTAGAGTCCAAAGTGGACTAAGTCAAACATTAACTTTTGCAGTTACAATATATACTTACAAGCGTACAGTTGGTCTCTCATCATAAGATATTATAGTCATTTTTGCTAAATTTCCTCAACACGTAGTCCCTCGGTGCCTCGTTATCAATGCTTTGATCACCACCTTAAACGAATCTCTTCAGTAAGACAACAATCTCCTACGAAAATGTAAAAGTTACGAATCTAGAACTTGAACTTAGCACAACTCTCCAATAGAAGCTCTAGATGAAATCTTCAATATGAAATCTCAACTCATATTATGGAGATGGATGTATTAGGATTGAGAGAAACACCATTTTTATAACTCACAATTCGTGCCTCATTAAGATAGCCATGTATAATTCAATTTATTAATCCTGGCATAAATAGGAAATAATTTTGCAATAGGAAAGTGGATTTTTGTATACCATATGATTGATCGAGAACCTAATTCAATCAATGGGGTACTTTATTTGTCGATCGAGTACCAATCTGACCAATCGGGTACCTATTCTGTCTAGGTATTAAATTTGGATTTCACTTGTTTTTTTCTGATTTCTTTTCCTCAGCTCTTCTGAAGACTCGAGCCATAGTCCATCATCAAAGAACATAAATTACAATTGACTTAGAGTTTTGTCCAACCCATAAATTAGCCAACATATAAAAATACTAACACTCTCTTTCTCTCCAATCCGCACCCTCCTAATAGAACATTGAAAAGAATGAATAACTTGAGTAAAAGATGATCCTAGCCCTTTGATAAGGCCTTAAACATGCATCATTTTATATTCATTTTTTGGAATTTTAAGGAGTTATTCATTAGCAATTTCTTCATTTAGTTGAAAATCATGGCATTATGAATATGAGCATCATTGTAGTGTTTGCATGTATAAATCATTCAAAAATCACAAATTTTTCATAAATTCATGAAACATTTCAATTTTGGAGTTTTATTTTTAGAAGGTTGGTCAAAATCATATTTTTGCATGAAATGATACATGTTTTTATAATCATTGGTTAAATAAAGTCAAATCATAATCAATTTTGTGAATTTATTGTGTCATTTTTTATGAATTAGGCCCGCATTAGTGCAATTGTGACTTTAGGTTAAAATTATTATTTTTAATGAATAATCACTTTTGTTGGTAGGGAATTAAAGAGAAGGGAACTACATCAAAGACTAAAAGTGAAGAAATTATTTGGAAAGAAATCCAAGAAAGAGGAAAAGAAGAAAAGCAAAATTGAAGACGGAAGAAATTCAAGCATCATGGGACCCAAACGCACATGCATGAGTACACACGTGACAAGGACATCCAAGGTGGGTCCATCCCATGTGTAAAAATCACAAGAGTATTGCTGGAAATCTAAATTCTATATTTGAATTTGAGTTTTACAAGACAGAAGGAAGAAAATTGGAAAGTCTTGATGTCCATGTCCAGCACAAATTGGAAAGCCCACTTTGCATGCAATTTTCTAGCCATACAAATCCAACCTAGCCCTCCGATGGAGAGGTACAGTAGCACAAATTTGGAGCAGTCACCTCTCCAAAATTCAAGAAGTTTGAAAATGTACTCAAGGCCCATCATCAAGAACAACTTGCTATCAAAGGTGGGACCAAGATCTGAAAATTCGCATGAGGTACATTTGGAAAGTGGAATCACGTACATGAATTCAGCCCACTTTTATTTAAAATCAGTTTGAGAAAAGTAGTTTAACATGATTGGCCAAGAAGCCCATATTGGGAAGAATTCCAATTATATTTGCACATGTGCTTCACACCTAAGCCCCATGCCATTATAAATATATGCCTCCATCAGCCCAAACCAGGACATGGCCCTATGCCCATCTCCCATCCACGCCAAATCCGTCCACTCATCCAATCTCCATCCACCTCTCTCCTCCTTGGTAGATGTGGCCGAAGATCAAGAGATGATGTGTTCTACGGTGCGGCCTTAACTTAGTGTTTCATGTATCTAGAGTAGAGTGCACTTATTTGGATTTTCTTTTTCTACTTTCTTGTTCATGATTCTTAGTGATGTACAAATGATTAAATAAGGATTTATGACTCGTAATAATTTATTTTATTATATCAATACAGTGTGTTTATGTAGAGTGACAAACCATATGTGTCATTGTAATTCTAAGTTGTCCTTTGACCTTAAGCATGAGGTTTGGAAGTGGAAATTAAAACTCTAAAGCCCATCTTTATTTTTTTTATTTTCTGAAATTTTCTTTTATTTATTTTACTTCATTACATTAGTGCTTTGATGCTTTTATTTGTGGTTGCCACTTTTAGTTTAGATTGCTTTTCAGATTAGGATTTTTAGAGTAGGTTTTAAATCTGATTTTTAATTTTAATTTAAGAAATTGGTGTTTAATTTTAATTTAATTTTTAATTTAGAAGGACATTATTTGTATATATAATTTTTAAAATAGCGCTAGTTTTTCAATAGGATAAAAATAGATTCTTGTAAATTTGATTTGGACTCATCGGGTAAGACTACAATTAAGGCCTTGCACTTGGGGCTTTCAATTACCCTTTAAGCTATGCCTACTAACATCACATGATAAATGCATTAAATCACAAAAATCAAACACAAAATTAGCATTTGCTTTGCATTACAAATACATAAAAATTGAATAGGAGGGTGAGTGGTTAAAAGTAAAGATTACAACCGAATTTCGGAAGATGAACCACCCTCATGTATCCAAATCCAACGCATTGCAATGCAAACAAACAGACATTAGATTAATCAAATGAAACAGAACTACCCCCCAAATCAAAGCACAAGCACCAAGATCACCGAAACCATCACCGACAGCGCACAATAGCCACCAGGGCGAGTCACCCAGAGGGGCTGAAGCTTGGAGCCGTGATTGGACCCATGATCGTTTACTTGAACGTCAGTCGTCAGATTCAGGCGATGACGACTTGTCCTAATTCCGAAGATCTTGTACCGGACCCGGGTCACCATCCTCACCTGAAAGCTCGCCTTCCCACCTTCCGAAACCACCCTCGTGGCATTTTCCCAAAACGCGCTTCCCTCCGCAGTGACGTTGCCCTTCTTGTGGGCAGTCTTCTTGAAGCCCTGATAGAAGGATGGGATGGTGGCGGTGCCGATCAGGGAGTGGTTGGACTTGGGGAGGTAATAAAAGGAGAGGTTGAGGGCATCGTAGTAAATTCCCTCCTCCTTGTTGGGGTTCTGGAGCTTGAGGTTGAAGAAGATGGAGGTGTTGGAGGGGGGTATTTGGAAGGTGAGATTGGGATTGGAGGTTTTGTTGAGGGCTGGGATGTGAAATTCGGAGATGGAGATTTTGGGTCTTGAAGGGCGGAGGCTCAGCCACATGAAGAGGGCAGTGAGGCCGAGGGAGATGATGCAACTGGTGCACTTCTGGGGGCCATCGCAGAGGCACATTGGTGGGTTTCGAAGGCCGTTTTGTGGTTTTGGGGGAAAGACAAGAGTAGATTGGTTGGGGGTTGAAGAGAGGTGATAAAAGGAGTGGATTTAACTTTGAAGACTCAGGGTGGACCCGAGTGAAATTTCCTCGAATGGTGTTAATCGACATGGCCCGACCAAAACTGCAAAAGCCCTCACGTTTGGGGCTTTTGTTTAAAAATATCTTATAGCTTGATATGGGCATGCCGTCTAAGTTGGGTCACGATTGGATACTCCTTAGCCACAGACCAGCCCACGACCACAGTCTACTTTTACTCCTTGGGTTGAATCTAAAAAAAAAAATGAAAAAAAAATGCATGATTAAAAGACTATCACATTGGGAGCCTATTAAATCAAAAGTTAGGATAATCTCGTGAGTTGATTTTTTGCTTAACCGTTGCCTATGATGGAGCCTTTTTGGTCTTTCTCCTGCTTCCATGGATAAGAATTCACCTAAGAGAGTTTCACAATCCAAACACTATGAGTTTTGCTTCTTTTTTTTCTTCTTCTTTTTTCTTGGTATTATCAACTATAAGTTTAGGACTATCCGAAGAGACGATAGTAAACCTCGGAGAGACAGTAAAGTTATCAAACTAGGAAAATGGGTAGACAACAGGAAGGTGACAAGGCCCTTTGATGGAAAAAAGTAATTGACCAAGGTCAAAACTTGAACAGCCGAGTGAAAACTGTTGCTTCTTACTAATGAAGTAAGAGGCCGTTCTCCAATATTAGTTTTGTTTGAAGGTAAAATTGTATTGGCCAATTGAGCTCAAGTTAAACAAATTAACTTAAAAAAAAATCCTCCAGTGATCCTAAATCTTTCAAAATATGCATATGCGTGTATTTATCTTTAGGTTCAAGCTTGAGGTCTATAATGCATATGAGATTTGACTAGTCATAAAAGAATAGATTGAACCCCAACGTGCATGAGTGCATCTCCAACAATGCTTTTAACTTTCTGTATAAAAAGGGCCATGTTATGGGCATTAATTGTTGGGTTTATGTCTTGTATTCCGGTTTAGCCAGATCGGTCGTCTGGGTTAGCCAGAACCGAAGTCCAGGGTTAGGGGTATTTTAGACATTTTGTATGGGTTTTCTTGGTGGCCAAGAAAACGGGATCTATATATTGATATGTTGTGTAACCCTAAACCCTAAGGAGGTGAAGTGATTAATTCCGTGGACGTAGGCAAGGTTGCCGAACCACGTAATCGCCTGTGTGTCATCTTCTTCATGGTTGCTTGATTGTGTAATTTGTGTGTGTGCCGTGGTTAATCTTAGATCCTGGGCGCTATTTCCAACAAGATTAATCCCGTCAATTCAAATTGAGATATATTATTAAATCGTCATCTTCAAAACCTTATTTCAGCTATGCTTGGCCATGCATTATTTGATTTGATATAATTCTTAAATTCTGCAATTTTTGAGGAAGTATGACAATTTGATCGAATGCATTTTAAAACACAAACAAGACATAATCATCCAATCTACTGTGGAAGCGAACATATGATTTGATGAAAATGGGTCTTCAATCATCTATGATACATTATGACAATTGTTTAGATCTTAACAAAGATCAACTCAACAAGCATGAATCTAATGTTTATACATATAGAGAGAGATAGTCTAGTAAGATGGTGGTATATATGAGTTAACTTTTTAGGGCCCACCTGAAGTTGTATCAACCATGAAGGGCATAAAAGATTGAAAGCTAATGATGAAAACTAGGTGCGTGCAAAAAATAAGCTCCATCCAATCCTCCTAGCCCCTTTATCTTAATCGTTCACATTTGCAACAATTGAAATTTATTTCACACATCAAACTACATTGGATGGTATTGATTTTTTGCATATACTTAGTTTTTATCATAATCTTTTAATGCCTCATGCCCTTCATAGTTAGTACAACTTCAAGTAAGCTCTAAAAAGTTAGCTCATATACCACGTCATCTCGTTAGACTCTCTCTCTCTCTCTCTCTCTCTCTGTGTGTGTGTGTGTATATATATATATAACAATATTGATATTCATATATTCTTCACTAACTTTTTCGTGAGAACTCTAGTGGGGGCATATCTATCAGCCAATGCAAACCTTGTAATTTTTAGGGTATATATATTATGGAGAATCTTCATACACATTCGTCTCTCACCATTGTTTTCGTGAGAACTCTACGTGGGGCCCATCTATCACTCAATCCAAACCTTGCAACACACATGGAACCTCATGATGGCAACTCGCCTCAACTTTCGCTTAGATCCGTATTTATTGGACCGTTGGATAGACTATACACCAATCCGAACGGAATGAATTTGTGAGCCATGGATGAAGGGGTTAGGGATATGTGATTGTGACCAAATTTGATATTTAGGGTGTTTTACATAAATCTTTCCAACCCTCCTAGTCTCATCCCTTGGTGGGGTCCACAGTGGGCCCCACCAAAGAGTATGCACGAAAAGTCCATGAGGAACATATGTACAGGAAAATGCCCCTATATATTATATATATGTATAAGATAATGTTGTTGCGTATATATTCGTCACCAAGTTATGGTGAGAGACAACATAGTGGGGCTGACTTTATGTCCTATTCAAACCATCCACACACATGGGACTCTTGAATTATACTAGATCCATCAAGTTTTCAGTGATCTGAATTGATTGGATCAAGGATTAAGTTTTTTCTCTAATATAAAGTTGTTAAATTTGTGGTCCAGGGATGAAGAGGTTAGAGACATGAGATTGACCCCAAACTTAGTATATGAGTACATCCAAGATGTTTCTTTCCATCCCCCAGGGCCCTTGATCATAGCTCGGAAATGGCCTAGCCTGTACAGACCACCTGAAAGCATAACGATCATCAAAGGACCTGTGTGTGAAATTTGGGCCCTCGTCAGGAAGACATAGGCCTCTCATTAACCTTACTAAATACTTGAATCTAGTTTTATGGCTTGTGTTATACTGAAATTCAAAGATCTCCATATAATCCATGTCAGGACTCAACCCGCGCATGCGTGTCTGGAACAAGAAATTCAAAGATCTCCATATAATCCATGTCAGGACTCAACCCGCGCATGCGTGTCTGGAACAAATCTAAGGTAGCGTTTGGTTCGCTGTAATGAAGGCCGAAATGGAATGGCCATTCCATTGGAATGACCATTCCCACGTTTGGTTCGTGAAAAAACGGCGGAATGACCATTACTTCAGGAATCACCATTCCTTTATACAAGGGAATCACCATTCCGCCGGGGGGGCGGAGGAATGGCCATTCCATTCCTTTCCCAATTTTATTTTTGACGAATTTTATTTTAAAAAGCTAAATTTATTAATTTTTTAATATTTTAATAAAATATAAATAAATATTATTATATAAATCATAAAATAAACATAGTTGAAATTAAATTTAAAATATCAAAATTTTAAGAATAAAATTATATACAATGTTTGGTCACATAAAAAAATTAAATTTTATTTTAAAAAGCTAAATTTATTAATGTTTTAATATTTTAATAAAATATAAATAATATTATTATATAAATCATAAAATAAACATAGTTGAAATTAAATTTAAAATATCAAAATTTTAAGAATAAAATTAAATACAATGTTTGGTCACATAAAAAAATTAAATTTTATTTGAAAAAGCTAAATTTATTAATTTTTTAATATTTTAATAAAATATAAATAAATATTATTATATAAATCATAAAATAAACATAGTTGAAATTAAATTTAAAATATCAAAATTTTAAGAATAAAATTATATACAATGTTTGGTCACATAAAAAAATTAAATTTTATTTTAAAAAGCTAAATTTATTAATTTTTTAATATTTTAATAAAATATAAATTTTATATAAATTTTATATTTGGTCAGTTTAATATAAATTTTATTCCATTCCTGGTATCATTCCATCATACCAAACACAGGAATCGGAATGAGAGTCCTATTACTGGAATGATTCCTCTGTCTAACCAAACGTTGGAATAAGAATTACCATTCCTGCCTCATTCCATTCCAGGCTCATTTCAGCCTCCATTCCATTCCTCCCAGCAATCATTCCAGCGAACCAAACGCTACCTAATGGGTTGACTGACCTGCATTTTGGGTAGAGATGCTGAGCGGCAAGTCCATCTTGAGCCTAATCAAATCTGGTAGGCCCATGGGCTGGATCTCTGTGGAATACTCTAGCCTGATAGCTAAATAGACTAGGCATGGGCCTCGGTATGCTTAACTTCCAGCCCAGTCCCCACATATTTGGCACAAAGGCAGGCAAATATTTTTAAAAGGTCAAGGGTATTAGCTAAATCTTATAGCAAGTGTATTAAACCAGATGGCTAAAATTGGGCTTGGACAAGCTTTGGGTTAGTACGACCCGGCCTTTGAACAACCTTACATTCCCACATCTGCGCTAAAGATAAAGAATGGCACACAATGTTTTATTCAGAGCCACTGCAAGGGGACAAACAATGATACAAGTATATACACAATTTCTGATGGCCCAATCTCACCAATCAAGCACTTACATTTGGTGGAACTAAATCTTCATGATCCACTATGCTATTGGGGAAAACATGCAAAATAAAAAATTCCTCACTGATCTAAACCCAACCCATGGTCCATTTTTTTTTAATCCAAACCGCTTAAAACCAGTGTCTTCATCATTAATAAAGGTTTGAAAGAAATTAAAGTAAAAAAAAGTTAGGTAGTGATTTTGAGCGGTTTGGATTTTATATCCTGCTAAATAAAATTACAAGTTTACCCCAAAGAGAGAAATGAATCGCATCATGGAAATGTGATGGCCCACTAGATGATCAACGACCATCATTCACCCTAGTAGAAGTAAATAGAGCACCTCCTATCTTTATACGTGGCAGCAATCTGACCGTCGGGCCCCACCCCAACATTACAGCTGGCATGCATCCGATGCCAGTGGCTCTCCCACCTAAAAGCCTTGAACCGGATCCTCGACGTCAGCTCCAGCCGGAACAAAACGGTGCCGCCTGCTAAAAACTCCTTCCACTTGTCCTCTGTAACGCTCAGCGACGCCGCCGTCAAAACGCCGTACACGTACGTCGTGATCTTTGGCCCTTGATGGAACGCGGCAGATAACGCCGTCATCCCCACCTGTAGCTCCCTGAAGAAAACCCTCCCATCCATCTCGTCGTAGAAGACGTCCACGTCCTGGTTCGGGTTTCGGACCGATACGTTGAATGAAATAGCGGCGCTGACGAGGCCGTTTTCTTGGGTGAGGCCCGCTACGGTGAAGGATAGGACGTGGAACCTGGGCCTGTGGGGCCGAAGGCCCAGCCATAGAATGAATGCCACGAGTCCAATTATGAATAAGAGGCCGAGGAGGCACGAGCAAAGGAACTTGGAGACTCGTGTGGTGAGGCTCTCCTTCACACGGTGCGCGTAATGGCGCACGTTGTGGGGGTGTCTGGGTGGCCTGTTTTCGTGGATTGGGATTTCGATGTGGGGGAGCATTTTGAGATGTGGGGGCGTTGACAAGGGTGTTTTGCAAAATGGGGTGGTGGGCTTTGGGGTTTTTTTTGTTGGTTTGGGGTTGTGGGGTGGGGGGGTGGTGGGGTGGTGGTGGTGGTGTTTTGGGAAATGGGAGGGTTTGGGTGAGTTTTATGTGGGGAGGTGGCGGGGAGAAGAAGGGAAGGGAGAGGAATATTTTGGTGTTTGAGTTGAAAAGGAAGGTATATGTGTTGGATGTGGTGGAACTAAAGTGGATTGATGCTTTGTGTAGCTGTAAATAATGTAAAAGGTGGGATTTTGACCGATGGCTTTCGGTCCTTTAGGATATGTGGGGGGACACACCACATGAACTGTAGGGATTGTGTTGATGTGGGCCCTCTTGTACCAAATGGTGGTTGTGGGTTATGCTCATTTTTGGGCATTGGGCTTGTCTATCAAGCCAAATGTCCAAGTGGATAACTTATACATGGTGCTAACTTTTGGTTCCGCATCTGGGAAAGTGGCTGTTGCATAAACACGTTGTAAGGTATTTGACAGTTATCTTTATCATTTCAGCTTTTCTTTTTGGGGAAATAGGAACAATAGAGATGAGAAATGAATAATCACCTAGGACAAAGGTAACGCATTAGAAAGTGAAGGTCATATGTACATCTATATTTTATATTCTTCACTCATCACAACTTATTCTTTACCCCACATTTCTTTAGGGTAAATTTCATATAGAGGAAGAATCCTATGTTTAGAGGATTTTTTCATTTCATTTAAACAATCACCACATCCCAGGTTTGAGAAACACATATGATTGACTTTCAATTTCTTATTTGCTTATGTGGATTTGCAAAATTTGATGTGGGGAGGTGGAGACGGAGAAATCAATGGAATAGAAGATTTTTTGTAGGTTAAAAGGATTGTGAAAATCTTACTTAAGTTTTTCTCTTTTCAACTAAACCTATATTTTTTTTCAATCAAGGAAAATCAAAGAGGATTCCTTTGAAGGATGGTATCCAAATATGCTCTTAATAATGTTTTAGCAGAGTTGATTTCATTGTAAATTATTATGTATTTTAATGCAAACAAGCAAGCCATTAGTCACATTTCTTATAATGCTAAGAACTTGCCATCTTAAGTGATCTGGATGAGAATTTTAGAGATCTGATGCCAAAAACTTTTCCCTCCTATCATCTTTATGTGAGAAATTGCACTTATTCTGCAAAAAGTGTGAGTCCTTCTTGAAAAGGAGAAGTACTAAGAATTAAGGGCCAGCAAAAGAGAACTCGTAGTTTCTATTATCCTTCTTTTTACTCATTACAGACAGGATGAAGATGGCTGATTTTGACATTGCCAATCAACCAGTCACCATTAAATTTCTAGAATTGTTGGGACACACCAGACTCCCAAATTCATGACAAAGGGGTCACATTTTTTAATAATGATCTATATCTGATCTTTGGGCCAGCGCAAAGGATCTAGGCGAAAATCTTACATAGGCCCAATATATAAAATTAGGTGATCTTTTGTAGCTTTGGCCCCTTTGCCATGCCATATTTAATTTGCCACACCATATTGATATTGATCTAATCAAGTTAACTGCAAATTTTATATACCTATAATTAAATATCAAATTACATGTGGCATATACTTTGACCTGGTGTTCCCCAAGGCTGACCTCGCCTCTTCATGAGCTCCCGTGTGATCCGTCCCAGCGGACTGATAAAAATCGTGACACCCCCTTTATTGGTCATTGACTAATGGATTTAAGTTGACACGCATCCAACATCAACCCACTCATTTTGAATAATAAAAATTTGTAGGCTATTGATCAAGTGGTTATAATCATAATCCAAGCTTTTAAAACTATAGATAGGTAAGTAGGGAGGGAAAGGGTCGACATCTTTTGACCCCCTTAGTCACACACATCCCTAGGTGGGCCTCACAAGGTAGTGAACTCAATTAGATAGAGGGAGAAATTCTAAAATAATGCCTTCCTTTTAAAAGCACTACTTTTTTTACCCCATGTTTTTTAGTCATATGGTTCACATTGTTCAATGAAACCAAATTGCCATCTCTTCACAGTTGGGTCTCTACGCGTCCCTAGCTTTTCTCATGGAGAAGACAATCGGACTCTCTCTGTGTCCGACCGGATACATAGAATTAAGAACGTGTTTTCATCATTACACATTGGTGCAGTCATTGTCACACATTGTTGAATGGGTCGGATGGATGTTTTTCTTACTGTAACACGGCATGTGAAATCTCAACATGCAACAAAATATCCATCTTCATCATCAATTGTCTCGTTATAAAGAACATGGGATCACTAGTTAGTTAAGAATCATAGAAATAAAGAAATCTAGGTTGTAGGATCATTTTGAATTGTCTAGACATTCAGGTCTGTGGGTCCCATGTTACGTACCTTTTAATCAAAGGGGGCCCAGCACTTGTTGGAGGACGTTGATGACCGTGATGGGGTTGGCTTCCAAGAATTGGACCCACTATGGCCCGCTGCCTACATATGTTGGGCACAATATTTTATCCTGAAATTTCTTATCATACTCATGTTGTTTATATTGCATGCACTGGCCTATAAGCCCGATCTTCGATTTGAACCACTTTGAACGATGTTTGGGTCCTGTACGCCTGATCATGACCATCCAAATATTTAAGTGTTTGATCCATGACTTGTAACCATCAATCGATTCTTTTCTAGAGGGAACAAGATTTATATTTATTTAATTATTATTAATTATTTAAAATTAATTTATTTGTTGCACAATTTTCGGAACAAGCACACTAAATTTGAAAATATTATGACTTTTTTCGAGACATAATTCTCAATTACAATATGATGGTAATTAAAATACGAGAAAATATAGGGCTTATGAGAATGAATACAAAAATTCAAAATAATCCATTCATCCTTGTTCTAGCATTGAGAGTTGTATTTTATCCCAATCAAAGTAAGATTAATATCAGATTAATCACATAAAAACTAATTCAGCCACGTTAATTAATGAAATCCCATTGATTAATTAGTGTGATCGTTTGTTTGATGGCTGTGATGGTTGCACTACACATGGACGATACAAATAGCATTCATTGGAAGTCACTCATGGAGTCAATATGTTAAAGTGTAAATGATATGGTAATGAAAAGTCGAGGAGTCCAGATCCTTTGAGTGTTCTCACTCATCCTTTCAGTTTGAGGGGAGTAGACCTCCACGGGGGGTCATCTCCTTGAAATTCAAACCACTTAAATGAATACCCTCACGTGCCTTCTCTAAATTGTCAATAAATTATACCGCAATAGGAACCAGTCAAACCATAAAACTGAGCATTATAGTATATTAGATTTAATTTTTATCAAATTTCCTTTAATTTTGACTGTTTATTGAGTAAGTCAAGAGTTTTAAACTCATAACCTCTTACCTATTTAGCCTAACCACGATCACACACAGACATGTATATGCATTTTCTTACCAAAATATCTCAGAACTAATTATATGGATTATGGACCCTACCTATATTGGTTGTCTGTGCTTAGCACGGGTTACTGTGCTAATACATTATTAATCATATGCTGTCCAAGTGTGGAGTGGTAGGGTCAGTTGGGTGAGTCAGAACGAGTTTTTAGACTGAGTTGCAGTAGTTTCGATAACAAAAAGTTTGATTGGGATGTGGTGGATGGTGGTGTCCATGTTGACCTGCTCAACATTCTAGGACAGATCTAGAGAAGATCGAAGCTAAGCATATGAGAGCATTCCAGTTGTATAAACACCATTTCTTTGCTCTTATACTATAATACTTGGACTCAAATCTTTGTGAATGACTTCAACCTTCGCAAAATATAACTTGGTGTGCCTCTCAGTTTAAACTTTATTATACTACATCTGGGTCCATTTAGACAGGCCTGGACCTGATTTGGATCCAATGGGCTGTAAGCGCGCCTTGGGTCTTATTAAGTCCATTGTATTTTCAAAGCATGTATCATATTTAAAGACCCTCTACATATTAAATAAAATAATTTAAATATATAATATGTTTAAATTATTCGATTATGGATCCCAAAACATCGATTTTCGAGAAACATAGAAGTAGGCCAGAAGCAATCTACAACAAACAGTTCCTAAGAACCTGAAATCAAGAGACTTGACTTACTTTAATTTCTATATAAAAAATGTTATAGTCTTTCACTGTGTTGCCCTTTCCAGAAAAGAGTGAGTAGAGCCATCTCTAATGTCAGCTTTCATTAGAGCTCTTCTTTCATTAGCTCTACTACTAAACCCATCTTTTAGTCTGGAACTCAACCTCTACAGGCATTCATGTCCCCAAGTAGAATCTGTTGTGAAAGGGATTGTAAAACAGCATTTCCAAAAAGACCCATCTGTTCCAGGTGGTTTACTTCGCTTACATTTCCATGACTGTATCATCAGAGTAAGAAGTTTTCAATACTATTTCCTTGCTGTTAGAACAGAAAATTTGTATGAGCAATCGGGTTTAAAGTCCTACTTCTACACTACTTTTGTATTTTATCAATCTTTGATTTATTGATGATTGTGAGGATTTGCATTTAGAGATTTTGACTACTTAGTGTTGAAAATGACAATTTGCCATGAGCCCATGATCTAACCATCTTTGGGAGATTCTGATTTCCCATGGATTTAGTTGTTCATTGCTGTAATGATGCAATTTTGTTTATGAAACTAGATGTGTTTGTTTACACTTCTGTTTTTTGTCACCGGAATTAAATCTTACTATTCTCCATCTAGTGAGTTTAGTTGTTAGATGATGTCTCTTTCCACAGTTAATTAGTAGAAAACCTTAAGCCCGTCCTTAGATTGTAGATAAGAGTAAGTGTATGATGATGAAGAAGTTTTAATGCAACGAAATCATTATTAAAAAATGGTCCATTTGAATTTCTTTAATTAAGACTCTCATTGTTATAATTTAATGCTTGAATTATCAAATGTGCTCATACTATTTTGGAGAGACTCAGAACTTTTGGAAGTATTATGCACTTGCAGTGTAAGGATTTGTGGCGATTATAAGTTTCAACACTGGATTCCTTTTTGTTTCTGTCACTATTAGACTCAATTGTTTGTATGATCAAATGGGTACTTATTATCTTTGTGAGAGCTTCATTCATTAAGCTGATTTCATTGCATGGTTGTGATGGTTCTGTCCTATTAGACAGTCAAGGAAATAGCATAGCAGAGAAGGAAGCTCCACCTAATCTTAAGTCTTCGAGGATTTGATATAATCGATGAGATCAAAGCTGAACTAGAGAGGAGATGCCCAGGGATTGTTTCATGTGCAGATATACTAGCATTGGCGGCAGGGGACGGGGTTGCGTTAGCAGGAGGAGATGATTATGCTCTTCCTTCTGGAAGGAGAGATGGGCTTGTTTCTTCCATCACAGAAGTTCATATTCCTGATCCTGCATCCTCTGTTCCCACTGCTCTAACTGCATTGCAATCCATTAACTTGGATATCTCAGATCTCACTACACTGCTAGGTAAGCAAAAAAAAAAAAAAAAAAAAAAGAGAGATTACTAACTGACCCCTAACTGTTTAGTATTTTGTTGATGGTCATGAATCATGATTATCTTCATCAACTACCTAACATCACAATTTATTTATTCAAGTCTATGACGCACGGGAATTGGTTTGGGTACCGATACGGCAAAATCCTTAAAAACCAGGATACGAGTAAGCTGGGGTACGTCTATTAAAGAATTGTATTTTTTTAAAATTTTAATAATGCAATATGCTAATAATTAAAATAAGTTAAAATTCTTAGATTCAACAAGTCAATAATTACTTAATACAATTATAAATTCAACCTAATGAAAAAAAAAGAGCAACAGTAATATTATTTTTTATGTTTCATAATCCAGCATTTTTTTCTTCTTCTTCTTCCTTCTCCTTTTCATTTTATTTTTTTTTTCCATTGGAAATGAGGGGATTGGAAATGGGTTAAGGCTAAAACCTTTTTCTTTTTAAGTTTATTGAGAAGGGTTAGGGCTAAAGTTAAAAATTACATTTTTAGCCTTTTCAAACTCTTACAAAAGTTTTTACAAAAAGAAAAAAAAAAACTCTCACAAAAGTATCAAGAACATACGCATCCCGTACCTACAAAGTTAAAACATACTGAGTATGTTTGATTATGTCCAATATATATTTTACTGTACTTATATCCGGTACGTATACGAGTAAGTGACCGATACGGATATGTATACATTTTAGAAGTATCTGTGCTTCACAGAATTCAAGTCAATGATCTGCTAATTTCACGTTGTGGTGGAAAATTTTGAAATCAGGTGCCCAGTCTCGGATTTTGTCACTGCCTCTTCTTTGTTGATCGACTGTATGACTTCCAGGGCTCTGGCTTTCCAGATCCCGACATGGATCCTAGTGTGCTTGATTCACTCAGAAGGAATTGCCCGAGACCACTTGTTCCAATTTTTAACATAAGCTCTGATCCAAAAGTTTTCATCAATCAAGCAACTGTGACACCCTTTCGTCTAGACAACACTTTTTATCATGGTGTACTCAATGGAAGAGCTGTTCTTCAGTTAGATCAGGAGCTAGCATTCACCAGTTTAACAAACGACATGGTAGTTAGATATTCCAACAACCCAGAAGCTTTTAGGCAGCAATTTTCGGAGGCCATGATCAAATTGGGCAATGCAGGTGTTCTAACTGATCAGGTAGAGATCAGAAAGAATTGCCGAAAAGTAAATAAAAGAAGTCATTGAAATATGTATACACTGAAAATTTTCCGCGCCTCTATTGATTTTATAGTTAGCAGTAAGTAATAGAAACAATGAAAGGATATATTAGAAAAAGTAGTCTTTTAATTTTTATGCGTTTGGATATTACGGAAAGTTGTTATTGTTTATAATGTTTGGCAAATGTTGTGTTATAGTTGACAATTACCTACTACACTTAGCATTTTGCAGAAATCAACAATTACATTAAGCTAAAATTGATCTTTGGAGCGTAAAACTTAAGTCATCACAATTTTGCCACGCGCAGTTCCATTTTTAACTTGCTCCCGATCGCGGTGAGCAACCACTTTAATATGGTGTATTCTAGCATAAAAAACAAGATTGACTGTCAAATAGGTTGCTACAAACATGTACTTTTGGTCCCAAGACCTTTGAAGTAATTAGCATAGCTACTTCATTTAGAACTTGTAGGAGATAAAGCTCTATACTCAACCTTAGTAATCCAAGAAATGATGTTGGAACCCAAGAAAATAACAGAACTAGTGTTGGAGCATCTAACACAGGCATCCTGCCCAGTCAACATCTGCAAAGGATTGTTGGGAGAGGCCTTCGGACAGAGTGATGTGTAAGGCATAGTCAACCGTACCTTTGAGGTGGCAAAATGTATGTTTTGTTACTTCAGAGTGAATCATCTGTATTGATCAAATCAAGAGACTTGATTGAGGGTGAGGGCTAAGTCAGGTCTAGTGGAAAGATATTGTATTGATCGAACCAAAATATAATGATATTTTGTGCTGCCATCAGCCCAGGGGGTGCAACTGGTTTACAATCATCCATTTTAAAATCGTGCCAAGAAAATAATGCAAGATCCTAACTGCTTAAAAAAACCATTGTATGGCATAGTTCATCTGATTTAGGGAGATCCTAGCTTTAGTTTGGTGTTGTATCCCAAAAATGTAATACAAGGAACCAAAGATTTTCATATCAAATTATTATGTACTATAGCAAAAGGTTTTCAATTTAATTTTGACTGCTGCTTCTTACATTTGACTTGTGTTGAAACTCACACGGGCCAAAACAATGTATAAGAAAAAGCCCAGATCAACCAATAAGATAATAAGAATCCTTCAGCATTATATGACCAATTACACAACATCAACAACTTATCCTTTCCATTTTTTCTTTAATATTCCTTTTAAGATTGATCCTACTATTAAGGGCTGGGTTTTGACCAGAATCAGAGACATGAAAGTTGGGCATAGAACAGACCATTATATTATAATATATTAAAGCTAAGGGTTTTATATTTGACCAAATTCCTTTCAATTTTGACTTCTTTATTTAGCGCGGGTAAAAAGCTTAAAAAGGTGTAGGTGGTGGAATTTGAACTCATAACCTTTTCTATTTTAAATAAGTCAACTAACCACTAAACCACACAATATAAATATAAGCGCTCGAACCCTAGCTCTTTTGCTCATGCCAATGCTTAGGATGGGTTGCTATGCTAGTTAGGTATTTATGGGGCTATTTGTATTGGATTTTTCAAGTTAGCGCATATGAAAGTTCGGTCATAATATC
This sequence comes from Sextonia rubra, assembly GCA_037013555.1. Taxonomy (NCBI): domain Eukaryota; kingdom Viridiplantae; phylum Streptophyta; class Magnoliopsida; order Laurales; family Lauraceae; genus Sextonia; species Sextonia rubra. The sequence goes on along the minus strand of JASUAD010000003.1, from coordinate 6,811,878 downwards.
ACATCGAATTCTTTTAAGGAATGCTCTTTAGTTAGGTCAAAAGCATGATTTCACCACTGCAATGACAAATATGGCAGTGAGACCTGACGAATTCAAAAGATTTCAAAAGTTATAGGAGTCATGATCCAATTGGCAATGCGGGTGTCTTAACCAAAGAAGATTGTTTCAACGAATTACCACAGGGCAACATACATTACTAAAGATTTGTACATTGAGTTTTATTGCTGTTGTTCATTATATATTATTTCAGGTATCAGAAATTTAGGGTTCTTAATTTTGATTGCACTTGGGAATAAAATCGCGAAGACAAAAAAAAAAAAAGTTACCATTGGTTATAAATTCTCCCATCTATAATGCTCCAAAGGCAAAAAGAAGGGATGCTAATGAGCTCTGTCAAGTAAATTTTAAAGTTACCAATGGTTAGAATTCTCCCATCTATAATGCTCCAGAGGCAAAGAGAATGGATACTCATCAGCTCTGTCAAGTACATTTTGACAAACTTTCTTTACTATTTCGATATTCAACTGAAAATAAATTCTCAGCTTCAATTCAAATTTTATTGAAAAGATCATCAACAAAAACAACCTAAGAACTGATCTTCTCAAAAATAAATCATCAAACTGTTTTATTCTCACGATCATTACATATACTGAGAGTCCACCCAACAATCATGATAGAAACAGCAGACGTTTGGCTCTCATAGGCTGGACTTATTGAGAAGAACCTGAAATCTGTACTAATTCACTACAGCACATTGCTTCCTAATCTCACCATCTGTTCCAGTCTTCACTTCAATTCTTCCCATCTTCTCCATGGACACAGCAAAATCAGCAAAGAATTTCGACACTGGCGCATTCAGAAGTTCATTTATAATTGATCTGCCAGTGCTATCTGAAGTAAGAGCAGCATCGGATTCAAACAGGCCTCTCCTCTTAAGTAAAAGTCTGTAGTAACTTAGATCGAAGGTCCTGAAACTTCCAGGATCCATTTCAAAAATTGTGGTGTTATCGGTTGGAACCCTGCACTTCTTCTTAAGAACTTCGGCGTATTCACTGTCTAAAGAAGGATCCATATCGCCTTGTCCAGTGAAATTGTAGAGACGCGTGGCGAATGATGGATTGCAGTGAGCAATCCCAATTGTGTGGCCTCCTGTGATGGGTAAAGAAAGTATATGATCTTTTAAAAATAAGGGAAGATTGGAACAATGATTGCACCAGTTTCTTGGTCTAAAACACCCAATCCATGTGTTTCCCACTCCCATTTTGGCAATAAAATCATTCACAGTTAGTTCACACCATGAGTGAAATATGCCTCAAATGACTCCCTAAACCCATTTATCCACATGACTCTGGTATTAAAAAGCTTAAACAATTATTTACAATTTTCAATCTTAAGTCTCTGAATATATAGCTGGGACCATCTGGTATGGGAGACACTGAGACACCACTAATTCCATGATGTTTGGCCAAGATCACCAAAAGGTGAGTTGGAACTGAACCATCAATTGCTCTAAAAAGAAAAGGTGGGCGATATTTTGGACTAAATGTACTTTCTATAGCTTACCAGACAATAGAACCAGATCTGTCACATTGAGTCCTTTGCTTGCAAACCTTGCCTGCAGAGTACTGAAATTGAAAAATGGTGATGGGAGGTTTAGTAAGGCCTCTGTGGAGTTTGAAACTGTCCCATCTTTGCGCCCCGTTGGAACCCTCCAAAATGGTCCACCCTATTGTTGTAGAGAGAGTTAGAAGAATTGGGTGAGTATAGGAATGCTTCAATAGTTGCTGTTTCAGGTCATTTTAGTGTTATGTTTGAATTCTTACTATTGTTACAACTGAATCTCTTGCAACCAGTGAAAGAATATCTGCACATGAAACTACACCAGGGCACTCGGCTTCTACTAAGCTCTTTACAGCTTCAACGAAGCCGAAGCCACGAAGGGTTAGATTTGGTGGTGAATCCTTTTCAGCTGTGTTGGTTGAAGATGAATTTAGAAGAACAGATGCATCACAGCCCTGTCGAGAAACAATGAAGGCGTAAATTAGCGTATGATCGAATAGCGCATGTTATTGCATTCTATGGTGGTGCATTCTAAGGTTATAATCATCACCCAATAAAATTCTCTACCAAATTGAAATGATGGAGACTACTGACCCTCACAAAGCAGTCATGGAAGTGCATTCTAAGCAACGCTGCAGCCAAAGGTGGTGCATTTGGGATGTGTTTCTTCACATAGTCTTTGACAATCTTCTCTGCATTGGGGCAGGTCTGATCATAAAATCCTAACTTCAACTGACCCTGTACAGAGCCAAAGAAGGCCAAAACACCAAGGAAGATGACATCCACATAACCAATCTTTCCCATTGTTAATAATAGTGAAGGGTACTTCTCTCACTGCCTTTGATTTTAAGTTTCTTCTATGGTAAAAACATTCTTCATGAAAGCAGATTTATAGGCTATGATCAGCAATTATTTGAACTGGTCAGGTTGGCCAGGTGGAAATAAAAAAAGCTTAATTCTACAAGCAAACTCCATGTGCTGTTTATTTTTTACCTCTTCCTGGTCCTCAAGTATTCCTTTCCTCTGTACATTTGAACTAACAGACGAGTGTAGCTGAGATTAGTTTGATTGTCCAGGTACTCGGTAAGGAAAAAATGATTAGAATATTTTTTGTTCTGTTTCTAGGCAGATTTATGTAGGGACATAAGTTGTGTTCGCTTACCGAAATTGGAATCTAATTTGATTGGTTTAAATCTCCTGTCAATAAGGGTGCACCTTGTGTGGGTTGGGTTATGGGCCAATCCAAGCTCCGACCCGAGCAACATGTGGAAATACCCAAACCATACCCGAGCCTGGCCTACATTGTAAATTCTGTACCTGAATACAATCTATAATCATTTGATACGATAATTTACTACCACGAGCTGTACGATGTATCAAGATATGTTTTATACGGGTTGGGTAACTTGGGTCAATTCTGGACATGTATTAAAAGTTAGCGCAACCTGAATTACTTTTGGGTTCCAAAATTCAGGCCTAAGAAAAACTACAACTTAGGGGTTAGGGTTTTGGTGTGTGAATGCTGCTGCCCCAGTGGCAATAGACCCCATTTACCCAACAACTAGGAGGGTCCAACATATGAAAAATAGAAAAAACAGGCATAACAAATTGGATCTGTCTAAAACCCACTTGAGTTTTCACAGATAAAGGGACCTTGGATTTATATGTAGATGCTCAATATGATAGGACACAATGTAGATTGGAGTCATTGGACATGCTTTCATCTCAACGGTTAGATATTGTGGTCTGATTGATATTTTTATTTGGATATTGCTCCATCCATCCCATCAAGAAAGAGGTAGACGTAAGAGGATAGATATGAGGAAGAGCAACCTAGTAGAATATTTAGCCCAGATAGACCCTAATGAAGAAATATAATTTATGTAGTAGACCAAAACAAGTTGGAATAATGCTCTGATAATGACTATGATTATTCATCCATGGAGAGGCACATTAGATAAACGGTGTGGATCGTCAAAACTCGGGCCCCATATAAATAAAATAAGGTAACCTATGAAACCATTCGCTTGCCATGGTTGAAGACCTACCATTTCTTCTTGTTACATGGTAGTTGACGGGATCCCTGCATAGCCTGTGGCATGCATGTTGTCATTTAATTTATTATAAGAGGGTTGTACAAAAGGTCGCTGTCCACTACATATTTGAAAATGTTAAAGAAAATATTTTCCGTTAGCCAACTGAGGGGGGCCCATTTAGGGGTGTAAAATGGGCCCACCAGTCGTGCTTATGTTGTCCCTAGCTTGAGTGGGGGTTGGCCTAGCACTGTCCATGGCATATTATGTCGTGCCGTGCTGGGCAATATGCCATGCCGTGCTGGGCTATGCCCAAGATGGGCTGGGCTGTGCGGCCCACATGCCCTTCCTAATTTTTAATTTTTTCATTTTTATATAAATGAAAGGAGAGATTATGGATTTTTAGGGTTTTTAACTTGAAATAAAGTTGAAATTCGTAAAATAAATGCATAAATATGGACACTAATTTAGAAATGAAGAGAAAAACTTTAATTATTTTAATTTTTATATTTGATTTGTAAAAAAAATAATTTTTAATATAAATCTCGTGTTGGGTAGTGCCTCAGGTCATGTCGTGCCATGCCATGCCAAGGCCCAGGCACTCTGGCCAAGCATGACATGGCTAGGGGCATGGACCATGTCGTGCAGTGACGCGGCCCATGGCCTATTGGGCCAGAACGGCCCAACCTCTAGGTTGGGTCGTGCTGAGCTGGCATGGTCAACTGGCTGTGCTAGGCCATGGCACGAGAAAAATTGGGTTGGCCCACCCATTTTTGCACCCCTAGGCCCACTTTCCTTGGAATGTAGTTAGCCCCAAATTAGAGTGACATCCCTCACTTGATCCTTAGAGTATCTCATTCTTTTTCTTTCTTTTTTTTTTAATTTTTATTTTTTATGATGAGGAACCCATTGACTCCCCTTTTAATTGATCATTAGTAAAACTCCGAATATACAAGATCATTCTCTAACATTACACATCAGGTGAGGCCCCAAATAGTTTCAAAGCGGGAACCTCCAAATCATTACTAGACTTTCTAACTACTCGAACAATTTGAGTGTGCGTACAATTTATGTGAAGGTACAATTTCAGTGTGGGTTTACAGTTTAAGTGTGAGTATTTACAATTTAAGTACGGGGTGCAATTTAAGTGTTGGCAGTGTGGGTTACAATTTAAGTGTGAGTCATAATTTAAGTGTGAGTCTACAATTTAAGTGTGGGTTTACAGTTTAAGTGTGAGTATTTACAATTTGAGTACGGGGTGCAATTTAAGTGTTGGCAGTGTGGGTTACAATTTAAGTGTGAGTCATAATTTAAGTGTGAGTCTACAATTTAAGTGTGGGTTTATGATTTAATTATTGGATACCGGCTCTTGTATCATGCAACTAAGGAATTTAGTGAGGGCTCGTAATGCTGTTGAAATAGAGTCGATAAAAGATTGGTTTCAGTAGAGCCATTTTGGCAAGACTTCTAAAAATGCAAAATGTCCCCTCTATTAAAACAACCAAACTTCTACATTATATATATCTATATATATATATAGAGAGAGAGAGAGAGAGAGAGAGAGAGAGAGAGAGAGACACGGTCCTGTAATATGGTCCTCATGGACTGTTTTGGATCATTTCGCACAGTAGGGCCAATATTGTGACGCATCTAAATGGATCACACACATTACCTCCTTGAATTACACATGTCCACTAATTTTGGGTCCCATCCAAATAAATTAGACTATTGGATCGATTTATATATAAGGTTTATTCGGATGGATGTGTAGTTGATCTAATGATCAAATCTATTCAGATAAGACCAAAAATTGGTGGGCGTGTGCAATTTAGGGGTGGTCATGTATGTGATTCATTTGGATGCCTCGCAATATGAACCCCACTATGTGAAGCAGTCAAATTTTGTTAGTGAGGACCATAATCCTTAGAGGACCATTTCTCATGTGTGTGTGTGGAATCTTCTTAGGCAATGCCCTCACGGAGGGACCGTGCGTACTCCTTAGTGGGTCTCATTATGGACCCCACTAAGAGATGAGACCATGAGGGATGGAAAAATCAATGTGAGACCATCTTAGATAACAAGTTTAGCTCCTAATCATATGTCCCTAACTCTTTCATTTGTGGCCTACAAATCCATTATATTCAGCTTGATGCACAATCGATCAAATGGTCTAGTAAATTTAGATCTAATAAAAAAATGGTAGACAGGTGCAATCTAGAGGGGTTGTGCGTGTGTTCTATTTGGATGGACTATATAGTGGGCTTCACCTAGAATTCTCATAAAAAATTCGTAGGGACGTATGCACATGAATATAGTCCAATATGTACATATATGTGTATGGGGAAATTTGCCATATAATAAAAGTAGTAGTGCATGTGCAATGTTAGTATATGAAAACTTGTTATATCAAAGTAATAGAGAGAGAAAAAAAAACTTATTATGTAGTAAAAGTTGTATAAGCAAACTTATCAAAAGAAAAAATAAAAATTGTCGAGTTAGAAAAGTAACATTTTTTTTGTTATGGTTTTGAAATGAAAATTTTAAAGATTAATACCTCTTAAACTTAGTTTTTGTTAGGTTTATGTCTTATCTTTTAGTTTAGTTGAATTGGTTCATTGTTTTAGCCAATGACCAAGTTTAGAGTTATAGGTATTTTGGTCATTGTACTAGAGCTTTTTTGGATTCCAAGAAAGTAGAAATTATATATTGATGTAATCTAATTACCTCTGCCTCTTTGTAGGAGAGGTGAGAGCTTTTTTTCCTGTGGTGATCAACCACGTATGGTCATATAGGTGTGAGAGAGGAGAGATCTCTCATTCTTGTGGTGATCAACCACGTATGGCCAGTAGGTGTGAGAGAGGAGAGCTCTCTCCGCTCCTACATAGAGTTTCGGCTTAGTTGGATTGGTTCATTGTTTAGCCAATGATTATGTTTAGAGTCATGGGTATTTTGGATATTGTACCGGGGCTTTTTTGAAAGCCAAGAAAGTAAAAATTATTTATTAGTGTAATTTAACCTCCGCCTCTTTATAGGAGAGGTGAGAGCTCTCTATCCCGTGGTGATCAATCATGTATGATCATGTAGATGTGAGAGATGAGAGAGCTCTCTTTTTTGTGATGATCAACCACGTATGGCCATGTAGGTGTGAAATAGGAGAGAGCTCTCTTCGCTCCTACACAGAGTCTAAGGTCAGTCTATATCACTATATAAACTCTGCTTTTTTTGGCTTTCAAGAAAGTTACGGTACAATGACCAAAATACTCATTACTCTAAATTTAGTCATTGACTAAACTAATGAACAAATCTAGCTAAATAGGAATACAAGACATAAATCTAATAATTTTCATGAGCCACTAACAATGTTAGTGGTGTGCATTGAGTGCACTTTTTTTTTTCCTTTCTTTTCAATAGTCTTGCCTCCTAAACACAATATCAAGGGTAACTTTTTTTTAATTGTTTCTTTGCTAACCCATTACGACAATAGAAATGCAGTCATCTACATTGACATTATATTTTTGGAATCATAACGTCTCCTTTTGGTATGTCTTTCTTCATGAATTATGATAAAAGGGCGTGAAAGTGGAGGAGAGAGGAGAGTCTTTCTTGAATTATGATAACAGGGCATGAGAGAGAGAAAGAGAGAGAGAGAGAGAGAGAGAGAGAGAGGGGCTTGGTTTTCTATGAGCTAGGAAGGGAGAGGAAAACTGAAGGGATAAGAGAAAAAATTCTCAATCCCACGATTCATGGGTGGCCTTGCGTTTTATTTCTTTGTCAATTCACTTCTGCAATAGAGATGAAATTATCTGTATAGCCATTGATATATTCTTGGAACCCTGAACTCTACTCCTGGAATCCTAAAATTCAAGAGGATAATAATCCTAAGTAGTTTCAGTTTCTACCATTAATTCTGGTTAGTTAAGAGTGGGTGGGTTTTCACCACTTCAAAGATAAATAAGGTGGTTAGATATTTATGGTTCATCAAAAACCTTCTGGACTTACATTCTCGAGGTCATGAATTAATTTGGTGCTCAGAGCAACAACTAAGGAATGAATAACAAGATTACTTGAGGGACGAACAGGATATTTATTGCAGATGTTGCCTTTGTATTCATTTAAATATTAGAAATATAGGTTCATTAATGTTGGTTGCAACTGGGATTATGTTACTACTGCTTAATTCAACCAAAGTAAAAGTTAATACTAGTTAAAATGCTTCCAGTGTTATTTTTCAACAGTGAAATATTATTTAATTTGATGTTGAAATCTGGCAAAGTATTTACCAAGGATCATATTAAGAGCCTACTTGTTTGCATTAAAATACATAGAAATTCATTGTCTAATTAACTCCACTAAAATATAATTGAAGAGGAGCAATATGAATCATATAGAATTCGGGGTGAAGGATACAAGGTAGTAATGTGGACAAGACCTTAACTTTTCTAATATTTGAATTATTAGGGTGAGGCCTTCATTTCCGACCATCCTTTACTCACTTTTGAATAAAGGGGATGTTAGTTCAAGGTTATTTTTGTATATTCACATTGGCTATTCATTTTTAACAATATATGACATGAATTTCTTTTTATTCAATTCACATGCCCGTAACACTCAGATTATGTTTTCCCCCATCTGACATCCATAAGAGTCCTAATGTTTATAGCTGCACATCACTTCTGATTGGATGCTTCTGCAACCTTTTATAACATACAATAATAATAAGAGAGCCATTATTGTTTACTTCAAGTAGGAATCAATAATTAATGCTAAGATGAAGGATAATGCAAGGCCCTTCGTGATCATGAAATCTTGAGTACAATATCCAATAAAGAGCTATTAAAACAACACCAATTTTTGCATTTACACAGCCAAAAAATAATAATTATTATAATAAAATAAAAACTTCCCAAAATACCACCCCCTTCTCTCTCCACACCCCTTCCCTCTTCCTCCCTCCTCTCGCCTCCCTTCCCCACCTCTCCCTCCGGTTGGTGACGAGCTCCATCAGCAGAGGGGGGCTCTTCCTCTTTCCTAAAAAGAGGAAGAGGAAGAGGGAGATGGTGAGCCCCCCTCTACCACCAGAGCTCATCGCCGGCTGGAGAGGGAGGTGGGGAAGGGGAGGAGAGAGGAGCGGGGGGAGAGGGAATTGGTATTTGGAGAGAAAGGGGTATGGGTATTTTAGAAAGTTTTTATTCATTTTTTACTTTAATTATTTAGTTGTGTAAACTGAATAAAAGTTAGTATTGTTTTAGTAGCTCTCTACCCAAATATTAGTTTTCTTCCCTCACATCCTTTGGAGTTTTGTAAGATCCTAAAGAAAAAAAAACCATTTTTTGTTATAAGATGTTATTATCATAGGTGGATACCCACATTGGGACCTACATGAGATAAAGAGATTACAAGGGTTAGGGTTTTTCCCTATTGGGTTGCTTGAGGAGGAAGCAATCTTATTCTATAAATAAGATCCTCCTCCCCCCTCATTATGTACACACAGATCTCATCAATAAGAGCTCTCTCTCTCCCTCCCGCTACTCTTCAGTTTTCTATTCTAACACGTTATCAGCACGAATGCTTTATTGATCTCTCGATTTTTTTTTTTTCCGTCAAAGTCCACGTTTGATTTCCTTGTCTCCGACAGGGCCTCGACGCCCTCGTCCGCGCGACGTCCAACGATCAGATCTCTCGATCGTATCTTTGCAGCAGAAACTGAAGAAGCTCAGGGAGGAGCGAAACCTGACAAGGCCGCTGACCCCGCCGCCGGCGCCACCGATCCCGCTCCCCGGAAGTCCCCCTGCGGCAAGGGCTCCTGCAACCGGAGCTCCGAGCCGCACAGAGCCGCGGCCCGGATTCCTGTTCCCGACGCGGGCGACTCGGCCGAGTTTCCTGAATCGGTGGCCGAGTCGGAAGGAGGCGGGCGCGCGCGGGCCGGGAAGGAGAGCAGTGACGGAACCGATCTCTTTCCTGAACATCCAATCTGTTGCTGAGATCGGAACCGATCTCTTTCTTGCACCAGGGCCGGCTTCATCTGTGTGCAGCGTTGGGTTCCGGTGCCGCTGCTGGACCACGATCTGCTGGACCACAGAGATGGACGGGGTTCCGGAGTCGCACTGAAGGGCCGCTGCTGGACCACGATCTGCTGGACCACGATCCAATGGCCAAGGGCATGCTTGGCACCCAGCCCCTGATTGCTTTCCGCAGATCCAACGGAAAGCAATCTATGTCTAGACCTTGGTCTTGGTTCGGCCGCGGCTTCCCAGATGAAGAAGGGCATCTCTGTCCTTCGTTGCCCACAGAGGATCATCAGATCCTCTCTAGAGAAGGAAGAAATAAAAGGGTCTCTCCGATTTGGGCTTTGGTGATCGGTTGACAGAAGAGATTAGATTGTAGAGAAAGGTTCAATCTGCTGGGACTCGATTTGTGTGATCGGGGATCGGTTTGGAGTTGGTTCGGATCTGTGCAATGAGATAGAATTTTGCACAGACCAGATCTGAAGAAGTGAAGAAGAAACCTTCGTTGGGCCTGGTTTTAGGACTAAGTCGGATCCAGGTTCTAGGTCAGCTCAGACCTGACAGGGTTTATAGAGCCCAGCAGTTAAAGCAAGTGCAATTCAAGCCGGGTCAGGTTAACCCGAACCTGTTTGCTGCAAGTCCAGTCCACCAGAAGCAGCACAGACGTCAGCATGACCCCAGCCACTGACAGAAGCATTATGTCATCAAATCATATGGTCAAAGGCAGATTTGACCGGATTGATGGCAGAAACTTGTTTCTGCGATATCTTGACGATCCGGAGTCCGATTTGAGATCCGTTTGCTCCTACGGAAAGCTCGCGAGCAGATCTACACATTGGTACTAAAAAGAGGATAATTTAAAAGTTAAGTAATTTCTCCTTATTTTATGATCTCTTATTAATTTGCATTTATCTTTATTCTTTTAGATCTACAAATATTTATCATTTTAATTCGAGTGATGAATTGTAATTTCTTATCAAAAGGAGATCATGATAACATTGAAAATCATGGATCATAAATAGAACCAGAAGTTCTATGCAAGAAATTGGAACCCGAAGTTCCATACGATATTTTAGAACCAGAAGTTCTATATGGAATCAATAATTCGGACTCGAAGTTCCGTAAATTATTTTAATCTATGAACCAGAAGTTCTTTCATATTCGGATCAGAAGATCCGTTGTTTATTTTACTCTGAAACCAGAAGTTTTCAGATCTACAATACGTATTCGAAGTTTCATATGATACTTAGAACTAGAAGTTCTATATCGAATAAATAACCTGAACCTGCAGTTCTGTATGTTATTTTAATTTAGAACCAGAAGTTTTAACTCGGACCTGAAGATCCATGAATTATTTTAATTTAGAACCAGAAGTTCTAACTCGGACCTGAAGCTCCATGAATTATCCTAACCTAGAACCTGAAGTTCTAACTCGTACTGAAAGATCCATGAACTATTCTAATTCAGAACCAGAAGTTCTGATTCTTAAGTTGAGAACCCGATGTTCTAAACTTCAATTTCTAAATTCTTCATCACATTTTTATTATTATCTTTGATTGGATGTTAAGAACCTGAAGTTCTACATTTTATTTTTCTGTTTCTCACATACATTTATTTTTATATTCTATAACATTGTACTGCATGCTTGATATAATTACTTAGGTATCATTATTACAATATGATTATATGAAATTTTTAGTCTTGATGAATTTGTTATTGCCAAAGCAGTAGTTGTGTATAATAGAACCTGAAGTTCTATTTCCAATGAATAACGTGGACCAGAAGATCCATACATTATCTAGAACCAGAAGTTCTAAGATTTGGAATATGAACCTGAAGATTCATATTCATAATCAAACTTGGAGCTTTGATTTCTAAAGATTCAAAGTAGTGTAGATCGATACAACGGCCATGAAATCAAACCTGAAGTTTTGATAGAATCAGAAGTTGTGATTCAAACTTGAAGCTTTGATAGAACCAGTAGTTCTAAGAACCTGAAGTTCTATCACTAGCCTGAAGTATTGACAGAACTAGAAGTTCTGATTCATCAGTTGAGAACCCGAAGTTCTAACTTTCTGATTGGCCAATTCTTCATTATATTTTGTCATCGGATATTGCGAACCCGAAGTTCTCTGTTTGTTTGATTGTTATTAGTAAATCGATCTTAACACACTCTAAAAGGCTTGGTGATACTATCAAAGTCGGAAATAAAATATCCCTGAAGGATATGGCATACGCTCTTATTTTCCGCGCCATTATATCCCCATTAGACAGGGATGATCACCAGCAGATGGTCATACACCCAATGCTTAAAATAAATGCCAGATTAGTCAATTAAAATCCCTCCAGCAGAGGTAGATATAATATGTTCTCCCGTAGAGATGAAATAAACCACCCCAGGAGAGGTGATTGAGAAGGCATTTTGTTTGGAAATTGGGCGAACCACCAAGCATGGTCTGGAAGACCTACAACTACTTTTATGAGTTTGAACATTGAGTTCGGTTCTTAGATATTTTGTTGAGTGCTAGGACTTATTTTTAATCCCCCGTATATTATGTTATATTTGCTTTGAATGCTGAATTGTTTAGTTGTTCTTACTTTTATTTTTGCAATGCGATTACCTAGTTATGTGAATTTATTATTACTTGCTCTATGGCTCATGAAATGCATGAAGCTGAGGATAATATCTGTCTAGTAGACAGTGCAACAAAACACACTACATTGAAAAAACCAGAAGTTTTTCTCTGAGTTAGTGTTTCATTCGTGCACGGCATCGATCATAGCTGTATCCGTACAAATACTTGAATGCTCCTGAAGAGTTTACCTAATGGTATTTGCACATCATTACTAGTATTGACAGCCAGAAGCTGATACTAGAAAAGCTAAGTGCATTCTCTTTATATTTCAAGGCTATATTATAAGACAATCTTTAAAAATCGAATCATATTCGATTATGAGCAAAACGACAAAGTTAAGCCAGAAGCTTATTATTCTAGGGGTCTTATGCTCTGGTAAATTATTGATACTTCTGTTACGTACTCCTTAGAGTACCATCTATTGACCATCCTTTTCGCAAAGGATATTGTGTGACATTTGTGAAACTATCTAATCCCTCCCATTAGCACATATTATTAAACCTAGGATATACATCCTTAAGCATGTTATTAAAATTTATAAGGCTTGATATCATAGGTTTGTGACTTGCATGAGCCTACAACGTAGACTCTATGTTGGTTATACTTCACCCTAATTATTGGATATCTAGACCAAATGACAGGAGATATATTCATTGTTCGTTTTTGCTGATTGTCATCTTGATGAGACAGTCTTCTCGCCGTTAGGGGGAGATAAGAGAGTTCTTGAAGAACACCTTGTTCCTGAAGAACAATCCGTTCCTGAAGAACGGCGAGAATTAATGTGGAATACTTCCACTCAATCTCATCTAGATTTATGTACTTCACAATGTGAGAATGAAGTACGGAGAATTGCGCACTTAATTACAAACGAATTCCTTGATGCTTTTAATGATGCAGCAAAAGTGACTAGGTCACATGTATCGGCTATGAACACACAAGCACGAATTAATGTCCCTGTAGGACAAGTACGAATTAGTGTTCCTGAAGAACAAAGTCCAAATATGGCAACAAATGAATCTACACATGCCAGAAGCATGGTAGACTTATAGGTTTCAAGGACTCAGCTCCCCAGAAGAGGAGAAATGAGCAATTATATCCCAATCATACTCCAGAAGAGGTATACTCCCGAAGAGTTTATGATAAAATCCACTCTCTCCAAATTTCCTGAAGAAATTAATGTCCCGGAAGAGACATGAGTCCCAGAAGAGACTCTGGAAGCCCCTGAAGAGGCAATGGGTACCCAAATATATAAAGAGATCTCTATACTTTATAATTATTCAAGAGAGAGATGGGATAGAAATGAAATTATCATCGATGACGCATTTGCATATGCGGTAGCTACTCAAATATCAATGGAAATTAAGAATGTTGTTTGGGATATAAAACCACGTTCTATAAATGAATGTCGACAAAGAATATATTGGCCAAAATAGAGAGATGCCATTGAGGAATTGCAGTCTCTCAATAGAAGTGGTATATATGAACCTATAGTACAAACCCCAAACGGTGTTAACCCTGTAGGTTACAAATGGGTGTTTGTAAGGAAAATGAACGAAAGGCAAACTTGTGATACAAGGTTTCCTGTAGAAACTTGGGATTGAAAACATACACAGTTATATATATGAAAATCACAGAAGGATTTGCTTTGCCTGAAGCAAAGTAAGAGAGTACGTACTCAATATAAGTAAGACGTTCATTGTACAGCCTGAAGCATTCCAGAAGAATATGGTACAATCGTCTTAGTGAATGTTTATATAAGGAAGAGTATGAATACAATCCCATTTGCCTGTTCCTATTTATACAATCCTTACATGGATTTATAATAGTAGAAGTTTATATATCTAATCGAAACTCCAGAAGAGTTCGAGAAAACTATAGGCTACTTTATCTCGACCCGCAGATCGAGAGAAGTTCTAATGAGATTTTCATTCTTTATAGATATGCTTCCCATATATAGTTTTGCACCAAGCTTTGGATTGGTATTAAACAAATGCTATGATATTTATGTCTGTTTTATGGTTGAAGTCAAATTTTGTAGGATATACAGATTCAGGATATATCCCTGATCCTCATAAGGATCGATCATAGATATGTTATATGTTTTTTCATATCAATATCATTATTTTTGATATTCTACTAAATTGACTATTGATAGCTATTTATTCTAACCATGCTGAGATTTTAAGCCAGTGGGGAATGTGTATGGCAAAAATATTTAACTCAGCATAGATGTAGTTCTTGTCAATTACCTCTTAGTACAGGTACTCCGAGCATTATTTGCAAAGACAATGGGGCATGTATTCAACAGATTCAAGAATGATACATTAAAGATGACAAGACGAAACACATTACACCAAAGTTGCTCTTCACTCATGAGCTTCAAAAGAATAACAAGATTGAAGTCAAGCAAGTTCGTTCAAGCAACAACCTGGCTGATCAGTTTACGAAGTTTTGCCAAAACTCAGTATTTTAGAAATTGTATACGAGATTGACATGCTTAATTATGTACAAAGATGTTATCATCAGGGGGAGTAATCATCAGGGGGTGGCATCCTGAAGTGTGCTACCCAGGACATATGTGCGCTGTACTCTTTTTCCTTCTCTAGGTTTTATCCCACTGGGTTTTCCTAGTTAAGGTTTTAACGAGGCAGCATTATGCACGTCCAACACCAATTCAATGATCCTGTAGAACGTTGTACTCTTTTTCCTTCGCTTTGGTTTTTATCCCACTGGGTTTTTCCTTTGCAAGGTTTTAATGAGGCAACTGTCATTGAATGGTGGTCATCCAAGGGGGAGTGTTATAAGATGTTATTATCATAGGTGGATACCCACATTGGGACCCACATGAGATAAAGAGATTACAAGGGTTAGGGTTTTTCCCTATTGGGTTGCTTGAGGAGGAAGCAATCTTATTCTATAAATAAGATCCTCCTCCCCCCTCATTATGTACACACAGATCTCATCAATAAGAGCTCTCTCTCTCCCTCCCGCTACTCTTCAGTTTTCTATTCTAACATTTTTTGCATCCCTGGCCTTTTTCTTCTTTATACTGAACATCATGTTTAATTGCAGGTCAGAAATATTTGACCCGTGACCAACCTGGCTATCATGTTGGTGGGTTGTGTTATGCAAGTTATACACAGGTTGGGTTCAGTCGGTTTCGAGGGCCAGATTATTTTTTGGCAGCTCTACCCAGATATTACGATTTACGAGCATTTAGATTTGTTATGGGCTGCCACATTCTTTTGTTGGACTGGATTTGAACAAGGTAGCATCTTCTATTCCTCCCTTTTAATAATTTTTATGAGGGGCATAGCCCGCCGGACGTAGGCTCACACATGGTCCTCTATGTGGGCTGAGAACGCGCATAGGGGCCCCTGGACAGGGCTCGCATATAGGCACTGTGGTCCATGCAAAGCACAACCACAGGCTACGGTTGCTGGGTCAGATGACGGGTCCGGGTTGGTCCACATTTTCTCGATTTTCTTAATATTTTAAATAGCTTATTTTGATTTTTTTTTTAACTTGTTACTATCGATCAAGGGGTTTGTTTGGTTTACCAAAGAAATTTTATGCTAGGGCCCTTTTCTGGCATTAGTATGTTTTAACCCAAGTCCATCACCATGGATATCAAGGTTGATAGGCCTATGCAATTATGGGTGAACCTACCATTGCCAATACCTAAACCCTAATTGATTATTGTAATATTTTGTGGGGCTGTTTATTTATCTGAATCCCCTTATTAGGCCCTTTAATTGTTATTATATGGCCTACTAAAGTGAATTTTGTGGATCCATCATGTTGCATACTAAGTAATGGAATTTGTTTGTTATAAATAATGCCCATTCATGTTCATGATAATCTCCAACGAGGATTGTTACCGTTTAAGAAGGCATTTGATGACCATCGGATTACTTTGACCCGATTCTCTAAATCTAACTATTCGTCCAATAGATCTTAGGTATGGGAGGATATTATTTACGTTTTCTTTCCCAATGCACCTCATCAAAACCTGCTCTGGCATGTTACTTATTTTAAGAATTCAGAAACTTCTCAAAAGCCATGAAAGAAGAATTTGCACCAGGTCATGACAAGTAACCAACTCCATTATAAACAAATCACCAAATGGAAACCCCAAGCAAAAATAGCGATGTTCAACCTAAAAAAAGAGACTACACTCCAAAAGAAGTGAATATCAAAATCCTCCTTACAGAGGTGTCCAACTCCTTGCAACCAAAACACTTAATCCTGGACATATCCTAGTGATTTTAATTTTTTAAGCTGTTGGGTCATTTCTTGGGTCCTTTATCATTTTGATTTGGATTTTCATTGGGTGGAATTAGAGACATGTTGGATTTTGCCAGGTTCATATGCCCTGTTATGAGTAGAACATTGCTTATGCCTTGGGTCAGTGTTGTGGACGCAGGGATCGGTACCAGGGCATATGTGCAGCATTAAGGTGCCAACACCACTCAATCAAGAGTGTGGTGGCCAACTTTGCTTCTGATTCATTGCATCCGCAACCTTTTCTATAATCTACTAACCATCTTTTCTACCAAATACACTTTAATAAATTTTCTTTTCTCCCTTTAGACACAGCTATTTTGGATAGAAGCTCTAAGCTTTAATCACATCTCATTAAATAGATAATCAACAAATACAACCGAAGAAATGATTCTTTCTAAATAAATAACTGAACCATTTTATTCTCGCAAATGTTACATCTAATGAAAGAACAGCTTAATCATTATTGGAATAGCATAAACTCAACTCTTACGAGTGGAACTGATTGAAAACAATCTGAAATCTACTAATTCACCACAGCACATTTCTTCCTAATCTCACCGGCTGTTCCAGTCTTCACTTCAATTTGTCCCATTTTCACCATGGACAAAGCAAACTCTTCATAGAATTTTGACAATGGCGCATTCAGAAGCTCATTTATAATTGATCTGCCAGTGCTGACTGTAGTAAGAGCAGCATCAGATTCGAACAGACCTCGCCTCTTTAGCAAAAGCCTGTAGTAACCAAGGTCGAATGTCCTGAAACTCCCAGGATCCATTTCAAAAATTGTGGTGTTATCTGTTGGAACCTTGCACTTTTTCTTTAGTACTTTGGCGTATTCACTGTCTAGAGATGGATCCATGTCACCTTTCCCAGAGAAATTGTACAGACGGTTTGCGAACGATGGATTGCAGTGAGCGATTCCGATTGTGTGGCCTCCTGTGATGGTTAAAGAAAGTTATTGATCTGCTCAGAGAAAAAATGTAAGATGATACAAGGGTAGTACCAGCTGAAGTGAGCACTTTTGGTGATCAAACCATTTATAGCTTACACCATGATGCCTCAAATGCCTCCTTAAATGAATTGATCCACAGCATTAGACTTGGCAAAGAAGATAGATTTGTTATCTATAATTCTCAATTGAGAAGTTTTTTTAGCAGATAGCTGGGCTCATTTGGTTTGGAAGACATTGAGAAATGGCTAATCCTATGATGATTGTGACACATTTACAGCCTAGATCACCTTCTGGTGACGCTCTCCTTCACCATCAATGGTTCGAAAAAGTAAAAAAGGCTAAAGAGAGAGCGAGAGCCACATTTAACTTTTGGTCTAACTAGATGTCATATAGCTTACCAGACAATACAACCAGGTCTGTCACATTGAGTCCTTTGCTTGCAAATCTTGCCTGTAGGGTACTGAAATTGAAAAAAGGAGATGGGATGTTTTGCAAGGCCTCTGTGGAATTCGACACAGTGCCGTCTCTGCGCCCGGTTGGAACCCTCCAAAATGGTCCCCCCTATTGTTGTAGTGAATCATAAGAATTGGGTTACTATAAGAATGTGTAAGAAGTAATTTGGTGAAGTGATTGAAGTGCTCTGTTTGAGCTCTTACTATTGTCACAACTGAATCTCTTGCAACCAGTGCAAGAACATCCGCACATGAAACGACTCCAGGGCACTCCTTTTCTACTAAGCTCTTAACTGCATCGATGAAGCCGAAGCCACGGAGTGTTAGATTCGGTGGTGAAGCCTTTTCGGCTGTGTTGGTTGAAGTTGAATTTAACAGAACAGATGCATCACAGCCCTGCCAAAGAAAACAGTGAAGGCAAAAATCAGCATATGACCACTGGCAAACATTATCATGCATTATGGTGGTGCATTCTAAGGTTATAATCATAATCCAATAAAACTCAGTACAAATTGAAATGATAGAGAATACTGACCCTCACAAAGCAGTCATGGAAGTGCATTCTAAGTAGTGCTGCGGCCAAGGGTGGTGCATTTGGGATGTGTTTCTTCACATAGTCTAGGACAATCTTCTCTGCCTGGGGGCAGGTTTGATCATAGAATCCCAACTTCAACTGACCCTGAACAGAGCCCAAGAAGGCCAAAACACCAAGAAACATGATAGCCACATGACCCACTGTCCCCATTGTAAATAACACTGAAGGAAACCTCTCTCACGCTCTGTTATCTTGGAGTTTCTTCAATGAGAAAACAGTCCTCAGCAAAGCAGATTTATAGCCGTTGCTTCGTCAATTACTTGAGCTGGTCTGCTTGTCCAGATGGAAATATTAAGCTTAATGTCACAAGCAAGCTCCATGTGCTTTTTCCATGCCTTTCCGGCACATGTTAACGGGCTAACGTAGATGAGATTAGTTTGTGGTGCCAGATTCAAGACAAGGACTAAAATGATTTGAATAATTGAGTTTTGTTGAAGGACAATGTCCTGGAATGGTCCCCATTTATCCGTATGGTCCAGCAGTTTTCTTGATTGGCCCCTAATTGGACTGGTTATATCTCTACCAATGCCATTAGGGGTGCAACCCGGGTGGGTCGGGTATTGGGCCAATCCATGTCAGACAAGATCTACATGAGTGAGAAGCCAAACGCGACCCGAGCTTGACCCAAATTGTGAATTCATTAATCGAGTACGAATCGTGTTCATTTGAGTTAACCTGGGCTGGGTCAAGCGCCCAAATTCAGTATATAATCTCCATAGTATATTGTCATGAATAATATGGTCCTTATGTACATGTTTACAGACAAGTTCTGTGCCTCTGCCGAACTGAAAGGGTTTCCATTGCACTGATCAACCCACTTCCACTGATAAGAGGCCCAAAGTTTTAATTTGGATCTAGATCATAAGTTTGATAGGGCACTTCCTAACCTTGCCTTTAGATAATCCAGTCCGATTATTGTTTTTATTCATTTGTTCCAATCAGTTTGAGGCCCATCAATTAAACGGTTTGGATCGTGAGACTTTGTGCCCCACATGTCAGGAATCAGGAGCCTATGCAAAATGTACATTTTCCATGGCTCAGGACCCACAATGTCCTTTTTGTGAGGGTGGTTGACGTGATCCATTTAAGGCCTGTATGCATGTTATAATAATTGAATTTGTTAGGGTTTTGGTGTCTATTTATTTGAAAATGTTATAGCGCTTTAGCAAACCTTCATTTTGGTGATGTGACAGACACAGCAGCATGCAGTGGTGCTGGAATGTTGGGTGTATTTTAGTTCTACTGTCTACCGTAGTCTGTAAAGACTCAATAATTTTTAATTCTTCAAACTTGTCCATCCTTGCGTCACATTGCATGCATATAGACTCTCTCTCTCTTTCTCTCTCTCTCTCTCTCTCTCTCTCTTACTCAAATGCAAGTGGATATCTAGTTGTGTTTTAAAATAGATAGATTTCAAGAGGGTAATATTAATGTCACTAATCCACGCATGCTGGATCTGAATAGGTCAACAGTATTTTAACTACGAGAACAAAAATTGCGTAGTTGGTTTTGTAATCTCTTTCTCTCTAACTATCTAGGAAATCTGTTACTAAGGGAACAGCTCTCTTTTCTGATTGCTAGCACCCTTGGTTGGGTTAAAAAAAAGTATTTTAACATTGGATTTAAAATATATTTCAAATTGTATCATCAACGTCAATACCTTTATATATAGGCCAGTTAATGATGTATAAAATCTTTTTTTTCTTTTTGTTAAAAACGTTTAGAGAGTAGAAGGAAATTTAAATCTTCCGGGTGATTTAGATGTAAATAAATCAAATTCTATAATTTATAGGCATTGCAAACAAACTATATGTTTTATATTTTTTACTATACTATATAACATAAAATACTTGGATATTCCAAACTATACAAAAGCATCTAAGTCGTGTAAAAACCTTTTAACCATCGAAGTATCTGACTCGGTCTTGGTCCAGTCTTCAAAACCATGATTTGATCACTCAACCCCCACATGCACCATCTTTTAAGTAAAGCAACTCTCCTCTCCCATATGCATCATGCTTTAATGTAATATTGCAGAGGCTGACCCAGTCAGTTAGGACTAGGTAAATTGCCTCGAAGGACACGTGGAGAAATGGGACCCGCGGCGCAGTGGGAGGTCAACCAATGGGCTTTCAAATCAGTTGGACAATCTGGCACGTCCAATTCACAATCACATGGATGGTGTACATTAACAAAATCATAGTAATGCAAAACGGATCAGCAAAGTTAATTAATGGGGAATGGTGTACTTTGTCTTCATCCTTTTCTACTCTTTTACTCTCTTGCTATATTTATTTACTTATTAATATTTTTTTTGTTCTTCCTTTTCTTTTAAATGGATATCCTTGAAAACACCGGTCCAATTGGAAAGTCTGTCTAAAAAAGAAGCATTTCGTTCGGAAAATCTAGTAATTCTTCTATTGCCTACTTCCATTTTAAATTCTATTAAATTCCAATCCTTATAAGATCCACATAATTTTAATTTTTTGCTTAAATGATACACTTAATTTTTAATTTGTAGCTTATAGTTACTTTTAGAAGGGGCTACACATATATAATCCCTATTTAGCGTAAATACATAAATGAAATTGGTACATAAATGTTTCCTACACAATTGCTACCGGTTTTTTTTTATTAATTTAGTCCGAAAACAAAATGTGTGGAAATTGTCTCTGCCTTGTATTCGCTTTCTGCTAAATTTTACTCCAATTGAAATAGCTTACCTTCAAATTGGTAATGTGTTATAAATTCATAATTAATGTGTAATTTGTATGTTTTAGGAATGATCGATTTGATGATGTACTGTACACTTATTGAAGTGTCAAGGAACCATATTCTTGGGTCTAATCAGTCATGTGATATGCATTCATTTTGTGTTCACCCAACTACTTGGGCCCTGTTTGGGTACTTCGATTTTATTTTTCTCTCATTCAATTTGATTGTGAATGAAGTTGCCTAATGACAACCCACCGTTAGATTAGTAGTAAGCATCTCCATGCGATGGGGCAAACCAGGGTTTGTTTCTTGACATTGAATGAAAAAGCTTGACAGTATCTGGGAATTGGGGCCCCCCATATGAAAAAAAAAAAAAAAAAAATAATAATAATAATAAGGGTCTAGATGGAACTCCCCAGCTAGTCTCCCTCTGTCTCTTGATTTTTTTTTCTTTTTGAATGGAATTACCCATCACCTCTCTCATTGTATTCAACTCATCTCCTTAATTTTAGGTACTTGCTTCTTGTTACAATCTCTCAATCTCATATTTCTTATGTTCTTAAGTTCTGTATACTTTGTTTCATCTCCCTCTCTCTCTCTCTCTCTCTCTCTCTCTCTCTCTAACATTCCCACCATATTTTATTGAATGAAAACTCTCTATCACCTCCCTACTTTGTTTCTAGTCTGTCTTTTAAACCAGCAGTCTTTCAGGATTTCTTCTCTTCTATCTTTTTTTCCTTTCATCCAGCAGCACCCACATGACTTCTGAACTGCCAACATACTTAAACAAATTATCACTCTTTTTAACTTTCATAGGTCATATTCATCTGCTTCTTTCTCAACGGTCATTTCGTTGACTCTGATTAATGCATTTTACGTTGGCATTACTCCATCTGGGGATGATTTTATTGAGGTGTATGATTCAAGGAAAACTATCTGTACTCTGTTAACTTTTTCTGTTGCCAACTTGAGATTAATCCAACATTCTCTTACTCACCTCTAATTTCTTGGAATTTGGCATATGTTCAAGTTTATTTGATCTTTATTTTATTGGACCCTCCAATGTATTGACCAAGCCCACAACACGTCAGTGGCAGTTCCACACTTACCGTGATTTCCATTTTTTCATATATTTCAAATAATATATGTTTATCTTCCTGTTAAGCTACAGCTTACGCTTTCGGTATCACATGTGCATAGTAGTATAAATATAAGCGCAGATGATACAGGATAATAAAATAAACAAACCTTTCATTGCTGTTACTATTCTTTCTCAAGGAACTTTAACTAGGGCAGTGAAAGGGCCGGAGGCTTGGATTCACTTGTGTCCATAAGTCCATTAACAATTGGGGAGCCTGTGTTAGGAATATGGACCCAAGTAAAGTTATTGATTTATTTTTTTTCTTATGGTAAATGGACCCTAGAAAAGAGTTAAGGATCACCAAAGAATATAATCCGGAGATATACAATGGGCCCGACTTGCTTGGGATTTTTTTTACTAAGGAAATGATTGGGTGTTCATTTTGTATTAAAGTGGGGAGATTATCTAATACCCGTTTAGACGTTTAGTCACCTATATATATAATTTTAGCCACTTTATGAATACATTGATTAAAATCCCAAGGATTCGTGGGAATAGATAAGCACACAAATGTAATAAATTAAAGCCAAAGGTTTTGGATTTAATTTTGACTATTGGTTATGATTTTGAAAATCATTTTTTCCCACTTTATCTCATTAAAACTACCTGATTTATCTCTTAATAATCTTTATAAAAACCATGTCTACTTTTTTCTTTTTAAACTTTCACTTTTTCATTTATGCAATAACTTCCTTTCTACCCAAACTCCATCATTTCTTTCTACTCTAATTCTCCTCTTCCGTTCTACGCCATTAACTCTTAGATTAACAAACCCTAAGGGGTAGCTCAGCTAGTCCAAGACGATGGTTTGATCTCAGAGGTTGCAGATTCAAGCTGAGCTAATATACTGGGGCCACTATATATATATAAACCTCTTAGATTAAGAGCTATTCTCATAATCTTTCCTTCTTTTGCTTTCTTTCTAAAATTTATGGATATTTTTTAATGCATGAATTTAAGTTGCAATACTGGCTATACCCGTGCTGAGCACAGGTTTTAGAACTTAGGGTTTTTGTTGGGATACTATTAGTACAATGTCAAGGAAACTAAATTATTTAAGATAATTCAAAATAACAAATGAACACAATTAATGTATATATTCGGGTTCTTCACCTGCGCTCAACTGTAGGGAGGGAATCCCTATCCGTTCGCATGTGTACGGCCCACCATTGGTCTATCCAAATGAACAACTATAGGAGCCCTTGAATTGCACATGTTTACCAATTTTTGAGCCCATTCAGTGTGACTAGATCATTGGATTAACTAATGATCCATCTCAATGGACTGTACACCATTGGAAGTTGTGAGTGCATATGGATATGATAGAGATTATGGATGTGGCTAATTTTTTTACAGGGAGGGGGCTCTCACGGAGACCTTCAAATCCTCAAATCCCCATGTGGGTCCCCAACTGGGCCTCAGAGGCATGGACGCATAAGCGTATCCTAAGCTTGACCACAGGTGAGGAGCCCCATAGATATAGGGAAAGACTACTATGCATATATATTGTAGGGGGATATTCATGTGCATATGTCTCTCACCAAGGGACCGTGCATACTCCTTTGTGGGGCCTATGGTGCCTATGGTAGACTCTACCAAGGAATGAGATCGAGGGGATGGAAAGATCCATGTGTGTCCATCCTAAATACCAAGTTTGGCCCCAGTTACATGTCCATAACCTCTTTATCCATGACCCACAAATTTATTCCATTCGAATGGGTGCATGGTCGATCCAACAGTCCAATAAATTCGGATTTGACCAAAAATTGGTAAACGGGTCCAATTTAAGGCGGTCGTCTATGTGGTTCATTTCGATGGATCATACAGTGGGTCCCACCTAGAGTTCTCACGAAAAAAATGGTTAGGGACATGCACATGACTATTCCCCTATATGATATATATAATATGGACAAAACTACTATACATATGTCCTTCACACTATGTTGAGAAATACTTTTTTTTTGAAAAGTATTAACGTATAAGAAGACAAAATTATTATACCTCATGATATCTTTTGTACCTCGTTGGTCTAAAAAAGGAGTTGTCCCTCACCTTGTAGTGAGGGATGGATGCATAATAGTCTTTCCATATATATATGTGTGTCTCTAATCTTATAGTGATGGATGAATGCATACTAACAATCTTCATATGCATTCATCTGTCACCAGTTTTTTGTAAGCAATTTAGGTGGAGCCGATCTATTACTTAATCTAAACCTTATAACATACATGAGACCTCTTGATAGGCATAGACCCCAAGTTTTGGTCAGATTCAAATTTATTGAACCGCTTAACCGACTATACACCGATCTGAATGGAATGGATATGTGGGCTATAGATGAAGGGGTTAGGGATATGTTATTAGGGTAAAACTTAATATGATAGGTGGTCTCGCATGGATATTTCCATTCATCCCGGTTTTATCCCTTAGTGGGATCCACAATAGGCTTCATGGAGGAGTGTGCATGAGAAGTCCATGAGGGACGGATGCACATGAAAAAGCATATATATATGTGTGGGCTTTAATCCTATGAGCAGTGTTCTTACACACTTACAGTGAGAATTTTTTATGAGGTCCACTTGTGGGTCCCATTTGGGGATGGAACTGGGAGGTGAACAGATTTATGTGGGACCACTCCAATTATTAAGTGGAACCACCCCAATTATTAAGTTCATTTGGATTTGTGCACAGTCGATTTAATGGTCCAGTAAATTCGGATTTGACAGAAACTTGTGGTGTATGATTATCAGGGGTCTCTATGTATTGCAAAGTTCGAATTGAGTGATAAATGAGCCTTACCTAGAGTTCTTACAAAATAATGATAAAAACTATTTCTCACAAGATTATGTCCCCCCCTCCCTCCCCCACCAAAAAAAAAAAAAAAAAAAAAACATATTCATATATAAAGGACAAAACTACTATGCATATGTCCTTCACAATATATAAATAGATATATAGTTAAAATCACATCAACTTGTCGTTATTTAAAATGTAATATTGTCTTACATGAAATTAACAGAACTTGTTGCCCATATAATAATCAAACCTCCTTGATTTAAGGTCCAAGAATCTGCACAGTGGACCACCTAGCAGCGTGTCGCAGCTGCCGGAGTTTGCCAATAATCTTAGAAGCAAGAATGCACGTAACAGAGATTTAGATTCCACTTAGTGCTCATATTTCAAGTAAAAAATTTGCCAAGCACATGAGTACAATCACTGAGATTCTTCCTCTGCTATTTCTTGCTTAGACTTCCTTGGTGTCCTTTCAAGTAAGAGAAAAGGTGGCCAGTAGTCTTTTTTTTTTTTCAACCGTTTAATCTCCTTATCCAAACAACCCCTCAAAGATAAAATCAAGAAATAGAAAATTTCAGATGTCTCTCAAAACTGCCCCATCTTGTGGTTCACAGGGACATGAAAACAAAAATATGAGATGCTTATTTAAGGGGACCCACTATGGATGACTACATCTTGAGATTTTCTGCCCGTCGATTGATCCCATGGAAGCAAATGCAGCCTGAGATTAGGCAACTATGAACCATTCAAATTATAAATCTATTGACACATGAGATTCAGCAATTAGGGGCTATCATGAACAGCTAGAGGCCCAAAATACTAACATTTTAATAACCATTGCATCTACATAGTCGACTGAATCCGTTGACTTCTCTATTTCCGTCGCCGAAAATGAGTGGCTTGGATAATCTGATTGAAGTTACTCTTTGAACACATAATGTACAAAGATCATCATAATCCTCCCCATCTTCATCAGATAGGTGATTCCTAATGTTTCAAAATAAAAAAATTAATGTGAAATGCTCCCATTTAATGTATCACTAAATGAATAGTTAAGATTGTGTGAAAACTTTAATTTATTTTTCTAGTTGACTTACTTTAGTTACTAAAATATACCTGGATGATTAGCAGGTGGATGATAACAATCGTCCAACTGCTAAAGTGAGACTGGAATTATTTTCCACTTTAAGATGCATAAATCTCAATCATTAATAGTGCAAAGTATAATTTTTTAATTGATGTAGCTCAAACCAACCTTTCAACGATTCTCAACTCCACATAATTAAAATGAATGATCTCAAGAATCTTTTCTATAAATTGTAGAAATTAAAGATACAAGGAGAATATACAACTAGGATTAGGTTGGAGAGTTGAGTCTAAAGAGGTTTGAGACAGCTCAATGGGCTGTAGATCTGAAGATATTCCTTCTTTACTTGATTTCTCCTTGCACGTAGTTAAACAGACTGTACAAATCCTATGTATTCCTTCTTTAGTAAGATTAGGGATGATTTTATTCCATACGTGTGGCAAAATACTTTGCAGTTTGAACAGTGGTTTGGAGTTTGGATCTTAAGAAATTTATGGCATGCTCATACGAAGATTTTATTTTGTTCCTTTACTTGATTTTATGACGCCTTCAAAACCATGGAAAATGAAGATCTGTAACTTTATTTTAAAGTATTTTTTAGATAATTTTTATTATTGAGAAGTGGCCACTATGTGATATATTAATTTAGATCTGTGGCAGATAGGCGAGAACTTGGCTTTGGTCAACGGGAAATTTCTCCTATCTGTGGGCTCATTTAATTTGGAAAGGTTTCAGTGTTTTCATGAGGCTCTCCGCCTCTGTTTAGGGAGTCGTTTGTTAATTTTACATGTAATGTGAAAATACTTTACATATGTAAATGACTTACATGTGAAATATATCTTTTGTTTGTTATTTTCACACCCCTTCAAATGTGAATCTAATTACACCTAATGGTTGATATGAATTTTTGATATATCTCAAGATCCATATTAAATCAACACCTGAAATTTGACCTCCTACCTGAAAGTGACCTTTTGAACAACATTAACCGTTTGGATCATGAAAATGGGCCACAAAACCCTAAAAATTAAGATCAATGGCCTAAATTGTTTCATAAATATCTCCTAACGTAAGATGATCCAATGGTTGAAATTTTGTACCATGGCCACTTTCATCATTTCAAATATGTTGGATGGTTCAGATCTTGCATTTGAATCATACAAGATGCATAAATTTTAAAAAAGCATAGTGGGTATGCATCTAGTGGTTGAAATGTTCTTTTTAAGGTATCTCAATATCTATAATGAATAAACATCTAAGTTTTGACATCCTAGCTAAAAATGGCATTTTGAATGAGATTAACAGTTCGGATTGTCATAACAGGGCCCACAAAATCACAAAAATGAAGATCAATAGCTTGATTTGTATCATCAATATCTCACAATGTAAGATGATCCAATGGCTGATTTTTTGCACCATAGCTGTTCTTAGCATTCTAAATATAATGGACGGTTCTGATCATGATTTGGGGGGGGGGGGGGGGTGCAAAAAGTTTAAAAAAAAAGTATGTTGGGTGTGATGCACTGTTCATATATGTACCAGCGC
Organism: Sextonia rubra; assembly: GCA_037013555.1. Taxonomy (NCBI): domain Eukaryota; kingdom Viridiplantae; phylum Streptophyta; class Magnoliopsida; order Laurales; family Lauraceae; genus Sextonia; species Sextonia rubra. The sequence goes on along the minus strand of JASUAD010000003.1, from coordinate 6,784,077 downwards.
CTTTTGTAAAAATGGCTGCGAAACAGTTTCACACCTGTTGAGGCATGAAAAGTTCCAACCCCTTTTGCATGTTATTTACACACCAAAATCATATGTAATTTACACACTACATATATAAAATGTAAAAACAAATATGAATATATGAAACCATTTCATATGTGTAGTGTTTACCTATGTAAATGGCAAAAACAAACGACCCTGATCCATATGAAAACTACGTATGTAGAACCGATTTTGTGAGGATAGTCCTTATTGTCTGCATGATGAGGTATGCCTAGTGGGGTTTGCCTTATAACCCATATATAACAAATTTAGTTCATTCAGATTTGTGCACAGTCAATCCAATGTTTCAGTAAATTTGGATTTGATCTAAACTTGGTGTATGTGATTATCAAGGGATTCCTGTATATTACAAGATTTAGATTAGGTGATAGATGGGCCTCATTTAGAATTTTCATAAAAAACAGTAAAAACTAGTTTTCACAAGATTATTTTCTATATATACATAGAGAAATGTTCATGTACATCTATGTCTCACTATAGGGTGAGAGATATTGATGCACTCAGGGAAGAACTAAACCCAATTGATGGTGAACCCACGACACCCCGATCATCAATCAAACACAAAATCCATACACAATGAGAAAAAGGTAGAGAATTGTTTACCTTTAATCATGAAATTCAATCTTCAGTCCAATGAGAGATGCTTAACCAATGAGAGAAAAAAAAAATTAAAATTGCAACAATGCAACTTTGTCAAATTTCTTTAAAAAAATAACCAAAAACTTCTTATCATCCTTTACAATAATATATATTGGTGAAGCTCAAAACATCATTAAAAGAACAAAAGCCTAATGAAGTCCTACTTACCCATCAAGGTCTTAAGAATAATGAAAATCCTAGAAATTAGAGTCCTATTATTACATTCAAATTGGAAAAACAACAAACTGAAACAAGGAAAGAAATAGAATTGCACTTGAATATCGTTCTTTGAGTCGGCGTGGACCCCAATTGAGGGCTGGATAGAGATATCGAATTGTTACTGCCGCCTAGAATCATGCATACGCCATAGTCGTTTGGAACCTCTTGCACATTTGTGGAGATTAAAGATTATCATTGATATGTCAGCTATTTCTCCTCCTCCTTTATTGGTGAGTCTTACGAGATAATGAGCCATCATCCACCCAAATAAATAGGAGTTTGTATTGAAGCCAATCCCTTAATTACCTACTTAACACCAGCTTCACAATAAAGGACTCATAATATCACTTTAATAGGAAAGAAATCAACCAAAGTCGTGTCCTCTTCTTTGGTGATTTGTACCTAACTCATTTTTAAACTTGGTCCCACACGCATCCACTAAGTGTGAGCATCTTAATCCTACATAACATTCCATTTAAATGGCCCATCAATTGCAACCAAAGGTTTCATTTAAATCCCCTTTCTTTTAACGCTACATCTTCACTTTAGACTTGGGATTTATTTTAGATCCATCATGACCATTCAACATACAGTTTGAATCTTTCCTTTTGATTGGACCCTCATAAAAGTGGATTAAGACCCTATTTGATCGATCAACTTGATCTAAAGATTTTAGGGTTTGATCTACCACATGATCTACTAAATCCAAGTGACATGCTCCTACATTAGACTCCCTTGCTTAAATTGTAAAGCCCACACTTAAATTGTAAAATCCACACTTAAATTGAAAACCCACACTTAAACTATAACCCACGCTTAAACTTTAAACCAACACTTAAATTGTAATTCACACTTAAATTGTAGACCCACACTTAAATTGTAGAGCCACATTTAAATTGTAACTCACACTTAAATTGTAGCATATATTTGAATTGTAAATCCACACTTAAATTGTCGCATATACTTAAATTGTAAACCCCAACTTAAATTGTAAACCCACACTTACATTGTAAAACCCACACTTAAAATGTAAACCCACACTTAAATTGTAAAACCTACAGTTAAAAATGTAATCCCACACTTATATTGTAACCCACACTTAAATAGTAAACCTACACGTAAATACCCACACATAAAATGTAAACTCGCACTTAAATTGTAACCAACACTTAAATGGTAAACCCACACATAAATTGTAATCCACGCTTAAATTGTAAACACATACTTAAATTGTAACCTACACTTAAATTGTAAACCCACAATTAAATCATAGACCCACACTTAAATTGTAATCCACATTTAAATTGTACCCATATGTAAATTGTAACCCACACATAAATTACCAATATTTAAATTGTCACCAACACTTAAATTGTAAACCCGCACTTAAATTGTAAACCCACACTTAAAATGGAAATCCACACTTAAATTGTAAAACCCATACTTGAAATGTAAACCCACACTTACATTCTAAACCCACACTTAAACAGTAAGACCCACGCTTAAATTAATAAATTGTAAACCCATGCTTTAATTGTAACCCACACTTAAATTGTACACCCACACTTAAATTGTACACGCACACTTAAATTGTAATCCATACTTAAATTGTAACCCACACTTAAATTATACCCATACTTAAATTGTAGCCCACACATAAATTACCAACACTTAAATTGTAAACACACACTTATATTGTAACCCATACTTAAATTGTAATCCGACACTTAAATTGTAAATACCCACACTTAAATTATAAACCCACACTTAAAATCTAAATCTAGACTTAAATTGTAACCCACACTTAAATTGTAACAAACAATATGTAATCATTGATTCTATGATGATTTTTCATCATTAATATCAAAACTTTTTTCCTATCAAAGAAAAAAAACCCACACATAAATTGCAAATCCACACTTAAATTAAACCCACACTTAAATTAAACCAACTCTTAAATTTTAAACCCACACTTAAATTCTAAACCTACACTTAAATTCTAAACCCACACTTAAATTGTAAACACACACTTAAATTTTACCCACGCTTAAATTGTAACCTACACATTTTTTTACCCACACTTAAATTGTTACCCACACTTAATCCATTCTTAAATTGTCAACCCACACTTAAATTGGTGACCCACACTTAAATTGTGAACCCACACTTAAATTGTTAAATCCACACTTAGATTGATCGAGTGTTAGGAAGTTCAGCAATGGCTGAGGTCTCCACTTTGAAATCATTTGGATTCCTCGTCATAAAAAAAATAAAATAATTATCACTCATAAGCTAGCTATTTCTCCTCCTCCTTTATTGGTGAGTTTTACAAAATAATAAGTCATCATCAACCCTAATAAACAGGAGTTTGTACTGAAGTCAATCCCTTAATTCCATCCGCAACACAAGAGCCTTCTCAATAAAGGACTCATAAATGCACTTTAATGCGAAAGAAATCAACCTAAAGACTGTCGTCTTCTTTGGTGATTTGTACGTAACTCATTTTGGAAACTTGGTCCCACATGCATCCATTGTGTTAGCATCATCCTTCATAACTTTCCATTTAAATGGCCTATCAATATCAGCCAAAGGTTTCATTTAAATCCTTTTTTTAAGGGCAGCGCTACATGTAGTACCAATGCATTGTGGTATGATGTAACATCCTAGTTTTAATTTAGGGTGGGCTCACCTTTTTAAAATCCGAGCCATTCATCACCCCTATGACCCATAATATTCATTGAATGTAAGTTTTCAAAGAAACATTCAGTGGTCCAATTAAGTTTTCAAAGAAACATTCAGCTACGCACCTGTTTAGATTGATCACATATGAGTGCCTCATTCCATTTCTATTCCAACAAGAGAACAATAAGGTAAGTTCATCATGTGATTTAAATGGAATCTAATCCAATGGTGGCAATGTTAAATATTTAAACAATAAGTTATAGGTTGATCATTACAAAGGGTTTTAGGGCTGATGAATAGCTAAGATTTTAAAAACTGGGCTCTATCAAAAATTAAAGATGGAGTGTGGCACCATACTATAATGCAACGATGATGCATTGTAGCCGTGCCCTTTTTTTAATGCTAGCATCTTCACTTTAGATTTGGGATTTTTTTTAGACCCATCATGACCATTCAACTTAATTTTGAATCTTTACTTTTTTATTGAGCCCTCATAAAGTGGATTAAGATTCTATTTGATCTATCAACTTAATTTGAAGATTTTATGGCTTGATCTACCACACAATCTACTAAATTCAATTGATATGCTCTTGCATCAGACACTCACATGGCTTTTCCTCTTTGCATATGAAAATTTCTCTTCGTCATATGACCATATATGGAAATTTCTCATTTGCACAAATATATTTTCAATTATGTAGTGTCTTTCGCCCTATGGTAATGGATAAATGCACATTAACATTCCTCATAAAAAACAACGTTTGGGGGTGTTCTTGGCTAGGGCATGGGCCAGCTGAGCCATATCTAGTGCTAGCCCGAGTTCAGAAACATAGGCCTGTGTTTGTCCTAAGCTCGGCATTGTCCACAAATTGTAGGCCCAAATGGGTCAGGCTTAACTGGGATATTTGACGAGTCAAATGGCCTTTCTAGTTATTATTTGGACAAACTTTCACTAAATCACTATCATTCATTACTTGGGACAGGATTTTTTATTTACTATGATCTAATCCATGTCTGATCCAATTATTAAATGTACACAAATTAGACATTTAGCCCGTCATGTACACAAATTAGACATCGAGCCCACCCCAAAGCGGGCTAAACCTTAATCATGCCTGGGCTGGATTGGCACATCAGCACCCCTAATCATGACCTTTTCCAAGTATAGAGAATAGTGGTCCCAGGTACCAACCAGATGGAATCGTAGTGGGTGCAGCACAACACAATTAATTCACAGTGGGGCCTATGCTGACAACATGATGAAATAAGTTGGGGCTCATCTAGTGAAATAACATGCCAGGTCTAATGTTCCAAATTAATGAAAGTAGCATAGAGCCCTCAAAATGGTGAAATCACTGTGCGGCTCATCCAACAAAATAATTGATATGGCGGGTCGCATTAGCTAAAGCAAAGAAAACATGATGGGTGCCACAAATCATATGCATGGAATCACAGTGGCTCCACCAGTATAGAAAAAAAAAAAAAATCAGCTAGTGTCCATTCTGCCAAGATGATATAGTCATTGTGTGATCCACCTATTCAAATGGAGGAATCATTTGGACCCATGTTAATTAAGGGAATAACTGTGGGGCCATTACAAAATGATTATACCGATGGGTAGAACCCCATAGATTATGGAATCATGTAGGGGTTAATCCAGTAAAAACTGGCCTGAACCTGAGTTCAACACCATTTATATTGTATAATATGTATTTATAAATTTAAATGAGATTATACAAGGTTGACCACAAAGTGATTAGATTTAAACTGTTTAAACTGTGGCCCTGCAGTTGATTAAGAGTAAACTCTTCTCCGTTGACTCAAAACCATGTAGTGACTGGTGACTATTGTTGCAGTGAATCATGAACCTCCATAGGGAGGACGCATCTCCTTTCACAATTTTTTTTTTTGTACATAAAGGTAATTTATTAAAGAAAGGAGAAGAGCCAAAAGCAAGAAGAAACAAGACAACAGACAACCCGCCTAACAAGGGTGATGATCACGCAGGACCATCACAGAGTTAAATGCACTTGTTCCCCTAAGACATTACCATAGATATCTAATTAGGGTACCGAGGACAAGATTTTGGCCTGCCCCCAAATTCCTTCGCTATCTTTTTCCATAAAGTGGATTACATGCTTGAGCCACCCACAAGAAGCAGCTGGAAAGGTTTTTCACGTGCCCTGAACATGCGAGATTGGACTTAGCCAGCCCAAGTGGGAACCTGAAATGGGACTTCAAACTTTGCCTCTCATATGAAAGAGTGAAATAGCCGTCTTTAACTACTCCCTTAAATTCTACCCCCCACCCCAAAAAAAAAATACAAGACCTACTCCCCACTGGAAGAAGACCGTTGTAAAAAAACAAAACCTACTCCCCACTGAAAGAAGACCGTTAGAAAAGACTGCCATTTTTTTTTGGTTGAAAGTAGAAAACTGTGTAATAGTCAAACTGTAATTACCAAGACTGTCGCAGGTAGAAGGCTCCAAGACACTGACAGGAGTGTCTTAGTCGTGCTATGTTTTTTTCACCAACACCTGCAAGAGAGAGGCGCCTAGAGAGTAGAGACCAATTCCATGTAAACGAAACATCCTGCATGTGGAGAGCCCTCTATTAGTTGAAATTTGAATAATTAGAGATAAAACTGGTAGGCACATCCAACGAGTGCAGAAACATTGGGGGAGTTCAATAGTGCAGAAACAAGCGCCAATGTTTTTTTAGTTCTATCAGTGAGTATCAGTAAAATTTAGCAATTTTGGCAAATGCATCTTATAGCTTATGATGAAGATGCAAATCTTGCATGATTCGATATTCAATAGGAAAAGCCAGCGGCATGCAGGAGAGCTAAAATCAGAGCCCAGTTTAGAAGTTGGGCCATGTGGCCTAACTTGTGCGAGCCAGGCTAAGAGTCCTACACAGCATACATATGGAGAGTGAGCCGCTTCTTTCTTATTGTGCATGTAGCAACGCAAATGGGTCATATTCATGTTGGGTTTCATTAGATCCAGACCCGGTCTGAGTCCAAGTTGAGTCCGATCCAGCTTCCACTCTTGCTTGATCGAGTCTAGCTCAGGTGCGTCATGCGTGGTCGTAATTTGTATCCTAGATAACTTTTAAAAACAGTATTAAATATGCCAAAATATATTAGTACCACAACTACGATGAGCAGCAAAAGATGAAAATCTGCTCTTCACTCAGTTAGATTTAAAAGCTTACCATGGCCCACATGATATCACCCCCATGTCGGAGGGCCCACTTAGACGGCCAACTGGCTATGGTTTCTCTGTTAGAGAATCCTCATAAATCTTTTGTTTCTTTTTTTTTTTTTTTTGGTAACTTAGCTAAGAGGCCTTCGACCCATGAGAGATCTTGGTACGTGGGAAAAAAAGCCTGCTACACGCGGGAAGGAAAAGCACCTAAGTGGAAAGGTAGTCCACACAAGCGGAGAAAAAGGGGGGCCAGCCAAGAAGGAACAGCTAATAAGTCATGAAAATGGGTTTTATGACTCCTCATAAGTCATGAAGTGCCCTTGGTGATTTAGGAGGAACAACTAATCCTTAGATTTCCTATTGCTAATACAAGAAGGTTTCTAACCTTTTATAAGTAGGAACCAATAATGAATAGGGTTTTAGACCCAGCTGGTAAGACTTGGCAGTTTTATCAAAACATGGTTTCTTACTTTGTTGGTATACAAAAAGAATTATATTTTTGGCACTAGATACAAACCCTGAAATTGCCAAGACCCCCACAAGCACATGCAGGTCATCCCAACTTGAAGTAGGCTGACTTAAGTTTAATTTTCATCGGATTAGTTTCCATTTAACTTCTTCATGATAATTGACCAAAATCAAGCAATTGATCAAGCGGATGGTCCAAACAAGAAGAGGGGCCCACAAGGTTATCCATTGAGGTTTTCAAATATGGCCCGTCAAGAGGCTCATGATTCAAGGAGTATAAGGAACTTGATTTGATCTCATTCTGACGTCAAAAACGGAAAATCAGATCAAAGATAACTCAAGATCCGCCGATAGCATTCAGGGATGTAGAACTAACGGTTCTTTAGTCTTTTGAGAGTTCCAACTGAAAACAGGTTAGCTTCAACACTATCTCAATAAAATAGTGAAAGTTATCATGAAGTGGGCTCCACAAGAAGAAATCATGATCGGAGATTGTGTAACACCTCTCATTTTGTGAAAACTCGAGTCCAGCTGAAGCCAAATTGGCCAAAACAAGTCCGAGCTCATAGAATGGGCTCCACCAACCACATTATAAACAAATGTGGCTGACATCCACATGGCAAGACATCAACATGACACAAAATTTTGGTAAAAGAGTCCAAATCTTATGAGGAAAACGCCACGGTGACTATGAGTAGACCTATCAGGGTCTATCACATCACCGTGGGTAGCCTGTGCACAGTGGGTAGTCATGAAGTGCCCTTGGTGATTTAGGAGGAACAACTAATCCTTAGATTTCCTATTGCTAATACAAGAAGGTTTCTAACCTTTTATAAGTAGGAACCAATAATGAATAGGGTTTTAGACCCAGCTGGTAAGACTTGGCAGTTTTATCAAAACATGGTTTCTTACTTTGTTGGTATACAAAAAGAATTATATTTTTGGCACTAGATACAAACCCTGAAATTGCCAAGACCCCCACAAGCACATGCAGGTCATCCCAACTTGAAGTAGGCTGACTTAAGTTTAATTTTCATCGGATTAGTTTCCATTTAACTTCTTCATGATAATTGACCAAAATCAAGCAATTGATCAAGCGGATGGTCCAAACAAGAAGAGGGGCCCACAAGGTTATCCATTGAGGTTTTCAAATATGGCCCGTCAAGAGGCTCATGATTCAAGGAGTATAAGGAACTTGATTTGATCTCATTCTGACGTCAAAAACGGAAAATCAGATCAAAGATAACTCAAGATCCGCCGATAGCATTCAGGGATGTAGAACTAACGGTTCTTTAGTCTTTTGAGAGTTCCAACTGAAAACAGGTTAGCTTCAACACTATCTCAATAAAATAGTGAAAGTTATCATGAAGTGGGCTCCACAAGAAGAAATCATGATCGGAGATTGTGTAACACCTCTCATTTTGTGAAAACTCGAGTCCAGCTGAAGCCAAATTGGCCAAAACAAGTCCGAGCTCATAGAATGGGCTCCACCAACCACATTATAAACAAATGTGGCTGACATCCACATGGCAAGACATCAACATGACACAAAATTTTGGTAAAAGAGTCCAAATCTTATGAGGAAAACGCCACGGTGACTATGAGTAGACCTATCAGGGTCTATCACATCACCGTGGGTAGCCTGTGCACAGAGGGTTGCCACCCCATCAAGGGCAAGGGCTACTTGTGCAGATGTGGCGGACTCCGGAAGGTCCACCCACAATCACAATGTGTTTTTTTCCCTTAAGGATTCCTATTCTTTTAGCAAAGATGAAAATCAAGATTTTACAAGGCTTTTGACTCACAATAACTGTAAGTGGACCAATCATGATCGGCCAAATAACTATGGAGATGGGCTGCCTTGGATAGAATACCACTAAACACGTGAATGACATGCTTTTTTCTTGATAACGTAGCAGACTCTGATTGGTCCACTCATGGTTACCATGGGGAAAAGCCTTAGGTGATCTGAACTCTATACATGGTGTCCAAGTTGGCATCTTAGCATACAGCCTATATGTTCTCCACCCAAGCTTTCCAAGTCCATGGGTCACCCCATACATGGGTCAACCATAGGGTACGTCCCATGGGCCGCCCCATTCATGGCTAAAAATGGAACCCCATTTGATTGCTTCACTTTGCTCTTTTCAAAATTCAAACCATTTGAGATAAATTGTGCGAACCCATCTTCCCAAATGAGTTCACCTACCAAATGAAATTGGGCTTGACCCATTCAACTTTATTCTTAGACATGTTTTCGGCTTGAACCCATCCAGGCCCAGCCTATCCCATTCAACCCCAGCCATCCATTTGGGCCCAAGAATGTGCGCCTCTTTTTAAGCCTCATTTTGGCCCATTTGGTCAAGTCCAAAGTCATTTCAAGATTCAATTGGGTCCAAGCCAAGTCCATTCACCCAGGGTCAGACCCCTTTGACCAAGAGAGGCCTCGTACAAGTGTTTGTTTGCGTCCAAACCTAACCTCTCATTACTTTAACCCATTTCCACAGGATCCCCAAAAGAACTCCAGAATAACTACCTTGTCTTGACCAGTTCAAGCCCAACTCAAGTTTCGTTACAACCCATCAAAGCCCAAGTCCTGTAACAACTACCCACCCACACTACTTTCCACGGCACCCAAAACTGAGCACAAAAATTAAAATGCAACGGTTGCACCCAATGGAGCGTACCCCATCTATAACCCACATCCCGGGCCAGAAAAACGAATAAACACAACAGCCCACATCCTGGACTGACCAAAAGAACAACAAATACCCAAAAGGATAATCCCAGTCCCACAATCTATACTACTAATTGATTTCAATATTTGACAAATAGGAAGGACAAATGAATCTTCTCTTTATGTTTTTCAGCATTTGCCGAAAGGGACGACTTACAGCTACAAATTGAGTTGTCTTGCGAACATTAGCAGTATGATGGATTGTCCTTGCAAGAAATCTTTGAGACCATTCTAAGTCATTTGATGAGGTAGCCATCTTCATAAATTACATTCCAGTTCTAGCACAAATTGATCCACTAACAGTGGTATCAATTTCATAGTGATTCCTAGATAATTTTGCCATTCTTAAATACCAGTTATTCCGTAAAGTAGAAACCTGAGTAGGATTGCTTTCAGCACTGTAAGATAGAATATCCTACCGGGGTCAAATACAATTTGGTAGTCACGGCCTCAAGAAAAGAATCTTGCTTCGAATTTGAAATTGCACTCTTTTCTCCACAAAAGTCAAAAGGCAGCATTTTATCATGAAATAGAATTTTTTTTAGTAAATACCCTAAGGTTTATATTGTTCGTAAACAGTCTCAATTTTAGCATTTGTAAATAGGCCCTTACTTTCTCATTCTAATACCTTTTAGGTCACGACAATTAAGTTTTCTAATAAAAATGAGCAACTATCATGAGGTTTGTATTGAATTTTTTAGAAAATGGCAGCTTTACTCTTACAACCATTACACAAAAATTGTGTATAGTATTATTTGCAAAAATGTTATTATTTTATCCTAGGTCTCAGTGTCCTCTCTCTCAATAACTCTCTCATTCATGTAAGTCCAATAATGTCTTTTGAGACTTTCATTAATCAAATGGTGGGCCATGTATTGATAGAATCAATTAAAATTAATTATAAGTACATGTGTTTATTGTCATTATGATGGATTTAGAAGTAATAAAATGGGGTCATAGATTGAAAAAATTAGATTTATGTGAGGTATACTCTCGCACTAAATATAACTCTTAATCTTACAAGAGAAAAAAAAAATAATGCTTTTAAAATTATGCATATAGAAATAAAAGGGATAGGCAAAAGTGTCATTTTATTATAGAAAATTATAATGGTTGATAGTCTATAAATTTTGGAGACACAAAAGGTATTAAAATAAAAATGCAAGGGCCTATTTACAAAATCAAGAAACCTTTGAGGGTATTTACAAAAATCTCTACAAAATATTCTCTAGTTCCAAACAAAAGATGGGAAAATTAATTTTACCAAGAGTTGGACATCCTGCTTTTGACTCAACCATTGAATGATAGATTTAATCATCTCCTTCGGATTTGAAACTGGGTCATGTTGGAGACATAATTTATAGCGCAAAGACGTACATATAAGAACCTCAGAAGGGTAATGGATAAACGGATGAGAGCTAGACTCCCACGTCGTATCTCATAAATTCAAATTTTATAAAGGCCAAAAGGAGGGAGGCCCATAGATGGGTTGTCCAACCTATGGTTTGACCCACATCCCTCTCTCTCTCAACCCAAGCCCAACCCAACGGACTTCCCCTATCTATAAATAGTACCCCACCATTTCTCCAAGTTCAAGTCTTGAGTCCAAAAGCCTGACCGTTACCCAATCTCTTGCAACTCCATTTTTTTTCCAGCGAAAGGATGGTGAGGCGAAGTCTCCTATGCACCTACACACAAGACGCAATATGAGGCCTTTTTAGAGATATGTGGATTTGAACATGGAATGTGTTGCCTTTTAGATAATCTCAAGTCGTTAACCAATTCACCAAAACTAATTACTTAACAATAAAGTAGGATGGAATGAAATTGGATGACCTCAAATGAAGAAAATAAAAGGGTACGGTGGAAAAGCCTATTGCTAGGGAAGGAAATGAAAGTAGGTTCAAAAGGGTTTGCTTTCTTATTCAAGAAGGAGCAACGGCAGGGAGGGAGTAGTGACATCCACGCTTAGGGATCCAAATGGGTCAAATATGAGGCAGAACCAATGTGGATCTAAATATGGATCCATCTTTATAGATTTTGTTTTGGATATGGATCCGGATCTGACATGAACCTATGTGTTGTATCTTGATCCAACTTCAACTTGGAAAAGGCACTCGGATTCAAAAAAGGATGTCAAGTACATTATTGTAAGTGAATAAAAGAGCTTAAAATCGAAACATTTAAGTGGGACAGCTAAATGATACATGATTTAAGTGGGACAATTAAATGGTAGATGATTGAAGACAAATAGAATATCAAAAAAACATATAACTCAAGCTATCTCAAACCCTTGAAATGTAAATGTTCTATTAATATGTGAATGTAATTGACTAGTATCTTGATCTTCGGGTTTGAATATGCGAGCATCTAATTTTCGATCTGAAAGTTTCAAGTTTTAGGGCTTGTTTGGCACCTCTAGTCTTATTATTATAGACCCATCTTAAATAGAGGTAGTAAAAAAAAAAAAGAACTATAAAAAAAGAGGTTACAATCAAAATGTGCATTTGGTAACATAAGGATCTACTTTAAATAGACTTTTTTAAATTAATGGTTGAAACTTTTTTATGAATTTCTCAAGATCTACAAAGCATCGAGCTTTGATATTTGACTTCATAGCCATGTTCATCCTTTCAATGAGATCTAACGGTTTGGATTTTGTATTTGAGACTCACAATTTAAAAAAAAAGCAAATAATTCACATTTTTTTTAGCAAATATCTCAATATTGGCGATGATTCAACAATTAGAATTTGATCTCCTAATGATCATTGACTTTTAACGGTTTGGATCATGACTTATTGACTCAAAAATAATAATAATAAAGAAAAAAAGAGACCACTTGTGGAATAATCTAAACTTAGGCATGTTACTTCAATGGTTGAAGGTTTTTTACAAATTTCTCAAGATCTACATGGAATCAAGACTTGAAACTTGACCTCATAGCCATGTTAAGCACTCCAAACATAACCAACGTTTTGGATCTTGTGTTTGGGGCCCACATAACTTTTCAAAAAGTATTCAATGGCTCATGCTTATTTGCACATATCTCGAGAGTGGTGATGATTCAACGGTTGGAATTTACATGAATGGCCATATTTGATCTTGTGCACATTTCCAACAATTTGGATCTTCATTTACCATCTCGGATTTGGAGAAAATATAAAAAAAAGTTAGTGGACGTGATGACCACATTTTGACTATAGCAGTGCCTCTTATTTTTTTCTTTATTATTTTGAGGAGGTGACTTTTGGGGGTATGTGGTTTTAAAAGGTTTTACCTCCATATGTCTAAAAATAGTAGACATGCTAAATGGTGTTATTTTCCTAAACTCTAAATATTTTAGATATTTAGATAATAAAAGGCAAAAAATAGTGCTGCCAAACAGGAGCTTATATGCATGGATCTAAGCCCATGTTTGGAAACATTATTTTGTTTTTGATTATCTAGATGTCTAAAATATTTAGAGTTTAGGAAAATAAGATTGTTTGGCATGCGATTTTAGCCTCTACTATTTTTAGGCATATGAGGTAAAACATCTTATAACTAAATGCCCGAAAACTCGCCCCCTCAAAATAAGAGGGAAAAAATAAGAGGCACTATTACAATAAAAATGTGGTCATCATTCCTAGTACCTTTTTTTTATTTTATCTTCAAATCCAAAATGGTAAATGAAGATCCAAACCATTGGAAATGTGCACAAGATCAAACATGGCCATTCGTCCAAACTTTAGCCGTTGAATCATCACCACTCTCAAGATATGTGCAAATAAGCGTGAGCCATTGGATATTTTTTTACAAATTCTGTGGGCCCCAAACACAAAATCCAAATCGTTGGTAATGTTTGGAGGGCTTAATATGGCTATGGAGTCAATTTCAAGTCTTGATTCTATGTAGATTTCGAGAAATTTGTGAAAAACTTTCAACCATTGATATAACATGCCTAATTTTGAATTATTCCACAAGTACTCACTTTTTTTCATTTTTATTATTATTCATGAGATAATAAGTCAGGATCCAAACCATTAAAAGTGTTTATAAAGTCAGTGATCATTAGGAGACTAAATTTTAACTATTGCATCATTGCCAATATTGGGATATTTGCTAAAAAATATGAATTATTTGCTATTTTAAAAAAAAATTTGTGGGCCTCAAACACAAAATCTAAACCATTAGATCTTATTGGAAGGATGAATATAGCTATCGAGTTAAATATCAAAGCTTGATACTTTGTAGATCTTGAGAAATTTGTGAAAAGGTTTCAACCATTGATTTAAAAAAGTCTATTTAAAATAAATCATCATATTATCAAACACGCGTTTTGAATCTAGCCTCTTTTTTTTATGGCTCTTTTCTTAATGCCTCTATTTTGGATGGGTCAATAATAATAAGACTAGAGATGCCAAATAAGGCCTAATTCTATCTACTAGGTTTATTTAGTACAAGAGCTTTCGGATACTTGAATAATTGGATACCCGTTCTCAGCTATAACCGGCCTTGTGGACTCTACACATAATTTGACAAGGGTTATCCATGCATTGACATCTGACACATATCCAGCCTATTTTTGAAATGGGCCAGGTAACTCTACTCAAATATGATGTTAGTCAATCTAACGTGATCCCATATAACCAAATTCAATGCAAGGTGGACCCATTAATCCAGCTCGGTAGAATTTAACCGAAGTGACTTCAAATGTGAAGGCTACATTTGAGCTCAGTTTCAGGTCATTAAAACCCAACCTATATAAAATTGACCATTCTAAGTACCAAAATATTCTACTCCAACTTGTTAAATGGGTATAGATATATGGACCAACCCTAACCTGACCCATTTAAAAAAGTTATGCGACCTGAACCTTACATGACCTGTTTAAGGGTAGGTTAGGTTTTCCTAACTCTTTGATTATCTTATGGGTTGAGTTATCGTGATCTAATGCAGCTTGTATTTAGATTGAATTTGCTGGTTAGGTTGGATTTTGCCGTGAAGTGCTCAATAATCATTGCATGTGTTGACTTTTAACCAGATACAGATCCTTCAAGGCTTTGTCTTGGATAATCTTGAACTGAGGGAGTGGAACTTGGCTATAGGGCTTACCCATTTAAAATCAAAATTATTCAAAATAAATTTCCTTAAAGTGTATGGAGCATCATCAAAGTTTATCTTAATAGGAGTTGATCACTCTATAAGATTGGCCTTTGATTAAAAACATGAGTGACACAGTCTTTTGAATATTCATTAATATATATATTATAAAAAGATTGATTTTTTACTGGTATTTAGAATTAGAATCGTTCAAAATAAATGCTGTTAAAGTGTATGGAGCAACATCAAGTTTTACCTCAATAAGAGTTAATCACTCTATAAGATTGGCCTTTGATTAAAAACATGAGTAACACAGTCTTTGAAATATTCATTAATATCTATATATTTTTTTATAAAAAGATTGATCTTTTACTGGTATTCAGAATTAGAATCATTCAAAATAAACGCCGTTAAAGTATATGGAGTAACATCAAGTTTTACCTCAATAGGAGTTAATCACTTTGTAATATTGGCCTTTGATTAAAAACATGAGTAACACAGTCATTATAATATTCATTAATATAGTTTTTTTTAATAAAAAGATTGATCTTTTAGTGGGACTGTTACTATTAGGGTAAATTTTGAGGATATTCCTTTCAAGGGCACGTATATTCACAGTAGCTAGCTTGAACTTTTAATATGTAGGCCTCACCATGAAATTTCACTCTTTTAACCCATGAATTCTCAAAGGCAAAGCTTCATAGAATTTGGCCTCCATCCCATATACAAATGAGGGCAGTAAGAAACGTGAGCAAAATGTTTGGCATGAATAGTTCAGTCTTACCAGGAACGGATTTACCCTCATCTTACTAGGAATGGATTTCCTAATTCAAAAACTGCAAGGATTAGAAATAAACCCACATTTGAGAAGATCATATTTCAAATAATAAGTCTTATGTTGTTGGAACTTGGAAGCTATAACATTGGGAATTTTTCATTCTGGTATCTTCTACTGTTCTCCTACAAAAAACTGGAAGATAGATGTATACCCTAATAAGTCTCCTTCAAAACACCTACTAATTGTGTGGGGCAAGCTCGTTTGAGCATATCCTTCGCTCCCGGCAAGGTTGGCATAATGCCCACTTTTTCAATGCCTTTACTTGTCTCATAATATTGGTTGTCTACACTAAATCAATAGCTATCATTTTTCTTTTCAGCAACTAAGACGGTTAGTAGCAACGAGTGTGGGGGGCTAATGATTTCACCTCATCAAGGACTCTCACGCTTTTATTTAGGATCACTTCTCTTGCAAGGGAAGTGCCTATGTGACATCCACTTGATGGGCCATAGGAGCATCATAAAAACCAGTAAGAATGAAACTTCCCCAACCGAAATGACAAACAAGGTATAAGCGTAAAAATGGAAAGAGGTGAGACCGTAATTGAAAGTGCGAAGCCATTATTGTAAGGAAAGCAAGATCATCTATTCGTGAAAATTAAAATGGCGGTACATACTTGGAGAATACTCTTGTGTGAGATGGAACCACTTGGCAATCTCCAGGCTGGAAGTTAAAGGTCTAAAGACTTGGCTAATAAGATATATCCTTGGTCATAAAAAAAAAAAAGGATGGGAACCACTTGGGTTCCACCTTTGAGCAATCCGGCCCTTTGTCGTTTGGGCTGTAGGTTACAAAAGGATGAGAATTTAATTGGATCATTTGAGGCCTTAGAAGGAAAAAAGAGGTTAAAAGGAAACCACAGTCGACCTTGAAGATGAGGACTTAGGCTGTGGGGGATTTTTATAGGTGAAGCAGCAAGCCAGCAAGGCTGCACCTAACATATATAGGCCTAACCTATATCAGGCTCATATCATGGCAGAATTGCCAACTCAACACATTGTAAAATTAGTGTCTGCCCAAATTATAAGTTGGGGCAGAGGCTGCATTATAGGAGGGTGGAGGTGTGCTCTCAAGTAGTTAGTTCGCCGCACCATAACGCTCAAGTATTTTGAGTGTATTGATTAGCAACTTAAGAGGATATCAAAGTCAATATATCAAGGGTTTGAATCCGCACAGGATGAAAAAGGCCTTACGCTGTGTTTTGTGTGCGGGCGCATGTGCACAGGGTAAAGAGGCCCTATGCCGCATCTTAGGCAGACATGTGAATCGAGTCCGAAGTGTCTCACCCAAAAAGTGGTGTTAAGTAGTTAGTTTTCACACCTAACTCCTAGAGATTTTGGATGTATTGGTTAGCAACTTGAGACGTAGAGTGCCCTGCTTGAATGCATTGCATGGTGGGGTTTGCCCATTGTACATGTACTCCTAACACCCATTATATCCATTGTATTTAAATATTCGAAGTCACAGTTGGCTAACCCTTGCATTGATTGTGGGAGCTTACACATGAGGGACTTACTCCCTTTCTAATTGGTAAGGAAAAAGAAGCAAAGTTCTATTATTCACCAGTTTAAGATATAATCAATTCAACATGACTGTCTTATTGATTTAAGTAATAATTTATTTGTTCATCACTAGTAGAGTAGCAAAATTTAGCCTGACCTGTCAAACCGGCCCACTTGTTTTTAACCCTCATAACTCAACCCATTTAAAATACGGGTTGGTTACGTGCTAGGATTTAGCAATCTGTATAAAAAATGAGTTGGGTTAGGGTTAACCTGCCTAACCCGATTGACTCATTTAGTTTTCACTAATTTATCTTAACATATATGACTTTTCTTATTTATGTACACCATAAACCGTGTGCTCTTAATCTTATTTAGAGGAGTTATGCAAAATTTTGACACTTAAAATATAAAACTTATTTTTTCATTTGATAATATGATATTTTAGTAGTTGAAATATTGATAAGTTTCTTTTATTTTTATGTTGATATAAAAATTTGTCTCTAAAATATAGATATGAATGGAATACAATAGTGTTGATGAGTCTTATATTCACACTCAAATATGAAATTAAAAATTGAATAAAATTTGAAAAGAGATTATCTCAATAAATGGGTTAGAAAATATTAATAGATTTTGGTCCTATTTTTTACACCATAAAAATTGGTAAAGTATAAATTTATATTCAATGCAACATTTTAAGTAAATTTAGAAGCATGGAGAGCTTTACAAATAAAATTGAGTCATATAAAATGAGTTGGATCACACATAAAATAGAAATTAAATAAGTTAAGTCGAGTTAACTCAACCGAATCTGCATTAAATTTGGATTAGGTGGATCATATTGTGTTGACCTACACTCGTCACCATGAGTGTGGGTTAAAAGTTTTCAATCTATTTTAAAAATAGATCAAATTAAAGTTGAAACCAATAAATACAAGCTTAAATTGACCATACGTAAATTTGATTAACCCAATCTATTTACCATGTCAAAATTCACCGTAATGGGTGCGTTTTCCCGTTTAGAACAGTACAACGGGTGTTCGTGTATGAAAAGCAGTTTGGATTTTGGAAAGGGCCACTTGGGCCTTCCCTTGCATTCAAGTAAGGGCGCTGACTAGTAACAATTCTCCACCGATTGGTGGGCCCACAAACATGTCATTGTGAGGTATCACAGAGGCCATGGGCCCATAGGCTTATGGCAGTTGAGATTGCGGAGAAACCGTTTCCTAAAGCCAAAAGCCAAGAGGTTTTAATGCTCGAGCTCTTCCAAAGCCTTATCTGTCTGTATTTGGTAGCTTTGATCGTCGTGCACTCGTGTTGTTTACATTTCCAACTTCCAACCAACCCCTCGCCATTTTCCTCTCTCTCTCTCTCTCTCTCTCTCTCTCTCTCTCTCTAGCATGTTCCGAAAAGAAAGGTGACTTCTCTACTCCATGCACATGCACATGCATTTCTGCAAAGAAAATCACAAAAAGCAAACCCAATGTGGCTGTTAGGTCTGTCATTCGCTGCATCTCTTATTCTATTCTAATCCTTCCATTTTCTTAATCGTTTTTCTACCAATAGTGGATTATGGTGATTCTGAAAAGCAAAAGCAAGAAGGTGTTCCAAGTTTGGGAAAAGCTTTTGGGATGTAGACAGCATTAAAGAGGAAGAAATGATCGGAGTGATACTTTTCTCTTTACTTTAATTTTAGATTCTGATTGTTAATTGTTTGACACTCATGTTTGACACTCAGCAGTGGATAAAACAAATTAAAATAAATCGTGAAAAAGCTGATTGTGGAAAAAAATAATAGTTTAGGAACCCCATGTGGATGAACAATATGTTTTTTAAAAATTTTGGATGGCCCCGACCACCCTTGGTATAATCTTCATTGTAATGGATACCCGAAACTCTACCCTGAGCCCTACATAATAATTACCCAAACATGCATTTCATCTTAAACTTCATCTCCTCTAGTAACATATTCTCAAACTTCATTTCAATAGGAATTCATCCCACTAATCCAACATTAAATTGTGCATATGACCTGACTGAGAACGTGGTTAGCATAATCATATGCATTATTAATTAAATACATTAATTTCATTATTAATCATGTAAACAATCTAATGGTGGGTCTAACCCCTTTTGAGGGGTAATTTGAAGTTGTCATTGGAGCTGATGAGATTTAAGATGAATAGTACAAAATATCATCATATGGGCCCACATGGGATCTGGATTCGTACTTTATTGATTAGATAAAAAAATCCAACAATATCTAACTAGACTAATTTTATCCACATTGATTAATCCATTGGCCACATAAACCGCATTAAATCCTTTCATGTGACATGTGGAGTACGAATTATTTTAAGTCTTGACTAAAAAATTCCCCGAGCTCCACTAATCTATGGATCTATTAAAATGAGAACATTTGAAATTCAAGATAATTTAAAATCAATAATAAGCTTTTTGAATATTTTAATCATGTGTTTTAAATGTGATCAGCTATAAGTTTGCCAAACATCCATTAAGGTGAGATTTTTATTTATTTATTTACAATGTAACTAAAACCCTAGTTTTTCCTAAATTCACTCATCTTAAAATCTATAGATTCATATCCACCTTGCATCTAGCTTGAAAAACCAGTATCAACCCCATTCTAATGCGATCAAGTGGTTACCTTATCTTAATGCGAGCAGCTGCCATTTCAAATTTTTTGTTTCTTTTTCTCATGCTTTAGATGCTCTAACTCATACACATTCATCATGTATATCTCTAACCAATTGCGCAACGTGACAACTATTTTACCAATTTGATGTTACACTTTATCACAATTTTCGTCGACAAGAACTTCATTACTGTTGGGGTAGGATGGAAATTCATCTCTATGCACGATAGACGGGTTTCCTTTATCGTCACACAAACGCAACTCTGTTATTTCAAGTTTAGCTAGGCAGCCAATACATGGTCAGCCGAAATTGGAGAATATACAAATTTTTATAGTAGGTCTTCAAGGTGGTGCCGGGTATCTCGCTTTGTTCGACTATGATTTGGCAATGACCAGGCGTGCCACTTCAGATAATTATTTGGTCTCTCACCTCGTCAAACTAATCTAAACCTTCCAGGATTTAATCTAGATGAATTTTGAGTTAAAAAAGTAAAACTCTGTAGTGGGATCTATCTATTAAATTCCGAACCATTTAAAAATAAACTCCCCTGAAGCATATGTTTTATTCTTACATTTAATGTCAATTGGAGTTTGTTCCACCATTGGAATGAATGTTTGATAAAAACACTTGATTAGCATAGTCTTATAGATTATCAAGTTTATCATTAAATGGTCAATATAAAGGTGGGAAAAACTTTAATTGATATAAAATCCAAAGATACCTTATATATTTAAAGGGCATTTATTTTGAATGGTTCAATTTCAAAAGATAAACTTTACTGTGGAGTTCACTTCTTTAATTTAAGATATCTCTTGGTGAAACCCTAAGTGGATTCAACTCAATTTTTTTTTACCAATGCAGCTAAGATTTTGTGTCTTGTCATTGGCAAACATTTTAACTATTATGGAAAAAAATGATAATTGGATACTCATTCAGAAAATCTAATGTTGCGGATCCATGATGATCTCAAGTCGCAGATGCAGTTTCATTAAGGAAAATACCCATGATAAAAAAGACCACTGTGGAAAAACGAAAAAAAAAAAAAAACCACTCACACACACATAAGAGGGCCGGGCCTTTGTTATGTATTAAAGTTTAGGAGTTTTATACCATTTTTAAAAAACGGTTAAAAATGGAGAAAGGAAGCAGATTATTCAAAAAGTCATATTTATCCTTTAATATAAAATAAATCAATGGGAGATAATAAAAAAAATATACCTACTACCCATCATGAAGTAGTTCAAATCTAATCATTATAGTAGTTCAAATCTAGCAAAGTTGAAAACGTATACTCTTATTTACATCTTGAACTAGTATCTTTCATCCTTAGACGTTTTAATAATAAAGCAAATACTATAGTCTCGGTTATTGCTGTCATACGTTATAAAAAGGAGAAGAACCCAAAGGTCATTACATCAATATAGGCTGAATCGATCGGCTGTTGTAACTACGATGCAACAACATGTAGTTAGAGGGTTGTTAAGGCTATTAATCACTGCTTTTAACTGAAGCAATTATATTTATAGGGCTCATTTTTCTTCCTTAAAGAGGAACTCATTTCTTACTTTTCATAGAGACCACTACATGGCCGAAAGCCACATTCTAGAGTGATCAAATCTCAACGGAGTTATTAAATGGTTTTGCTCACAAAACTCCTTCCACTAACCCATTAAGCTAAAAAAAAAACGAATTTTGTTGGTTCGATGTCCAAAAGGGTTTCCAAACCAACTCGCTCTAGTATATTTACATTTCATTAGAGCATGACTAATGATCTCATCATCCACCCCACATAGTGGGCATAAGGGACTTATAGAATTAATTTTGGCATATAAGGTTTTTCTAACTACAATAGCATTTTTCAAGCACTTCCACGCAAACAAAACGATCCATTGGAGAAGAGGGATTCTCCAAAAAAATCCTTCCATTTAACAGATTGTTCAAAATCAGTTTCACTTTTTCTCGGTAAGAAAATTTTAATTTTTAGCTAACCATGCTTGGAGGGAAGACAAACCTTATTATCATCATCATTACTAATCATCTTTGCAAGGAATCCAATTATAATTCCAAACCAAAATTTTTCACTATTACCAATTATCCAACCCACTCTTTCATAAATAAGAGAAATCCCTTTACGAATCCTTGCCAAAACCATGAATTTCCTTTTCTATACTTTGCTTCTCATAGTTTAGATTTTATAGTATTTAGCGTCAAAGAATTTTGAAGCACAGCAGATTGTCATCATTCTGGCAATATGAACAAGCTCTAGCAAAAAGTGTTAAGTTGTGACTTTTACTGTCTATTATACCATTACCAATTATCCAACCCACTCTTTTATAAATAAAAAAAATCCCTTCTCGAATCCTTGCCAAAACCATGAATTTCCTTTTCTATACTTTGCTTCTCATAGTTTAGATTTCATAGTATTTAGCGTCAAAGAATTTTGGAGCACAGCAAATTGTCATTATTCTGGCAATAAGAACAAGCTTTAGCAAGGAGTGTTAAGTTGTGACTTTTAATGTCTATTGTACCAAGCCCACCCTCAATGATTGGCCTACATGTTTTATGTACATTAGTACATATACTATATAAATACTATGCTGTATACTGGCTTTTGTGTGTTATGTCCGGTAACTCTTTGGAATTGGGCAACTTAAACGCAACCTGAACCCGGTCCAAATTTCATGTGAGTTTCAAAATCAAGATACAAGCCAACCTGAAGCCGAACAAGGACAACCCAAAATTTCACCTCCAGTCATGTGGGTTCATGTTTAGCCTGACCCAAGTTGCACTTCATTAACCCCAACAAAAAAAAAAAAAAAAAACTTCATACATATCTTTCATAGAAATCTTTATCCCGTCTAAGGCTCTAAAATCTATCCCATTTTCAGATTCCAAATCACCGTAGGTTCCAATCAGAAACAGATGAGAGTTGTTGAGGGTTGTTTCCCATCACTTATTTCTTAACTTCTGTAGCAGACGCTCTTTGACTCACGTAATCTCCCTTTCAAGAACGACTCTGTCAATCAACATACAGAGAAGAAAATCGTCACCTTTGAAAACTACGTCTCTGTGTTGACGTTGTTGCCTTCCTTAAAATGGGAGAAACCCCAAAACCGGTAGGACATCTGAGAAAACTTTGTTCACTTATCTCTCTAAAATGGTCTCTTGATGTTTTGTTCTAGTTTGGGTTTGTTTTTATCTTGGTGTCTTTCAGGTTTGTAAAGAGATTGAAGCTGAAGAAAAAAATATGGAGAAAATGAGTGTTTCCAATCAAGCCAGTTTTGTTGTGGACATGGAGAAATTGTGTCATGTGGATGATAGAGATGGAGATTCTAATGCAAAGAGAAGTGTAAGGATCTTCATCTCTTTTTTTTTTTCCTTACCTGGGATTTGATGTTTTTCTTGTTCTTTAATAATATCTTGGAGACAAGAATGAAATTAAACTTAGAAATCCAATTATGTTTTTGCTCCTATTATTTGAACACCCAGGTACCAAACTCAATTCTCTATATCAACTAGAACAAACCCAAGTCAGCTGCCATGTCTTTTCTCTTTGAATACACTATTTCTTGACAATTCAATTCAATTTCTCTCCATTTTTCTCAAAATGTCAACAACCCAAGCTCTCTCTCTCTCTCTCTCTCTCTCTCTCTCTCTGGGTATTGTCAAATTTATCTATAAGGCCTCATCTCCAGAGCAATAAAAAAGAAAACTCTGCTTTAGTTTTTCAGTTTTGTAGTTTTTAATTTTTTTTCCGAAGTTGATTAGGAAGTAAATGATCTTTTCCTAGTTTAAGGAGTAATGATTACACTTATATATGTATATTTTTTTTTTGTTGAAACTAGCTCTCATTAAAGTTGCTAAGAAGCCTTTCCCGAAAAGGATCTCATGGAGGAGGAGAAAGAAAGCTTTTAGAAAGAGAAACAGCAGATGCATCATCCAAACCCAAAGGTAAGGAGTGTGCTGCTGAAAGTAGAATCCATAGAACTTTCTTCTATCCCTATTTACTATAAAAGTAAATGGATTTGCTAGTAGGAATGAAATGGAAACACCTAGAGATTAGGAAATTATGGGTGGAACTCATTGAATGATGATATTGTGTTTGTTATCCTGATATTCAATAGAGAAAGGAGGAAGAACAAAAGCAGAAAGGCATTTTCTGGAATTCAAAAAATATTTTGAGAATGGTATTCTATTAACCAAACAAATTCTAATACATATTGTTCCCTGCCATAAGTTTATGAAGATTCAAGAGAGCCCATAGGCCTTGACTTTTACATAGGGACACAAATGGATCAGGTTCGGGTTGGATTCAAGCTGGACCTAGAACCGAACCGACTCAAACCCAACTAAGTAGAATATTATTGTTGTGTGTCACTTAGTCTACTGTATTCTATGCAATAATGTCAAATCTAATATATTAATAATATATTTATATATGTTTTTATAATATCATGAAATAATCATATAATATGATGATAAACTAAACACACTATCCACGATGAGACATGGGATTTGGGCTCAGATCCAAACATAAACCTTTAATGAGAGGAATGGACAGAAATCTCTTCACACACTTCCCTTGTTTTTGTGTATCCAAATGAATGTCATCCTCTCGCTTTGTTATATTTATAAATTTCACTTTAATAGAAGTTGATCCTATTATAAAAATGATCACACAACTAATAATGTGATTAACATAATCTTATAATCCTAACATTAGTTATGTCCTTAATCTTATAGTGGGATCAAGTAGAGGGGTTGGCATTCATTTTCAAATGTTCATATTAGCAATAGGTGGCCTCCAAGGCTGAGTTCCCTTTGAGTGGAAGTTGGGGGTGCTCAAGCCCGGCCAGGGCTCAGCCCGCTTTTTGGTCGAGCTTGGACCGTAGACTTTGGGCCTCGGTCTAGCATTTCTAAATTTTAAGCCCATTTGTTTGGGTTGGCCTTTGATTAAGTGCAACAAAGCCCGAAGCTTGGCCTGGCCAACTAAACCTTACTTGTAGTTTAGTGACCAATTTGCCCAACGCCAACACATAGTGATAGAAAGTGTGGCCCGGAGCAACCGAATTTACTAATTGGGTGGGGTTTATCCTAAAAATGTTTGAGGCGAGATGGTATTGGGCCAAGCACTTAAGGATTTTAATGGCCCTGAGATTTATATGGGCCTGCATTTCTAAAGGTGGGAAGGGGCTGGATATGCCTTAAACCCTGCATGTCCCACAAGTAACCCCAGTTTGAGATACTCAGTGCATTTAATCCCAAATTGAGAGTCTATTTGAAGAGGAGTATTAATCTGCTGCTATGACATCGAAGAAATCCAAATTTAAAGGAGTGGAACTCTATTGTTTACCTCAACTGTTGAAAATCCAAACTCGATCAGAGTTGTCTCATCATATGATTGATCATAAGATAAAAAGATGTATATGCATAAGATTGTGAAAATCACAGCTTTAAATAAGACCTTTGCTCTTGTGCATTTACCTATGTGCAAAGTAGCTTGATGTGGCTCAAACGGGTCACCATTGATCACTTGACTAGGAGGATGAAAAAAGCAATCTTTGATGGCTTAGATATCAAATTTGGGGTCAATTATATGCCTCTAAAGTCTAATCCCTTCATCCATCTCCTACTAGTTTAACGACTTTAACAAAGAAAAATTGACCCGAATTGGTGACACTGGCTCCAGCATGCCATAGATGGTGAGAAGTAGCTGCACGTGAGCAAATGTACTTAAATAAACAACCAATCTTTCTGAAGAATCTTTTTATTGCAGTAAAATTTGAAAATAACCCATAAAGTAGAAGTTTATTATGAGGGGCATAGGTGGGCCCAAATGTGGTGTTCCCCTCCTCAAAGTCAGATTTCTCCAAGTCAAAGGACGAGGAGGATTCAGATACCTAGTTGGAGTGATTACTTCTATATGCACATGCCCTGCGAGTGATGCCAGCTGTTTGTTAGCTTTGTTGAATACCAAATTAGAATCAGGCACAAATGTAGGGGACAATGCCTACCTGATACATGGGATGTCAATTTTCCCATCATTGCAAATTTTGAAATTTAAATTATAGTTGATTAGGACCCGGTTAAGGATGGTAACGGGAATCCATTTTTCATTTTGACCTGATCCTACGCTCCTTGCCCATGAAAATAGGATCTGGATACTTATCTTGGCGTATATAACTTTTGGGACACTCTTAGAAAAATATTGTTGAAAAATAAATGGTCTTCAGGGATTTTCTTAGAAAAATATTGTTGAAAAGAAACTACAGGATGTATCTTTTGAACAAAAGATCTTGACATTAATGTGATATTTATGTCAATATGCCGAGGCCCCTCATGGTTTAAGTTATAATATGGCAAGCCATAACATGGTATATCATCTCAGGGGTGTTCATGGGCCTGTGCCAGCTTTCTTTGGGCCGGGCATGAACAATTTATGGCCGTTTAATATTTTGGCTGTGATTTTATGAAGTCACAGACACAGAAAGCCCAGCTCGGTCAGCTCCTAATAAGGAGTGGTTATAATTTAGTGATAATTTGTGGAAACAATAGCACAGTACAACCAGCTCGATTGACTACATGGGGCCTGTGTTTCTAAAGTTGGGCCGTGCTCGATATGCCTCACCATGCTGGACCTGGGCCAACAACACCCTTAATGGGATAGCTCCACCAGGAAAAGGTGGGCTTTGATCATAATATGTATGGACCACTTACGGTGTGCCCGAGATAAACAATAGAATAAAGATTTCCTATTAAATAGAATGTGTCTGAATGCAGGTGCTCAGGCAGGTGCCTCCCCAGTTGAGAAATCCACTGACCCATCACTGATGGGGACCACAGCAACAGGCCCATCGTCGATCATGATCTCAACTGTTGATGATATCGGATGCAGGAGATACAGCAGATGCAGCAGCAATGTCAGCAAGCATTCTTCTTGGCTGCATCCAAGGAGAGTCATGTTGTTCTTCGCTACTCTGTACGCCTCTACTTCTATTTTCTTCTCTCTCATTTAAATGTGGAGTATTCTTTTCTTTACATGTCCTAGGAACTTCACCTACAACTATACCCCATGATATACATTTCTTAATCATGACATGGTGAACTTTTGTGTTGTAGGTCAAGCATGGGAACAATCATACTCATCTACTTCACTTTGGCCTTTTCAAACATCAACCAAGATGGAGTCGAGACACAGTAGTTTTAGATCCTAACTTCTGCTCTTAGTTTCTTTTACGGAATGAGAAGCTGAGGAGTTGGTAGAGTAAGAGGAGTGTATCAATTAAAATCATAAGGGGAATGGATCAATTAATATCATCATGTCCTCAGCTTTTTATTCCTTTAGAAAGTTTGGGTTTGGTTCCTTTCTTAGACAGCAGTGCTAATTGGTTGGGTGGTTACTTGGGAAGGCCATTGGCCATGCTTTTATATTTTTTTTATTTAATTAGATTTTTAATATTTTGAAGGTTACTTTAGTTTTTATATATATATTGGATCAATGAGATCGTGTAAAATATGTTGTAAAAGCAAACCTGATGATGGAAATTAAAGACCAAGTGAGATATGGTTATGTATTTTGGATCACCAGATGCACGTGTGATGTGCCAGCGGGGAAAATGAGGCCCACCAACATTTTATCGCCATTTATCATCCTTGCTTTGCAAAAGCTGGATCTGTTCTATGAATTACAGTTAGGAAATGGGTCCTGACCCAAATGTCAGATCGGACTGATTCCTACCGAGTTGGTGGACTAGTCCAATGCTCATGATTCTGCCGAGTATTGGCTTTTAGAAAAATACCCAACAATAAGTACGTAAATGGATCAAGTTCGGATCCCACCCTGATCCGAACCCTATTAAGTTTATAGAATTGAACCACAATCCAGAATCTAAAGTCGGAAAATAAGTTTTGTTTGTATTTGCAACTTATATGTGCAAACTAACCACCGTCAATTGTGCTCCAAGCATTTGTGTGATCGATAGTCATTATAAAGTTAATAATAAGGGAAATTTTCACCTACAAGCTGTCTGCTTTTGTGGTCCAGCTCGTGTGGCCCAGTTGGATGCATTCCTATTCCTATCATTTGTGGTGGAAAAGATGAAAAGGTCCCAAGGGTGAAGGTAAAAATCAACCCCATTATATCATCCTTGCCCTTGATTCATTATTCTTACAGTTTAATAGACTTCTAAGCACGAATTATTCTTTTTATGCAATTTAGTAGTGAGTAAATGTTCAACGAGCATAAAATTTGAAAGGTTCTAGCACATTAGAGATAACGGTGTGAAAGGAGCCGTACTTATCAAAGTCAGTCCCAAAGTAGGACCTACAAGGCTAGACTGTACATCAATTCTAATATAGGAGAGATTTTCATACTAATTAATATGATATTTATTTATATCATCGTCAGCATCATTATTATCATAAAAGCCTTATCCTTACTATGTTTTGTCAGCTAAATGAATTCTCCTTCTACATATATCCTGGGTCAGAAGATCTCAGAGCTAACCCACATCATTGAGTGTGTGTGGCAGGATCCAACTATCGATTTTCCTCTACAGCTCAAGAAAGTGAGGTAGTGATCTTGACTGTGAAATGCTTTGTTAAAAAAATGTATAGATGTCAATCTTCCTCTTCTATTACCCAGCGACGTAGTGGAATGCTGGCGCCCATCCTGGGATGTTGACCTTTTCTCTTGGGTTGTTCGGTGCGACTGCGATTTCTTTTTTGCTAAGTTTCAGCTCATTGCATACATTGTACCCGAGGATCTCACTAGGATTCAGATTTCAGAACCATGTACATCCATGTATTAAAAAAAAATTGTTATGAGGTCTACATGCCCTAGATTATATTGGGTTTCTATAGAGCTTGAATTCTGTTGATTTTTTAATGACCCTGCTTTTATACTCATGAGATCTATTTTGTATTGATCCAAGTTTACGTGCTGCAGTTCTTTTGAATGGGTCCTTTTTGAAACCAGATCTAAGGAGGGATCCATTAAATATATATATATATCTATATACTTGACCTGTAATTATATAAATATATCATCGAATCTGATACAACCCAGAAGGTTATCAAGGAATATATAAACCATATACTTGACCTGTAATTATATAAATATATCATCTAATCTTATACAACATAGAAGATTATCAAGGAATCAACTTACTTACATCTGTTTCGACCCTAATACCAGCAATAAACAAATGATATCTAATTTGAATCAACGAGCCTTAGTTCTAACCTCTCCTGCTGCCTGACTACCTCAGCTGGGAAGGCAATTATTCTCTATATTTGTTGGTCTTTCTACGAAAAGACTCAAAACAAACTTCTCCTAGCCTGAAATGATCTTCTATTATTATATGCTAGGTGAAATGAATCAATCTAGACTTTGTTATCATTTTAAAATCTTTTATTTTGTTACATCAGCCTAGGTGCCTGCAACCTAATAGAGCCCACACAAATGAAAATAGAAAGCATAACATGGGAGGAAAAGAGCACACTTCATGAAAGAGGAAGCCCAGGGAAGAGTGGCATACCTAAACATCGACTGTTCAATAATTGAGTGACGTGCGGGTTCCCAAACAATTCAGCGTCCCCTTTGTTGATTTAGAATTTATTAGGGGCTGCATTTTACAAATCTTTATTTCTATAGAACAGAAGAATTTTCTAGATGGATATGCATGAAAAATAATAATCATTCTCTACCAAGGGAAAAATAGTTCATTACTTTATATCTTTTCTAGAAAATGAAGTGGCTGTGTATGTCTATGAAATTTTTGGCAGTGGGGCCTATCTTATCATGGTTAGAAATAAGGTTGTAAACAGATTAGTTTCGATCTGAATCCATGGTGGACCTAGCACCAGAATCGTTAGTGAGAAGATGAACACAGAACTGGAATCGGAACCGGTCCATAACAAGTTTATTGGTTTCTAAATTAGAATCGTTAATGAGAATATGGAATCAAAACCTGAACCGGTCTATATATGGGGCAGGTTCAGGCTTGAGTCTTTATTTATGTAGAGATTGCTTTGGAGACTAGCTAATTTTTAGAAAAAAAAATTTGAAAATTGAAGTAATTATATGTTGGGTCCCGGGTCCATGGGCCTAAACTAAGGTGGAACCAGACTTGAAATTATTTAGGTCAAGGGTCTAAATATAGGATTTAGACCTGGACTCGATTACTTATTCGGACATAAATAAGGACCCAAATTTGGTAATCAATGGGTTGGTTGGAGACCCATATACAACCCCAGTTAGAAATCAGGTCTGAAAAAGCATCTTTTTAGGTGAAAAAAAAAAGAAATAACTTATGCAATGTCGCACAATTAATAATTTTATCGCACAATTTATTAACTCTATGCAGTCAGTAACACACAGTCAAAGGGTACTTAAACGCTAGAGTTGTTGCTGTGGATAAATATTAGAAATTCGGTAAGCAAATAGGGAAATCCATCTCTTTAGGTAAGTGAATGGTCAAAACCTCGACTAGTAATACATATCTACATCTCATCTCAGTTCGAGTTCAAATCTCCTATGAGTTGGGCACATGTGAAATTTGTGGGGCCACTTAAGTGTCTTTTTATTAAAATTCCAAATGGCTCAAAAATAAATGTCCATAAACAAATTATAATTCAATTTGAGTCGGACCTACCCACAGATTGACTATATTGACAAGGGGTGTAAAAAAAAAAAAACTAAAACTCCATATAACTGACTGAACCAAACCGTACAAAAAAAAAAAACTAAAATTCTATATAGCCGACTGAACCAAACCGTACCAACGGCTAATAACCGTGTTTCACGGTTTGACTATAGTTATGGTTATTAAAATCAGAAAACTGCACTTTACAATTCAATTTCGGTTTTCAGTCTCGAGTCACGGTTCTTAATTGAACCAAACCGTAATATACGGTTTGGTTAACTGTGTGCGGTTAATCAAACCATTTGCCCCTAAATCATATTTTTAGATCAATTTCAACTGTTAATTTCTCATTACAGAACCAACACAATTATTTAGTGTTCACATTCTTTCTTAGTATAGTTAAACGTAACCAAACCATATGTTAATTGCAGTTCTATTTTTTAACGGTATTTTAGATTACGGTTATGGTTTTTAATAACTGAAAACTGTATAATACGGTTTAATTAACGATTTTTCCAAAACTCATGGTTAACCGAACCATTACACCCTTAATATTGACAAAATATTTGAATAAAATATAAATAAAAAATTTATTTCCTAGTAATCGGGCTTTATTTTCTATTCAATCAGTGTTGTTGTCATCGTGGGACCAATAAAATTTAAAGAGCCTGGCCTATTTGGTACTAAAGGATCAAGCAAAGAAAGGAGTGATCAAATCAAAAAGTAAACTTTTTTTGCCATTTAGTGCAATGAGTATTAGCATATGGGCCATTTGGGCCCAATAAATGGCCACAAAGATCCTCATCAGCAAAGGGAGGCTTCGTCTCTCTAAATTCTAAAATATCGCTGAAGTTTGAAAATCTCTCCTCATTGAATGCTATGATGGAACTGTTTCCCTAACAACAATAATTGATTGCAATTATACAACCTCAGTAGAGAGGTGGTATGGTTGAGAAAGTATCTAATATGGAGTAAGAGAAGTCTAGGTTGATGGTGATTACCACTCTAGTCACACTTTTCCAACATGATATGGTGTGATGTTCTCAGCCTTTAATGAAAATGTAACTTTTTGAACTTTTTTTAAAGAAAATAATTTTTTATAATTTAGTTACATGAAAAATATCTTTCTTACTCTCTTTTAGTAACAATGACATTTAGCGACAAGAAAAGTATTTTTCAGAATATGATACTTTTTAACTCAACTCATTTTTTTTTATTGTCCACTACCTAAATTGACTGTCACCTCATTAGTAATGAGATTTTACCAAACAGGGGACGGCCGGCGTAGATGTGCGATGATGGAGAAATAGGTATGCAAGAGAAGCTTTTCCTTAAAATAGGAACTTGGTTGATCTTTCTAATACCTAAACCCTCTGAAAGATTCAACCAAGGAAAAAAAATTAAAAAGTAAAAAAATTTCTTGAAGGACGGCCACACATCATCCTCCTTTTACCTAACGACCTGTCCTGGTAAATACTCAACAATGCCTTCTAAGTTCTACCTTCCCTACCCTACACCTCAAATCCCAACCCTATAAATCCCTTCCCTCAATTCCCAACCCATCGCCTACAAATAAACCCCTTCTTTCACTCCAAGTCCCAACACATCTCGTGTGCCCCACAAAAAGATCCCCGCCCTCCATTTACAACTCATCTCTTGGGCCCCACCCATAACGGCCCTGATTCCCCAATGGCACCATTCGAGGTCCAAATTACAATCTCCTCAGCCAAGGACCTCAAGAACGTGAACTGGCGCCACGGCGACCTAAAACCCTACGCCGTCGTCTGGGTCGATCCCATCGCCAAATGCACGACACGTGTGGACGACCGTAACGACACCTGCCCCACGTGGGACGAAAAGCTCACTATCCCACTACACGACCGAACCTTCCTCGACTCCAACCTCTTCATCGATGTCGTCCACGCCAGCGCCCGTGACGACACCAAGCCCCTCGTGGGCTCGACACGTGTCGTTCTTAGAGACGTCGTCGAAGAGGTGGGCCTCGGCAGAAAATGGTCCACGTGGCTCAATCTCAAGCGCCCATCTGGCCGACCGCAAGGAAAGCTCGAGGCCAAGGTCGAGGTGCGCGACCTAGGCTACTATGCGCCGGTGCCGCCGCAGCCGGTAACCTACGCACCCCCATACGGGCAGCAGGCGTACGGGCAGCCGTATGCGGCTCCTGTTGCTGCCCCGCCCTCTGGGTACGCTTACGGGCAGGCGGCGTACGGGCAGGAGGCGTATGGCGCACCGGCGCAGGATAAGAAGAAGGGAGGGAAGTTTGGTGTGGGGACTGGATTGGCTGTGGGGGCTGCAGCAGGGCTGTTGGGGGGCCTGGCAATAGCTGGGGGTGTGGACTATGTCGAGAATAAGGCAGCTGAGAGAGTGGAAGACCAACTTGGTTATGGTGGGGATGATTTTGGTGGGGACGACTTCTAACATGCGCCGCCTGCTCTATCTTACGCTGTTTCTTGAGTATCTATGTGTTTTTTTTTTTTTTTGTTTTTGTTTTTTGGGGTACCTTGTTTGAGTTTTCAAGAATAATAACACACTTTTTACCAGAAAAAAAGAATAATTACACACATGTTAAAAGATGTATGCTTCTGGATTTTAATTTTTAAAGCTATATGAAATATGTCCCAGTTATCAATTTTGAAAAATTGCTGACTTCAAGGAAAGTTGGGATATCTTTAATTTTTAGGTTTTTTATGATGATATTATTATCTAAAAATATGAGAAGGAAAAGTTGTTTAAATAATTGATTCAGCAAAAGATAGAGAGCAAAAGAATATTGGGGGATTTAATAGGCAACCTATTATAATCTTTGAATTACAATTATTCATCTTCCTTTCAATTTATATTAATATAGAAGCCTCATTTAATCATCCTAGCCATTGGTCAGGTGTGAACCTTATACAAGTCACTGTGTTCTAAGAGATAGACAGAGTAATCCTATTTTTTCATCATTCAAAGTAAATTTGTGGTTATAATACCCCAAAAAAATAAATAAATCGAACTCAATTCAAGTAGAATTAATGCCCTCTCATTGATCTTAATCAATATAGTTCTAAAAAAGTTTCCACCCTTCTATTGTGATCTTGTGGTAGTAACATAGAACACCATCAAAACCAAGTCAAAGATAATAGGATTGAAGCCCTCAATTAAATCTCAATCAATTTAGATGTAAGAAACTTTCTATCTTACCATATAAAATATGTTTGGTTTATGGATAGGTCAAACCATGCCTTTGGTTGATGATTAAGATCGTAGAATATTATTTTGAATTTAAAAATTATTTGTAAAAACGGAAGTGGGTTTCCCATTCTCTATTTAATTATCTATTTTGGATGGAAAAATATATCCTGTTTTGAATATAAAAAGGATAGGCCACAAATGTGTCAAATAAGGTGGCTTAGCAATGTCAAACCAGTTTAGCTTAGACTATTTACTTATTTCCTTTTTTCTTTTTTTTTTTTATAGAATATTGAGTTATTATTTTGAAATGTGCTATCGTTTATTAAATATTTTAGTTATTATACTTCATTAATTTGTTTTATCGAATGTACGAAATGTTATAAGCAGCATCCAGAAACACTGAGCTAAGCCACGCTTGAACTCAAACCAAGCTCTAACTAGTTCCTTGCACGACCTGGATTGAAATTGGGCATACACGGTCAAAGCAAGCTCCATCTAAACCCCATTCAATATGTGTGGAGTAGTTTGTGAGCTAACTTGGCTTGTTTACATCTTTAATCCACACCATCCTATATTTGTTTTGGGAGCAAACACAAAAGTTTTATGTGAATTTTGGGGTGAATGTGAGATTTCTATATAAAATTTAGAGAAAACTTAAAATTTTTAAAAGTGGATCAAAATTCAAGAGTTGTGTTCGCTCCTATGTGAATGTACGTAGGTCTATCATGTGTGTGGGATGTTGTTATAGTTGAAAGGAAATTACATATCCATAATGGACATAGATCGACTAGAGCATGTGATGATGAATTAAATTAAAACCACTAAATATGTACCTTGAGCAGGCATTAAAATAAGAACAGGTCTTTGGGTAAGCATCTACTTTGAAAATCCTCATAAAAATCACAGAGAATTAATAGCTTGTAGAACTCCCAGTGCGGAGGTTCCAGACAGCAGTTTTCAAACTTACAAGGAGAAGATATAAAAATTAAACTAAATTAACCCCCACAAATATAGCTAAGTGGATTCAAAATAACCCACAAATCCAATTGAACATTATCATCCGGAACTAGCTCAATTTACATGGGCCAAACTTCCAATTATGGTTCCAAAGCATTTGAAATAACAATACAAAGCACACCTACCCTGCAACAACACAACACGAAACATCTGCATGAATTGCATTTGCCACAAACATCCAACCCACGTGCCCATCCCCACTCTCCACATCTCCTCCCATGCAAAACTCAGCTCCTATAAATCAGTGCACACCTAAACAAACAATCATAAGAGCAACAACCATGGCATCTGCAACTCTAACCAAGCTTACTCTCCTCCTGGTACTGGTGGCTATGGCCGAGGCCTCCAGCTTCTGGTCGACCTTCGAAAACGGCAAGAAGGGCCCGCCTATGTCCTGCCCTGAAAAGGTCAGCTCCGAGCAGATCGACGCATGCCGCAGCTACGTCCGTGGGACGCCTTTGCTTTCCATCCTCGACAAGAAGGAAACCGGGTTCGCGCCGCCGGATTGCTGTGACCAGCTGAGGAAAGTGAGGGCTGAGTGCAGGTGCGACGCGTTGAGAGATCTGGTCATGAAATTGCAGGGGGATGAGAGTGGATACCAAGGGAAGGGAAGGACAAAAGAGATGATTGAAAGGGCTATGAAGCTTCCAGGGACGTGTGGAATCTATCCCTCAAAGTGTCGGTTCACCATGGCATGGTACTAGAGGAGATAGGATGGAGAAATGGGGTGCACCCATTGTGTAAGATGCTATGAAGCACATGATAATATGTGTGCTTTGGGCTTAATAAGGTTGTGTAATCCAATAAAATGCTGTTCAGTTGAGTTTTCATAACTGAGGGAGTGCACTTCGAGCATCAAAGAGACAATTGAACTGGCAAACACACCACATTTGCAACTTAAATTTTTTATAATTTACATTTAAGTTTTTATAATTTGGATTATGTATATAACATGATTTTTTTTATGACGTGGGTAACAGCACTCTTCCTCTAACTTGCTAAACCCACATAAATACATAGAGTAAATTTAGGGTGGATTTGAAACACAAAATATGGATTTCAAAAATTCGAGCAACTCTCAGGTGGGTTATAATTAGATGTGGCAAAGTGGGGCCTGGCCAGCCAACTCGACCTTAACCCAACTCGACTATGACTCGTGTAACTAGATCTGCATAAAATATCAGTCGAGTATGGGTTGGGTTTTTTTTAACCTGCGGAAAAACGGGCTGGATTAAGGTGGACCTGCTTAACCCGCATATAACCTTATATATTTATATTTAATTTCATAAGAAACTATTATAAATAATAGAAGATATGTTAATTTCATAAGGAATTATTAGAAATAATGTAAGATACGATTTTCTTAGAAATAATGTAAGATACGATTTTCTTAGGATAGTATTGACTTTTTTTTGTATTTGCAAACATAAAGCTCTATCACTTTATCTCTTTTAAATAAGATAAATTATAATAGTTATTATTTTTTTTATCAATTCTCAATATAAATATAAAGCTCTATCAGCTTTATCTCTTTTAAATAATATTATTTTCTTATAAATTATAATAGTTATTATTTTTTTTTATCAATTTCCTATATTGTATATTTGTTTGGATTTAGGCTTATTTTATATTATCATTAAATTAATAAGTATATAAAAAATTATGGGTAATGATTATTTTAAAAGTTTAACTGCCTATGCTTATAATTCAATATATAAACATTAAAAGATAATAAAAATTATATTTATAGGTTTTAATATTTTAGAGTATAATTATTTTTTTAAATACATTATAAATAAACTCAAACTATTAGTTAATGTTTAAAGTAGTCACATTTAAAAGCTAAAATTACTTGAAAAGCTAAGGTTGACCTTTACTTATTAAAAATTCACATAGAAAATTTTGATGGTGTAGTGCTTAAATGCTTTAATTGAAAAATATAAAGTCTTATTTTTTTTTTAATAATACAATCTATGCATCAATTTTTTTAATTGAAGAAAAAAAGGAAAAAAGTAAGAAAAAAAAGACAACTATAGCAATATTCAAGTGAAGTGGTTAGTTTGGCCTGATTTTAACTAACTCATAATATAATACGAGTTTAGAAGGGCCAACCAGATTCAATCTTATGCAAGTGCGGATGAAAGAATCCCAACCTATTTTGAAAATGAGTTGGGCAGGAGTTGAGGGTGGACAACCTGAATCCGTGAGTTAAGGGTGGACAACCTGAATCTGATGCTAACCTGACCTGCATTGGGCCTATTCGACCCATTTGTTGCTTGTAGTTGTAATATGATGTATCGATTTTTGTCTTAGCTATTATAAAGGGAGGATAGGGAAAGTTGATAAGAAAGAGAAAGTTGAACCCAAGTCGATGCTGGATCAATACACTCGAGCAGAATGGAACGACCCACGACATCCAGTAATAGAATATGGATGTGGATGACCCCGCATTAAGAATGTGGGCTGCAGTGTGCAATAATATCATTTATTCATTGTTCCCTTTTAGGTAACCACCGAGGAAAAGAATTGTTAATGGATACAGAGAAATATTAGTGCAATAAATTGCTTCAGGGTTGTGTCATGTCCCCAATTTTTTTATATTGGGCCACACCGTTTGTCGGGTTTGAGTTGGGTTAAGAGGGTCAGATAGATTGATTTAACACAAGTGGGGCCTGAGTTAATGGACCCTTTTTGGGCCAGAGGACTCTTTTTGAAATTTCTTAAAACTCACTAGAAAGCAGGAGGCCCTTCTTTGTAATTTAGAAAAACCCCCTCTTTTATATAAACTCTACTTTTAGGGTTTTTCCCCATTCTCCAACCCTCTTCTTTTCTTCTTCAACCAAAACCCTAAAGGCTCTCTAAGGGGGAAACCAAGGTGGGCTCTTCCAAGCTTTGATCTTCAGATCTACTTTGGCTTCAAGATCCAAGCAAGTGGATATATAAAACAATGATTTTTGGTTCTTGCAATATGTTTTAGTTGCTTGTTGATTTATACACTTTGTGCATGAGTTCTTCTTGTTGGGTTAATGGCTTTTAGAGGGTAATAGTGTGATTTGATTTTCTTCCAAAAATTATAAGGGAGATTGATATTTGTTTAAAAATAAAAATAAAAAAAAAACTATTGGGTGCAGCCGCTGCCGCTGGGCAGTAGCAGCGCTGCCTGGCAGCAGTTGCTGCTGGGCAGCATCTGCCGCCTGGCAGCAGGCCAGGCGGGTTGGGCCCGCCTGGCCGGGCTGGCCTGGGCCCGGGTGTAGGTCTGGGCCCGTTAGCCCATTTTCTTTAAAAACAATATATATTATTAATATATATATATTTATATACAATATTGCTTCTTCTAAAGAATTAAAAGGTTATATTTTGATTAATGGTTTAGTATTTTAGAGGGTAATAGTGTGATTTGATTTTCTTCCAAAAATTATAAGGGAGATTGATGTTTGTTTAAAAATAAAAATAAAAATAAAAATAAAAAACTATTGGGTGCAGCCGCTGCCGCCTGGCAGCAGCGCTGCCTGGCAGCAGTTGCTGCTGGGCAACATCTGCCGCCTGGCAGCAGGCCAGGCGGGTTGGGCCCGCCAGGCTGGCTAGGCCCGGCCTGGCTGGCTGGGCCCGGGTGCGGGTCTGGGCCCATTAGCCCATTTTCTTTAAAAAAAAATATATATTATTAATATATATATTTATACACAATATTGCTTCTTATAAAGAATTAAAAGGTTATATTTTGATTAATGGTTTAGTATTTTAATGGAGATTAGGTTTTATTAAATTAATTTTAATTTGATGTTATTAGAAACGTATCTTGTATTATTTATAAACTTAATTGAGAATTATGAAATTTTGATTAGTGTTCACTTAGGTTGATTGAAATAAACTAAAAATGTATTTGGTAGCGATTAAACCATAAATAGAATGTATTTATAATTTTAAATTGGAATCTTAATTGAGTTAGATTTCAAATTGGGATCCGAAATTTGTACCTTTTGTTTTGTATAAAATGATAATGTGTATTTGTACACAACAATAATATTAAGGAATTAATTATTTTCTTTCCCCTTTTGATCGTAACTTGACTTTGGTCTTATTATTAATGAGATTGATTATCTTATTGTGATGTAATATCCGTCTGCGATGAGCATGGATTTTAGTTCCGCGTGTGATTATGGTTGCTTGATCACCAAGCATAGCCTCACGAAGGACTTCGATTCACCCGGATTTGGGGCCCGTGCTGTTTATGTTTAGAAAAATTTTAATTGGCCCCAATTTTCACACCCCTGGAACCGGGTTTGGATCGGCCCAATTTTGGGGGCGTGACAGATGGTATCAGAGACGGTCAAGTTCTAGAAGTTCTAAAAGATGCTAGAACGTAGGTCCGATGTGAGGATTAGAAACTTTAGATGGGGACGATGGGGTTTTCATGCGTATAATCGTATATGAACTTTAGCATGGTTAGAGGTTTCAAAATTTGTTACCTTTCTTATTTTTGGTCGTTTAGTCTTTAATGAACGGTTGTTTTTGCAGACATGGCACCTAGAACAAGGAAAACGAAAACTAACCCATCCAGTTCGGAGTCGGGTGAGCCTAGCGGTACCGCCAATGATCCGATACAGGCTCTGCTCCAGACTATGTTAGCCCATCAGCAACGTCAGGATCAACAAATAGCACAATTATTGGAGGTTGTGCAAAGAATGAACCACCCTCATGTAGTAAATGAAACTCCGCCACCGGTAATGCCGCAACCAACGCCTGTGGTGCGACCTCAAGTAGTGGATCAAGCTGCATTTCAGATTGGTGTACTTGAGGCCTTGCAGAGGATTGGGCAGCCTTAGGTTTTTGTTGCCCCCAGACCCCATGATCCAAATGATATTTTTGAAAAGTTTAAGAAGATGGGTTCGCCGGAGTTCAACGGAGGTGAAGATCCAATGGTGGCAGAGGAATTCCTCATTCAAGTGGAGAAGATATTTGAAAATCTAGTCTGCACGGAGATACAGAAGGTCAAGTTGACAGCTTCCGTGTTTCGAGATGTAGCAGACAAGTGGTGGACTACAGTTAAAGAGGCATATGAGGAGATTGCTGAAGAGGTAGCTTGGACTACCTTTCGTAATCACTTTCATGCAAAGTATGTACCGGAACATGTTCGTATTCAAAAGCGAATAGAGTTTGATAGATTGAGGCAAGGGAATTTGTCTGTTCGGGAGTATGAGCTACAGTTTACCCGTTTTTCCCGCTTCGCACCAACCCTCATCACTCCAGAAAGTGAGAGAATTCGATGGTTCCTCAATGGCCTTCGACCAGATATACTCCTTCATACCAAGTCACAAGTTCTGAATATTTACCAGACATATTTGGATAAGGCATATTGGGCAGAGGAGGTGATTGGGCGCATGGCCCCTATGAGCCAACCCAAGCAGAAAGTTACTCCGTCTCCAACCCCACAACACCAATTCAAAAAGCAAAGGAGAGAGTCTTGTGGCATTTGTGGCAATAACCACTCTACTTCTAAGTGTTGGAGACAGACTGGGGGATGCTTTTATTGTGGCGACACTAATCATCAGGTCAAGGATTGCCCTAAGAAGAAAGGTCAGCAGTATGGGCAGGCAACTACACAAGGGGCTCCTATTCAAGCACAGCCGCTGAAACAAATAGCACCAGCTCCCCCGCAGCAGCGGTTCCAGGCGCCGCAACAGCAGATGCAGTTGTACCGACCTCCCCAGCAGCCCCGATCTCAGAAAGGACCTCAGCGACCACAGGGGCCTAACAGACAGAAATCAAGACCACAACAGGCAGGCAGAGTGTATGCCATGACCCAAGAGCAAGCTGATATTGCAGAGAACATTGTGAAAGGTACTATTTCTATTTGTGATACCCATGCTAAAACTTTATTTGATCCCGGTTCTACGCACTCCTATGTTTCCCCTAGTTTTGCCTTAAAGATTGGGGTTAGAGCAATTGATTTGCCGTATGATTTAATTGTGGCCACCCCGATGGGTAAAAAGGTTAGTTGTTTGAAATACTACCCTAATTGTAAATTGGTGATAAGTGGAGTTGTGTTTAAGGCCAATTTGATACTATTGACGATGAATGACTTTGATGCCATTTTGGGTATGGATTGGCTTGCTACTCATAGTGCAGTTATGAATTGTCGTGCCAAGACAGTGAAGTTAACAGCTGGTAATGGCACTGAGGTGCTATTTGCGGGATCTAAGAAGAAGGTTGTTACTCATGTGGTCTCAGTCATTAAAGCTATGAAATTATTGATGAAAGGTTCTGAGGGGTATATTGCGTTTATCACGGAGGATAAAAAGACTAAAGCGGTGGAAGAGATACCGGTGGTGTTTGAGTTTCCGGATGTTTTTCCCGATGATATTCCCGGATTGCCACCGGTCCATGAAATTGGTTTTTCAATTGAGCTTGTTCCAGGCACAACTCCGATCTCAAAAGCCCCCTATAGAATGGCCCCAGCGGAGTTGAGAGAACTCAAGGAGTAATTGCAAGAGCTCTTGAACAAGGGTCTTATTAGACCGAGTGTCTCTCCTTGGGGGGCTCCAGTATTGTTTGTGAAGAAAAAGGATGGTTCTATGAAAATGTGCATTGATTATAGACAACTAAATCAAGTGACCATCAAGAATAAGTATCCTTTACCGCGAATCGATGAATTGTTTGATCAATTGCAAGGTGCTCAATATTTTTCTAAAATTGATCTAAGGTCAGGATATCACCAGTTGAGGGTACGAGATTAAGATATTCCAAAAACTGTATTCAGAACTAGATATGGTCATTACGAATTTTTGGTGATGTCGTTTGGATTGACAAATGCGCCAGCAGCTTTTATGGCTATGATGAATAGGGTTTTTGCACAGTACTTGGATAAGTTTGTGGTGGTGTTTATTGATGATGTACTTGTATATTTAAAGAGTCGGGAAGAGCATGCTCAGCATCTTCGTACTTCATTGCAGTTATTGAGGGAACATCAATTGTATGCTAAGTCAAGTAAATGTGAATTTTGGTTGAAACAGGTAGGATTTCTTGGTCACATCATCTCTAAGGAAGGTTTAGCAGTGGACCCAGCAAAGATTGAAGTAGTTGTAAAGTGGGATAGACCAAAAACAGTGTCGGAGATCCGAAGTTCTCGTAGGTTATTATCGTAGATTCGTAGAAGGATTTTCCTCAATAGCAGCCCCATTATCGAGATTGACTCGTAAGGGAGTTCCTTTTGTGTGGAATGAGGATTGTGAATAAAGTTTTCAAGAGTTGAAAAGAAGGTTGACCACAGCCCCTATTTTGACCTTACTTGCTGGTGATGATGGTTTTGTGATTTACACTGATGCATCTGGAGTTGGACTTGGTTGTGTTCTCATGCAACATGGGAAGGTGGTGGCTTATGGGTCTAGACAGTTGAAGGATCATGAACGAAAGTATGCAACCCATGACTTGGAACTTGCTGCAGTGGTCTTTGCTTTGAAAATGTGGAGACATTACCTTTACGGAGCCACTTTTGAAGTACGTTCAGACCATAAAATCCTTCAGTATCTCTTTACACAGGGCGATTTGAATATGAAACAGAGGAGATGGATGGAGTATATTAAGGATTATGATTTTGGGTTGAAGTACCATCCTGGGAAGGCTAATGTGTTGCAGATGCTCTAAGTAGAAAAGCAGCGTTCACTGGAGGATTAATTGCAGAATACTTCTGAATTCGATGTTTAGAAGATATGGATGTTTACTTTCAGCCTATCAGTGAGCAAGCAGTATTAGCTAGTATATTCTCGTGGGAACATGAATTACTCCCGAGGATTAGAGAATACCAGCTACTAGACCCCGAGATTACAAGAATCAAAGATCATATGGAGGAGAGGCCCAATTTTAAGTTGGAAGATAATATTTTAAATTATAAAGGCAGAATTTGTGTACCCGATTTTCCAGAATTGAAGGATGAAATCATGGTCGAGGCACACTATACTCGGTATACTATTCATCCAGGCAGTACTAAGATGTATCACGATCTGAAGGATCACTATTGGTGGAAGAATATGAAAAAGGATATTGCAGAATTTATTGGAAAATGTTTGGTATGCCAGCAGATTAAAGCAGATTATAGGAGACCCCCGGGTCTTTTGCATCAGTTGGAGATTCCTCAGTGGAAGTGTGAGTACGTTACTATGGACTTCGTGTCTGGATTGCCTCATACTAGAAAGGGATTTGATGCTATTTGGGTGATAGTGGACCGTTTGACTAAGTCAGCCCACTTTGTACCATTCAAGACTGGTCAAGGAATAGAGAAAATGGCAGATTTGTATATTAAGGAAGTGGTAAGATTACATGGAGCACCGGTTTCTATTATCTCCGATCGGGATAGTAAGTTTGTATCTCGGTTTTGGGTATCACTGCAGGAAGCTTTAGGAACCAAACTGAGTTTTAGTACAGCCTATCATCCTCAAATAGACGGACAAACAGAGCGGACAAATCAAACATTGGAGGATATGCTAAGGGCATGTGTCTTGGATTTCAAGACTAGTTGGGATGAAAGTTTGGCTCTAA
This sequence comes from Sextonia rubra, assembly GCA_037013555.1. Taxonomy (NCBI): domain Eukaryota; kingdom Viridiplantae; phylum Streptophyta; class Magnoliopsida; order Laurales; family Lauraceae; genus Sextonia; species Sextonia rubra. Next base: position 6,740,589 of record JASUAD010000003.1, on the reverse strand, counting down.
GTGAATTCGCGTACAACAACAGTTACCACTCTAGCATTGGCATGGCGCCTTTTGAAGCTTTGTACGGAAGGAGATGTCGAACCCCTATATGTTGGTCGAATTTTGGAGCTCGTGGTTTTCATGGACTGTCTGTGGTTGGAGAGTCCAGTAACAAGATAAGACAGATTCGGGAAAGGTTGAAGGTTGTCCGCAGTCGTCAAAAGAGTTATGCTAATAAAAGGAGGAGAGAGTTGAAGTTTGAGGTTGGTGACCATGTATTTTTGAAGGTATCACCTACGCGTGGTACATTGCGGTTTTCCCGAAGATATGTGGGACCGTTCCAGATTATCAGCAAGATTAATGACGTGGCTTATTGGTTAGCACTACCACCAGAGTTGTCGGGTGTTCACAATGCCTTCCATGTTTCTATGTTGAGGAAATATGTAGCAGACCCTTCACACGTGCTGCAATATGAGCCATTGCAAGTGCAGGATGATACAATGTACACTGAACAACCAATGGGGATTGTCGATACCAAGGAGCAGGTGTTGAGAAACCGTGTCATCCACTGGGTGAAGGTTCAATGGAGTCATCATCGCCCAAAGGAAGCAACGTGGGAGATTAGAGACGAAGTGCAGCTCAGTATCCGCACCTTCTTCCGGAGGTATGTTAGTCATTTGGAGGACCAAATGTCCTTTAAGGGGGGTGAGATGTCATGTCCCGAATTTTTTTATATTGGGCCACACCGTTTGTCGGGTTTGAGTTGGGTTAAGAGGGTCAGATAGATTGATTTAACACAAGTGGGGCCTGAGTTAATGGACCCTTTTTGGGCCAGAGGACTCTTTTTGAAATTTCTTAAGACTCACTAGAAAGCAGGAGGCCTTTCTTTGTAATTTAGAAAAACCCCCTTTGTTATATAAACTCTACTCTTAGGGTTTTTCCCCATTCTCCAACCCTCTTCTTTTCTTCTTCAACCAAAACCCTAGAGGCTCTCTAAGGGGGAAACCAAGGTGGGCTCTTCCAAGTTTTGATCTTCAGATCTACTTTGGCTTCAAAATCCAGTCAAGTGGATAGCTAAAACAATGATTTTTGGTTCTTGCAATATGTTTTAGTTGCTTGTTGATTTACACACTTTGTGCATGAGTTCTTCTTATTGGGTTAATGGCTTTTAAAGGATAATAGTATGATTTGATTTTCTTCCAAAAATTATAAAGGAGATTGATGTTTGTTTAAAAATAAAAATTTAAAAAAAAAACTATTGGGTGCAGCCGCTGCCGCCTGGCAGCAGTTGCTGCTGGGCAGCATCTGCCGCCTGGCAGCAGGCCAGGCGGGTTGGTCCCGCCAGGCTGGCTGGGCCCGGCCTGGCCGGGCTGGCCTGGGCCCGGGTGCGGGTCTGGGCCCGTTAGCCCATTTTTTTTAAAAACAATATATATATTATTAATATATATATTTATACACAATATTGCTTCTTATAAAGAATTAAAATGTTATATTTTGATTAATGGTTTAGTATTTTAATGGATATTAGGTTTTATTAAATTAATTTTAATTTGATGTTATTAGAAACGTATCTTGGATTATTTATAAACTTAATTGAGAATTATGAAATTTTGATTAGTGTTCACTTAGGTTGATTGAAATAAACTAAAAATGCATTTGGTAGCGATTAAACCATAAATAAAATGTATTTATAATTTTAAATTGGAATCTTAATTGAGTTAGATTTCAAATTGGGATTCGAAATTTGTACCTTCTGTTTTGTATAAAATGATAATGTGTATTTGTACACAACAATGATATTAAGGAATTAATTATTTTCTTTCCCCTTTTGATCGTAACTTGACTCTGGTCTTATTATTAATGAGATTGATTATCTTATTGTGATGTAATATCCGTCTGCGATGAGCATGGATTTTAGTTCCGCGTGTGATTATGGTTGCTTGATCACCAAGCATAGCCTCACGAAGGACTTCAATCCACTCGGAATTGGGGCCCGTGCTGTTTATGTTTAGAAAAATTTTAATTAGCCCCAATTCTCATACCCCTGGAACCGGGTTTGGATCCAGCCTAGTTTTGGGGGCATGATAGGTTGCTCCTAAATTTTTGCTTTTATATATTGACTCATCCGGAATAGATTCATGTTTTTGCTTTTATTGGCTCATCTGGAATTGATTCACTTGTTCATTCATACATGTGCCGAAGAGGAGTCGCTATGGACAATTTTGTTGACCTCATAAGGTGTAAAGATTTTGTTGATGTATTTCTATAGGGGATATAGAAAGTTGAGGACCATGCCAATTGACCATTGGGTGCACCACTCAAATGAAAAAAAAAATCTTGGCTATACCACTATATGCTTGGCATGATGAATTTCTATGCAAAATTATCATTTTGAAATACACCAAAGGAGCCTATGTGGAGCCAACTTGGACAATTACTCAGAGATGAGTCGGAATGCAAAGGAAAAGAAAGAAAGGATACAAAAGAAGTAGAAAAATAGAATAAAATAAAAAAAACCACCAAGACCTTGGGCGTGAATCCCAAGGTGGAGCCCACATTGTGTTGTGCAACTTTTTATTCCTTTTCTTTGAAGACTTTCCAAACTGAGGAGAGCTCTGTCCTAGTAACAATCGGAGACTTGGAGAACAAGAAAAGAAATAATTCAAATTTCAAAGTTTCAAAATTCAAACTTTGAATATTTTTTGAAACAGAGAAGACCTTTCAAAGATTCAATAAGCTTAAAATTTGATCAAGAGAAAATCAAAGGTGAAGATAAAGATGGAAGTCGAGGCAAATTAGGAAAGAGCTTTTTAAATTTATATTTTTCCTCTCTTTCCTCCTACTTTTTCTTCCCCTTTCTTATTTTATCTTTCTTGCTTTCCTTGTTTTTTTCTTTTCTTTCTCCCCAAACAAGAGAGTTTCCACTGTTATAAAAATTCAAGCCTTGTGCATCCAACAAGGCATGCTCCCATACGCACCTCTCTCCACTCTTTATCAAAGGGTCGGGCCTAGGTAGGGCGACGTAAGCCCTTACCCTCCTCTCATATATGAGGGCCAAGCTTAGGTCAAGTCATAGCAAGCCTTTGGATTCCTCAACTGGCCTATAATACCAAAGCACTTACCTAACTCTCAAGAGCCAGGTGTTGGGGTTGGGCCGGGCCAGGGCTGAAATAAATAATTTTATTATTATTATTAATTATAATAATTTTTTTGTCCCATAATGCTAACTAGCTTCTTTATCCAAGATACAAACCAATAAAATACAAAAGTCAATATTTTTGTGCAACTTCTAAAAGAATGCACTAAATAAGTTACTTTTTCCTCATATAAAAATATCATTTAAGATAACATGAAATAAGCAAATTTGATTGTTTTGTGACATGAAATTAGGACATAGAAGGCACTATTAAATACCTTAGCACAATAATGGTAATTACATCTTCTAAAGAATGCATCCAGTTTTATTTGTGAGTAGGCTATTAGTAAGGTTGTCATCATTAAAGTTCCCCTGGTTGTACAACTTTTTATTTGTTCATGTATTGCATCTTTTTTTTAAAGCAATAATATGGACTATCAAACCTTGTTTGTCAATTTTCATATGATTCAATTAGATTTATTCCAAATAGGCATTAGACGTTTTTCATATAAATTGTTTCGCATATGTGGTTCAAATAAACATTAGACTATCTTTGAATTAACATTAACCCTAACTTTTAACTCTTTGAAACATCACCATTGGATTTTATAACAAAGAAATTAAACTTTGACTACTGATGATGAATAGATAAGATAATTTGATGCATGCTTTAACCCTAGATGTGGGGTCCACTTGAATGCAATAACATTCGTAAAAGCAAGGCTGGATTTAAAAAAAATGATATCAATTAATGGCTAGTGGATACAACTCAACTCAACAGTCTACATTAGTAAAAATCAATTTAATAACAACTTGAATTCTCTTTTCATTAAAGATTATGTCCATGTTAAGAAAAATATAAAATTAAATATATGTACAATATTGTTATCTATGAGTGTATCCATCAATCAAGATTTTTTGATAAAATCTTAAATCTCTATTATTAATTACTAATTAGAGGATTTTTTTATAATTTTTTTTATAAAACTCTCTATAGTTTTTATTTTACATATTAATAGACAAAGGGTTGAGTGGGCCCCCTTGGGAAGTCATGCCCTAACTTAGCCCTCAAAATTGCATCCTATTCTACCCTTGGGCCTTAGGACACTAATAAAAGCCCTCGCTTTAAGGCCTTTTACAACTTGTGAATGACAGCCCTAGTTGGTGATATCTACAATTAGAAAGTCTCACTCCTAAATCCCAACACAACTCAAACACGAAGACAGAAATATTAGAAAGTCTTGATTAGAAAGAAACTTGGCTTCATTAAAAAATTGAAACCAACTCAAACTTTTCATAATAAGAAACTCTTCAGACAATAGAAGCCGACCCAAACTATCCATACAAACTTTGTCACACTTTTTTTTTTCAGCCCACCTTCTTTTGTGACTTCACACCCGTTTCACCAATACCACTTGTTTCTTTATGGGTTGTTTGGATAATTTGAGAATTTAAAATATTGAAAGATTTTTTTTTTCTTCAGCCCATGCTGTAGGGAAGAATCTTTTAAGAATATCTTATGTGATTTTATAGTCCTTGACTTATGGCAATGCAACCCACTTCTCGTACATCTTTTCTTCTCTTTCCCACTCACACATTTTCTCTTCGTCTCCTTCTTCACTTGAAAGATCTTCTCGTGGCATCTCCAAGGCAATTTTTATTGCATTGGAAATAATTTCCAAGCATTTCATTAGAAATGTCATGTGCAGCCACAAAGCTGATTTTTGTTCTGATTTTGTTGGTTTTATTCTCACCTCTTTTTTTAAGGCCATGGATCTTTGTTTTTGTTAGCTTGGAAGGGGAAGATAGATTATATAGTAATAAACAAGTACAAATGTCATCAGGAGATTATTCATTACAACTACAGCAGTATACTGCCATGAGAGCGGAACAAACTGTAACAAAACTTGGGATAGTAGTTGGAGAAATGTAGAAAAGCAAGCGAAGTAGACACGATGGAAGTTGCAAAATTTCCCGGCCATCGAAAACAACGGGGATGCTAATAGTAACCCATACTTCATTGGGTTCAACATATGGCATTGTATTCAATTCCATCGTAGAAGAAACTTCTGGTGAACGAGAATGCTTTCTCCTTTTTTTTTTTTTTTTTTTTGAGAAAGAGCATGTGGATAGGTGGTGGTAGAGTGGCATAGTCATCTAGAAATTGTTGGATATCTGTGTGCGCCATCATGTCTGCAATCCGGTTTGTTGTCCAGTTGTAGTATTTAATGAACCCAAGAGAAGCTTCATAGTCTTCTTCGCTAGTGGCATCATCTCCCAAGTGAGATGCCCTGGATCTTGTTTATTTGTTGTAAGTTCTTTTTGTTTTGCTTTTTTTTTTTTTCTTGCCTTCCACCTGTATTCATTTTGGGAACTCTCTTTTAGGTGCGTTTCAGTCTCTTCTCTTCTTAGTACAAATCTTTTGTACCTTACTAAAAATATTAAGGAAGAGAAGAAAAGAAGGAGAGGAGAAAGATAGACAGGAAGATTGAATAAAGAAAGAAGAATTAAAAAAAGAAGAAGAAATAAAACAGAGATAAAAAGGTGGTGGTTGGGGTCGTTGGTTGGTATGGATGTGGAGAGAAGGTCGCAAGAGAATACTTGGCTTGGAGAACTTGAGAGATCCCTCCTATAGTTTAAATCCTTGCTTCAATCATGGCTGAACTTTTAGAAGGTATTCAATATTGTAGAGGGTAGTTATTTTCATCGATTCAAGTGGACAACTTCAATATATTATAAATTTACTTGGTTGGTTGATTCTAAATCTATGATTAGAGGATTACTTTTAGCATAGATATTAGTCTCCAGAAACTACGAAACATATTACTTCAAAGTATGACAAATTCTTCAAAAATTGCTAAACAGCAATATGATATTATTTTATTGTTAAATTCTACAATATTTCATTCTGTTGTTATTTAAATCTATAAATATTATATTCTTTGCCTATCCAAGCAAACCCTTAATTTACAAATCGGATAGCTTGTTCTGTTAAACTTCGGTATTTCAAAGCTAGTCGCAACCATCAAAAAAAGAAACACTACGGTGTAACAAATAGACCTAGTGCAAAGCAAACATACAACATTGCTTTGTTATAAATATTTTGGAAATCCACTCAATGGAAATGCACAATATCTAAAATAAATAATAGGAAAATGAAATAAATCAAGAGAAAGTGACACATAAATTTACATAGTTGGGCTAGTTACCTACATCAATAATGTAGTAATCCAAGCTTCTTCAGAATGGAAATATTGGAAGAGATTTTCTTTTGTCACACATAGGACCGATTTCCTCTAAACCTTTAGAACTTCAGGAGCATTCACTCTACAATGATGCAATGCTCTGTCCCATCTCTTACACACTAGGGTTCTTGATATATAATTAGAGTTGGTGAGATCCACAATTAAAAAGTCTCACTCCCAATACAACTCAAATACTAATGCCAAAGCAGAAAGTTCTAATTAGAGAAAGACTTGGCTGCCTTACAAAATAGAAAGACAACTCAAACTTTTACAAAAGAATTTTTGGTATAAACCCCACGAATTTGTAACTAGGCCTCTCTATACTCAGTATTTGCATATACTTTCCTGCCTTTTTATTTTAATACCTTTATTGTCCCGGAATTAATAGCCTTACAACCGCCATAAGTTTTTAAAATAAAATGACATTTTTGCCCATCTCTTAAATCTAAATTTCCTAATTTCATGCCTGAAATTCAGCTATTGTCACTTGACACGGTAAAAAAAAATTTAAACTTGTTTGCCTCATGATATCATGGGAGAATTGTCGCAAAAATTAATTTATACCATGATATCGTGGGACTACATATCCCATGATGGAATCGCTCTTATGCAGCATCTTAGGAAAAAGAATTTTTCCTGAGTAATATAATGTAATGCTTTGACGATAACGGTGATGTTAGGAGGCAATGTGTATTTTACATTTCACAAAATGTCATTTTTCATGTTCTCTAAAAAATGATTTCGCTTGCTTGCTAGTGTAGAAATTTATAATCTCGTGAAAATAGAAATGTTAGGTTTTGGAGGATTAGAGTCGTTCACCTTACTTGCTGTACGTGTTGACCCATTTTGTATTTATAGATTTGTCTCAAGTTTACAGGGACTATTATTAGTAAATGATATACAAGATTTTCTTTTAACGGACAAGATCGTTCAAGCCATTTTCAGGTCGTCCACTTTCTATTTGTTCCTTCATGCATATCTCAAGATGGCCTGGAAATGATCTACTGTGGAAGTACGGTGGATTGGTTTACATATCTGCTCCATCCTTGACATGAGTTGAGCTGTAGGTATCTTGGACTCCGAGCGTGACAACGTGCCAGCCAGATGTTATTGGCTTGCTGATTCACAGACCATATGTAGTTGGGTTGTCAAGGATAATGCCACGATCTCTTTCTATATATTTGTCAGATTCTACAGTTGCTGAGATGGGAGATTTGCATACTGGATTTGCATGAGATTGACAAGCCGGATTTGCATGAATACCATGATGAGCTGGGCCTGAGCCTTATGGGATGGATTTGCTTTATCTAGCTCGCAGGCTGAAATGGGATGAAGTTGGACTCGGGCTGGATCATCATGTTGACTGGGCGACTTGCAGTCTTTAATAGCTAGATGAAGAAAGTCTATGATACAGAAATCCCCACCAGCCATGACCCAACCCAAAAAAAGCAAAAAACAAACAATAAACTCAAACACTTCCATAAAACCTTCACCCTGTAACGGTGTAACCACAGATTCACAGTAAACGAAACATCCACACGCAAAAGCATTTATCAGAAGCATCCAAGCCACGTGCCCATCGCGGCCCTCCACATCTCACCTCCCTGCAAACCTCAGCACATTCCTATAAAAACCTCTTCAGCTCTCACATTCAGACCATGCTCTTCCCATGCAAAAACTCACAATCAAAACACCAACAAATATGGCGTCTACCCTCACCAAACTCAGTCTCCTCCTAGTCCTGGTGGTCATGGCTGAGGCCTCTACGTACAGGACCAGAATCACCACTGTCACGCCCCCAAAATTGAGCCGGATCCAAACCTGATTCTAGGAGTATGAGAATTGGGGCCAATTAAAATTTTTTTCTAACATAAACGATACGGGCTTCAATTCTGGGTGGATCGAAGTCCTTCGTGAGGCTATGCTTAGTGACCAAGCAACCATAATCACATGCGGAACTAAAATTCATACTCATCGCAGACGATTATCATATAATAATCATGTAACAAATCTCATTAATAATAAAATCAAGGTCAAGTGCTTCGAAGCATAACAATTAAAGTTATAAATCCAAGACAAATAAATTTAATAAATAGACTAATGGCACAACATGACCTTATTACATATTCTAATATTCCGATCTCTGCACCAACTCTAGGACACTTCAGATGCTGTCCTCGGTGTTGCACTCAATAACTCTGCCATCTGGCGGGATCCCCTGCATCGCTTAACCCTCCGGTTCGACACCGATAATGGGACCTAGACACCAGAAGTAGTGGGTCAGATTGACATAATCTGGCAAGAGGGTAAATTGCAAGCAATTGATTAATCATCTGAATTAAACATAAGTATTCATTATGACCGGCAATATATCAGATACAAACCCCAATGGCATGAATGCACAGAAACGGGTATTCCCGCGGATAAATATATAGAAACGGGTAATCCCGCATACAGATAACAGAAACGGGTAATCCCGCATACATATAACGTAAACGGGTAGTCCCGCAGATAATAACAGAATCGGGTATTCTCGCATATAATAACAGAAATGGGTATCCTCGCAGATAATAACAGAAGGCACAGCTGTGTGCTATAATCCATAGTACACGCTGACCCAATGGCGTACGTCCACCTCCGAACTGCAGTCAGTCAGATATATATATAAATGTGCATATTTACAAATACATACGTGTACAGATGCAGAATGAATCATGATATGACACCCTTAATCCCAGTATTCAAACTAATATCAATTTGAGTATTTCGACTTTTAAATTTGAAAGTGTATTATGAATGTGTGTCAATTCAAATTCTCTGAGGGTAAGTACTAAACCATCTAACGGTCATAGTTATTTAACTATACACATGAGAACTAACCCTATTTCACAATGGAAATGTAAGTCCACGATGCTGATATACTACTTTTGGTGCCTATCATGTGGCGCACTCCAAATCTTACATTCCCATTCTGCATTTAGTCCAATTCTCATCTGAACATTCAACTAACTTTTCTCAAAAGGCATACTTCATCTAATCTAATTATGTATATTCAGTGTGTTTTACAAATTGGGTAAAAGATGTTTAACTTCCAAATCCAACGTTAAATCAAGTCATGATCAAAATGGGAAAGGGAATAATTAATTCCTTAATGTCATTGTTGTGTATAAATACACCTTATTAATTTATACAAAACTAAAGGTACAAATCTCGGGCCCGAGTTTGAAATCAAACTCAAATTAAAAATCCAAATTAGAATCATAAATACAGTCTCTGTAAGGTTTATTTATTACCAAATACATCTTAGTTAATTTCAAATCAATCTAAATAAACATTAATCAAAATTACATAATTTTCAATTAAATTTATAAATAATCCGAGCTAAATTTCAAATAACATCGAAATAAAAATTAATGTAATGAAAACAAATCTCTATTAGCATAATAGAACCATTAACCAAACTATAACCCCTTAAACATTATAATTAATATTCAGAAATTCTAATCATCTCTATTTATATAAATATATATATGTATTTCTTATTTTTTTTAAAAAAAGAAAAAATGGGCTGACGGGCCCAGACCCGCACCCGGGCCCGCCAGGCAGCCGGCCCAGCCCAGCCCAGCCCAGCCCAGCAGGCCCGCTGCCTGGGCATGCCAGGCAGGGCAGCGCCGCTGCTGGCAAAATTTTTTTAATATAATATATATATCAAATATAGATTCAAAGGCATTAAACCTAAAGTACATACTTGGTTTCAATCAAAATCAATCTTCATTGTTAATCTCTTAACCAAAAACCAAAAAAACATTAAACCAAATAAATAATTCATGTTTTGAACATATGATTAAACAAAGTAACCAAGAAGATATTATTTGCAGTTATTTACTTGCCTGGATCTCGAAGCCAAAAACAAATTTGAAAACCAGAAGATCCAACATTGGTTTCCCCCTAGAGAACTTTTAGGGCTTGGTTGCAGAAGGGAGGAAGAAGATGGGAGAATGGGAAAAACCCTAAGGGTTTGTATTAAGAGGAAGTTTTTCTAAATTGCAAGAAAGGGCTTCCTGCTTTCTAGTGGGTTTTAAGAAATTCCAAAAAGAGTCCTTTGGCCTAAAAGGGTCAATTAACTCAGGCTCAATTGTGTTAAATCAATTTATTTGACCCTCTTAACCCAACTCAAACCCGACAGACCGGTATGACCCAATATAAAAAAATTCGGGACTTGACAACCACCACAGAATACAAAAGCCAATCAAGAAGGTGCCGTGACTTGGATCAACTAAGGAAGTGTTCTTATTCTCTTGATGAGTGTTGCAAGGTGCTGACCAAAATGGACGAGAAGTGCAGGTGCAAGTTATTGGAGGAGGCGGTGAAAGAATCTAGTAAAAGTGAAGAAGTAACATAATCGGATGCGAAGGGGGGCGTTGCAATGATTCTCGACGGGTGTGGACTTAAGCCATGTGAATTCCTTATGCATGAGTACTAGAGGGGAGAGGTCGTGGGAATAAGGTGCACCCCAGTTGCCCCTTCTGCAGCCAGATGGGGGTTAATAATAATGTAATAATCAGGTGTTGTTGTCTGTGCTTTTGCCTTTTTTCCTTAGGAGGACAATTGGATTAAAAATGAAGAAAAGAAAACAAAGGCTCAATGAGGCCCCAGTGATAGAACAAAAAGAACCAAAGAGTCAGCAGATACAAATATAGAGGTATACCCAAAAAAAGGAAAAAGGGAAGGTTAGTTGCTGATGTATGGAGCCACTGGGACACCCAAGGACTTCATTAGAGCTTGGAGTTGCCGACTCTTGAAAGGCTTTTAGATTTTCCCAAGAGAGAAGACAAGAAAGTCAGTCACGTACGTAGCCTTTGATTCTTCAAAGCTCTTCGATTCTTCCAAGAGAGGGCCTAATTGTTAAAATATTAATTCAAATACCATGCTTTGAATAAGTCATTGTTGCTGAAGAAGTCCACAAACGTTCATGTAAACGTGTACTTGTTAGTTCTAGAGTTTAGGGGTCATGGGACACTTGTCCTTTTATTGTTAAGTCACCTACGTGTATTTATGAGTTGTGTATCAGTGAAATGAGCATCCAACGAATGAAATTTTTAGTTCAATCTCTGTGTAACTCTCTCTCCCATTCAGTTTGCTTCAATTTATCCTACTAACAGCCAACATTTTGTGGTATCAGAGCTTGGAGAAGAAGAAAGACAAAGAAGAGAAGATAGAAGGGAAGCAGCTAGCTGGGAAAGAAAAAAAAATTAGAAGAAGAAGAAGAAAGAAAACAAAGAGAGAGAAGGGAGCAGTCAGTTGGAAGAGTAAAAAGAAAAAAGCAGAAGAGAAAAGAGAAAAAGAGCAGAAAGGAAAACAAACGAAAGAAACGAAAAGAAAAAAGCAGGAGTGCACTCGGCTGGGAAGAAAAACAGTCGGCTGGGAAGAAAAGAAGAAGGAGAAGAGAGGAGAAGACAGTCGTCTGGGAGAAGAAAAGAAAAAAAAAAAAAAAGAACAGTGTAGTGCAGTCGACTGGGAAGGAAAAGGAGAGAAAAAGATAGAAGGAAAGAAAAAAAAAAAGACGGTAGTCGACTGGAAGTGAAGGAAGAGGAAAGAAAACAAAGGAAGGAAGGAATGGCTAACAATAGTGCTGTAAGTGTTTCTCAACCATTGGTTCCTATTTTTAAAGGTGATAATTATCAGTTTTGGAGTATCAAGATGAAAACCCTATTTATTTCATATGATTTATGGGATTTAGTTGAGAATGGGTTACTGAATATGACTCACAAGAGGGTAGACTTATTGCAGCACAAAAAAATGAGATGAAAGAAAATAGGAAAAAGGATGCAAAGGCCTTATTTTACATCCAACAAGCTTTGGATGAAACCATCTTTCCTAGGATAATGGGAGCCACCACATCAAATGAAGCATGGGAATTGCTTCAAGATGAATATAAAGGATCCAATTAAGTTGTTACCTTGAAATTACAAACTCTTCGCTGTAAGTTTGAAATTTTATTGATGAAAAATTCTGAGTCCATTCAAGGATTCTTTACAAGAATTACAACTAATGTGAATCAAATTAGGTCTCTTGGTAAGGACCTAACTGATCAAAAAATTGTTGAAAAAGTGTTAAGAAGTCTCACTCCCAAATTTGACCATGTTGTTGCTGCCATTGAAGAATCCAAGGATTTAACTAAATTATCTTTGACTCAACTAATGGGTTCTTTGCAAACACATGAAGAAAAATTAAACAGAACTGCAGATAAGCTAGTTGAGCAGGTTTTCCAGACAACACTTGATTTAAAGAAGGGATCAAGCAATAATGTAGGGGCTACCTCCAACCAAAGGCAAAACAACCAAGGTTGTGGTCGCGCTCGTGGTAGTGGAAGGCAAAATTTTCATGGAAGAGGCCAAGGAAGAGCCATGTATAATGGAAATGAGAGAAACCACAACAAAGGTAATCTCAAACCTCCTCACTGCTATAATTGCAAGAAAAGAGGTCATATTGAAAAAGATTGTTGGTACAAAAACAAATCCTGAACTGTGCCTCAATGTTCAATTTGTAACAAATTTGGACATGAAGAAAAGGATTGTTGGCATAAAAACAAAAATCAAGTAAATTTCCATGAAGAAAAGACAAATGATGAAGTTGATGCAAATTTATATCTCATGTTTATCTGCAAATGCTGAATTTGTTGGAGATATTTGGTTTTTGGAGAGTGGGTGCAGTAACCATATGACAGGTGACAAAACATTATTTGTTGAGATGGATGAATCAGTAAGATCACAAGTCCTAATGGGAAATGATAGTCAAGTCCAGGTGCAAGGTAAAGGAATTGTCTCTGTGAACACCACGACAGGTACAAAGCTTATAAACGATGTTATGTTTGTACCAGATTTGGCTCAAAACCTAATTAGCTTAAGACAGTTAATGGAAAAAGGGTATTATGCGATTTTTGATGAGGATAAATGCATGTTATTTAAAAAGAAGAATATGGAATTGGTTACAATAGTGAAAATGACTTAAAACAAAATGTTTCCTCTCAAAATTTCTGATCTTCCCCTCAATACATTCAAGTCTGTAGAGTATGATAATTCCTGGCTCTAGCATAAGCGATATGGGCATCTAAATTTTCATGGTTTAGATTCACTGTATAAAAAAAACATGGTTGTTGGCTTACCTGTTGTGCATCATGGTAGCACAATATGTGAAGCTTGCATTTTTGGAAAACATCACCGAACCCCTTTTCCAATGGGTAAATCTTGGAGGGCTAATCAACCGTTAATGTTGGTACATGCTGATATCTATGGCCCTATGCGCACAAATTCACTTGGTGATAGCAAGTATTTTTTTAATATTTGTTGATAACTGCACAAGGATGATTTGGGTATATTTTCTTAAGAAAAAATCTAAAGCTCTTTCATGCTTTTTACAATTTCGAGCTTATGTTGAAAAACAAAGTGGATTTTTACTTAAGATAGTAAGAACTGACCAAGGGGGTGAATTTACATCTAAGAATTTTCTTATGATCTGTAAAGATGCAGGAATATGAAGAGAACTTACTGCAAGTTTCACTCCACAGCAAAATGGAGTCGCAGAGTGAAAAAATCATAGCATTGTTGAAACCGCAAGATGTATGTTGAAAGAAAAAGGGCTTCCAAAAAGCTTTTGGGCTGAAGCAGTATCTACAGTACTTTATTTGCTTAATCGCTCTCCTACAAAAGCAGTTAATGGAAAAACACCATATGAAGCATGGTATGGGAGAAAGCCAAATGTAAGTCACTTAAAGATCTTTGGTTTTATAGCTTATGCACATGTCCCAAGTGAAAAAAGGCACAAGTTAGATGATAAGAGTCTTAAGTGCATTTTTGTCGGATATAGTCAAGAAACAAAAGGATATAGACTTTATAATCCTTACATGAAACTTTATTCGTTAGTCGGGATATAATTTTTAATGAGAATGATGGATGGAAGTGGGATTGTGAGGTTGATCACTACCCTCTAATTGTTGAAGAAGAAGAGATAACATCTTTTGATCCATCACACGATACTCCATCTAGTCTGACTAGATCCACATCACCTCCTAGAAAAGTCAGAAGTCTTGTTGATATTTATCAATCATGTGATTTTATATGCTTTGCCACTGAACCCACTTGTTTTGAAGACGCAGTAAGGGAAAAAAATTGGCATGATGCAATGAAAACTGAAATGAATGCCATTGAAAAAAATAAAACATGGCAGTTGGTAGATTTGCCACCAAGTAAAAAGGTTATTGGGCTCAAATGGATTTACAAATCCAAATTTAATGCAGATGGCTCTTTGCAAAAATAAAAGGCCCGTTTGGTGGCCAAAGGGTATGCACAAGTTCCAGGTATTGATTTCTTTGAAACCTTTTCTCATGTTGCTAGAATCGACACTATAAAGACTATTCTAACTGCGGCTGCCCAAAAAAGATGGTAACTCTTTCAATTTAATGTAAAATCAGCCTTTTTAAATGGAGAATTACAGGAGGAAGTGTATGTTGAACAGCCTCTTGGGTTTGAGATTAGAGGGTCTGAAAATAACGTTTACAAGCTAACAAAGGCACTATATGTGCTCAAACAAGCTCCACGAGCTTAGTATAGCAAGATTGACAAATATATTTTAGACCATAATTTTAGAAAAAGTGAAAGTGAACCGACCATTTATGTGAAGGTGGTAGGTAAGGATGAAATTCTCATGGTGTGTTTGTATGTTGATGATATGATATTTACTGGTAACTCTCCAAAATTGGTTAAAGAATTCAAGAAAAATATGATGTCCCAATTTGAAATGACAGATCTAGGTCTGTTACATTATTTTTTGGAGATGGAAGGTGTTCAAGACTCAAATGGTATTTTTCTCCACCAAGAAAAATATGCAAGGAATCTGCTGGAAAATTTTCATATATCAAATTGCAATCCTGCTAAAACACCCATGAATACAAATGAGAAGCTTATTTTAAAGGATGGAATTGAAAAGCCGGATGCAAAAGCATTTCGAAGTATGGTTGGCGGCTTGATTTATCTCACACATACAAGGCCAAATATAATGTTTTCAGTAAATTTGATTTCACGGTTTATGAACAGTCCAAGTCAAGCTCACATGGGTGCAGCTAAGAGAATACTACGATATATTCGCGGAACATTGGATCTCGGACTCAGGTATAAAAAATAAAAAACTTGCAAACTTGTCTCTTATACTGACAGTGATTGGGCTGGTTGTGTGGATGACAGGAAAAGCACTACAGGCTATGGGCTTAGTCTTGGGTCTGCATTGATATCATGGGCCTCAAAAAAGCAACAAACGGCAGCATTGTCTACAACCAAAGCAGAATATATGGCAGCTACAAGTGCGGCTTGTCAAATTGTATGGGTTAGGAGGATTCTATCCGACCTGAAGGAAAAGCAAGTGGAAGCAACAATTTTATTTTGTGACAACAAGTCAACAATTGAATTAACAAATAATCCAGTTTTCCATGGAAGAACAAAGCACATAGAAGATCGGCACCATTTTATTCGCGAGCTTGTGGGAAAGAAAGAGATCAAGCTGGAGTACTGTAGCACGGAGAAACAAGTTGCTGATATTTTCACAAAGGCTCTTTCTAGAGAAAGATTTTTCAAATTACGAAGAATGCTTGGTGTTGAAGGCATTTGAATTAAGGGAGAGTGTTAAAATATTAATTCAAATACCATGCTTTGAATAAGTCATCGTTGCTGAAAAAGTCCACAAACGTTTATGTGAACGTGTACTTGTTAGTTCTAGAGTTTAGGGGTCATGGGACACTTGTCCTTTTATTGTTAAGTCACCTATGTGTATTTATGAGTTGTGTATCAGTGAAATGAGCATCCAACGAATGAAATTTTTAGTTCAATCTCTGTGTAACTCTCTCTCCCATTCAGTTTGCTTCAATTTATCCTGCTAACAGCCAACACTAATATCTTTGAAGGTAGCATCATTTCTAGTCTTTCACAGAGAGTAGATCACAAAAAGAAATATTGTAGCTGAGTACTTCTTTTGCTCTTGCATCACATCCTTCAGAAATGGAGGCCCAAGCTGTTGTGGCTAAGAGTGGGGAGAGGGAATCCATTTCCTGAAGAGAGAAGAATCCATTTCCTGATACTTTTTGAGCTAAACTGCAGATGAAGAATAGATGTTGGACAGAGTCTAGATCTTGACTGCAGAGGTTACATGTTGGACTGTCTGTGCTTTTGGTACAATTAACGCAGGGTGCACTTTATGATAATGTGAAAAGCATTTCTAATTACGCATATTAATTACTTAAAATAAAAATAGCTATTGCAAGTGTATGCTCTGAGTATTAATTGTTTTAGTTAATACAATCTACAATTTAATGATTAGTTAAATCGGATATTCCATATTAATTCTAATCATGCAATATGCACACATTATTCTTAATGAATTTTATTATTCTTTGAAAAAGTTTACTAATCAAAAATTACTTCTAAGAGTCGTTCACCTTTCTCAATTTATAGGTGCCGACCCACACTCTCTTTATGTGTATTTATAAGTTTTTTTGGAAGGCAAAATATGAAGAAACTACTTGTGAAGAGATGGGTTAGCAAAAGCCTATTGCAAATGGTTTTTGGAAAGTCAACCAATAAATTTGAATTTAACGGAGATAATGGAAAATAATGGAATATAAAGGCAATCTTTTTATCCTAATGATGAGGAGTTTGAAAAAAAAAATTGTAATTTAGCAAATTTAAATGGAAAGATTTAGAAAGCAGATTTGGAGAGAGGAGATTTGGAAAAGTGTAGTGTGCCCCGCATCAATGTTAAAGATCTAAAAAACTTTTCTAAATATTTTCTTAAAATAAAACTCATAAAATAGAGTTGATGTCCTATTGCCTGTTTGTTTATTGGGTAGAGTAAAATAAAGTGGAGTAAATTCCAAATCAAGAGAGAATAAAATATGATTAAGTTATGATAGACTTTTTGTTTTTTATTGCTTGATAAGGAATTTTTTTAATAAAAAAACAAAAAATTAGATTTTTTTTTTGTAATTTAGTGGTTGCTTTTTAAAAAAAAATTTTTTTTTTTGAATTTTTTTTTCAAAAATAAGGGGAGATTTTCAAATTTTACTTTACTCTACTTTACTCAACAAATAAACATAAGACTACGGGAATACATGACTAGCCTTATAGATAAGGCGTTACTCCTATAATTCTCACCAAATTTCAAACTCTTATGGGACCCTGTATTTTACATATCCTAGCAATTGGCCAACCAAGCTAAAAGAAAAAACATGAGACTACAACATGATGAGTAGGGGTCATTGAGGTATGGGCAACGGCACACTCTGGATTTCTGTTCTAGCCTAGTTTAAGTGTAAAGACCACATTAGATTTTTGTTCTAGCCTAGTTAAAGTGTAAAGACCACATTAAACTTGAAATTTTCATTTTGTTTCTTGGATTTGGGGAATAGTAAGGAAAACTAAAATGAATCCTATAAAATGGAACCCACCATAACGAAACTGTTTCGACTGTATCGGTTCTTTTTTTTTTTTTTTTTGAAAAATTTCAAATAAGGCCTTAAGTTTTTACCTTATTTTAGAAAAGAATATAAGTTTCAAAATTTTTCAAATTAATTTCTAAGCTTTTCAAGAAGTTTTCAATTAAGAATATCCTTCCATTTGAAGCTATTTTTCAATAACTTTTTCACTCAATTTTTTAAAATATGCAATTACTCTTTATTGAAATAAATTTCTCATTCAATTCTACTATATTCTTCTCATTTTCTTCTCCAACATCTTCATTATGATCAAGGACAACTAACGTCCTCACAGTGATCAAACTACATGTAGTGGTTACTAAAACCTTGACATGGCTTTAAATGATTGGTATTTTGATATTTTAAGTAAATTAAAGGAAAGAGTCACCAAGAGGCTTCTTTAAATTGTCGGATGTTCTTAAGTGAAGGTTTATTGAAAAACAAAGAGTCTAATTGGAAAAGTTTTAAACTTACATTACATTCTTTTCTCATAATAAGTAAAAAACTTAAATTTGCTCAAAGGATTTTTTTTATTTTTGGCTCCTAGGTGCATAAAATAGAATTTGATTTTGATAGAAATCAAAATTATATGAGAAAATCCCTCACGATAACCAATTGGTATTGCAACATCATCTGTGGCAGCTTACCATGCACACTACAGTGTATGCTAGCTATCCACTGGTGATATGGTAGAACCAATCAAGTCCACTACGATCGCCGTGGAGTTTTTAACCATTCATTCGAATCCACTATCACACCTATTAAATGCCCACCGAGAGCGGAGTTTTTAACCATTAGTCCGAATCCTCTAATCACACCAATTTAATCAAAATATGCCACGTGTGCACAATGCAAAGTCAACGGTCAGACAACCCTCTCATTATATATATTAAAGCTACAAGAATGGAGGCATTTGGAGGGTGCCACATCAGCGCTTCTTATTTTTCCTTTTTTCTAGAGCACCACATCATCTTCTAAAAAAAATCAAGAAATCTCTAAAATCTCTCCCTCTATCCTCCCCTCTCTCATCTTATCCTAATAAGCAACTGTTTCAAATATATAAATAGATTATTGAACAATATACACTTAAATATATGGGCCAAATTGGCTGCTTTAAGAATATTGTATATTTCGTGATCAACAATTTCAATATATTCGGTGCCCACTGAATTTGATGAGTTCCTACTTAGATGATGATTTGGTAAACCTATGATGCAGTGTCATCTTGATAGGGCCTGGCCAATTGTTAATCTTTTTTGCCATTAAAACAAGGACCTAAATAGATAATTAATGTTTTAACTTTTTTTTGTTTACTATTAATTTTAATTTACTTTTTTCTGTGATTTTGTAATATTTTTATTATGTAAGCTCATTTTATTTACTAAAATGAGATCTAAGACTTTTTCCCAAAATTCTTTTCATTCATAAAATAGGCCATGCACCCCATTTTTTTTATTTTTTTCATTAAATCTTGAAAAATAACATCAGATATATTGTTTTTAAAGTTATTTATTTTTACGCTTATTTCATGTTTTTCATTTGTATGAATATCTTCTTTTTACTAATATTTTATTTATTTTCTTTACCATTCCCATTCATGAAAGAATCTTTACACTGTTATTTCTAAAATAACATTTTCTTTCAATAGTTTCTTAGCCCATTCTTAATTAATATCTTGAAGATATAGAATTTGAATTTTTTTAATTAGGGTTCACTTTCATCTTTTTGCTCCAATTTTTTATGATGCAATACTTTTTACTATTTTTTCATTTAATTTGTTATTAAAAATATTATTGTTCATTATTAATTTCCTTAATAATATCTTTCTTTTATCATGAAATTATAACTTCGTTTTTTATTTCATTTTCTTCTAAAATTCTCTAATATGATAATAGATTTTTTTTCAAGTTTTGAGAATTAAAGTAATTTAATTTTACTTGTTCATTTGCCCTACAAGTTTACTTTTATTTGAAACTAATAAGTTTAATAGTAATTCTTATTAAGAAATTATTTTTCAATGCATTAACATAATATATTAAATAATAAGACAACATTTAAAATATCAATTTTAGGGCCCGTGCTAGGGCTAAGCACGGGCCTTTGTTGCTAGTATTATTTAAAGAAAAATAATATATCATTTAAAGAAAAATAATGTATTCCAACAGGGGGTTTTGTATAAAAAAAAATAACGAATCTTGGTCGCCATCTTCTAAAAGCCTCTTCCCCTTTCTCATCCAAATCCATCGTTTTGATCTCAATACACGCCAAAATCAACTCCCTCCCAATCTCACACGCACCATCGATTTATCATTATCACCCTCATGCTCCCCTCCAAACCCAAAAAACACCATGTCTCCTCCAAGAAGGAAAAAATGGAGGAAGTTGATGATAGGGTGTTGGTTGAATTGCAGAGGAGTTGAAGATGAAGAGAAATTAAAGATGTGTGATTTTCACCATCTTCAGTGTAAATTGTGATTTTTCATTTTGTGGGTGTTCAAGCTTTCGATTAAAGAGGGAACTTGACTGATAAAGTTGCCAGTATCGACATCAACCCATATTTGCTGCTTTTCAACCTTCATAAACCGACTGCATATTGAAAAAATGTTCACCCCTTTGTTCATTTCCCATCCCAGTCACTTTAAAAATCTTCCATTTCCAAAATTCAAGCCCCCAACTCCCATCTCCTTTTTCCTTGACTTCCTTTTATGGATTACTGAATCTCAACAACGAAAACTTCCCCAATGCCAGCAATATGAACAATAACAATAATAACTGTACCAACACCACAAGTCATCAAGAGGATGAAGAGGAAGATTGGTCCCATAGGATCTGGTGTAGAAGCAAGAGGAAGAAGGAGATTGATGATGGGTGACATGGCCATGGGTAAGAAGGGCAAGATGCTGATTCCCATTGGTAGAGATGCTTGACTGGTATGGCAGTAGAGATGCATTTAGTGCTTTGGAATGGTGGAGATGTTGATTTAACCGGCCTCTGTAAAACTGACAAGATTCTAGGCTTGCAGAAGTCTCTGTGGGATGAAATTTTTATTTATAAAACCACCCTGCAGAGTCGTATAACTCAAACCTAATTTCATCTGCTGGGATGGATGACTGATTGGTGAGTTGGCACTGATGTAATGTTGCTGCACATGTGGCAAATCAAACGATGGAATTTCCCACTGGACGGTGAGCGTATAAAAAGCGCAGGAAGCAGAATTAATGCTGCTGATGGCCTATTCAGGGACATCTTGGCCAAATGATGGCCTATTCGGGGACCAGCTCGGCCAACTCAGCGGTGGAAGCAGGATTAATGGTTCTGAGGAAAGGCCTCCAGATTGCTAAGGTAGCTGGGATCTCTCAGCTTATGATTGAAGGTGCTTATCACGAAAGTGCAGGCTTCGGGCAGGATGGGTTGGACCATGATGCCAGAATAGAAGCAAACTCTCAACCTCTTGCAGAAATCCACCTATGGTCCGCTAGCTATTGTAAACGTTCTGCAAACAAGGTGGCTAATGCCCTATCCAAATCCTTCAACCCATTGTCGTCACTTTCTTGTTGGGTTTGCCTGAAGAAGTGAGATACTGGTATGAATTGAAAATTAGCAACGCAGCCATCTGCAACACCACCTTCTTCATGTATACTTCCTCTCTTCATGACTCGGGTGCTTCCTCCTCGGCTGGGGCCCCTATTACGACGTGGAAGGTGCGGACAACACTAGGAATTGGAACCGGGCGTCCCTTCACCGTGAGTGATCTTTTCATGGTTGGATGGTTGCAGTGGCGAAGCTAGGATTCCATAGTAGGATGGGAGGATGGGTAGAAGCTAACAATATATTTGTCGAAAACCCTAGCATACAGAAATTGTAATGAACGTCATTTTTATTTTAAATCCTCAAAACGACAAATATAATTTTCTTAATACAAAAGAAGCGATCAATCAATTAAAACAGTGGCCGACGAGTCTTCTCGTCATATAAGTAATCTATGAGCGACTCCGTTGTAAATTTTTAGCAATCTCTCTTTCAATATATGCAATCATGTATTATAATATTATTTAATGGAATTTGGCTCCTTGTCTTTTAAATTAGAGCAACCATGTCAAATGATGGTAGGGTTATAGTTCAATGCCATCCATTATTTTAAGATATCATCCATAAATCCTAAGTCGACTTTTGAGGGGCGGATGGCTCCTTACCCAGCCTCACATTACGTTCTTTTTAAGCAAGATAAATGTATAAAAGATTTCTCTAATTCCACCTTGTGATTTGAATCATTTCTATAATACACCCAACCTTCTGAGTTTCTAAACCTCTTTGATTTCAAAACAGTTTCTTCCAGCGTGCTTGTGGTAATGAATCTTCGCAGTGGTGCTAAAATTAAATCAGTTTAAAAGCTGATTTGTAAGTGATCTAAAAATCACTCAGATTTGCCAATGGATTTAGTCTTCAAGTTAGAGGTTGAGTTTTGACAAAAAGATGAACTTTACTTAAAGTCTATGTGCTAGTTCAACATATAAAAGTGCTAACATTGTTGATTTTATTTCTTGGTCGCTCGTGTTGTGGAATTCAAGGCAATGTGGAATTATTAGATTTATGTCTTGTACTCAGGGTTAACTAGATAGAAGATTGTGCCATTGGTTCAATGACGTACTTGTCATCGAAGTACGTGAATACAATGTTGGTTTTATCTCTTGGTAGCTCGAGTTGTACGGAATCCAAGCCGAGGTGGAGATTATTGGATTTATGTCTTGTATTCGGTTTAGTCGGATGGGTCCACTAGGTTAGCCAAAGACCAGTTTAAGGTCATGGGTATTTTGGTAATTATATCGGGGCTTTCTTGGTGACTAAGAAAGTGAAAATTATATATTGATATAATAAGTAACCTTAGATCTTGCGCCAAAAAAAGTGGCCTTTTTTGTCAGTGGTGTTCCCACATCATGTAGAAGATGAGAGCATAAGTATCTCTATAAGCTTTTGCTTGTGATAGTGAAGATGGTATCATCTGTGTGCCCGTGGATATAGCCTTGGTTTGGGTGAACCATGTAAATCCTCTCTCTATATTCTCTTATTTTGTGCCGCTTGATTGTTGATCGCAGGTTATGCACTTCCGCACGTGCACAATACATGGACTAAGTCAACATTTAGTTGACTCAGTTAAGACTCATTTATCTCAATCAAGATGACTTGACTAACATGCAAAAGAAGATAAACAAAACACTTTATATTGGAAAGTTTTGCACTCTTATTCGGTCCTAGACTACTCGTAGCTTTCCCATTGGAGTTTTTTTTTTTAATAATAAGAATGGATTGTAACTAAACAGGTGGTTATGCTATGTGATAAATAAAATAAGCAATGCTTTTTCTTGAGTGAAGATGCTAATCTAATTTAACCTGTTTGTTTTTAGTACCGGAAACCTAGAAATTATAAGGCCTATTTATTTGAATAAAATAAGACAGAAACATACCCAATTCATAATACCATCACCTAGTAATTAGGGGTGTATACGATTTGGATTGGTGCAGATTAAGTTTAATCCAACCACCAAACTACTATCTATGGTTTTACAATTTCGTAATCCATAGCTAAACTGTTGCCTACTTAAACAACCAAACCGAACTGTAGAAGACCAGTTCGGTTTGGTTAAAATCATTCAATCCATTGCATTTAAATTTCAAAAAAAAAAAAATTCAACATGTTTAATTGAGCTTAAACCTTAAATAGTAAGCAAAATTGAGAAGATTAGGACTTGATCATCCATTGGATGATCAATGGCTAGGATGTTGTTTCTAAACATTTTTTTATATAAAAATAAAAACACACATATATATATTATTTGTCAACGGTTCTATTCAATTTAAATTCGTAGACGAAAGGTAAAATCCGTTACCGAACCGTTATTAACGGATTAGAATTTTTTCAATCCATAACCAAACTATTAACCATCACTTCAGTTAAAAATCCGTGAATTGGATTGGATCGGTTCGGATTAGTTTTACAGATTGCTGAATATTTTGTACACCCCAACTAGTAATGTAGGTCTTATAAAACTTGAGATCTCATCTTTGGTGAGACTTTATATCTTTCACCCCCTACCTAATATAAATCACACTTCAAATCTTAAATGATCCTTCAACTCCTTTCAACAATAAATTCCTATGTATTATAAAGACGTATGAATCAAACACTAACAAATTAATGGTCAAATTAGCTCATCAAAGGAATATTAAATGAGGGAGGGGTGAAGGATATGAGATGGTAATGAGGGAGGGGTGAAGGATATGAGATGGTAATGTAGATCAGACGACCACTAATCTCTTTGTATCTAAATTACTAAGGGAGTTTTTGCGAATTCATTTCACATATTCTCTTTACTTAGTTTCAACTAAAAAGAGTTATTTGATTGTCTTTTTTGAATATTCACATTTGATTTTTCACATTTTATCAATAGTAGAAATACATTTTTAGAAATTCAATTACAATGAAACAAATATTTCATTCGTACTTTTTATAAGTGATTGAAAATGAAGAATATTCAAAAGTGACTATTCTCCTGTGATATGTCTACGCAGAGATGCCTTTAATTGAGAGAGTTTGAATTTTATTATTGCTTAGAACCCTTACAACTTTGCGAGTCGGATTAGGATGTACATATTCAAATGTCCTAAAGAAGAAAGTTTTGCTTTCCAAAAATGAAATCAAGCAACTTTTCTTTTAATGTAAATTAAATAAAGCGAAGACGTGAAATGAATACCCTTTCATGGACAAAACTCTATAGACTTTACAAATATTCTACCCAAAAATAAAAATCTCAAATACATTGAATATTTGCAAAAAAAAAATTTACCTTCAGCTTGTGCCTGTCTCCCCCTTATCTATTTTTCCCTTTTTATCCATAATTAACAAAGATAACAATGGAACATGAAGCATATCAGTTAATCAGGATCCAGTAACTCTCTCTTAATTGTGATTCCCCCTTAATGCTATATTCTTTTAAGCACTGAGGGATGAGAGTGTGATCTTTTTTATCGGAGGCTTTTGGATGTTGGCATCCACACTTGAGAATTTGAAGCTTTCAGTGCAATGTGTATTAAATCAGTATGTAAGTCAAATTTTCTAATCTAAATAGCTTTTATCTTGATCTTTGGCTTCGGAATGAGCATATATAGCCTCTCATTTAATTAGAACAAGGACTTTTGGACTTTTTTGTTTTTTTTATTTTTTGAAAAATCATCTTCAGGTGATGCCCATTTATTATTTATACTGGATGTCAATCTAATAAACATGATGAGGCCCACTCTAATTTTGTCTTGGATTTTCCATTTTTGTTCATTATCAAAATCTGAAAAGCAGCAATTTATACACCTAATTATTTTATAATCACAGTCATTAATCTTAAAAACCTTTCTATGTGTGCATCACCTATGAACATGCTTTTGATTCAGTGGACAGTGGCTATAAATTCGAGTAGTTTAAGTTTTTTATGGTTGGGATTTGGACTCGTCATCAGTGGGCCACATTGAATAATTTGAACTGATATAAAACTGTTACAGCAACCAGGTTGGCTCTGAAATGTATCTTTGTTCATCTGTCATCCAACCCTAGTGTCTACAAGTTCATGCTACTCGGCCACACTTTATAAATTTGATGTTCATTTGTGTGAGATAAACCTGTGGCCCACCTCATAAGCGGGCACTTTTGTCTTGACCAAGTTTGATATTCAGGGAGAGAGAGAGAGAGAGAGAGAGAGCCATTTTGGTTGGGTCAAGTTTGCGGGTTGCGAAGTATGGGTGGTTCTCTTGTACTCTTTCACATTTAGATAAAGTGTTTTTGAGTTAGTGATCCTCAATCCTATCAATCGACGTATGCATTATTAGTATATTTACTGAAATATTCTGGCATCCTACTGGGCACCCAATTTTTGCAGACTTAAAAAATAGTTCAAACTATCATCAAGAAATAATTTTTTTTACTGAGAAGACTATTCTTGCACTTAGCCAAATTTTACTTAAAGATGGACCTTGGCTTAATTATTTGCAGCCGCAGCCTTTTGCTATTGCACGCAAAATTACTTGTTGACTTAGGAAATTATATCATGTTCATCTTATATTGGCCCCATAAGATTATGTAAACATTTGGCATACTTGAGTTTAAGGTATAGCCATTCCCCTTTTTTTTTTTTGTTTTGTTAGCTTTATGGGGTATGCCCCATTTTAGATTATCTTATCTTCTGATAATCTTTTTTGTTTTTATGTATTTTTTTGAATAAAAAAGCACATTATACCTTTAAAAACAAGTATCAGTGGCTCCAACTGGAATCGTTTACTATTGGGTTCATAGTCGGCCGACCCCAATAGGCTTGCCGGGTTGCTGGGTCGGATTACGAATAGCCAACCCCACATGAATTCAAAATTCACCATCGAATGGTTGGTATCACGGTTTGGGATGGGTGCTAAAATAACCTCGTTTTGTGGGTGATCTTGCATATGGGGTCGTATGTTGTGGTGGGGTCCACAATATCTGCTTGCAACAGCAGTCTCGTTCAGCATTATATAGGCAATTCCGTCTGTTAATTATAACCGCGAGAAGAAATCCTTGGAGTGCATAAACAACGTCTATTATAACTGTACTTCTCTCCTGTTGTTTGCACATCTTTACATAAGGGTAAGATCGTCTTCTCATTAATCCCCTCCAGCTACAAGTTCAAGTCTCTCTCTCTCTCTCTCTCTCTCTCTCTCTCTCTCTCTCTCTAACTCATGTCATTATGATATCTACTTTTCCGTCAAATCATCGTGTCATGGCTACCATTGCCTTGTCTTCGTGCCATCCTAACATCTAAGAAGAATATGGGCCTTTGGACTTTTTCAGGGCTGTCAATCAATTTTTTATACTGAATTTCTGGGTGATGATCGACATCAACGATGTGGCCCATTTTAGTTTTGTCTTAGATTTTCCTTTTTGATGATCAAGATCCATGATGTAGCCCATTCTTGTTTGCCTTGGATTTTGATTTTTCTGTTCATTGTCAAAATAAAAATGTTGTATCACAATCTAACTCCTTAATCTTCGGAACTTTTCTCATCACCCATGATCATGTTTTTGACTCAATCAACGGCGGCAGTATATTTGAGTCGTTTCAGATTTTTATGGCTATCAGATCGTGGGTTTTGATTTGTCATGAATCAACAGTGGGCCAAATTGACCAATATACACTAATTATATAACATAATTACATCAAGCAGTTTTGTCCTCAGATTTTCCTAGAGGATTTTTCCAAATAAATTATGAGAGTGGACCACAAACCACGTAACTTATCTAAGGTATGAATGCCCTCCCGTGTTTTTTTTTCCACTTAACATGAGAGCATCGAACTCACTGCTAAGCGGTGAGTTAGACGATTTTGTTGCATCTAAAAAAAATACACAATAACAAATCTTCAACCTTTTCATGTCCACGCTCTTCACCTCCATCATCCTCTTCTTCTCTCTCTCCTACTTCTCCTACACCCTTGAGATCCTCTCCTCCTCTCACCCTTACAGCCGCAAAGACGGCAATGGGCAGAGTGCAGCAGAGAGCAGCGATGGCGTCCTTCGTCTTCTATCAATTTTTTTCTTGCTATAAATTATATATAATATTTCTTGCTGTTAATTATATTACTAAAACAACATATCTTCAAATAACTAGGTGGCTAAATACTAGAATTCTATTTCAATTAGTACTTCTCTTTGTTTTGCTATCATGGATTGATACTTAGCTAAAAGTGGAATTGCTAAATGAATCAACTACATGTTAGGCCCCACATAAACCAAACCAACTTGATACCACACGCGCCTCAAATTCGGAATGGGTTGAGGTATGACTCGGGAGTGGTCAAGGAGAGTCCTTGTTTAAATATGCATTATTGTTATCCCTAATTGAAATGCATTTCTCAATCAATGTAAGGAGCATCCAACTTCCAAAAAAAAAGTTGCATTGTGCTAATTCATATCAATGGAGAACATATTTCCATTTCAAAAAATAATAAAAATAAAATTTATCTCAATGTTGGAAAGGAAGATGTCATTGGCTAATGATTGTGGAGAACCTTGCTGATGTACATGTGATCACTATCACTTAATTATGATGTAGAAATTAGCAAAATAGTCAAAATCACCAAAAACCGAGCAATAGTTTCTCTTTACCATTAAATCTATATATTTTGAGATAACGTAAAGTATCAAAATGCCATAGTAGAACCATATTTACAAATACCAAAACTACAAGTGCTAATTTACAAATCTTGAAAAGATTAGGAGTTGTGTACAAAAATCCAAAAAAAGTAAAAAACATCCATACAAACATGCTTTCCCTTCAGGAACACTATATGCCCATGCAATGCATTTGCCAGAAGCATCTGACCCACGTGCCCATCTCCACCCTCCACATTTCCTCCCATGCAAACCTCAATCCCTCCTATAAATACCCTACTCTTCCCACTCAAACCAGAACACACCCAAACTAACAACCACAAGACCAACAAACATGGCATCAGCCCTCACCAAGCTCAGTCTCCTCCTAGTCCTGGTGGCCATGGCCGAGGCCTCCATCTACAGGACCACCATCACCACCACAGAATACGAAGGCAAGTCACGCGAGTGCCATGAGCAGATCAGCGTCGAGCCACTGATGGAGTGTTCTTCTCGGGACGATTGTTGCAGGATTCTGGGCAAAATGAGGGAGCCTTGCAGGTGCCCAGCTTTGAGACAGGTGGCGAGAGAACTAGTTGAGCGGGAAGGATTGGACGAAGAGCAGGTGAGGCGAATGGTCAAAACATATCTCGGCGAGTGTGATCTTGAGCCCTACTGCTGTAAATTTCGCGAGTATTGAGTAGTAGAGTGTAGATGTTGTGAGAATAAGGTGCACCCCACCTGCCCTTCTTGTAGCTAGATGGGGGTTTATGATAATGTAATAAGCATATGATGCCGTGTAAGCTTTTGGCACAATATAATAGCAACGTAATGTTGCATGTAATGTTGCTTAGAGCTGACAGCTTAATAAACACAGGGTGCAATCCCTCTCTTATCTATCTATCTATCTATCTATCTATCTATCTCTTCTTTTTTGTTTTTAGTGAAAGGTAAATATAATATAAGAGGAGGGAGGAAGAGACATGGGCTTAAACTAGCCCCCAAAAAACAGAAGAGAGAACTATACGGGGCACTCCATGACTATGGACCACAGAGACTAACAAACAAGAGAGAACTGCCCAAAGGAAGAAGGATAACTTCTCAAGATCATCGGATATGGAACACCCAAAAAATAAGAAAATACATTAAAAGGGTGGGGGTTGGTTTACAAAAAAAATCCCCTTAAACTATACTCCCAAAACTTTTAATTTTGACATCGAGTTCCTTTTTTTTCTCTTTTAAAAGAATCCGCTTTAAAAAAAAAAAAACAAAACAAAACTCGGCCACTTAATGAAACTCCACCGAGTCACCCAAAAACTCAGACGAGTCAAGTCAAGTCTATTTTAAAGGTATCCGAGTTGCCCCTGTTTTTTTACCCAGTCCCTCTGCAAAACATCGTGCCTGGGCTGAGTCAGACTGGCTGACTTTTCCAATCATGATATTTACATGACGAAAAATACGGTGAACCTGTTTCCACCAATGGATACATTTAATGGTGGTTTTTGGACTTTTAGCCACGTTTTTACAGCTGCTAAAAGTGTATTTTTTCTTCTAATCGGTTTTATACGCCCAAGACTTTTACAATTTGTAAATAGGCCCCTATATATGTAGATTTGATGTTAATGAGAAAATACCATGAGAGGTTTGCTCAATTTTTACAAAATGATGGTTTAGCCCTCATGACTTTTTTTTTTTTGGCCAAGTTGTAGAAGTATGTAATTTTTTATAACCATTTTTGCATATACCAGGCTAAGATTTTTCATATTTATAAATAGACCCCTGTTGTGGGTTAAATAATAGAACTGCTTCTTCATTGTTGTAGTGTCTTAAATAATAAAACTATCAAACAAAGTTAGAAACAACATAGAATAACCAAAAGAAAAGAAAAAAAATAAACTTTTTTTTTAAAAATACCTAAGTTAGAAACTTTCCTACGTTAGCATTTCCAAGTTTAAGAGACTTTCCAATTTTAGAAATCATCAAATAAAACACTTTTAGAAAGGCTCTATTTCTGGAAACTACATAAAAATTAGTGACTATCCTAAATTAACCAAGTTAGCAAAATTAGTGAAATGCATGGCATGTAAACTAATGCAAGTTTTTCTAGTATGAGATGCAAAATTTAAATAAAATATGATTCTAATTTATGCAATCCTAAACTAGATTTAATGGCTCAAAATCATACTGTACTAATGCATGAACTTAATAAAAAAAAAAAGAAACAAAAGGGGATTTAAAAAACATTCTAAACTGCAAAAACTATGCATAAATAATGGTTGCCAGAAATAAATTTTTTTAATATGCAGTTTGGCGAACAGTCTTAGTTTAGGCTTCTGGAAGTCGACCTTCACATAATCTTTTAAATCTAAAACTCTGAGATTTTAAAGTTCACTCATCAAGGTTCAATTCATCCAAGTTTTATAGCAAAACTCGTTGATTTAATATGTCTATTAATTCCAAACTTTCGAATAAAAAATCTGCCCGTAAAGATTTTTGTATATAGAATTTTTGACTGAAAAGTGTTTCAATGACTGAAAACCAAACCTCCCTCAATCCTTTTACTCTAAATTTTTATGGCACAAAGTTCACTTATCTAGCAATGGTGTCTCCAAATTTTCAGGCAAAATAACTTTTCTGTGTCACATTTTAAATCGCCAATATTTGAGCAAAAATAGTGATTGTTTGCTATCTTTTTAAATCCAAAATTTACCCCTTTAATTTCTAAAAAAAAATCCCGAATTCTAGATCTAAAATTTCAATTTCCAGCAACTAAACTTAACACATAATAAGAATGTGTGCTTCTAATAATTAATCGCAGCCATAAATCATGTAACATAAAGTTACAAATAAAGCAAGAAGAACATTGAAATTTAAATGTATTATGTTTGCAGAAATTTAAATGCAATGAATAATAAAAGTAAATGTAGTCAACGGAATTTAAATATAGTAAACAAGAAATAAAAATGTAGTTTGCAGAAATTTAAATGTGGTTCAAGTAGTGAATATTGTTTTACTTCTTCCAAAAATCCTTACTCAATTTTAATACTGCTTCAAGTATGTCCTTACAAACTCAGGTCGTCAATTCAAGTAATCAACCAAGCACACATTTGAAATATATTAAGTCACAAGAAGAATAATGAAAGAAACAAATCAACACTTTTTACTAGTATGATCAAACTTGAAATGAGATTAAAAACAAAATTAAATCAAAGTCTTACAGACTATGTTGGAGATTCACCACTTCAAGGTTTTTTGTTTTTTATTTCTAAAAGGCAAAGTATAATATTAATAAAAGGAGAAAAGCAACAAGGTCGGAGCGTCAAAACTACAGAAGCAACAGAACCAGCTTCAAGAGCCAAAAGGAAAAGAGAAAATTACACTGAAAACAAAAAACGCATGGAAGAGTTAGAAATTAACTTCCAAAGAAATGGAGAAGACTGTAAAAAGGCGGCCTTTAAACTGAGGTGGGGAGATCAACAATCTATGCAAGAAGGTGCCTTTTGATAGATAGATGAGAAACAACTGAATTGTTACAAATAGAGTTGTTTCTCACAGACCATATGCAAAATAAAACATTAAAAAATCCATTACAGCCCATCTCTTAGAGGAGTCACTTTGGTCTTCAGAGATGGTCATCCACATTTGCAGTGGAGAGAGAGGAAAAGATAGAGATTTTCCAATACCTTGTAAGAGCCAGAGCCACACAGAAAAGGATGTGGGACATGTGAAGAGCAGGTGGAGGCCTGCAACACAAGCACATTTGGAAGCAAGCAGAATCCCAATTGATTTTGCCCAATTCTCTGTTGGAGTTTTCCTGTGAAGCAGCCTCCAAATGAATGTAGAGATATTTTTGGCTTCATTTGATTATTCCAAACTAGATTAAACCATTAGACAGGGTCTTTTTGGGTTCTCACTAGATTCCAACTATCTTTGATGGAGAGCCTCCCTATGGAGTTTCCAAACCAAGTGACTATATGCCTGACTCAGGGTTACGGTGAAGGAGGAAAAAGGAGACTTGGATAAGATACTGTTTAATTGCCTGAGAAAGTTGATCTAGGATTTGCCAGTTCTGCCCATTAATCAGCATTGAAACTTTATCCAATGTGGAGAAGGAAAATTGATGAAAAATTGACACAATAGCTATTTCACTCAACCAACAGTTATACCATAAATTTCATGTTTTACTATCTTCAATTCGCCACCTATAACATGATTGAAGAAATGGAGACAGTCTTTTGATGGCTTTCCAAATGCAAGAACCAAAAGAAGAACTGTTTTTATTCCAAATTGTAGTGGTGTGGAAGTATCAAGCCTTGAACCAAGTTGCCCACAAGGAAGAAGTAGAGGAGCTTAACCAGCCTAATCAAATTAGGCAAGCTTCATTCATTTCAGCAGCCTTACGGATTCCAATCCCCCATCAATACTCCTTGGTTAACAGATCATTTCCCACCAAACCAAGTTCTTTAACTCTTCAAGTTGGAATCTCAAGGGCGTAGTGTGCCTTTCTGTCTAAGCGTCCTTGAGCAACAATGTGTAGATCGAGAGAGAGGGAGAGAGTGAAGTGGAGAGGGTTAAAGGAGTAAGTATTCCATAGAGAGGACATCCAAGGCAGGGTCTTTTTATATATTTTTTTTTCCAAGCTTTTCTTTCCTTTCTTGGCCTCTCTTTCTTTGCTAGCAAAAATCTTTTCTTTGGAAAGACATTTTTCTTAGCGTCCAAGCTTGTAACAAATTAGTGATTTTTATGAGAAAAATCTTGCTTGCTATTCATGTGAAAAGTCTATCTACACCCACCTTCTATTCATAGATCTTGTGCAAATCAAGCTTGAATTGGTCCCACTTGTGATTGAAAATCATTGCATATGATTGGACCTATCAGTGTCTCCGTATGTCTTCAATTATGGAGTGGCGGAACCCTCCTTGGATTTGATTTTTGTGAATTTTGGAGATGTGGACCCACCAATCAACCCTGACCGTGAGATGCTTAGGCTGAGCATGGCTTGACGTGACCTGTATTTACATCAAGTCTTCCAATTTTTGCTCTTCTTTCAAAACCTCTTTCCATAAACTATTCTTCCTTATTTGAATTTGTATGTGGAAAAAATCCCGGCCATGGAGTGCATGAGATTGAACGCGCACTTGTAACCAAGACTGGTATGGACCTCCATTACCTTGCATATTTCTCTCTTTGAATTTCTCCAAACAATCTCTTTTGCAATGTTTCTTTCTTTATTTAAGAAATTCCCTTGTTGTCTTGGATCTTTGAGAGATATTTTTAGAGATAAAATATCCTCAGCTTCACCATAATATTTCAACAAAATGAGTTGCAAGTGAACGTCCAGTTACATGCTTCATTCACTCCTCTTTTATCACTTTTGCATTGGTACTTTCCACTCATAAAAATTTTCTTTGAGGTTTTATTTAATTCCAAAATGCTCTCTTTTACAGTTTTGCTCAATTCTTGCAACTGGGACCTATGTCATCAATTTCTTGCACACCAAAAAATGATGTTTCATTAAAATCAATAATTTTGATTATAAGTCATAATTTCACCAATGTGGGCCTATCTCTCATGAAATGAGAGTGAAAATGCACACCATTAGGCTTGATTTTATATAAATTAACTAATGATGATTAAAAATGGATTTATTTTATGAGAAAAATAACTTTCACAAAACTTTCTAAAAATAGAATTTTAAATATGGCAGGTTTCATAAATTTATGCAAAAATGAAGATTTTTGAACAAATTGTGCAAGAAAACACTTAATGAATTTAAAATACATAAAACACGATTTCAATCTAAATTAAGCTCTTTTGATTCAATAAATCCTTAAAATGATCAAATATATATATATATATATGAAAATATGCATTTTTAAGGATTTATCAGTATCAATTAAGCTCTTAGTTTTTATAGGTGACTTTAATCAATTCCCTATGCCACCCTTGTCAATATGTAGCACAAATGCAAACCATATTTTGGATTGGCTGCATTCAAGGACCATTTTCGTAAAGTAAGTGGCTAAGTGAAATTTCATTTTAACTGATCGATATCTTCATACAAAAAATATATATATGCAGCTTTTAATGGCTATGTTTTTTACATTGCTAAAAGTCAATTTTAGCTACAAAAGTTTTTTCCACCACTAAAACCACGACTAATTCTTGGATGGTGCCTAATTAGGCAATAGCGGTAATTTTAGTTGTAGACATTCTTTTCATCTAGTAAAAGTGGATTTTTTTCATCACTAAAATTCATATTTTGGTAGTCCACTAACTTTTATTGATATTACTAAAAAATTATATTTTCATCTAACTTGGTGGCTAAGTACTAGAATTCTATTTCAATTAGCACTTATCTCTGTTTTGCTACAGCGGATTAATATTTTGCTAAAAGTGGAATTGTTGAATGGATCAACCATATAATAGGCCCCACACAGACCCGACCAACCTGGTGCAACACCCGCCAACAATTTGGAATGGGTTTGGGTGGGACAAGGGAAAGGTCAACGAGAGTCCTTCTTTAAATATGCACAAAAGTGAAATGCATTTCTCAATCAATGTAAGGAGCATCCAAATACCAAAAAAAAAAAAAATTAAAAAACAAATTTGCATTGTGCTAATCCACAATCAATCGAGAACATATGTCTACTCTAAAAGTAATAATAATAATAAAATTTACCCCAATGTTCAAAAGGAAGACGTCATTGGCTGGTGATTGTGGAGAACTTTGTTTATGTACATGCGGTCAGAATCACTAGATTATGTATGAAGAATGAAGAGGGTATATAATTAGTTGGTACAAAGAAACCGAAGGAAGAAAGATAGAGTATAAAGGTCAAAAAGAATCATAGGTAGGAGAATTCTTTTGGTGATGTATAAAGAGATGAGCAAAATAGTCAAAATCAGTAGCGGACTCAGGACTTTTATTTGGGTGGGACAGACAATAACAACTGAAAAAACTATGCCATTCGCAAGAAAACCAATAATATCCCTGGCTTCCCTAGGAACAAGAGTACAAGATGAATAACATAATTGTGAAAATCGGCCAAAAGATGAAACAATTAAGAGACAACATGATCCAGCAACAATCTAAGCAAACCATAAATTTAAAGGTACATGGTCAACAGAAATATAACTCACACAGGATCCAATCTTAATCTCTTTTAATCAAGTAGTTTTTACAAAAAACCTATAAACCAAAATTTCTTCCATCCAAATATGATTCAATAGGCGCGAACTACATGGATGGCAAGGGTAATATTGTGGATCAACAAAAGAAAATGTTACGAATGGCTCCTTACCCAAGTGTTAAGGAGTGGTAGTTCTTATGTGCATTTCTAAGCTTCAAACCTTAGGTATGTCACCTTTCTTCTCGCGTGTGTGAGCTATCTTCCCATTTCTCTAAGCTTTCTTCCTGCATATGTGGGTCGCTTTCCCACATGTGCAAGGTCTCTCTTGGGTTTAGTCCCTTTGGTGGGGGTATTAAAAATAAATAAAACAAAATGTATCAAACAAGTGTCTGAAATCTTAATGAAAGCGTACGAAGAAAGATGCAAAAGTCATTCTTATTTTCCTTCATGGATTAGGCCTTGAAAAAATAAAAAATAGATATAATTGATTTCCAATTCCAAATCATCTAAAAGGTAAGAGGAAGGGGGGTATTGGGATCCAATAATCCTAGCTGGCAACAAAGCTGGTTTAAATCAATAGAGACTTCCTAAGATTTGTATAGTTTGCAACTAATAAAAAGGAATAAGAAAATGATGAAGCAATGCTCAAAGCCATGGGTTTTGTGGGAATACTACATGAGAGAATGGGAGAGAAAAGAGTCAAAAGAAGAGGGTTTTTTTTTTCAATAAAAGAGAATGAGACCAAGATTTAAAAATATAACATGTATTGTGGTGTTGTTTAAAATTATATGGGGCATGGTCGAGGGCCCCATTCATCTCTATGGGATCTTAGGATTTGACCTAGAGTGGCCGCCCCATATCACCAAAGTGTAGGTCCACCCATGGTCAAAATCATCAAAAACCTAGCAACAGTTTCTCTTTATCGTTAAATTCACATATTTTGAGATATAAAAGGTATTAAAATTTCAAAGTAGAAATCTATTTACAAATATCAAAATCAAAAGGGCTTATTTGCAAGTCTTGGAAGCATTAGGAGGTGTATACAAAAATCCAAAAAAAAAAAAAAAAAAACCTCAACATCCATACAAAAACATCATCCTTGCAGCCACACTATATGCTCATGCAATGCATTTGCCAGAAGCATCTAACTCACGTGCCCGTCTCCACCCTCCACATCTCCTCCCATGCAAACCTCAGCCCCTCCTATAAATACCCTACTCTTCCCACTAAAATCAGAATACACCCAAACCAACCAACCAACAAACATGGCATCAGCCCTCACCAAGCTCAGTCTCCTCCTGGTCCTGGTGGCCATGGACCAGGCCTCCATCGACAGGACCACCATCACCATCACAGTGTAGAAAATTTTAGGTGGGTCACACTCAACACAAGCACTCGAGAACACATCAATGACAAAATAAATTTGCTTCACTTACAAGTGAATATCAACTATTACAAAAACACTCTTCAATAACTCTATGTAGACCACTAACAAAATTGGGCTACAGCCTTAATTCTCTTATCACTCATACAACAGGTGCACAGACATGGCCCAAGGCTTTACTATTTATAAGCATCAAGGGCATAGGCGGTAAAGATACTAATGGCCATGAAGTGGGCCACGTTGCCATGACACTGAGGTACTTTAGCATGAGATGATGTAACAACAACGTGGTTCATTTTGAGCCATTTGATGATGCTGGCCATTTTAATTCGATGATGAGATGTGACGTGCTTCACTCCATGCCGTGTGATCAAGGTCGGTTGCAAAGATTTGATGATGAATCTTATACAAGGTGAGACGTGTATCATTGGAACATCTGATGATGGAGGTGGGACGGGCAGCTTCGGATGCCACATGATCATGTCGGCAATTTGCGGCTCTCATGACTTTACAAAGTCGGTATTGCCAACACACAGAATATGAAGGCCAATCAAGCCAGTGCGGCCAGATCAGCGTCGAGACACTGATAGAGTGTTCTTCTCTGGACGAATGTTGCAGGATGATGAGTAATATCGATGAGAATTGCAGGTGCCAAGCTTTGAGAGAGGTGGGGAGAGAATTAGTTCAACAGGAAGGAGTGAAAGAAAAGTGTGTAAGGCGAATGCTCAAAATAGGTCTCGGCCAGTGTGATCTTGAGCCCTACTACTACTACTGTAAATACCATGAGTATAAGTAGTAGAGTGTAGAGTTGGTGAGAATAAGGTGCTCCCCACTTGCCCTTCCTATAGCTAGATTGGGGTTTATGATAATGTAAAAAAGCATATGATGCAGTAGGGTGTTTTTGGTAATTCCACTTCAAAGTAAGGTTAAAATCATCTTAAATTCAACATACAACAAATTAAAAGAATCAAATCAAAAGATCACATTTTAAAAAAATACTCTTCTACCTTTTTATACAAAAAAGTTAACAAACCACTTTCTTATTCCATTAATTGACAAAAAATATCTACTTTTAACACAAAAAAATAAAAAAAATTACATTCTCTTTACTAAAAGATAAAATCTCATTATTAGATTGATTTAACTCTTCTTATTTTTTTTATTTTTTAAAATGACTTTTCACCTCACTTCACTCTACTGATTAAATTAACAGACAGCCTATAAGCTTTTAGCAATGTAATGTTGAGAGCTCCGACAGTTTAATAAATGCAAGGTGCGCTCTCTTTCACTCTCCTTTAAAAGAGTTGGGGGTTTGGTTGAAAAAAAAACATCCCCTTGAACTTAACGCCCAAAACTTTTTTGTTGACTTGAGCTCCACGAGAATCAGCGATTGTCATTTGATATGGCATACGCATGTTTACAACAACCCAAAGCCGGTGTAAGAAGTGTTTTGAAGCTTTATTTTTCTTACACAAAGGTACTGTGTCCGGATCTAGTTTTAAGGTTGCAGCCAAGGGTGCCAATTAATAGCTGAATATTGAATCGAAAAGAAATGGGCATTGGTGATGTGTTCTAGTGCGCTTTGGCTAAATAGTTGTTCATTGCATTGCCAACTTAGGGGGCACAATTATGTGGCAAAATATCCAAAGGAAAAAGAGAAGTCTTCTGTTAATATGTATATATATATACACCAATTTGATGTAAGTTTTTTCCGTTTCTCCCGGAAGAAAAGAAAAAAGAAATGAATGGGGAGGAGGGCAATGGGGAAAAAGTGCAAAAAAATAAATAAATAAATAAATAAAAAGGCAGGAGGGCCTTTTGGCGTCAATATTAAAAGTTTGTTCCATTTTTGTTTCAAAAGAAAAAATTGAAATAGTTTTTTTAAGTAAAATATGAAATATATAGTTGAAAGCAGTTTTTCTATTGGAAGTACACCATTAACTGAATCCATTATCATTTGAAACTTTTCAAAACATTCGCAGCGATTCAGGAATTTTTTATGGCTTGCATCTATGAAGAGATGCATTTGTGGAAGCCTACGCCCTATAAGGAAGCCATCACTAATGCAGAAGAGAAGAAATGATCAAGAGTTTTAAGTTCCAAAGATAAAGGCTATGGAGTCTGATTACTTAGTTATATTTATTTCTCTATTGTTCAGATTAGATCCAGTTTATATATTGATTTGGAATGTTTTTATCAAATGGTATGAGAGGCTCTTGCTTATTTAGCTTTAATCAGAATTATCTCTCTGTTATTGTAAATAGGATTTTCTTCTATTGGGTCTTTTTGTTTACTAATCTAGTTTCTTGGATTAGCCTAAAAACTCAATTTAGGGCTTTTATACATATATATATAATAGATTTGCACAAAATTATATGCTTAAATCTATTTTCAGAGATTTATTTTGCTTTTTTGGGGTTTTTGGGTTTAGTTTGGTTTTGGTCAGATTTATGGGCAGATCTGAGATATCTGCAGAATGAGACTGATTACGGTTTCTGTAATGAAGGGGATATGAATGGAATGAAATCGCCAGACGAGAATAAAATTAAAAAAAGGATAACAAGGGATCGCAACAGGTTGGGCTGGGCCTATAGGTCAGATTCATGCTGGGTTAAGTTCAGCCCACACAGTCGACTAGATAGGGCCAATATTCATTTTTGACCTTTTTAAGTGACCCAAACTTTCTGACCCAAGTACAGAATCATGTACATGTTTAGTTGTACAGAGACCTAAATATGGAACATTAATTTAGCCCAAAGCACCTGCTGCACAGCTGGCCCCTCCCTTTCCCTGGGTAGATGGGCCTGACCAGTTTGGGCTGCGCATATGTTGAGATTCAGGCTGGGCAAAGTTCAGCCCACACAGTCCACTAGATAGTGCCAGTATTCATTTTTGAACTTCGTAAGTGACCCAAACATTCTGACCCAAGTACAGAATCATGTACATGTTAAGTTGTACAGAGACTTTAATAGGGACTATTAATTTAGCCCACATAAACTTATCTAATAGATCCCAACCGATAAAATTAATAAACGAAATATTGGCCCTCTGTTTTGCCCGGCTCTGTAATCTACGTCACTACCCATGTGTCACATAGTATTCACAGTATATGAGATTTACACACAATGGTCTTAACCTCTATCTTGAGGTGACTGAGAAAGATCTGGATTGAGGGTGCAGTTCTCAAAGGATTTGAGAGATTTCGATTAATTCGCAATCTTATTAGCTTGTACTTGTAGCTAATAAGATTAGTGCATGATTTCTATGCACGCTTTTCTATGCAGAAAGACGAAAAAAGAAACATAAATATCCTTAATTATGTGGAAAATCATTTTGCATGATAAAAAAAATTACTTCAATTTTCTATGGAAGCAACTTTTTTGCAGTTTTGAATGAAGCATTTTCCCCTGTACAACCTATTTTAGATCAGGCATTTGGAACCACTTTTCCATGTCAATCCAAAAATAGATTTTCAAGAGAAATGGAATCATATGGGCGAGATATCCTATGGGCGTGGGCATGCTTTATGCCCAGTAACAGATTGAACAGTCCAACCAAGTCTCTGCAACACAGACCATTCATCCTATATCTAAGCCCACTCAATAGTAATTATAGCAGGTCCGAACCCAACCACATTTAGTCTCCCCACCAACCTTTTCCAACCAATCCTAATCAACATCGGTTCCTTCTGCATCAACTTCAGGTGCATAGTTAGATTTGTGATTTTACTTGCTTTCTTACCGCAGACACTGATATAGATGATTGGGTAAAAAAAACAAAGAAAAGCAAAGTTAACATGGTAATGTTGCCAAAGGCAGGAGAAGCAATCCACAGGCCTAGCAAATACATAAACCACTCTGTCATCTATTATTAGGTAAATACATCCCCCACAATATCATCACATCACAAGATAATAAGATCACTACATTGGAAGTTTGAGACAACAATATAAACAAGCAGAGCCTATGAAAGTATCTGATCAATAGAAAGCTACCACCATTATTTTAGCTCCAGTTACCTGTAATCAATAGGAAAACGGTTATACGTGAATGCGAAACGAATAGAAATATATTTAAGCTTTGAAAATTGTATAAGCCAATTTGGTTTTCATATTGTACTTTTGTTCAAGATATGAGCCATTTGAGAGGTCAGATTCTGAGTGGAGTAAATATATTCTAAGAGTCGGCAAAGGCCACTGACAAGATGTGGTCGAGGAAAGAAGTGATAAACACAGTTATAATAAACATAAACATCCAAGAATCTTATATACCTAACAAGCAATTGATATCTGTTTGTTTATATACATCTTATTAATAGATCTGTACAAGAGAAAAAAAGGAACAGAGAGAGACAGAGAGAAAGGACAGGATCAATATGTAAACACTTCTTCAAAATTTCTACTTGTTTTGGATCGGTACAGCCTTAAGTCAAACAGCTTAATTTTGGTGGTTAGGGGACATGGGTATGAACGCAAAAGTGCATGAGACTGAATCCTCTGTGTAGTAAAATAAGAAAAACACTGGTTGTGGTTGCTATGGTAGAGGTGGATATAATGTCTTAAGTGAAGTTATAATGGTCATTACAGTCAACTTTCCTTAACTATGAAAAGTATCACAATGGCATAACAACCCCATGTTCTATATAAATTAATCGTTTTTAGGGTGTCTAAAGAATAATAAATGCTTAGAAATCAACATAACTGGATAGCTAGAGTAGGGTTTTGAAGATGCTTCAAAGAACTGTAATGAAAAAAAATCACTGGACTCTGAATGTTGTAAAAACTTTGCATTGGTTGTAACTTGTCCACTACATTAATCATGGATGCTGACTAAGTGATCGGTAGGATCAGGCAACCTTTTGTGGAGAACTTTGAATTTCTGCTAGAGATCAACCCCATCTAATGCATTTCTCATTATCCAAGTACTGGGATGAATACCCTGCTCAGATAGCTAATAAATCCAGAGCGTAAATCCTGAAACCTTCTCTTTCTTAGGTTTATCTTTTCCCTCATAGTCTGTGTGTACAATGCACTCAATACTGTGCATTCGAGAGGACTAGCCATGGGTTCTCCTTAATACAGATATGACCTTCTACCTTCTTTGAATAGTTTCCGCACGATTCATTATGGAGTATGGATCCCACTGAAGAACGAGTCATGCAGAAGACTCAAGGATCAGTGAAATGAAATCAAATAAAAGGCCTTAACAACAATGACACAGCAAATATTTAACCAGTTTAAAATTGCTTAGTTGATAAAGGATATTATTAAGCAATGTGGGACTTCATCATCTAGTAAAAGCAAAGGATACCAGATATTCACGCCATACCACAACGACAATCAAGAAAAGAACAAGAACAGAAAACAAGGAGACCATGTAAGGAATTTGATTTAAGAGTAAACTTAAAATGCTTAGTTCTTCCTTCTTTTTTAAATCTTTCTACAACTACTTGAGACAATCCACGAGGACCATTTTATGATCATTCAGGATTGCTTCTACATTACCTCTACTGCTCTCCTCCATACATAGTT
This sequence comes from Sextonia rubra, assembly GCA_037013555.1. NCBI lineage: Eukaryota > Viridiplantae > Streptophyta > Magnoliopsida > Laurales > Lauraceae > Sextonia > Sextonia rubra. The sequence continues at coordinate 6,698,503 of JASUAD010000003.1, read as the reverse complement.
TTACACACTTCATTAATGGAGGCTTTATCCAATGATCGTTGCCTAGGCCTATGAAAATAGGAAATTCACCACATTGTCCTTTGGACCCATTTCTATCTTTTGTAAGCTGAATTTAAGTAACTCAGTTTACACATAAATTCGGGTTCAATCTTTTGGATAACTTGAGTTACCTATTAGTGACAGTTGTTTTGTTCCTTGTAACTACTGCTAATTATAAAGTAAATAAAAATTAACATTGAATTAATTGTTTGTGAGATCCTACCTACCTGGGGTTGACCATCTTGCGTGCTAGCTTGCTTGTCTCCTACAGGGATTGGACCACACTAAGTCCCACAGTGGAAATATTCAAGTCCTGACCATGGGCTTATAAGTCAAACCCAGTAACCCAATATGATGCGTTTTAAAGCCATGCAGCCCCATATCCCATAAGAACTCTAAAGTTAAGCATGCTCGAGCAGAAGTACTACGATGGGTGATTGCTTGGGAAGTCCTTGCATGTGCACGTGGGAAAAAGCAGACAATATCATGGGTGACAGCTATGACAATTGATATCAGAGCCGAGGATGGTTCCCTTTCCGATGTGGGAGAGTGTGAGATCCCAGCTGCCCGGGCTTGCGAGCTAGATTTCCCACCCCCCCTCCCCCCCCCCCCCCCCCCCTCCGCGGGGCGCTTGGAATACACAAAGTCCCACATGTTGGGAAAAGCGGCCCAACGAAACAACCCGCGATCAACGGATCTACCACGATCTACGCAAGCAACTACACCATCAAGCAATCACACACATGACACAACAGTTTTACGTGGTTCGGCAATCTTGCCTACGTCCACGGGAGGAGAGAACTCATCTACTATGATCCCATCTCAATCCCCTCAGGATCTAGGGTTACAATACATCAATATATATAGTTCCCGCTTTCTTGGCCACCAAGAAAACCCATACATAATGACTAAAATACCCCTTACCTGAGTCTCGGTTCTGGCTAACCCAGACGACCGATCCGGCTAAACCGGAATACAAGACACAACCCAACAATCTCCACCTTGGCTTGGATTCCGCAAATCCTCAAAGCCACCTTGAGATACCTGGTAATGTCTTTCACGCACCTTGCTGAAGGTACGCCTTCGCACACGCTACGACCTAGCATGACCACAGTTGCCTCCTTTGACCTCAACACCACCGTCTTGAACCTTCGAAGTGCTCTCCATTTGTTGCCACATGCTTGCATCCTTGCAACACAATGAACCTAACTTCCGTCCGTCAAGACAAAACTGAAGACCTCCCCGAATCCGAATCTCACTGGTACCTTGTGAATCCTTCCTTCTGTCTCCATCCCGGTGTTCTTTCCGTCAAATCTGCAACTGTCCTGTTCTAGCTTGTTCTGGTGGGTTGGGCACAGTACATGCGGGTTAGGTATGGCCCGATGCTTAAACCGGCTTACTCCGACCTGAACAAAACTACCTTTTCCCGAGAAAATTATCTCCGTTCAGGGCTTCCTGGATTTCCGCTAGATGATATCATTGAAGATCCATCAATCCATCTTCCGATGATCCGTCGCATCTAACTCCACCTGAACCACAGATTTCCTCCCCTTGTTATTTGATGTCTCCTTCACCGCTCCACCTGAAAAAGCATCTCCTATCAACCTACAGAGATTTCTAACCATCTCACCCTCCATGATGACCAATGTTCCATTTTCCACCTTCGTAACTCCACCCGCTACAATGCACTTGCAGCCTTTGAAGTTTAAGGCACACAAAGAAATCCTATTTCTTCGTCAACCCGAAACATATATCACAGCCGTTAGGGTTTGAATAACATCATCATACATCTGGATTTCTACCATTCTTATCTCAAATGCTCATCAGTTGCATTCTCCCCCATAAGAACAAATCCATCAACCATGATAGTTATTTGCATCAAACCAATCTCTACTTAATCACATGATAGGAAGAATCAGAATCGCAATACCATGAATCAACAACCGGATCCATACCTGTAGCAACCAAAACTGATTCCTTGTCAACCGAATCCGAGCTTTCTTGCACACTACCTCCTTTCGATTCTGATTCTTTTGCTTTTTCCTTCCACTTTGGCATGTCGCTCCATCCCGATCTCGTCGACGCAGATCTGAGCTTTTCAGCAAAGTACTTGGAGCAATCTACCATTGACGACATCAAGTAACACTTTTCAATCATTGCTGTGTCATGGAGTCTAACACTCTATCCTGCCAATCCTTGAAGTCGTTTCTCCATCAAACACTTCAATCTGGCCGGTGATGCTTGAATCCATTGCTATCATCGTGAATCTGTCAGTTTCTTCAATCCCCCAATTTTCTGCCCATCAAACTGCCAATATCTTTTATCAACCTCGTAGATCTCGTCACCGTGAGCACGCTGGAAGAAACAGATCTGAAATCCGACTCCGGATGGCTTCGATATCGCAGAATTAATTCTCTACACTCCAATTGGTCAAACATCCATGTTGACCGTTGACCAGCCCATCTTCTTCCACAAACGCGTAGATCTCCTCACAACGAGTCCGTAGGTGCAAACGGATCTTCGATCGGACATCGGACGATCAAGATATCGTAGAAATAATTTCAGCCGTTGAATATGGTCAAACCTGCCTGTTGACCGTGCTGACATCACTGCTGACGTCACGGCTTGCTGGCAAACTGGGCTTCTGAAACGGATCCGGGTCGGGTTCACCTAACCCGGAACTGAACTGAACTGCTCGCTGTCCATGGGCTTCTCTATCACGGGTCAGGTCGAACTGACCCAACGGACCTAGAACTGACCTGTTCTGCAATCTGTCTGTGCTGGCACTATACCCGGGTCAGGTCTTCACGACCCAACCCAAACCCGACCTGAGGAGATGCTGCTGCTGCCCGGGCTTGCGAGCTAGATTTCCCTCCCCCCCCCACCCCCGGGGCGCTTGGAATACACAAAGTCCCACATTGGAAATACCCAAGTCCTATCCCTGGCTTTATTAGTCAAACCCCTTGCCCGACTAGCTTGCTAGCTTAACTTGTCTCCCAGGGGGCTTGCACTACACTAAGTCCTACCTCGGAAATATCCAAGTTTGACCATGGGCTTATAAGTCAAACCCTTGGCTTTGATGTAGTTTGAGTTTGTATAAGTAACCTAATCCTTCTAATCAATTCAAAAGTATTCACGATGGGCCGAGCCTACACACAGAACTAGCTTGTCTAAACACAGAACTAGCTTGTTCAGGATTTGGTGAGATTGCTTGATATTGGTTACTTGTAGGGATACTCAATTTAAATATGTGACTTGTAAATATTTGTTTAGGCCTTAAGGGTAGTTCCCTATTTGTTATATACTTGTTTATTGTTTTTGTTTTGTGGAGACCTTTGACTCTTGATGAGTAAGCACCATGAAGTTGTTAACAACATAGCATTGATGGGAAACAGCTCTGTGGACACTTTTGCAATTATTTATAACTAGCTGCAATTTAGTCTTTTTAATGTGACTACAATCACTTGGTACCAATCTGATGTATCTTAATGACCATATATTCCGGCAATGAATTCTTGAGTACCATTCTTGTCCCGCCATAGAAGAAACATGGAGGATCATAATATCCATGGCACTTTACCGGCTTTGTAGTGGGCTAGAAACACCACGTTTAGCTCATGTAGAATGCCATTTTGTTAGTATTTTGTTATTTGTTCTATCATGTTATGATGACCCCTGCTGTTATGTAATTTTGATTATGCACTAGTTTCGGATTGGTTATCTTTGCCCTGACCTCATGTGATCATTATCTATCTAAAATTTTATTTGTGTGGTTGTATTGAATATTATGAAGTCTTGCTAACTTACTAGGGTTTCATAAACTTGACCCAAGCTTCAGCACTTTACTGGTGAGGAAGCACTTACAAATCCTTGGGAGGATAATGTATATGAAGGGAAACCTCACGAAACAAAAGCAGAAGTTGATTGATAAATTAGAATTTATTATTCCTTGTGTTATGTGATTAAACGGCTGATAACTGATGTTTTGAGCCCGCTGCAACTCAATTTAACCTCATATGGCAGATGCAGAAGAATTATATTTTTGGCACGAAAAACAAACTTCTAATGAAGTTTGGGCTGATCATAACAGGTGAGGCATCTCCTTATCCATGAAGACAACTAGGGATTAATTCCTATGTTTCATAGATAGGAACTTGGGTAATGTAAGTGTGTTGGCAAGGGCGGAACCAGAGGGGCTGGGGGTGGCCATCCCCTCAGCCCAAGGAAAATTTTCTAGCTTCGCCCATGTGCAGGGTGCATGATTGCATACCAAAGTGGGAAAAAAAATTACACTAAGTGTAGGGCAATGAATTTCATGGATAAAAACATAGTCTTCTGGGCCTATCTAGATCTTCTTAAACTGAGTGCAAGTAATTCAATCTACACGTGAGTTAGGATCATGTGTTAAAATAACCTGAGTAACCAATAAGTGATAGTTGAATTGTTCTTTTCCATGACAAAGAACTGGTAAATAGAGATCAGAAAGCATAATTGAATGGTGCTCATTTTTCAACTACAAGGCTATGGATTCAGGTCATGTTGCCTCTCCAAAAAAGAGAGAGAAAAATCCTGGTAAACAGAGTTATAGGTAATTAAATTCACATGCAAACTCACTAGGAGACTAAGTTACTAGGTATTTTTAGTTTGATAGACACCTTTGTCAAGCATGTGGATGCTTGCATTTTTCAAAATGTCAAGAATTACAAATATCATCAGCACTACCTGAAAGAAAAAGCAAAAATCAATACTTGAATAGAAAAAAACTATCATTGTACAAAGGAATATTATGCTCCAATTGGACCCTGCAAACAAAGTATTATTTAACCTTCAATGGAAAAACATATGTGTTTTCCTTCAATCAGCTACTTGTATGGGGGAGCCCAATCTTCCAATAATATCCTGGTTCAGCTCATGACCAACCCTATACAATGTTTAGAAAACAAACAGGACCAGTTGCTTGAATCCTGTTTTACTGGAACCAGTACCTCTCTGTTCCAGTTAGATAAAAACCAGGGTGTCAGTCAAAAAACTGGTCAAACCCAGTAAGAACCAGTCAAAAGTGGCAGTAGAGATGGTTGGACCACCCACCATTAATAATTCAAATATATTTTTGAACTTCTGTTAGTTTCTACATCACAATCAAGTTGTGTAAAACCGGATGGTTGAACTGGTTGGATGGGGCCCCTCCACTTCACAGGTTCACCCTCTACACTGGTTTCTGAAATAATGACCCCAATGGTCTCATTTGCATGGTCATTGTGGCTTTAGAATATAAGCAAAAGAACTGAATAAGCATTACCATGGTTTGTACTCTTCAGCAATAAGTTGGAGGCATTCCTTGACACCATGTTCCTTCCAGTCCAGCTGTTTGAACCAAGTCATTTCAACTTCCATTGTTTCTAATTTGGGTGCACTTTGGAGCCCAATTGGAAGCCACTTCAGTTTGGGACATCCGAAAATAATGATGCCTTCCAATGAAGCCCAATCAAGAAGTACCTCCCCTCCATAGAATCTCACCAAGTGGGGTACTGTTTCCAGATGCAAACTTCTCAACCGAGGAAAGATTCCACTATCCACCACAGCTCCATCTTCTTTTGAAATTATCTCCTCCATTCCATAGCAACACGATATCTTTAATTTGTTCAAATGAAGAAGAGCTTGTGCTAAACTCAATGGAAAAAGACTTTTTAAGGCCCGATTATACGCTATTTCCACCACTCTAAGGTTTTGGAAGGTTGCAGTTGGGTGGTATTTGGTGGAATTTCTCTCCTCCAATTGCGAAAATTTTGATGATGTGGCATCTGCTACCCTACTCTTCACTTGTTCCTCTTCATCTGATATCAGTTTTTCAAGATTAGAACAGGCAAATAATTCAAGTCGCTCTAATTGTTGGAGACCCTGTGCCATAACAGGTGGAAAGACAAATCTCAAGCCTCTGCATGATACCACCTGAAGAACTTGTAGGTTGTGGGCACTTCCATGTGGCATAGGACCCTTCCAAATACTCTTCAAATTTTTTAGATCAAACAATATTACTTGCCTTAACCTACAAAGCAGTGCTTGCTCTTGCTCCCTCCCCTCCTCGCAACAAAATATAACTCGCACCTCTTCACAACTTAAAACTAGAACAGTTTCCAAATTACACAGTGCTTGCTTCAATTCTGATGGAAATATGGTGTTCAATTTCATGCAATGAACGGTGCACAGGAATCTCAGTGGCACCGAGGGTCCAGGTCGAGGTGACCCAAAGATTAATTTCCTTAGGTTCTCCATACCATCAATGTTGCATCTCTCTAATGACAACTTGTCAGTTTTTTCCATCAAAACTTGACCCCAGTGAGAGATTGGTTTCACGATTCTGTGCACTCTCACGACCCTTCTGAACCGCTCCTCATCTTCATAACCAGATGAATAACCCACAGATACATGAAACTGTTTTAGGTTTCTCCAAGGACCAGAGATATCCTTAGACAAAAATTCCTCATCTTTGATATCAATGTAGAGAAGGTTCAAGCACAATAAGGAACCTACTTCAGTAAAGCTAGCTTTACCTCCATCTTCCATTCGTTCAAATTCCCACTCTCTAAAGCTACCGTCCATGTACAGCTCCTCTAAGCGAGACAAAGCTGATATCACATTTGGTGCTACTCTTTTGAGATTCCTAGTTCCTCTTAAATCCAAGAGCATTAGATTGGTTAACTGTCCAATTTCTTCTGTCAATTGATGAATTCCAGACTCCTTTAGACGAATTATTTGAAGCTTTTTGAGTCCTCCAAGTATAGATATATCTGTTAACAAATGGCATCGATCTAGGCACAATGCTCGGAGGTTTACAAGGCTTGAGAGTGAAGGTGGAAGTGATGAAATACTTGTAGAGCTTAAATCCAAGACTACAAGACTTTTCATCGACTCGAAAAAAGAATCTGAGATTTTCATCAAATCCTTATTATCTCGCAACAGTAAGTTCAGGAGATGTGGGCTCTCAGGCCAATTGTCGTCAAGTGAAACTATGCCACAGTTCATCAAGGAAATCCTCTTACATCCACGTAACTTCTCTGGTTTCAACCTTTGTAAATGCACACCTTCTTTCACTTGAAATCCATGCCCACCTTCTGATGCAATTAACATGGAGACATCTCGAACAACATCATGCAACTTAACAAAATTCTCTTCATTGTCATCATCATCACTGTAATCTGCATTTCCATCTAACAAAAGACAAAAACCTTTGAGTTTGTCAACCAAATTACTAACTCTTCCCCTGGCTTCCTCTAGAGTGTTAATATCTATAAGAAACCCTTCAGCCATTCCATAAGCAATCAACAAATTGACATCAATTTTATAGTCTTCTGGAAACAAGCAACAAAGCAAGAAAAATAGCTTGGTTTCCTCACTTTCCAAACTATCATAACATAGCCTTAAGGATGTGAACACCTTGCCATGGACTCCAGCAACAGACGGCTGTATAGACTTCTTCAATTGCAGCAAAGCATCCGTCCAATATAGTGTCTCATCATTATTTCTTAATGCCCGTCCAAGTGCGACAATCGCTATTGGGAATCCCCCACATTCCTGTGTGACCTTCCATGCAGTATCCCACAATGTAGGTGAGTAAACAGTGTGTCCTGCTTCCCTTCTGAACAGATTCCATGAATCTTGTTCTGACAAAACTCCCACTATGATCTCTTGATGGCATTCCATTTCACTGCATATGACTGCACTGCGTGTTGTTAACACAATTTTGCAACCCTTGTGATCTTTGCCATATGGAATTCCTACTTCATGCAACTCTAATCTACCCCACAAATCATCCAAGATTATGAGAATCCTTTTCTCCTGTTTCAATCTCATGAACAATCTACTTGCCCTTTGTGATAAACTTTCTTCTTCTAATTTCATTCCTAACTTCTCTGCAACTTTCCCTTGGATGTCTTTTATGTTTAGATTTCGCGAAACAGTCAACATTACAATGGAATTGAAAACCTTCTCTGTTTTCAGTTGCTTGCCTACTTCTTTAACGAGGGTTGTCTTGCCCACACCTCCCATTCCACAGACTCCAATGATGCTGATCTTCTCATTATTCAAGGCCTTGATGATCTTTTCCATGGCTAATTTTGTCGATGTAAAAGCTTCAAACTCTCCAACTGACCCCACTTCACTTGGTGGAGGTGGAGGGTATGAAACAGTGCTAAAATTTCCCTCACTTTGAAGTTCATTCATAATAATTATCTTCTGTTTTACCTCTTTACTTGATCGGTAGCGGGAGCTGCAATCAGGAAAGCATCCCTTGAAGCATCTCCTGTCCTCTGTAACTTCATTATCCAACCTCTTCTTGTAGAATTCGATGTTATCAACCCTTGTTATCCAGTCCTGGACAATGGGGTCCAGAACTTCTCCTTTCCTTCGAGCTTCATCAATCAGTACTTGCACGTGTTCTCTCATCAGCCTCAAATTTTCAACTTCATTTTTCACATTTTCAACATTACCTCGGTAATTAACAAGATAACCAATTTTCCGCTTAACTGAAAGAAATAAACTCTTTCCAACCATACTCTTTCCAGCTTATCAAACCTGTAAACAATGCAGGAGTCTCAAAAAATCCAAGTAATGTATAAAATAAGTAAATAACAAAGCAAGAGTTCAAAAAGGACTTACTAAGGAGCAACAATACTTTTAGCAGGGAGAGGGCTTGCTGCACGCATCCCATAGACTACTCATGCACAATAAAAGAGCAGAGGCCCAAAATACAGTATGTGATCTACGATACTCAGTTTGAAGACATTGTACTTTTTTTCTACTGTTCATGGATGCCAATCAGTACTTTACCAAAAGCAACAAAATAATTTTATATGAAAACAACAATAACAATATTAAGAAGAAGAAGATACAAGCACAAAACAAAACAGAGGATGAATCAAGAACAAAACAGAAAAATTGTAAAAGCAGAAGAAACTCACAATTTTGGGTAGGATATGGACTGATAATTTAGGCAGGTGATTTAAGATGGGCCATTTAACGAAGAATTTTACAAGATACAGAATCCTAAGAATAGAAAAAATCCTACAAGATGCATGGGTCATGGGTCTGGCCTACATCAAGTGTGGTGAACAGTTGTTAGATGGGTTCAGCTGTGGTGGTGGTCATTTCATGCTAACTATGATGATGATTTGCTTATTTTATCTTGAATAGTATCCAAACAAGGTTTTGAAAAGCCTATATAAAGAAAGAACCTATATTGATCGATATGCACCAATTCTATTACCCTCAAGAGAGAGCATTAGGCCACACTGACGATAAATTCTCCTACTCAAAGCAGGTCTTAAAACTCAGCTGAAAGGAGTCATATCGTCCTAAATGTGAGGGTTTTGGCCACAACCAATACCCACTATTTATGGGTTTCATCCGAAATATAAATAAATAAAAACGTATTGAAACTCATCCCTGTCACATGTGAAATACCTTAGGGCCTATTTGTTTGTATTGAATTGAATACATGAGTTTATGGTCAAATGGGCTCCGACAAAAGATTATTAAAGAGGTGAAAGGTGAAGGATAGCTACATGATGGAGATACAGCTGAGCCACTAACGTTCCTACTATTCGAATCACTAGGACGATGACTGCAAGTCAATTCCCATCTTCCCCTCATTCGTGTTCCATTAAAGAGGAAATCGTTTGACCATCATTTTTGGATAGTTACTTCTCTTTGTTTCACTTTAACCGCTTTCATCAACTCATCATCATCATCGTCGTCGTCGTCGTCGTCGTCAAAGCCTTATCCCAACCATGTTGGGGTTGGCTACAAGTATTAAAATTCCCAGGAATTCAGTTACATGAAACAAATAGATCCTAAAGCAATTAAATTTTTTTCAAACTATAGTTTTCCAAAAATGGCCAAAACAAATAAATGTATCCATCTCAAGCAAATCTGTCCGCCCATATGCATGTGTTTCTGGGCAATACTATTCCCGAAACAGTGTTCAGAATTAACACTCATCTGCTCAAATTTAAAACTTAAAAATAGGATTTTTGTTCCAAGGTCACAAAATATGGCGTCAGTAAACCAAAGATGACAAACACTATCCAGTTTCAGTAACAACAGAAATTAATTTGACATCAAAGCTATAGAGTATAGACAATGCAGAGAGAAAACCCAGATCAAGAAACCATAGATATGAAATAACAAATCAACAACTGAGAAAGGAGGAAAAAATTTATGGGTACCTTTGAAATGCCTCTGGGTGATTTTGGAGGATGCCAGAAAAGGATGGTGGTGGGCATAAGCAGAAAGACATGAACAAAAATGAGTCAACTTCCCCCACAAAATGCACAAAGAGCTGTCTGTATGCCACAGAGTGGTGTCACTTTCATCCACTTATCTTGGCTTTACAGCTGTCATATATCATGTTGCAGGTAGGCCATTATTAAAGATGACACGCTTATCACGTGGAAATTAATTCGTTACTTAACGGTTAAACTCTTTTTATGACCATTTTTACCAAATAATAAAACCTTGATGATGAGGTAATTTTGAGATTATCAGGACCTTTTGGTGGTTTTCAAATCTCTTGTGAAAGGGTATCTTTTGGTTTGCTTGTACAGTGGCGTGATTTTGTGTTTGGCAATTGTTATTGCCAATATGAAGAAAGGAAACAAAAACAGGATGTTGGGTAAAAATTCAATTTTTATGTGGACCCAAAGGTCCAACTTCTAGTAAACGCAGAGAGGAAGAGATGAAAAAAAAATGTAGGTAAACGAGACGCCCATTTTAACAGTGGTCTGCTTTTTATGCATGGAGTATGAGATGAAAATCCTCCTGAATGGCACCTTCACGAGAATGGACCTCGGAGTTGGTAGTGCACAAAATAGGCCCTCCACAAAAGAACCTTTTCTTTATTGAAATTTTCCTTAGCCACAAAAACCGATGCTATCATCCCCACTTAGCTGAGCAAATCACTTATTATATTGTTGGCGACCCGTGAAGTTGATGGGCACTTGCCATCTGCCTTTACTCTCTGTCATTTGGCCTGTGCCTGCTCTTCCCTGTTGATGGCTAACTACCACCTGTATTTAGTGATATGATAGATAGGGAGTGGAGGGTCGTTGGGGCACTATTGAGTGATATAATGGATAAAGGGAGGAGGCAAGATTGATCCAGTCCAGCAAACTCTGTCAAAGATTAGCAAACAAGAATGCATTAATCAAGGACTTACAATTAAGGACGTTTTTAACAAGTTTTGAAATTCTTTGTAATTTGGGTTGGAGTTTTTAAACATTGCCTGCCGATTTTAAAAAAAAATCGCAGAGGGCTCTGAGTGTTATGCCTGGCCAAAAGAAGAAGAAATTAGTGGGTCTCGGTTTAAAGAAATAAAGGAGCAAAAGTTTTCAAATATGTTGTGTTCTAGATTCATTCAGAGAAGAACACCGGTGGGTTATAACGGTTGCTGCAAGCGACAAAACAAAAAGAACTCTACGTGAGAAAGGACTCCATGGACCTATTTTGTGCACTACAAACTACGGAAGTGTTATTTGTGCAGGTGTAACCTAAGTAGGGTTTGCCCCGAAGATTCCTCCTTTTACATATAATTAGAGTTCGTACACACCCAACTTTTTCAAAGTGTGAATTGATTAGGCAGAGAACAGTTTATGGCATGAGTATCGTGGTAAGGAGTTGTACAAAAAGAACTCGTTCCCTAAGTTAAAAGAATGGTTAGACAGTGATTATAAGTATATCTTGTAACTATTTATTATTATTTGATAGTTGATCATTATTGAATTCATTGTTTTTCACCCATTGGAGTTTTTCATATAAAAAATATGCATATTGTCTTCTTTGTATAGTTAATTATTTTTGCAAGTTTATTTTATTTTTTTCAATGCTTATATTTTACTTGCAATGTAGAAATCCAGCCCCTCAAAACTTTCAATCTCCTTCTCCATTGGATTTTTTTTTAAATTGAATTTTGATGGTAGAGCTTTTGGCACCCCAAGTAACGCGGGTTTAGGAATTGTCAATGGAGATGGGAGTGTGAAGCCCATTCTCTCCTATTATGGGCCAATTGATGTTTGTTCAGTTAATTTTGCAAAATCTCTGGCCCTTCTGACAGGATTTTGAGAAGCTGGATGGCTTAACATGTGTGTGATTTTTGTCGGAGAGTGATTCCATGTGAATTTATCAATGACTTTCAGTATTTGCAAGCGTCCTTGTGAATGATGATGTGGAGGATGTCAGCCCCCAAATTCGAGTCCCCAAAAAGTACGAAAGTCCAAATTTGAGATGCCGACATCTACCAGTGAGGTCCAATTTAAAACTTCTATAACATAAAAAATAGAAACGTTTAAGCGGAAGCATAATGAAATAAACCAAAGCATAAGAACATTGATCCCAAAATGGCACCGTCGAGTGCATGTAGCACATATAGGAGTGCGCAAGTCAATCTACCAAGTTTAATATGAGATAACATGGTTTATTACAAATCTGAAAGCATCAAAATCAATACTAGGACCACGCCAAAATATGGCACACTCAGTCCATTGGCTGATTCGCTAGATCACCAGTTCCCCATTTGTAATCATCTACTACCTGGACCTCAAGGAGTGCCTCGCTCTCCGGGGTAATGGGATCGGACTCACTGCCTAAAGCACAAAGGTTATAAAAGAATCAGATACAAAAGACCTGATAGCACAACATAGATAAAGCATAATATAAATGCCACAAATGGAATAAAGACATGAACAAGATTAATGGAGTCTGATGGTGTTAGGTTCCATCCCAATGAGATCTAAATTTCAATTTTGATGGATTGAGGGGTGAAATTTGAGAGGATTTAAACCTTGACACAGGTTTTTTTGGTCCCAACCAGATTTAAGAATGAAGATACCAAATACCAGTGATTTTAACACAAACCAAACACCACAAATAAGATGGACACAAGGATTTTTTACGTGGAAAACCCAAACGGAAAAAACCACGAAACCAACCACCAGTCCACCAAGATCAAACACTATTAAAGAGAGGTTACAAGACTACTTACTACCCTTTACCTAGTTAAACACAACCTAAGAGACTTGAAGCACTCATTCTTGTCGACACACACGCCGTTCATCTTCTTCATGGTTGATCTTCACGCCTTGATGCCTCTCAAGACGAATCACTAAGATGGGAAAAGAACTTGACGCTCAGAAGCACAACTTGCAGCACATACAGAATAGAGACGCTTCTAAAAAGATGATCTCTCAATAATAATGCTAGGGCTTTGATATGGCGAGAGGTATTTTCTTCAAGGACGAGATGCTCCTTATATAAATATTGAGGATATAGACCTTTTCGCTCTAGATTCGAAAGGATATTATGGCATACGCTGTAGATCCGAAAAATCAAAATTTTTTTATTCGCGACAGCCGACCCAGCCGACTGATCGGATACCCTATCCGACCGATCGGGCTTGGTGTCCGACCGATCGGATATCTCAACCGACTAATTGGTCTTCAATTACGTCTACAGGTGTTTGTATGCAAGAAATTCGTCCGCTCGCCCGTGTAATCCGACCAGTCGGTCAGATAGATTACCTGCATTCATTCATTAGAGTGGAAGACCTTTATTTGTGAGTGGTGTAGAGGCTTCAGTCCTTCTAAAAAGGAAAATTACAGCTCTTAAAACTCAAGTTTTGTCCATCTCATGAATTTGCCAACATTGCTTGCCTTTCAAAATTGTTAAAGGCATTCCGCATTTTGCCAACGAACCAAGTAATTGTTATCCTGAGACATTGGTTGTTCGATGAGGCATGAACCAAAACCATTGATAATGGACATAGTTAGGGGAAAACGAACAAGGCAAGTGGCCGCGACAATGTACATGGTCCCCTGTTTCATCCACATTGTAACGGACAAATCAAGGCAAAATGAGCTTGGATTTAAACAAACAGAATCTTATAAAAACAAGTAATTACCTATTAATTTGATCTTGAGGGGCCGTTTGAAAATTCTAAAAATAAGTTCTTATTTTATTATCTAAAGTTTATATACATATTAGAGCATTGGTAAACCTTTAATTGTATTTTCTATTTTAGAGATTGTTTACATATTTAAGCTTATGCTTTTATATTAAAACTAAGCTAATGGGAGCCCCACTTATTTTATTTGAGCATTTTTAGCTGAAGCAGGTGGACAATGAAAATTTTACAAATGTTCAGGCCTTAGGGTGAGTGACTATTTAAAATTTCAAAATTATGCAAATGGTAGGTTCTTCCTTGTAAAAATTTAAAAGGTGGGCCTCATTTACCACAATCCCTAAGGTGGGGCCACACTAGTTCATGGAATAAGGACTTTTTTTATAATTTGACCAGACAGACTAATTTGAAATTAGAGCTTTGATTTTATACCCTAATCTAATTGTCTTTTATTAATTACACTACAGTTTCCAACAGCCCCTAACTGTCTTGACTTGAACCTGAGAGCCCCATTTTCTGAGCAAATTTAAAACTTGTCCCTCGTTGTGTATGGGATGGTTTTGAAGAGGCATTTTTTCCTAACCTATTCATAGTGCTGGGTTCGCATTAGTCTGTGATTGGGCCATATCCATAATAACTTACATGGTTACATGTGAAACTTTTCAGTATTGTTGCATACCCTCTGTCTGACCCAAGTTTTGCAGCAAATAGACCTGATTCTATCAGAGTCTTGGCTTAGTTGGCCATTATGTAAGTGCCAATCAGCTAATCCTTTAGCTCACAGTGAAAGTGGGTCTGAATCTCCAACGCCAGATCCTTAGCACATTATGTTGTTGAGGAATAACAACTTTTAGTAGGGCTCACTTGTTATAAAAAGAGTATAAATGTATAAACATATAAATAATTAAATTAGCACCTCTACATTACGCACGATTCGGGGTATATACAGCTTCTACTAATTTCCAAAATATTGGATATGTGGCAAAATATCTATATTTTTTCTAATAATAATTTAAAAAGCAGTCAAGAGCTTACAAGGGGGTTTGTTTTTTTTTTTTTCTTTCTGCCACCATTAGCCATGGATTATTCCATCTAATGACAAAAATTAAAACAATTTATTTGCGCTTGTACTTTTTTTCTATATGATAAAAATTTTGAATGAATTATGGGATATCACATTAAACTGCATTGGTACTTGGTAGTCAATGCAACCTTTTCTTTTATACTTTAGAAGCGGTTTGATGTAATATCGGATAAAATTTTGTTATATCAGAGAAAAGCATAAGTACAAAAATAGTTGGGGATATTAAAAAAGAGTTTTTTGGGTAAATACTATGTAACATCCCTAACTTTCAGGATTTAATTAGTTTTAGTCAATTGTTTGTTAGTTAATTAAGTGCATTTAGAAGCTAAGTGGGTTCGAATTAATTTTAGGTTCGTGTGTGCAAAGTCTCGTCAGATTCCAAGTTCGGTTGGGCCCAGTAGGAGGTAGCTTGCAAGTTTAGCGAGTTTGGAAGCCTTTTTCATGGTTTTTTGAATTGTAAGGTTTCGAGCTTATTAAGTAGCTCTACTAATCCTATTAACGTTGTCCTTATACCAAGACTGTCTCGGACCCGACCCATCTTAGATATCTTATTTTCTAAAATTAATCCTTTTTATGAAAAATATAAAAAAAATATTCATTAAAATAAGCCAAAGTTTCAATTCTTCCAAACTATGCCAAAATGGTTTCATTGGAAGGCTAATTTTATTTCATAAACATTGGCGCTTGCGGTCAATCAATCAATCCTACGGTCTTTAAAGTTACAACCAAATCAGGTTTTTAACCGAACTTATAATTGTGGGCCCACATTTATACTTTTAAAACAAAAAATCCCTCTCTCTCTCCTCTCCCTCACCTTATCCCTCCCCCCATCCACTCTTTCCACTACTGGAAACGAAATCCAGCCACCACCCACCTTCTCATTTCGTCTTCCCTCATTTTCTTTATTATTTCCTTCTTCCTCCCTTGCTGCTGCCGCCGGAACACGATCCCGTCGCCGTCGCCGGAGCTCCCTCTTCTCCCTTCATCTTCCTCCTCAAGCTCCTAGCTTTCCAAAGGCACCTCCCTCATGCATTCTCTCCATTTCCCAAGCCCTAGGTGAGCTATTCTTCACCCATTAGCTAGGTCATTTGGGTTCTTTTGTTTAGAATGTGTTTGGGCAGCTCCGTAGCCCCCTTTTTCTTCCTTTTGTCTGTTTAATTTCAGTTGGGTGTGGTTTTGTCCGATTTGAGCTTCGGGCAGCATGTTAGTTAGCTAGGGCTTTCTCCCCATTTTCCATTTCTTCATCTAAGGCAGGTGGGATAGCGTATCCATTGTTGATATGTTGATTTCAATCTTGATTCTAGCATTTCATGATTTATGGATTTGGTTTTGCCCATTTTGAATGACAATGGAATTAATGCTAGAATTAGGAAATGGATGAATTGTATGGTTTATGTGGATGTATTGTGGATGGAATGGGGGGGCTAAACCCTATTTGACCAGGGATTGATTGTGGGACGCTCTATTTGACCCGGATGACGTGGACCACCTTAGTTACACTAAGTAAGAGTGATTTTTGGGCAAAATGCACTCTTATGGGACACGTGGTTTGAGTACGGTGCACAACATACATGGAACCCGATTGATGTGGATATTGGACCTGTGCACCCGTGTTTGTTTGATAGGATGTGCAACCTCTCATCACTTGTGATTCTAGTAGAATTGTCGGGTGCTCTAATTGTGCACTCGTGTTTGTTTGATAGGACGTGCAACTTCTCATCACTCGTGGTTCAAGTAGAATTGTCGTGTGCACTAATTGCCATCATGAATTAGGAGGATTGGATTGAAACTTCTCCTCGGACTTTGGGCATGCATTGTTCATATCGTATGTGTGCATTTCTTAGAGGTGACACCCTCTTGCATTAATTGGACCTTGTTGTGGTTTGGCGAGTGGTGTGATGCTCCAAGAGGACTACTCGGTGTGTGCGTACCTTGTGTGGAACCGAACGATGAACGTGAGTAGTTTCCTCAATTAGTGGACTGTTTGTACGGGAACGCTAACCTTTCACTTGACTTTCGACTTGTTGTGCGTCGAATACCACTAAGCTGTTAGTCCAACACAGGAGGGGCACCTCTATGTGGGGATCTGGGTCTTTTGGATGACTGCGCAGCTCGGTATTGGTATGGCTGTGCCCTATTGCTTTGGATAGGATGCGTATCATCGGAAGACGGACCGACCACCTGTATTTGGACAGAGTCTTGGACTCTATAATTTGGATGAGATGTGTGACATTCGAAGACGGAATGATCCACCGTATTTGGACAAGATGTGTGTCATTCGAAGACGGGCTGCACCTCGTAGATTGGATAGGCGTATTCTAGAAATTCAACTCATGTGGGTTGTTCACTTATGTAGCATTAGATAGGGTGCTTCATTTCTTTCTTACTTCACTATTGCTTTACCGTACATCGTTTGGTGTACTCATTCTCATGATCATCCTTGTCTTTACTTGCTTTCCTATATTGCATGTTATTATGGATGATGTTTACCTATTTGCCATGACTTTTGTAGTCTGATGATGCTGTCCTTGATGCATAGGTACCAAGTATGTTTACCTTAGAGGCTTCGTAGGAGATACATCAAGTGGCTGAACCGAATGTTGTTGAGAACCGGTGATGTGCAGATGGCATCTTCTGATGCGTCGTGACCGGCGCATGAGCAACTTCATAATCGTAAGGATAGTAGTTTATATATTTCTGTTGGCCTAGGTTTTTAGTTGTGGACATTTAATTAATATATCCTTTTTAATTGTTTACTTTAACTTTAGAAATTGATCTACATGCTTACTCTGAAATGTTTATTCTACCCTCTGTATCGATCAAGTCTTCCGCTCTATTAATTGGTGAAGTAACTAATATTGAGACTCACTGCAGACTACAATCCATGACGGGACTGTGATTGGGAGTCACGGGTTGTTTTAAACACAAATGGTTTGATGTTTATTATTGAGAACAAAATTTTAAATTGACCCCTAATCTCATGTAACCCTGGTTTAAGAAATGGGGGCGTGACATGCCCCCTAAGGTTTTAAATATTTGTAAATAGGCCACCGTGGTTTCAACATTTGTAAATAGGCTCCTACTTTGGCATTTTCACACCTTTCTTATCCGCAAGTAAGTGGAGTGACAAGAAAGAGAAGAGGCCATGGTTTTTGTTGATCTTGACACTTTTTTCCATATCTTTATTTATCACTAAGCAAATCATTTCTGTTCATATGATTTTCTTTTTTACTTTTTTCACTTTAACTTTTTTTTTTCAACTAAGCCCACAAAGTTCTCCATGATAGGCGGCCGATGACATCCTCTCTTTTAACATTAAGATAAAAATCTTTATTTTTATTTAATTTACATTGTTAGTTTTTCTAAAATCTTAGTGCCTCTTTGATATTCGTTATTATTATTATTATTATTTGGCATAGGTCTCGTGGGAACGGAGACTAAAAATAGATTTGGATGTTACTCTCACAATCTCTCTTTGCATAATGGTTTTAAAGGCTAGGAAGGTGCACATCGTGAATTTTAAAAATTTATGTTGGCCATCTCTTTGCAAAATAGTTCTCGTAAATTCGTGTCTTTACAGTTTAATCTTGTATCGATTATCTCCAATTTCAAACATTTGAAAACGTATTTTAAAGAGCCTTTTTTTTTCTAAAAGGAAAAAAATGCATTTATAGGGTAGACAATAATTTGAAAAAAATAGTTTTAAGGGGTCATACTCTTGAGCAATTAGATGAATATCTGCTAAAATGGTTTTAAATAAAATTAATTCAAAACATAGTTTGCGCTTGTATTGATGATAGGGAATAGCCTAAAGACATCAATCAAAATTGAAAAAAAAACAATAGATAAATAGGTGACATATTTATAGGATTGAGGGAATTCAATAGATCTATTATTCAACCCACATTGAGGGCTTATATTAATAAATATTTGAAACCTTAGTAGGGGTATATACAAAAATAGTTGTAAGGGCAAAAGTGCTATTTTGGTCAAAATTGAGCAAAATCCTCATGGTGGTTGCTCATTACCATTAAATCCACATGTTTTGGGATATGACTTATGAGAAGTATTAAAATGTCAAAGTAGGGGATTATTTAAAAATACTAAAATCAAAGGAACCTATTTACAAATATTAAAACATTAGGGGATATATGAAAAAAAAAACCTCATAAAAAAAGAGGAAGAATGTAAAGTTAGGAGGAGAGAGAAGATAGAAGAGGGAACCCCAATCCGTTTAAAACACCACTCGGCAGAGAACGGAAATAGGAAGAAAGGACAGGAGAGAGGAAGAAAGGTAGGAACAACCCTTTGTTTCTCTGACTTCCTTTTTTAGATTTCAAATGACGGCTGAAAGATCTCTAGATGAGGCGTCTCAACTGCTTCTGCTTGTTTGAGCCTGGGCTTCACTGATATCGCCTGAGCTTTAAACAGGTTAATGTGTAATTTTTTTTTTGTTGCAATTATTAGGTGGCTTTTCGCCCTACCTTTCTTCAATTGGGTTTTAGGGTTTTTTTTAATTTTTTTATACTCTATATGTTTTAAAGCGTCATCATACTTTTACTTTTGGGAGATCCCTGTTAGACATGAAGCTTATCACATTGGATATTCTTACATGAGATATTTAGTATGAGCTACAGGGAATAGCATCCTCTGGCAAAGATGGGGTGTCCATTCACTAGGAATGACTATTATGCAAAAATGAGGTCCCCCAAGGTGCCAGAAGTCTAAAACTTCAATTGCAGTATGTTCGACTTTGTCACTAAGTACACAAAAGAGCACAATTTACTCCTGTTTCTGATCAATCAGAAACAAAACAGCCCGCAACAGGAATGAGCAGCCAAGGAGGAGATAACTGGTGAGCAGCTGTAGCTAGAGGGACATGACTGTAACAGGGCATGTTGGGTCTAAAGAAGTTAATGGAGGTTTATCAAAATGGTGGTCCCCTGGTTGATAGTTGATACTAACAAAGCAAGACCCATAGCAAGGCTTTTCCTTAAAGCCTTTATAACTTGTAAAAGAATTTGCTCTCGAGTAGCAATCTATCATAAAATTTCCATGCGAGAGCTCGGATTTATTTAAGACAAAATCACCCTTAATATAGCAGGTTATAGAGTGAGCCCCTACATAGTTAAAACCCATACAAACGTCCAACCCTGAGGTCAGCTTTCGCAGATTTTAGATGGCTGGAGGCCTCAATAATGATGATGAAGATGATGAATTGAAGCAAGCCCATTCCATGTTACTGGCTGCTACTTATATATAGGCTCAACTAGATATAAGATTGTAGAGCTTACAGCTGAGTGTGTCTCTGGAAAGTGGTGGCATTGGTGATGCAGTCTAGGGCCCAGCCCCTCTGAGCCCCTCTTTCAATTAGATTAGGATTCTTATTATTATTAGAAAAGTTTCTATTTTTAACCTAGGGTTTTCTTGCTTATTAAGTTTGTTTTCCTATATATATGGCTTTGTAGAGAAGAACTTCAGAGATTTTGATTGATTAATAGATTTGGGTTTTTCCCGGAGGTGTTTCCTCGTGTGGTTTGAAGTCTTTGTGACTGTCGAAGTGTCGTTGGACACGTGCTTAGGCACCTCCACGCAGCCCTAGCCCTTGGGCTGCATCAGATTGGTATCAGAGCCCGTCGATCGGCGCGTGCTACCCTCTGTCGTTCCCCCCTTCTGTCGTTCTTCCCTTCCCGACCCCAGTCTGTCATCACCCTGCACCCCAGACTGTCCTCACCCTGCACCCGAAAACTGTCACCCACATCTTCCCCGTCTCCCCATCTTCCCGACTACCCCCATCCGTTAACCCTCCTCCGGCACCGACACAGATCCACTTCCCAAAAAAAAAAAAAAAAAAAAAAAAAAAAGAGCACAAGCAGCGCCGTGAGAGAGAGAGACAGAGAGAGAGCAGTGTACAGAGAGACAGAGAGAGATCAGCGTACCTGGATCTCGCTCTGCAACCACAACCCGCTGCCGTTTGCCCTCATCGCCGCCATCAGTCGTCGCCGTACGCTGTCGTCGTCGCTGCAAGTCGCCGTTGCAAGGG
This sequence comes from Sextonia rubra, assembly GCA_037013555.1. Classification (NCBI taxonomy): domain Eukaryota; kingdom Viridiplantae; phylum Streptophyta; class Magnoliopsida; order Laurales; family Lauraceae; genus Sextonia; species Sextonia rubra. The sequence goes on along the minus strand of JASUAD010000003.1, from coordinate 6,677,389 downwards.
CCTTCTTCTGTCTGCTACTGCCTGCAGTCGTCGCCCCTGCACCGGGACTCCACCCCTCGCTGCTACTGCCTGCAGTCGTCGCCACCCACGGTCGTGCCGTTCGCTGTTCTCCACGACGATCGCCACCGCCATCGTCACCGCCTTCGCAGCACCATCGGCGCCATCTCTATCATCTCACCGATTGGAACTCTCCATCATCTCATCGTGGCAGCCTCTGTTTGAATCACCTAGGGCAAACGACGCCTTCTCATCTCCATAAACGCAGAAACGCAGACGCCTTATTATCTCCCTTTTCTTGTCACGCAGAACGAGACGGGAAACTCTGCATTGGGCCCGAGTTCCATCCGGATGCGCTTCGGCTGTTTTTAGGTGGGTTGGCCCATATACTGACTGGCCCACAAACGAAAGTCTTCTCAAAGCTTCTGCTGAATTCCAATCTATCCTTTTGACGAATAGATCTGCACATCAGGTCAGTCAAATTTCAATTTTGCATTAAAAAAAAAATGCCTCCAAAGAAGCAAGTGGATGCTGAATCTTCATCTTCTTCACTTGAAGATTTGGCGAGTGCCATTAGAGAATTATCTGCAAAAGTTGATGGCATGCACACCACCCTGCACCAATTGGATATTCGAGTGACAAATTTGGAAAATCATCAACGTGTGCATCCCCACCGTGAAGATGGTGCACATATTCGGAATCCACGGGATCCACCAGTCAACAATCCTGATCGAGAATTCGGGATAAAAATTGTGATTCCTGAATATGATGGAAAATTATAGCCCGCTGAATTTATGGATTGGTTAGTGTGCGTGGAAAATATTTTCGCACATAAGCCAATGACTGAGCACAATAAAGTCACACTAATTGCCACTAGATTTCGTAATTATGCTGCAACTTGGTGGGCTGAATTGCAAAGAAAACGGAGGAATCAGAACATGGACCCTGTTGATACATGGACTGAGATGAAAAATATTTTGAAACAAAAATTCCTCCCTGTCAACTATGCGAGAGATCTCCGTTCCAGTTTTCAAAACTTGAAACAACGGTCCAAGTCAGTTGTTGAATATTCTGAGGAATTTTTAACTCTGCAAGCTCGTTGTGGTTTGAATGAAGATGATGATGTGGTAGTTGATAGATTTTTCAATGGATTGAGACTAGACATTCAGCATATCCTTGCCTTCCAACATTTTGATAATGTCGATGAACTCATCCAACATGCTGTCAAGGCTGAGGGAATTGCAAATCATCAAGTAAAAAAATCCAAATGGGCTCAGCCAAAGAATTCCCCTTTACAAGAAGCTAAATCCAATGGACAGATTTTTGCTAGGACTGAAGGTCAAAATAAGATAGTTTGTTTTCATTGTCACCAGCACGGGCATCGCGCCGCAGATTGTCCAAAGCGCATACATCTAATTGAGATTGAAGGTGCTGATAACAATATCCAAGCTGATATTGACACTGATCCTAAGGATATTGACAATTCCAAGGATATTGACACTGCGGACATTGACTTCACTGATGCAGAGCCCCCAGATGATGCTCTTATTGTCCTCAAGGATGCTTCACCTACTGTTGAGCATAAGTGGTTGCGCAAGAATATTTTCTGTTCCACAGGAATGATTCAGGGACAAAACTGCACAGTTGTTATTGACAGTGGAAGTTGTGAAAATCTCATCTCCCAGGCTCTTGTTGATCGCCTTTAATTGAAAGTTTATAAGCATAACCGTCCTTATTTTGTCAAGTGGCTAATGAATGGTGATCGAGCGCATGTTCGACATACTTGCAAAGTTACTTTTGCTATTGGTGAGACTTACACAGATACAATCCAGTGTGATGTGCTACCTATGGATAGTGGTGATATCTTATTGGGCCGTCCTTGGATGTATGATAAAAATGGAACTCATGGTATGCGCGACAACACCTATACATTCATGCATGGTGGACAGCAAGTTACGCTTCATCCTGAGAAACCACAACCGCCAAAGAAGAATTCCTGGAAAGCTGCCACAAGGGATGTCCTTCATGTTCAACACATTTACACTGGCAATCCGAAGCAGCATCGAGTTCGAGGACGAACTCTTCTTTCAACCCGGGGAGGATGATGCAGTCTAGGGCCCAGCCCCTCTGAGCCCCTCTTTCAATTAGATTAGGATTCTTATTATTATTATTAGAAAAGTTTCTATTTTTAGCCTAGGGTTTTCTTGCTTATTAAGTTTGTTTTCCTATATATATGGCTTTGTAGAGAAGAACTTCAGAGATTTTGATTGATTAATAGATTTGGGTTTTTCCCGGAGGTGTTTCCTCGTGTGGTTTGAAGTCTTTGTGACCGTCGAAGTGTCGTTGGACACGTGCTTAGGCACCTCCACGCAGCCCTAGCCCTTGGGCTGCATCAATTGGTCCTTGAGAGGAAATACTACTGCAAATTATTTAGCTTTAAGAATGTGTGAGAAAATTATAACCTAACCAAAGCAGCCATGTTTTGCAAAGAACACTGACCAAAGTAGGCATCATAGAGCATAATTTTTTGCCTTTTCTGTCTCAGATCTTTCCAGTATGAATATGTTGCCTCACAAAACTCAATATATCAAACCACAAAATCAAGGAGAGGCACTACTACGCAGAGAACCCTTGGCATAACAATAAAACAGCGATGAAAAAGTTGAAGGATGTGGTATTTCAAGCCAGCTCTCTGGATTGAAAATGGCCAGCAACATGTTCTTTTGAAATACGTTCAACAGCTTTATTGCTAGCACAGAATTTAGAGGATAGGACAAGTAGAAGCATCAGAAACTTCAAAAAGATTTGGTGTCAACATCAAACTGAAACACTATAAAGAACAGGAACCACCACACGGTATACATGTGTCATGGTGATGGGATCTGTTGACCCAGTAGGTCATCAGGTGGTGGAGCACAAAAGTTGCAGTGATCATAATTTGGGCCGTTACAATTTGGTTGTTACATAATCATCCAATCAATCTGAAATATTCACTGATTGAATTTGGGCCATTACACTTTGGTTGTTACATAATTTGGACAGTTACACTGCGGTTGTTTCAAGGTGGAACCCTAAAAGTTGTTGTGATCAGATTATCCGAACCATCCAAAAATAGAAAACTTAACTTAAAATAGAAAACACATGAAAAAATGAATTGGCAGAAGCCCAAATTTGACACTCATCAAACTATTACTCCCTGTTGGATTTAAATCAAACTAAATGATGTCCTCTAAAACATTGAAACTTAAGGGCCATAGATTAAAGGGATAGGAGGATCTAAGATCTTTTGATCCCCCACCTCACCCATGATTGGCATGGCCCTACATGGGCCCACAAGGGCATGCTCATGAATGGTGCTCAGCGGAGGATTGCCATACCAAAAGTGAAAAATATATATATATGGTGAAGGCGACCATACTAACAAACCCAATAATTATTATCTGTATTTCATATAACCCACCTATTGTAAGTAATTAATCATCAGATGAAATCATTTTCTTTCATTTTTCTATTTTCTTTCTGTTCTCACCTTGCCTGATCTTATTCTCACCTTGCCTAATCTTATCTTTGGTTTTGATAATAATCTTAGGCATGATGGCAGTTGCTTTGTCGTCCACTCCGATGACAGGAGCTGCTTCTGTTGTTGCTGGTACTGTCAGTGCCTTTGGCCCACATCGTCATCTTTCACTCCTTCCCCCTACCCATCTGAGCTTATCCTTTACTTCTAATTCGATAACCATCAGGTCCAATTTCCTCAAACTTAAAACCCCAACTCCCTCTCCTCACCTCTTCTTCCCTCTCAATCCCCTCTCCCCAACTTACCCTTACAAATGCCTCGTTGCAATGGCAGGCAATGAAAATGAAGAACAAAGCAATGAAGAAGTTGAAATTGAAGACGAAGGTGGTGAAAATGAACATGAAGAAGAGAGGAGGAGGCTGTATGTGGGAAATCTTCCTTACTCAATGACTCAGTCTGACCTTGCTGATGTCTTCCAGGAGGCTGGCAGAGTCGATGCTGTTGAGGTAAACATGAATGGTTGCTCCACTATCATTTCTTCTTCCAATTGAACAAAATCATGTCATTGAACTACTGTGAAGGAAAGGAGATGAATATATGCAAAAGACAGCTGACAGCTGTCGTATTTCTTGTGTTCTAGTTAGTACTGATAAGAAGATGAATTGTAGATCTTTTGGCCTGTATTTTCAGGTTGTTTATGATCGGGTGACAGATCGGAGTCGAGGATTTGCATTTGTGACAATGGGTAGTGTCGAAGAAGCCAAAGAAGCGATTCAAATGTTTGATGGATCTGTAAGTTGTACTGAAGACTATAATGATAATTTGTTTTGGACACTTAATGTAATTGAAATTCAATGGCGTTATTGATGTTGTTGGTGTGGTTAGCAAATTGGGGGCAGAACAGCAAAGGTGAACTTCCCAGAAGTTCCAAGGGGAGGTGAAAGAGAGGTCATGGGCCCGAGGATTCGCAGGAGCCACCGATGGTTTATTGACAGCCCCTACAAAATCTATGTAGGGAACCTTGGTTGGAGCCTTTCCTCTGAGGCCCTGAAGGAGGCATTCCAAGACCAGCCTGGGTTGCTAAGTGCAAAGGTGATCTATGAGAGGGACTCCGGACGATCCAGGGGATTTGGGTTTGTCTCCTTTGCCTCGGCTGAAGATGCAGAGTCTGCTTTGAATGCTATGAATGGAGTGGTAAGCTGCTAAAGTTGGTTTGGCCATTGAATTTTCAAATGTTAATTACATCATACTACTGCTTGGTTTATAATACGGACTCATGCTTGTACGTAGGAGGTGGAAGGGAGACCCCTGCGACTGAATCTAGCTGCACAAAGAGAAGGAACCATTGTGGCTTCATCACCAGCATCACCCCGCATGCAGGAAGCTGTAATAGATCCTGTTAGCAATGCAGTGCAATCCAGCCTTGGTTATTGAATGTGAAGAGAATGAAAAGATCCATCTCACCGTAGATTTTCATGTTTGTCATTATCACATTTGTTATGAGCTGTGGTATTTGGTCAAATGCTGTTGGAATGTGATTTTCCAGTGTATCTGTAGGTGCTGTTTTTAGGGGGTTGTTGGGTGGTGTTGTTGACGGTGCCCTTTTTTGGTTTAATGCCCCTGATCTTGTTCAACGTAGTAGATGTGATCAGATGTCTATAGATATTTGAAATAGGTTTGAAATAAACCCGTTAAAGTTGAGAAAAACGTGTGCAAACACCTTTTCCTCACTAGAAGGCTGCGTAGCCTTGCCTAAGGAAGTGTTACCTTGCCCGAGGACTAGCGGTTTCTCTTGTCTAAGGGCTCCACCACCTCTCTCAACCTCTACTGAGGGGGGTCCTAGCCTTCTATATATACATACATACTTTAAGCTATTTTGTTTTTCAAATTAATATTTTTGTTTTTTATTTTATACTAGTTCATCACTAATTCTGTAGTGTTTGCTAAAACGTTTTCATTGCTTCCATTTTGTTCATAATTTTAAAAAATTAAAACTCACATTTCACATCTATTTTAATGATTTTTTTCAAACATAAGCAAATCCTATTCCCTTGGGTTTTCTTTACGTTTCATATTATAATCATAGTTAGCAATTTCTTTGAAATGAATAAGAACTACTTTTTCTCATACTAGGTTCGAAGTTTAAATGCGCTCGCTGTGAAAATGCACCCGTTGTCTTTTGGCACTTTTCATACAAATTTGCATGGATCAGTCAACTTAACCATGACCAAGTGAAGTCGAGTCACCCTAAAACTAGTCATTTCATGTTTGTGCAGAATAATTTTCTTTTGGCATTGTATTTCTATGACAATTTTATTTCTGCAAAAATTGAAAATTAAAAACTTAAATTTTATGGTTTAAATATTTTATTATTCAGTGGAACTCTTTTCAAAAATCTCAAAAATTGCTTTTACCTCATAAGATAAATGAACAGAAGACTTCAACACAATACAATGAATAATTGTTGCTCAATAAAAGCAGTTTTCATGTTTTGCCAAAAAAAAGAAAAACTATGCGAGGATGAACAAAACATCTACCAAATTAATTTCCTTTTTTAGCTCTCCGTGTCAACTCATCTAACCTTTTTGGTTTTCTAATGGTGGATGCTTGGGTAGGACTAATTCCTTTTGACTCACGGGGAGTTGGGTAAATCACCTGTGGCTCAATTTTGAACTCATCTAAAGGTATGTTTGAATAATGCTATGTGGCAGTTGTTTCCGTTTAGGGGGGGTAGGTGTCGAATCTCCAGATCGTGTTGAAAGATGAGCCAAGCAAGACGAAAACGAGCCCTTTCGTTCATTTCACCAAACACTCTTGCAAGGCGCCAGATTTTTGGCACCTTATTGAGACTAGTTTTCCATCGAAAACAAGTCATATCTATTTGTATTAGTTGACTTCGTAGATGATGGACTCCAACTCAAGTTATAATAAGATAAGAAAGAAAAGTTGAAATAGACTTTCTCAATATGAGTTTGAATCTTAAAAGGATTAACACATCCTCTTTTTATCCAAATACACTCCTTTGTAAAGGGTGTATATCTGTGTTGGGACTACCCATGAGTGGGTCCCATCACAAATGCCAACAAGAAATAAATCCTAAGTGCTTATTTCTTTGTAAGAATCTATGGAATTTAAGATATTAGAATTTTGAGATGTTATTGAAATCTGACATTTTTCAATTTAAGATACTAGGTTTACATTAGGAATTAATTTTAAGCCCTTAACTCTTTGCATTAATTATGGATGAGATAACTGTGCATATTCAAGAAAAAGTACCATAGTGTATGTTGTTTGTAGATGATATAGTATTGGTGGATGAATCAAGAGATGGTGTAAATGCAAAGCTTGAGAGATGGCGGAGAGCATTAGAATCTAGATGCTTTAAAATAAGTTGTACAAAGACAGAATATATGGATTACAACTTCAGTAAACATATATAAAGTGTTGAAAATACTTTCAAAATTGAAACCCATGCGATACCACGTAGAAATTCTTTTTGGTACTTAGGCTCTATGATTAGTAAGGATGGGGACATTGACGAAGATGTGGAGCATAGGATAAAAGCTGGATGGCTGAAGTGAAGACTAGCTTTGGGAGTGCTTTGTAATAGAAGAATGCCAACGAAATTGAAAGGCAAATCTTACAAGATAGTGGTTAGAGCAGCTATAACATATGGAGCAGAATGTTGGCCAATTAAGAAAACACATATTCATAAGATGGATGTAGTGAAAATGAGAATGCTTAGGTGGATGTATGGTAAAATTAGGAAAGATAAAATTAGAAATGAGCGCTTTAAAGAACATTTAGGGGTAGCACCAATAGGGGATAAGATTAGAAAAACCCGTTTAAGATGGTTTGGGTATGTTGAGCGTAGGCCAGTAATGGCACCGGTGAGAAAAAGTTTAGATATACAGGTGGAGGGCCCATCAAGAGGTAGGGGCAGCCCGAAGAAAACATAGATGAAAGTTATTAATTCAGATTTGAAGAAGTTTCACTTATCGAAAGATTTAGCTCAAAATATAACAGAATGGAGAAATAGAATTCATGTAGCCGACCCCAATATGGTTGGGATAAGGCTTTTGATAATGATGATGATGATGATGATGATTGAAATATGACATTTTTGAATTTACTATTTCTTTCATGCTAGAATTCTAGCCTAGGAATTGTGGGTAGAACCCATTTCTTCTTCTCAATCCATCAAACTTCCCAAAAAAATAGATATGTAGGGAGGAAGAAAAAAAAGATAGAAAGAGGTAAGTAGATGAGAGGAGTGCATAGGAATAAGAGGATCAAACTTGATTTTCTTGCTATGGCTTTGAGGAGAAGGTACCCTTTTACCAGTGAGAGAGCCGGAGTTCTCCCAAATCCTCGCAAAATGCTTGAATTCTAAAATGTTAGAGGAAGGGCTAGCAATTTGAGAATTGCACTTTTTTGGAATTCCAAAATGCTACTTGCCTCAAATGTTGGGAACTCCAGTAAATAAAAATGGAATTTCTAACCGGAATTCAGGCTGTCTGCGAATTTCTGAATTCTAGTAAAAAATTCCATGTTCATTGATTGGAATTTCCAATATTTGAGGCAAGTAGTATTTTGGAATTCCAAAAAAGTGGAATTCCTAACTTGCTAGCCCTTACTCTAGCATGTACAAAACAGGCGTCTTCTTTGTAACTCTGGGCATTCGCTCTCCCCAGCAGTCAAATGTCATCTTTTCCTCTACGTGACAATACTAAAATTAGGTCCGATCATCTTCTCCCTTTGCACTCCTTTCATAAATCTAATTTTTTTCCCCATCTTGATAATTTTTTTTCCTTGAGTGTTTTGATGGAAAGGGGAAAAAGGGGTTTTTGAGGGTTTCAATTGAATGGAAAGTTAGCTTCCATTCTCCTCCCTCACTCATACACAAGCAAGATTCACCATCGGTCACAAATTGATCCAAAATCAAAATCAAGGTTGTTAGATGTTCCTAAGTAGAACATGCCTAATGAGTGGGTCAGATCTAATACAAGTGTCCCCTGTATACACTATTTTGTGAGTGAGGTGGGAGCCAAACTGAGATCCTAATGAAGTTCAGATCTATAACAATTATAATTAATCAAATAATGTTCAAAAGAAGTCTGAGTGCCTCATGCCAAATTTTTTTTGTTCCAACAATTGACCCATGACAAAGTTTTTGCAGTCATTGGTAAATTTGTTTAGCTCATCTAACTACCTATATTTCTAATGTCATGTTTCCCGGGGTATAAATTTGACAACAGATATTGCAAAAAGAGGTGATTTTTGCATTGTCATTGGAAATTAGTTTAACCCATCAAATTACCTATATTTGTCACTCTATATTCCCATTGTATAAATAATAAAAGACCAAAAAAACGATGATTTCTGCATTCGTTTGCTTTCCCTCCCACCCCTGTTCTCTTAATTTAGCAGCCCCCATATATTTATAAAATATTATATGAATGACAATTTTAGCCTTATATATATAAACAATTAATGCATAAACATGTAAAATCCCACTTAGAGATTCAAATCATGAAACATAGAATTTGCGGAATTCAGGTTGCATGAAATACTCTAGTAAAAATTCTAACATAAAAAAATAAAATAAAATAAGAAATTCAAATATGCCAGAGTTCCAACTGCATATCAAATTCTGCATTAGAAAGAAGACTTAGCTAAATCTGACCAATTTTCAAACTGTGCAATAACTTTTTTTTTTTTTTTTGGGTGTAAGGAGGGAAGCCGCCGGCCCCCTTGCGGTTGATAATTGGAAAAATTTCGGATACAAACAATCATCCACAAGCTAAATATATCAAGTAAGTCCTTAGATAGGTTCAATTTAAGAACCTCAAGGCCATTCCATGACTTTTTCATCACTCGAACATTTTAAGTGTGAGTAACTCATAAATAACTTTCCTCTTACACTACCTAATTTAGTTGGGCCCACATTTAGTTCAGAGAAAGTCGGTCCCAACCTTGCCCACTTCATCTCAAACCCTAATTCCTAACCGCAACCTCTTACCGTATGAAATCCTTACCGTCCAACCTACGAAACCCCAATCCCAAACCTACCACGGTGGTCTTCGACTCCGTCAAGGAACCTCCAACCACTGGAAGTTTGTTATCCACGTGGCTCAATCTGATTGGCTGCAGTTCCTCTATAAATAAGGCGGACCTGTATCCCCACTTGACATCATTGTATCTCCTCCTCTTCCTAGGGTTTTCTTATTTTCTCTATTCGAAGCCTTTTAAGATTTCTTACAACGTTTGCAAGGTATGGATCTCTCTAAACTTTGATTGGTTTTCTGTGAAATCTTTGGCTCTAGATCTGTTGCTCTTCGTTTGTTGGTTCTTAGGTTTTGATTTTGATCTTCTTTTTGTTGTTGGTGAAAGGTAAGTTCTTGATCTAAAGAATTGTAGATCTGTGTACTGATTTTCTGTTGACCTTGAAAAGGCTCGTGTTTGTTTTTAGATCCTTGTTTTGATCTTGTCTTTAAGGTGAAAGGTTGAATGTTTTGCTGTTTGAGGAATTTTTTTCTTTTTTTTTTTTGTCTCTGAAGTTTTGTAGATCTGTGCCTTGGTTTGATGACAGATAAAGGGCATAGGTTTTCTAGATCTGATTCTTGAAGGATTTTGTCATTCTTTTTCCTTGAAGGAATTGTGTTTTGATCATGTTTTCTTTGTAGAAGGTTGGGTTCTTTTGCTTTTGAATGGATTTTGTTTTGTCTTGTTAGGTTTTGTTGATCTGTGCGATTTTGCTTTGTTGATTTCTATACCTTGATTTGTTTTTAATCATGCCTATTGGTCTGGTTTTCTTGTTGAAATTGTCTTCCTTTGTTGGTTTTTTAGTTTTATTGTTTGAAGGGCTGAATCCTTCTTCCTTTTGGGTCTGGGTGATTTTGTCTTCTGACTTGTGAAGTAGTATTCTTGTGGTGTCAAGGGTTTTCTTGTATTTATATATTCCCTGACCTTTTTGGGAAAAGGGGTTTGAATTTCTGGGTGTATGTTTGGAATATTGTATTATTTGATCTATGCCCTTCAGCAATTGATACATCCATGCCTTCTGTGCTTCTAATAATCAAGTATGTATTCTGGTTTTTAGATCTTGAATGAAGCTTTAGCTTTTTGAGGTTTTTCAATTCATATTAGGTTTCTTAAGAATATTTGTTTTAGAAATTCAATATTTTTTGGTGAGTTTGAAAGTTTTTCTTCTTCTTTGGCTTGTTATAATTGTGAATCTATATTTGTATTTTCGACCTTTGAACTATTTCTCCCTTCTATTCTGTTACTTGTAATTCGTATAGATGTCTTTTATCGTGAAATATTTACAAGATGTTATCGGATCTTGTTAAAACCTTTTGGAGCATTTGTGCAACACCATAATTGTGAGGCACCACAAATTCCTTTCCTGGAGTATGGCAGTAATGTTATTTGTATTCCCTTTCGTATGAAATGGTGTTCCACATACTCTTAATGAAAAATGTCTCAATTTTTTCTTCTCTCCTTGTTGAGAAGTGTTGCTTCAAGCAGTGAAAAATGGCAATTCTAGAAAGTTAGAGGCTTTTCCGTGCTATCAAAGTATCATGGCATTGCACAAATGTGTCCATTTTCCATTGAGTTTTGTAATCCTTGAATTGGTAATTTTTATTACCATCTATCGGTTAAAAATGTCATTGATAGCATTGGTTCTACTTTCGTTATAGTTGTTGTTGTCCTCATGATTTTATTGTTAAGGCATGGAATTGAATTTCTGCTTTAGTGTTAAGGAGTTGTAACAACTTGTCCTACTGGCATCATCCAAAATGGATAAATCTTTTGGATGAGCTGTCCTCTATGAGACCTGCCTCATCATACTAACTCAGACCGTGATTAGTGGTCCCTAGTTGCCCTAGGGGTTCTTTTGCCTGCAAAACCAAGATCCAACTAGGTAATTCTTCACGTTTCAGCCTTACAATTTAACAGGTTGTGTTAGGTTCTACCCAGACTGCCACCTTGATCCAAATCCAGGTTGAGTCTATAGTTGCCATCTAAATCTGCCAACCTGACCTGATATATCTAGTTTATTGTCTTGACATTTTGCCCGTCTCATATGTCTTGACCTGCCTACCTGGCCTGATAAGTCTGGATTCTTGTCGATGTTTCTCCTGCCCATATGGTTCCTCAAGCTGCCAACCTGACCTTGAGATTTCTCCTATCTCAATGTCCTAGCTGCCAATCTGACCTATTAAATCAGGTTCTTGTTAACATTGCAACCCAGCTATATAACGGTCATTTTTGGATTGCCTCACAGTTGTTATGTAGGTGGTCAACTTGGTTTAAACCTGAGTGAACCTGACAATTCTCTAGCAGCCACTAAACAACACCATAACAAAATGTGGCCCTATACTATATCCAGGTATATAGTACAGACAGAAATTTAATCAGACTGTGTAGTGTCTAAGGGATGCTCAGCTGTTAGTATTTCTCCAAAAGCAGAATGGTAGCTGAATAGCAGTCCTAACTCCTAACTCCTAACCTTCATTAAAGAAATTTATTTATTGAATTTGAACTATTCTTTACGTTCTTTTAGGTTTTCACAATCAATTATAAGGCTATCAATAAACAGTCTGTGCCACTTGATCAGCATGTTTTATGGTACTTAAAAAAGTTTGCTTTTAGCTTAATTCTGTAACATCCATTGGTTTTATCAGGTATTAAAGTATGTGGATCTTTACCAACTCCATCTAGATCTTTAACTTTGAAATCCTCATAAAAAAAAAAAATTTTTTTTTATTACAGATGCAGATCTTTGTGAAGACTCTTACCGGCAAGACCATCACTCTTGAGGTAGAAAGTTCCGACACCATTGATAATGTGAAGGCCAAGATACAGGATAAGGAGGGCATTCCTCCAGATCAGCAGCGCCTGATCTTCGCTGGGAAACAGCTCGAGGATGGTAGGACTCTTGCTGACTACAACATCCAGAAGGAGTCGACCCTTCACCTTGTGTTGCGTCTGCGTGGTGGTATGCAGATCTTTGTAAAGACCCTCACTGGCAAGACCATCACCCTGGAGGTTGAAAGTTCCGACACCATTGATAACGTGAAGGCCAAGATCCAGGACAAAGAGGGCATCCCTCCAGATCAGCAGCGCTTGATCTTTGCTGGGAAACAGCTTGAGGATGGTAGGACTCTTGCTGACTATAACATTCAGAAGGAGTCGACCCTCCACCTTGTGTTGCGTCTGCGTGGTGGTATGCAGATCTTTGTAAAGACCCTCACTGGCAAGACCATCACCCTGGAGGTTGAAAGTTCCGACACCATTGATAACGTGAAGGCCAAGATCCAGGACAAAGAGGGCATTCCTCCAGATCAGCAGCGCTTGATCTTTGCTGGGAAACAGCTCGAGGATGGTAGGACTCTTGCTGACTACAACATCCAGAAGGAGTCAACCCTTCACCTTGTGTTGCGTCTGCGTGGTGGTATGCAGATCTTTGTGAAGACCCTCACTGGCAAGACCATCACCCTGGAGGTTGAAAGTTCCGACACCATTGATAACGTGAAGGCCAAGATCCAGGACAAGGAAGGAATTCCCCCTGATCAGCAGCGCCTGATCTTTGCTGGGAAACAGCTTGAGGATGGTAGGACTCTTGCTGACTATAACATTCAGAAGGAGTCGACCCTCCACCTTGTGTTGCGTCTGCGTGGTGGTATGCAGATCTTTGTGAAGACCCTTACCGGCAAGACCATCACCCTTGAGGTTGAAAGTTCGGACACCATTGATAACGTGAAGGCCAAGATCCAGGATAAGGAAGGAATTCCCCCTGATCAGCAGCGCCTGATCTTTGCTGGAAAACAGCTCGAAGATGGCCGCACCCTAGCAGACTACAACATCCAAAAAGAATCGACACTTCACCTTGTGCTGCGTCTGCGTGGGGGTATGCAGATTTTTGTCAAGACTCTGACTGGCAAAACTATAACACTGGAGGTTGAGAGCTCGGACACCATAGATAATGTAAAGGCAAAGATTCAAGACAAGGAAGGGATCCCTCCTGACCAGCAGAGATTGATATTTGCAGGCAAGCAGTTGGAAGATGGGCGCACACTTGCTGATTATAACATCCAAAAGGAGTCAACACTCCATCTAGTACTGAGGCTGCGTGGAGGGATGCAGATTTTCGTTAAGACGCTGACTGGTAAAACAATCACTTTGGAGGTGGAGAGTTCCGATACAATTGATAATGTGAAGGCAAAAATTCAAGACAAGGAGGGGATTCCTCCTGATCAGCAGCGGCTCATCTTCGCTGGTAAGCAGCTTGAGGATGGCCGTACCCTTGCAGATTATAATATTCAGAAGGAATCGACTCTCCATCTTGTGCTTCGTCTGCGTGGTGGTTTCTAAACTCTACCTAGTTGTGTTTGGTTGGTGGGTTTGAATTGTGTGTAATGGTGCCAATGTCTTTGGTGCCAGTTGGTTATGAAGTCTTTCTAGTGGTTTATTTGGTTTGAAGGAGTCTAATATCTGGTTATGCTGATAAAACTTTGGGTTTCCTGTTTTACTATCTGATATGCTAGCTTTACAATTTGTGTGTTTTTTTTTCTCTCTATCTGTTACTAATTTTACAAATTGTCCTCTATAATGAAGTCATTGCGGAAGATCATAGCAGTCATGAGTCTTTTAGAGCACTGATGATCTAGATTTGTCATATTATTAATTATAAGACATGATTCTCATCATGTGTTAGGAAGTGCTGTATTTCATAGCTTGATGGTTGTCTGTGTCAACCCATCTATACCGACCAAACTCTGTGGAGGCATCCCCTTTTATTTCTCTTACAAGATATCTGTCGTATTTTTTCTTTTATGTTTTTCAATTATATCTGATGAAAATAGAGATAATAAGCAAAAACTAGCATGTATAGTAAATCATTTGTTATCTTATACCAAGTGCCTCTTTATTTGCATTAAGATACATTGGAATTCATGTTGAAATATCAACTCTGCCAAAGGATTAGGACAGGAGGTGAGGATGAAGAATATATTAAATAGACACGAAATGTAGACCTGCACTTTGACATATGTATGGCCTATTGCTGGATATTCATTACTCATCTTTCCTTTAATCTCATCTTCCTATATTCAGATGCAAACAAAATAGGCCCCAAGCAATAGTGATAAGTATTTAAATGTTCCAGTTGTATCTTAAAAGACATATTTTGGTTATATAAACTATATTACAATTGCTATTATAGAAATAAAATAATATGTGAATGATAGGACTTGTAGTTGAGTCCAGGACATATCGAGTACTGCGCATTTCATGCTTCCATCCCCACCGAGTTAATGGTTGGACCCACCCTGGCTAACACCTATGACCTATCCCGTGGTGGGATCTCCTCGGGTCTGTGAATTTGCTAGGCATTGTATTTTTGCAAGTATATCTTACCTACAATTGAACACTATTCATTTGAACTTGAGAATTTGCTTGTTATGTAACAAAATTTCTTTGTTATGTTACAAAGTGGGTGATGCATATATTGTGTGTCAACCGTTAATCATTTGTATAGATTTATATTGTTTATCCTTTTTTTTTTTTACTTTTTTGGAAAAGCAAAAATACTCTTTTCTTTTTGTAAGACTATTCACCAAAACATTTGTTAACATTTGTGATTTGTCTTTCAATTAACATGATATCAAAATTAATAGAAATACAAAAACTGCCTTTGCAAGACTATTCATTATAGAACGTGTTGAAATAAGGCCTCTTAACTGCCTAGAAAATTCATCCACCTCCTCCGTTTAATTTGCCAGTCTCCACGAATGAGCAGCCTTTCCAGAACCCAGTTGAGTGGCTGGGAAAGAAGCATTGTGAGCGTCCAATCTAAGCAACTCATGCCCAGACACCTTATGAGGAGAGTAGACACCTCCACTTCATGGCCAGTGGGGATGGTCCATCAGTCCATTTTTTAGGATGACCTCGGCCCATGTCCTATTATTGGCTTGGAGTCGTACTTTTTTTGGTCCCTTAAATTTTGACACTAAACTGATGCATTTGAGAGGTTTTTTTACTCTCTTGAAAGTTTCCGTGAAAAGTATTTTCTCTTGGATCCTATTTGTTTTCATTAGATCACATGGGTATTAACTACATGGAAGTTTATGGTACAAAACAGTTCAAGTCAAAGGGGCTCCCGGAAGAACTCCATAAAAGAGGTGAGGAGTGAATGACATGAGGTGAGCGGAAACTGTCTGTAACTATGAAATTGGGAATCCGTCAAGACCAAAATATGACTAGGCATTAGACTTGAGAGTTTGGAAAATAAGAATTGAGCATTGGTTAAATTAGAGCATACAATTTACAAAGCTCGGCTATTATTGTTCATTGTAGAACAAGAATGCTTTCTAATAAGAACCTAAATGGCCAATTTATTGATGACATATTGATTTTTTTAGCAAACAACTAGAAATAAATTCTTAATTGTTGGCATGTTGGTTAGAGACTTCCTGCAGCGTGAGTGCCATCGTGAGCATATATAAGGGGAAAATAACTACAAAATGTGAGTAGCATCTCTTCTTACAAGTTTGACCATGAGCCATTGACCCTTGACCCTTAACTACTTCTTAATGTTACTCAGTCGACTGCCTCCACTTCAGCAACTGAGATTACAACAACCAGATTTTCCATATTCACTAAGCGCAAGTGAGCAGATCTGATGGGGTCCTTTTCATAGTAGGCTGCAGTTAATGAGGCCAAAATGGAGGACACTCATGTCCAATTTCCAACAGTGGAACCTCAGATTTCTGAGATATTTTTCCTAGTTGCTAAAAATATCAAGGAGGACTCGTGCATACCATACAACTCGATTCTTTCACCAATCACCAGGAATCAAACCCTATTAAGTAAAACTTGACCTGGGGCCCACCTACTGAGAAATTACTTAGGTACTTTTCCTTTTATGCATGCGACAGTAATATGATTATCATGGATAAAAAAATTATATCTGTAATTTAATTATAAATAAAGATGAGTCACATGTAAAATACATTTTACCTTTTATTTTCTTGTGTATATCCATGTGAATCTGGACACATCCAACTACTCACATTTTTCTACAAATGTCTAGAACCTACAATAAATTAAGGCTTAAAAGTTGACTCCATTGCCATTTTTAACGTTCTCCGTTGCCATTTTTAACCTTTTAAAGAGGATGAATTGTTCATACGGTGAAAATGAGGGTCCACAAAGTCAAAATGACAGATTTAATGGTATGGACTTCTTTGCAAATATTTCAGAATCCATGATAGATTATAAGACTTGAAATTTGACCACTTTATCTTTTTTGCATTAAGAAGAAGTGGACGGTTCATATGAAGGGCTCACAAGAATAGACAACTTGAAAAAAATGGACTAGGACCAAAGGACATGAAAATCATGCAATTACACGCATTGTGTACATCCAATTATTCGGATAATTAGAATTTATAATGAATTCAATTATGAAATTTGACCCCTATAGCCATTTTGAACCTTTCAAAGACGATGAATAGATTAGATCGTGAAAATGGGGCAATAGATGTCCAAAATGGCAAATTTTAGAATTAAAACTTTTTCATGAATATCGCAACTTCATGATGAATCAACTTCATAAATTTATCCTCACAATAGTGTTTAGCATTTTAAAGAGAATGAATGGTTTGGATCTTAATTTAGGAGATCACGTAAACCAAAAAAGAATTGTAAAAACACATTGCTCAAAAAAATGACACTTGGTTACTGAAGTGCATGCACATTAACACGAGCCTACATCAAAGTTTACAATCTCTTCACATGTAAAATATTGGGGCCCAAAATTACTTGATTTCCAAGCCATTTTTCTACCTCCATTTATGTATCACATGCACAAATGGTACCAACAAACATGATGTGAGTAATAGTTACACATGAAACTCAATTTACATATGAAAATGAGTGCAAATAAATGATAATTACTCAAAACATATAATTTTGTGTTCTAGTGCTTTTTTTTAACTTTTATCCCTTCTTTTTATTTACTCGTAATTTGCCTTTATGTTTACATAGTCTCCATTCATATTCATATTCATATTCATATTCATACATGAAGAAGGAGAGTAGATTCCAAACCTGAACCTCGCAATGAGAACTAGACCATTCAAAGGTGAGACATGAGCCTCACCTTTAACTCCACAGAGGCCACAGCAGTGATGGGAGAATATTATAGAAACAAATAAAATATTCTACAGTAGTGTTGAGAGCATTTAGAGGAGATTCCCTCCATTTGGTCCCACGTTCATTTGTCTTTTCCTCCTTTCTTGTCCCATTGTGTGGCATTCTTTTTCTTCCTTGGGTTTCCATAATTTCTTGTCTACTAGAAGTTTACAAAGAAAAAGCGTGAAGAAGAAATACATCATAATGAACAAAAGAATTGCATATCTTTTGGTGAGTTATGAAATTTACATGTTTTTATGAAGATAACAACTTCTTTAAAAGGATTCGGATCTTTTATCGCACTTGGTGGATGTTGATTGTCCATGGGCCTAATCACGATCTGCAGTATCAACACAAATCAAGTGCCGCTTGTTGGAATATTATATTTTAATGTGGTCCGTATGAATAGAATATCAAGAGGAATGACCATTGATTTTCATCGGTTTTCTCTTCATCACTTTTGAGAAATTGACAAGGATTCAATGAATCCTAATTTCATTTGCATTGAACCCAATTAAACCAAAGAGGAAATGTAAATTCATGCTTATGGGTCTCTTTGATGGAGTGAGACCAAGATCTCCTATAAATTGTTGGCTTTCGGTTACTCTCTCCAACCAACACATAGGTGTAATATTCTATCGCTATTCTTACATTGAGTGAGGTTGAGGAGACTAACACAGAAGTATGATATTCCATCACTATTCACACATTAAGTGAGGTTTAGGAGAGAGTGACCGAGAGCCAACTATTTATAGAGGGATTTGGCCTCCTTCCATCAAAGAGGCCCATTGAGATTGGCTACTGTTTCCTTTTCTTATTCAAGTAACTTCAATAGAGTTAAGTAGTAAAACTGAAGAAGATAAATGACCATTGATTTTCCCAAACAGAAACTGAAAGATCATACTCTTAGGCTTTCATGATCAATGGATGTGATCATGTGGGCCACATGAATGGAAAGATTCCGACATAGCTTTTCCTTTTGGCTTGTGTTGATGCGGAAGATTATGATTAATCTACTCACGGGCAGTTAAAGATCCAGGCTGTCTTTATAATGATGAAAACGATATTATGGGCCCACATATTTTTTAAAATATAGATAAATAGATCAATATGAGAAACAAGAAGGACAAAAAGCAACAGGGACCCCTAAAATCAAGGCGTGGAGATTTGTTTAAGAAATTCGAATCTCAATCAAATGATAGAGGATTTTGTAGGATTAAAAAAGGTGTGTATATATATCGAATGCCGTCACATAAGAGTTTTTTTTTATATTAAAATTATTATATCTTTTTCGTACTCTGTAGTATTTATTTAAAAATTTACCCTCAACCATTGAATTTATAGTTTATTAGTTGTTTTTACGAGAACCACTTCTTACCACAATAGTGAAGAGTTGCAGTTTTGATTGAGAGGTCAGGTTTTGAACTTGGCCCCATGTGTATCTCTCTCTAATCCTCTTCCCACCCCCTCAGCTGGTTTAACCGAAAAAACAATTTTACCCTTCTGCATCTTTTTCAAACCTAACATCCCATATATGATGGGGTCTTGATATCTTCTTATGAGAATAACATCTCGGCCAGCGGACATCCTCTACCTCTGGCTCTAGCTCCGTTACGTGCGTCTAATTTCTGGACGACACTTAAAAATAGGTCTTTACAAAAATTATACATATATATATATATAAGGGAGTATTCTAGTGCATCCGTCCTCACCATTTTGGTGAGGGACACATTTCCTTTTTTGACCAATCAAAGGTTAAAAAGGTGTTATGATTTTTATTTTTTTTAATCTTTTTATACATTAATACTTACTAAAAAGAGAGTGTACCTCACCAAAATGATGAGGGATGGATGCACTTGAATATTTTTCATATATATATATGGGTCTTAAGGGTTCTGTGGTGATGATATGAAATATTGATTTTTTATTTTATTTTAGGGTTTGAATTTGGGTGACTTAGGATTTCTTATGATTTGGAAATTGTAGGTTTCCAGCATTAGGATCCTAAGATCATAGGTAGCAGTTGCCACCATGCTTCTAAGGTGCCATTACCCACGCACCTGAATAAGAGTTTTCTTGAGGTGTTTAAAACGATTTGTGTTTTCAGGTCTTTTCTCCTTAACTCTTTTTTTTTTTTTTTTGGATTGTAACATTAGCAGCAATTTCAAGCTCATCTGATTGTTTCTGTGATTGTCATTGTAATCTTCTTTTTTTACCTCTTTCTTCCTTTTTTTATTTTTGTTTTTGTTCTTCTTCTATAATCTAACATGAGCTTTCTTCTCAAAGCCCTCAAGCTCCTCTGTATGTGAATGAAAAATTTGTTTCCTGAGTTCTTGTTGCAAACCATGTTAATTTCATTATAATTCAGGATCTTTGAAGATCCTATAACATAATAAAGAAATTTGAAAATGGAAAACACCACATCAATACAAATATAAAACCTTGACAGGCTGACAAAGCTTTATTCTCAACCATGAAATGCAGCTGGAGACCAAATCTTTTCTTATTTTTATTTGTAGGTTCATATAAACAAGCATAACCATCAACAATATCTGTACACCTTAGTTAACATCCCAGACTACCAAACACTTGTAAGTTCATATTAACAAGCATAACCATTAACCAGTCTCAAACATATCTATGAAATCAACAACCATCTACAATATCTGTACACATTAATTAACATCCCAGAGTATCAAACACCATGAGTGGCATGAACCTTAGATCTAATATATTGTCCAATAGTTGTATTCCTTCCACGGCCACTCATTTTCCTCTCTATCTATTCGGTACCTCATCAGTTTTTCTAAATCACCTCTCTTCATCTAAGACATCTTTGAAGAGCAATGAGGAGTTATATTAGCTTGCTAGTGATCACAACTCTGCAAAAATGAGATTGAAAACATTGAATTCAGATAATGAGAAATACACACACACACACACACAAAACATAGAAGTTTATATCATGTTAGGATTGGCCCTTGAATTAGGATGATCCTAAAACACCCAAATTCAAAAAACACACACACACACACAAAAACCCAATTTCAGATATATCACCATAGAACTCATAAAAACCCCAAATTAAAAGACCTGATCCTAAAACCCATGAAACGCCCAAATCAAAAGCGCTGATCTTGGAATTTCAAAAAGGAAAAATCTCAAGGGAAAAAAGTCAATGCCATTGTCGAGAGAGAAACCTGCCTAGATCACAGAGAGAGATAGGAACTACAGAAAGAAAGATGGGAGATGGGTGTAGAGTGAGTAGAAAGAAAACTAGAGAGCGAAAGATGGGGTGGGTTGCAAGAGAGAAACATGTAGATAATGGATTTGAAATAGTGCGTTGCAATACAAAGAATGAGAGCCACCTATATTCTGTCTCTGTCCTACTATCCACTCCCTACTTCGTCTCTTGGTCTCAGTAGGAAATAGAGAGAGCGACTACCTTGCAAAGAAGAGCAAGAGGAGGCTTCATTCAGTATCACTAGAGGAAGAGGAAGAGGAAGGGGAGGCTTCGTTCTGCATCAGTAGAGGTCGACAAAAAAGGAACAAGGGTGGCGAATCGATCTTCATATGCGATTCTTCATCATCATCTCTCTGCTACAGTCTCGGTCTCCAAAATCCAAATGGGTGTTAATTTTTCGTTTTCCCTCTTTCACATTTATACGAGACGAGGGCAGGCAGGAGAGAGGGGAAAGAGAGGAAGAAAAATGGGAGACCCGCTGCTGCTTCGTTTTGCTTTGGAGAAGGATAAGGAAAATGGAGAAGGATAAGGAAAAAGAGAAGTAAGGGCAACATGATTTGATTTGGGGGCAATGGAAATATAGGCGGGCGTGGGGATTTTTTTTTTTGCTCTTTATAATGCTACCTCCGACTGCTGTATTTAGTCTTAGAATCTAACGGCCAGCCAGGATTACAGTTCCCACAACAATTGTGAGACATAAGATCAAAACCCTATATATATATGAAAATAATTCTCTAAAAACTAGTTCTCACCATTTTCTTGCACGAACTCTAGGTGGGGTGTATCTATCATCCAATTTAAACTTTGCAATACACAAGGACACCTCCTGATGGTCATTTGCCCTAAGTTTCGGTCAGATTCTAATTTACTAGACCGTTGAATCGACTATACATAAATTCGAATGGACTGAATTTGTGGGCTACGGATGAAGGGGTTAGAGACATGTGATTAGGGCCAAACTTAATATGTGAGGTGGTTTCACGTAGATTTTTCCATCTCCCTAGTCCCATCCTCAAATGAGACCTACAAGTTGGCCCCATAAAAAGTTCTCACGGTAGGTGGTAAGATGATCAAAGACCCTAAGTGCAAGGTCTCAATTTTAATTTTGTCCGGTGCGTCGAGATCGTATTCACAGAGAGCTAATATTCGCATAAAACCTATCCTAATTGAAAAACTAAAGCTATTCTAATAAAATCTATAAAAATACACACTACTAATTCTTAAAATTAAATTTAAAGTACAATTCTAAATCTGAAAAAAAATCACAAATTAAACATAACCTTAAAATCCTAAACTAAAATAATCCTAGAACTAAAAACTGCAAAATAATAAACTAGATCAAACCACCAATGTAAAGGAATAAATAAACCATGCACTAAATTAAAACTAAAAAATTAATCATTCAGAGATAATGGGAAAAAAAATAAAAAGAATTCTAGTTTTTTTATTATGAAAAATTAAAACACTATATTGGCAAAATGAATAAAAGACTACACAAATACAGCACAAAGTGCGTGCTGTCACCAAACACAAATACACAATACCGATCCAAAGGGGAATACCTTGACCTCACTAATTGTGTCTTTTAAAATTAAAACGAACCAATACAACCAATAATACTCCAAAAATAATTAAAATTAGAAAAAGAAAATCTATCCTTATCCTAGATCAAGACATCAAGAAAGAGAGGAGACTTGTGCATAATCCGGCTTCAATCTTCATACTTCACACCCCCAAAATTGAGCCAAATCCAAACCCAGTTCTAGGGGTTTGAAAATTATGGCCAATTAAATTTTTTCCTTAAACAACCACTCGGGCCCTAATTCCGGGTAGATTGAAGTCTTTCATAAGGCTATGTTTAATGATCAAACAATCACAATCACACGCGAAACTAAAATCAATAATCTGCGCAACTGAGTATCATATACCAGCCATAAAACAAATTTCAATAATAATAAAATCAAGGTCAAGTGCTTCGAACCATAATAATTAAAGTTGTAATTTCAAGACAAATAAATTTAATGAATAAACTAATGGGTTCAAAATGGCCTTATTACATAATCTAATGTTTCGATCTCAGCACCAATACTAAGACACCTCAGATGATGTCATCGGCACTCCACTTAATAACTCCGCCATCTAGCAAAATCTCCTGCATCGTCTGACCCTCCAGTTCGGTACTAGTAACGTAACATAGATGTCACGCCCCGAATCCGAGATTTAGAGATTTTATTGTGGGTTCTAAGGAATGACAAATGTGCCCGTGACAATTCGTGCCATGACCAAACACGTACGAACTGTCATAAGGGTGATCCCACAGGTACATGTGAGGAAGATCCACAAACACGTATCATCAACATAAGCAATTAAGCGGAAACCTGGAGATTTCACCTGCATTTATATCATAAGCATCCATAAACATTGATTTCAATTCATTAAATAAACAAGTCTGTTAATAAACCCAATTACATGCACAAAACATGAGAATCCACGATAATATTATGATACATCAATGCCAAGATGACCCTAAGTCCAATCCTAAAATGATCCCTGTTACGCTCTGTTGAGGAGAATCACGAAAAGATATCTTCCTCATTCCACTCGTTCACATCTCGAGGTAACGCTGGGGTTCCCTCTAGGATCGCGTTGACTGCCGGATTGGCATCGGGTTCCGCACCTATAACACCATGGTAATTCTAGTTTACACTACGGTTAAGCAAAGATAAGGATACATGAGCTTAACATGATAGATCAATGGAATTAAAATGACGTACTGATTAAAAGAGATCAATATCAAAATCTAGGCACTGATGCATATGGGTTAGCATGTATAGGGAATCATGAATAAAGAATATATCATACCAACATAGCAACCACGTCTGTTATCTCCTTTCTAATAGAGAGTAAATTGATCCTTGGGAAACCACTAGCGGTCGGGCCAGAACCCACTAGCTGCCCGCAAGAGCGTCGACTTACTTTCCTGATACTACTGCAGTAGGCAACTGACAAAATACCCCCATGGGGTCCCGTCGAACCTCCTATGGGGTATAAGCTACGTGGGGCCGACTCTAAACATGTCGGAAATAATCTGATGTCCTTACTTACTAGACACTGATATATTTATATTGATACGAGAAGGTAATTCAACCTTGTTGAAGATATCAAGCATTAGTTTACAACTAGGCAACTGATCATCATTAATGCAACTGATATAAATCCTTATATGGAGGTCAAGGTTATTATCAATATGAATGCAATTATATTATAGGGTTATCAAGGACAAATTACTAGAGAATCCTATACTAGATAATCCGGGTTTCTGAGGTCATTCAATCCGGTATATTCATAAGACGTTCGGTGTCCCAGTATTATCATTCTCGGTGTTACCTTATGTATATAAATGATACTTCATCTTATGCCAACACCCATGACATGACATTGAAAACTAATCAGAGAATCAAGAAGAAAAGAGTGACAGCTCAACACTCTTCTTTCTCCATGTTTAGTCACCATTAGGCTGGTTTGGGGTAACAAAGGATCCAATTCTATGGTCCTAAAAGGTCTTTGGTTAAACCTACAGCCTATGGTAATGTGTATGTGAATATCTCGGTCTCTTCTTAAGGTTTAAGGGAGTAACCCATCATTAGGCTATCTCATAGACTATAGAAAGTCCATAGTCAAGCATAGAATTTATTTTGGAACACATTTCTATAAGTTACAGGTCAGGTTTACCCGATCGATCGGGTGTTTATCCGACCGGTCGGACCGCTTCCAGAAGAGTAATTCGACCAGTCAGGCTGAATGGCCGACTGGTAGGACTACCAGGAAAGCAATTTCACCGATCTGGCTTCAGGACCAACCGGTCGGCCCTGAAGCGCTCTGTTACGGGAGGGCTTCCTTTCCAAATGGTTTTCTCTTCTAATACACCATTTTACCTGCAATAAAACCAATCTAAAGCTTTCATTCCACACTTTGGGTTCCCTAAAGGACCATTATCCATTCATTCATCATAAATCACCACAAAACACCATCAAATCCATGCATTTTCCATTGAGCTGTAAAAAGGGGTAAAATCACAAAACTCATCAAGAATCAAGAAATAAAGCCATGCATGTAAAGAAAATGTATCCTTATACTTGCCTTAAGCTTGGTGCTTCACCCAAATTGATTTGCCCCTTGATTAGATGAAGAATAAGGCTTCACTATGGAGAATCTAACACTTGCGTGAAGGAAACAAGAATAAGACACATCCACGCCAATAGATGGGTTCTCTTGACACTTATTGCACTTAATAACTCAAAAGGAGGTGGGATTCCTTTACCTCTAACTTCTTACAAGCAAAAAGATGGGGCTGCAAATCTGGAATGAGAACAAATAGGAGAAAAAGCTTGGAGAAGACCAAGGAGGAAGAAGGAAGAAGCTCAAGCATCTTGCATGCAAGTTTCAATCATCCAAGAAATGGAAGCTGAGTGAGGGAAGAAAATGATGGAAAGAGAAGAAGGGGGAACCGGTTGCAACATGAAGGAGGAAGGAAGAAGAATGAGGGTCGTTGGTGGGTTAAGGTTTTTATAAAGGGTAGAATTCTGAAAATTTACAAATTAGCCCCCCTGTTTTGGTATATTTCAATTTGAAGTAGTTGGACTCAAAATGGGCTAAGATGGGTCCAAACAAAATTGGGCCAAACATAAAAGATGTTCCACAAGATGAAACTCACCCAATACAACTAATATGACGCACTTAATGATGCCAACTCATGAAAATACTAAATACAAAAGGTCTTGGACTACCTAATAAGGTTCGAATCCGACCCAACTACCTATCTATAACCCAAACTTCTTGAGATTTAGGCTCAATTAGCTTAATTACATATTAATTAGCGTAAAACCAACTTAATTACTATAAATTATAATTATCTAGGGTTGGGACCTTATAATAGACACTAAAAGCAGTAAGCCAGATTGACATAATCTGGCAAAAAGGTAAACTACAAGCAATGACGTTAATCAATTGGATTAAAACATATTTTACATTGTGCCCCAAAACAAACCGAATGCAAATCTAATGGCATAAATGCACAAAAATGACTATCCCCGCAGATACAATATACCAAAAATAGGTATTTCTGCAGATAGATATATAAAAATGGGTATTCCCATAGATACAATATACAAAAATGGGTATTCCCTTAGATAGATATACAAAAACGAGTATTCCACCAGATACAATATATAAAAACGGGTATTCCCGCTAGATATAACAAATGGCATTACTGTGTACTATATTCCACAGTGCACGCTCACCCGATGCGTACATCCACCTCCGAACTACAATCGGTAAGATATATATAAATATATATATGCAAATTCATACGCCTACTGATGCATAATGAACCATGCAATGAAACCCTTAATTCATAGTATTCAACCCAATATCAATTTAAATACTTAAATTACTTAATTTAAAAGTATATTATGATCATCTGTCAATTTAAGTTATCTAAAGGTAAGCACTTATCCACCTAACGGTCATAGCTAGTTAAATATATACATGAGAATCAATCATCTTTTATAACAGAAATGAGAATCCACGATGCCAATATCCTATTTTCAATATTTATCATGTGGTGCATCCCTAATCTCACATTCCCATTCTAAATTCATTCTAATTATTATGTGAACATTCAACCAGGTTTTTTTTTTTTAAAGAAAGGAATCCATCTAATCCAATTATGTATAGTTAGTGTGTTTTACAAATTGGGTAAAAAGGTATTCATATTCCAAATCCAAACTTAATAAAAAAAAGAGGAAATAATTAAGTTCTTAATTTTCATTTTTGTGTATAAAAACACCTGATTATTTTATATAAAATAAAAGATCCAAATCCTTGTTTTTGATCCATGATCTAAACATCAAATCAATCAAATAAAGCATATGTAAAACATGCCTTTCAACAAAACAACAAAAAAACATATTGTTTTCAGTTATCCACTTGCCTGGATCTCGATGGAAAAAACAAATCTGAAAATCAAACTCCATGCAAACCTTACTCCTGAAACTGAACTACAAATTAAATTTTTGGTTCCCTTGGAGAACTGTTACGGCTTGGTTACAGAGAAATGGAAGAAGATGGAAGAATTGGAAAAATCTTTATGGTTATATTATGTAAATGTTTTTTTAAATTACAAAGAAAGGCTCCTTGCTTTTTAGTGAGTTTTATAAATTTTAAAAAAAAGGGCTTTTGACTTAAAAAGGGTTAAATAACTCAGACACAAGGTCCAAGAATGTTTAATCAATCCATTTCCAATAGGCCCTACACAAAACTACCCATCTAACCCCTCTCAACCCGACTCAAACCCGACAAACCGATTCAATCCAAATTAAAGAATTTGGGGTTTGACAAGAAGGAAGATGGATGGAAGAGATGGATGGCATGGATTGTCACCAAAAGTGGCTAGCCATGACACTCTTTGATTGGTGAAAGAGAGATGGAGAGAAAGAGTACCTGGGACGTGTGGTATGGTGGAGCATGGAGAGAACAAGAGAGAGAGGTTTTGACTTGGGCGTGGAATTGATGAATAGGATGGCTGGGATGGATGCATGGAAGGTCCTCCTTGGAATGGCTTTTAACATCAATAAATATGTATAAGAGAAAGAGTCTGGGACAATGGGTTGGTGGGATAGAGCAGTCACTACACCAAAAATGCATTTTTAGAACGGACTCTGGGCCTTGTTTTGGGCCGTTCTAGAGCTGAAACGAATCTGATCCGTTCTGCACGGTCCACTTGAGAAGAAATAGAGTATATATTTGGGTACACATCGTTCAATTGTAAGCAACTCAGATACAGTGAGAAGGCAAACTCTTTCTTCTTCCCGATCTTCTACCCTCTCTTCTTCCCGATCTTCCACTTCTACTCTCTCTTCTTCCCGATTTTTCAAAAGGCAAGTTAATTTTTTTCTTCTTCGCTATTGATGCTCTAATCGATCTCTCAACTCTAACATCCTTGTTGTTTTTGGTAGATCTAAATCTGGATTTCTCTTTGGTTTCGATCGATGGAACAGATCTTCCTGTTTTAGGGCTTTTTCTCTTTCGATCGATTGAAGAGATTCTCTGCTTTAGGGTTTGATCGTCTGATTTTGATGATCCATATGTCTGATCTGATTAGTGCTTTGTTGTTGTCTTTGATTTTGGTCGCAAACTGCATGCGAATGCGGAGGAGAATGGCGAATCGGAAGGTCTGGTATGTGATTTGGATCTAGGGTTTTTGTGCTCTACAGTTTCTAATTAGTTGAGACTGAGAACCTAAAGAGCCTGAAGAGCCTCAGAAGCTCTGATCTGTTACTTTCATGTCCTTTTCTGTTCTGGGTCTTCATCTTTTTGTACTGATGATGAAATATGGCAGTAGATAACAGAGCAGCACTGGGACGTTTGAGGTTGAACAAAGCCAATTAGCCAAAGCTGCTGCAATTGCTTTAAATGGAGGGTAGTAACTAAAAGGGAAAAAGAATCTGAACCGGGTAACTGTCTTTTTTACACTTTTAGTCGGTTCTCTTTCTGTTTGGGTCACTGTCTGGCTTCTGAATGGGGCATGTCTTTCTGGTGGGTTTTGAATGGCTGTGTTTAGACTCTGAATCAGTGGAATCAATGTGTCTTGATTTCGATTTTGATTGGGTTTTGTTTTGGGTTCTTTATGGTAATTGGATATGAAGTGGGTTTTTGTTCTGTTTTTGGGCAGTAGTATAATTTAACTGAATGTTGAAGCTTTTGGCCGGTGTATTTGAGGTGGTTCCACTTTATTAGTATTCACTGTTCCTCTGGTTCTCACAGCAGTTGTGACAGTTCTAGGAGTATTTCTCCCATCCCAAAGTTAGGACCTCTTCATGCGGGAGCAAAGTAGAATTAAAGCTGGTACTCAAGCTTTTTATCACAATCCCAGCCACTAACTGGTTTGTTCAGCCACATGCTGTCGCACAGAGGAGGATTCAGCCAGCTCAATGTAAGAAACTGCTCCTTGGCCACAAACAAACTTCCTTCCTTTTCTCTGTTATCTTTATATCCATAGTTTAATATAATCTTTTCATTACAGAAAAAAAAAATTCTTTCTTGAAATTGCTTTCCAGTTATCTTAACATGATAATAAATGTGATGATTTTATGTGAAATGTAGAAACATTCTATGAAATTTATATCATAGCTTTTTTTGTAAGCAATCTGAACTTACATGGAAGCCAAATTATGCCAAACAAGTGGGACTTTTCTTTGAAGTCATAGGATATGTAAGCAACTTGTCTTAAACATTACATGACTAAATTGCTAACCAGCTAACCAACCTGAAGGATGAGTATTTGTCTGCATTAACCTTGACAAATGTTAATCACTTCTGTTGTTCCATGAATGTCTTATGATCTCATTTATTCTTTCTATTAGAACTAGACCACTTCACTTTATGGTATCCTCTGCAGTGTAAGACTTGACAAATGTCTTATGATCTCATTTATTTTGGTCATAATAAACTAAATCAAATTTCAACTGCAAACTATTTTAAATTTTCTACTTTGTATTATTATTTAATTAAAGATTAATATTTTTTCTTGGAATGATTCTGATAATATTCTGAGAGGCTAGAATTTGAAATTATCCAGACACGGGACAATAATTTCTCGAGAACAATATATCTGAATTTGGGTTAGGGGTGCTCGTGGGATGAGCCAGCCCAAGCCAACATGAGGCCAAACTGCAATGGGTTTGATTTGGCCGCTATTTTTAGCTCCATGAACAATGGGCTGCAACCATTTCTAATTTTATGGATCGACTGTTGAGTGGGCAGAGCCTGGCCTTATAAATGCTCAAGGGCTGGCTTGGCCTGACATATTTAACTGCAAGGATGCATGTATTTTGCAGAAAGGCTTGACCTATGTCTTACTTTCAGGTCCATGGGTTGGAAAATTGGCCCGCCCTGGCCCAGAAAATTCCCTACTCCGGGTGGATGGTGTTGGACCTTGAAATGTCATGTGTGTATTTGCACTAGATCATGTTAAGCCCTCAATTAATTGGTTAACGACAGTTGCAGTAGATTATAATAGTCATTTAAGCTGACTTAAGGTGGATGTTTTAGTTTTACCAATGTTACATTGTCAATGTTCAAACATGCAGTGAAGATAGAGCAATGAAGTTATATTATAAATAGCTTCCAGTGCTCTCTCTTCTTTCTTGCTCTCAACAGTTATCTTTTCTCTTGGTTGTTTCGCATCTGAAGAAGAAGAAGAAAAAGGAGATATATAATGGCTACTTTGACAGTTCCTCAGTCTCTTCCTTCTCCTTATGTAGATGCTGAGAATCTAAGGAAGGCATGCCAAGGTTCTTGAATATTTTCCCTCCATTTTCTTTTCCTTTGATATCATTTGTTTCATGTTTGTGAGGAATATATGCCGGATGGTCCACCAGTGTGGTGCCAAATCCTTTCATTCTCATCTCTCTGTTAGACACCAATTGCAAAATTCTTTTATCATAAATATTCCAAAACTACACACACAGAAGAGAGAGAGAGAGAGAGAGAGAGAGAGAGAGAGAGAGAGAGAGAGAGAGAGAGAGAGAGAGAATTAAATAATGGCAGAATTTTACTAGGTTTTGTACTTAAATAAACTCTTTGAGCGTGACATCAAATTGATGAGATAAAACTAAGACGATGATAACCTCAACCATGAACATATTGTGCCTAGTACCAAATCTTACTTTTGATAGTTGAACTGATCTTTTTGTTTTATTTCTATACTTTGTGTCAGGATAGGGGGCAGATGAGAAAGTGATAATCTCAATATTGGGTCATAGAGACGCAACTCAGAGGAAACTGATCATGCTAGCTTATGAAGAGCTTTATCAAGAGAATCTCACCGATCGACTCAAGCCAGAGCTTTCTGGAGACTTTGAGGTTTGTGTTTGATGTTTTTGCTTAAGCTTATATGTAATTCTGTGCTCCTCAGCAGATAAAATAAGAATCTTTTTAAATTATTCTGCATGAGCTTAGAAAGCGGTGATCCGATGGATGCTGGATCCGGTTGATCGAGATGCAGTCATGGCTAATGCGGCTGTGGAGAATTTTGCGGTTCCTGATATTTGTGTAATCTTAGAAATAGCATGTGTTAGATCACCCAGTGAGCTTTTGGCAGTGAAGCAGGCCTACCATTCTCTTTACAAGCGTTCCCTGGAAGAAGATGTTAATGTTTATAGATTTTTCTTTGTTTGTGAGATTCTGCTGATTGAGATGGTGGATTTAGACTTTGGATTGAATTTTAGGGCAGTTCGTTGCCTTTTGTTTTGGTGTTTCGGTTTTGAATTTGTCTGAAAACGTCCCATTATTGGCGGTTCAGGAAAGACTACTTTTGTGAAGAGGCATCTTACAGGAGAGTTTGAGAAAGGTATGAATGTAAGTAATTTACTGTAGAATACTGCTGCTTTGCTTTGTTTTTGTGGATCCTTTCACTGAATTTGTTAGAACTCCAATGTCTTTGCAGCTACAATTGGTGTGGAAGTTCATCCCTTGGACTTCTTTACCAACTGTGGGAAAGTTAGGTTCTATTGCTGGGATACTGCTGGGAAAGAGAAATTTGGTGGACTTAGAGATGGATACTAGTATGTATTCTAACCTTTCAAAAAGAACATTATAAAATTAAAAAAACCAAACAATATAACATCCCTTCCTGTGCATGTCATAGTTTGAGCCTTGAGGAAGTTTTATTCTTTGTCATTTGGATTGTTTGTCTAGTTTCTACACATTTGTATCAACAGTAATATTGGGCGGTTTTGGTTAATTCGCATGTTTGTCTCCAAGCTTGTGCTAGATGGATCATGGGTTTTGATTTTTTTCAGGGTTAATTTCTTTTTTATAATTGACTTTGTAATGCTTATGCCTCTATCTTGTTTAATCGTTATTTGCTTTTAGTAAGTAAAGTAAGCATTGTTCTTATTTTCTTTCAATGAATGTAAGCATGTAGAAAGCTAACAGTGCTTAAAGAACACCTGTTCATAGTATTTCAATGCAATGCGCCTATTTATATGGGTGCTTTATCTTAGTTTATTTGGATTTATCTTCTGCTTGTAGTGTGAATGAATGTGTGAAATTCCTTTGAACAACGGTTTGAGATCGATATCTATGGGCAGCAGTAGCACCTTGATATCTTTCTACCCAGAAGAGCTCACATTTCAGGGTAAAGTTCCCTCTTTTCCTTGTGGATTTTGTGTTTGGTTTGATCTCATGTACAATTCAATCTAAACAACTTTGAACCCCATGAACTTTTGGGGGATCTCCAAATTAGGATAGTATTATTGCTGTTCCTAATTTGGAGAATGCATTCACTTGTGATGATGAGTTCTATTCTATGTTCTTTTTTCTTTATTGGGTTGTTTTCTTTCTTCTTCTTTGTTGTTGTAGGAGAAGAAAGATTAGATTTTTATTTTTTTGGGTCAATGTATGTAAGAAATGGAGTCATCTGTGATGATGGGTTCTCTTCCCTTTTTCTTGCTCTTTACTCTTTCTCTCTAACTATTTTGTATTGTACTCATTCATTTTGTTTAGAGTGCTCCTCTCTCTAACTATCTTGGTTATTGATTTTGTAGTCTTATAAGTTAACCCTTTTTTTATTGGTATGTCTATATGTAACTTAAAACTTAATTAGAGAGATCACTTTAACACAATTCTACTGTTATTGATTATCATTTATCCATGGCTTTAGTTTAGCATTGAGTTATGCTTTTAGTTTATGAGTCCCAAATCTATCTTGCTAGGTTGACTATACGTCTGGCTCTTGAGTATTTCATCTTAACTCTTATTTTCTGCAGAAATGTTTGTGAGACTATAAAGTTACTGAGTTTTTCTTTTGCTAATATGGACTGGGAAGTCAGAATACTGATTTCAAGCTATTTGAAAGTTGGTCGTGTATAATATGGACTTAGAATATCAATTTATGCTTAACTGAAAGTTTTTACTAATAACGTTGTAGGTTTTTTGTTTGGTAGCTATGGAGAAACCTGTTTCTCTTAAACCTGAGCACATCTGGGATGAGAAAGTGAAGGTGATCTTCAACCATTGCCTCTGGGAAGATTTTATTTCTGTTGTGCTTCCTTTTTATATGTAATAATGTAAATGCCATCTGCCATGTTCCTTATTATTTACAGTCACTTTTTTTTTTCATTCTTATGTAAAAGATAGAATGTACTATTTCTTTGACTGCTCTTAATCTTAATTACAGGATGTCATTTAAGGATTTCTAACTTTTCCTCTTAAATAATTTTGATTCCAATTTTCAGGTTCTTCAATTAGTTTTACCCATAGAGGATGATGAAGTTGTTCTTGGACAGTATGAGGGCTACAAGGATGACCCAACAGTTGCTGACAACTCAAATACCCCAACTTTTGCAACTGTAATTCTCAGGATACACAATGAAAGATGGGAAGGTTTGGTGGAAATTTTGAACTTCTGAACTTGTTTCATGCAATATTATGTTTTTTTTTCCCCAAGCTTAACGTCCCTGCCGATGTTTATGCATTACTTGATGGGTTCTGATTTCTGATTTGTTGTTCTCAACATTCATGCAAACATTTATTTCCTCATTCTCACAGCATATTACTAAAACCTTTCCTTTTAGGTGTACCTTTTATACTCAAGGCCGGGAAAGCATTAAATTCAAGGAAGGCAGAAGTCCGTGTCCAATTTAAGGATGTTCCTGGAGATATCTTCAAATGTAAGTTGGTACAAGTTGGAGTTCAACAATTTTTGTTTTCCTTTGAAAATTTACTAAAATTTGTAAATGAAGTTGCTTTAAGTAGTGCGTACTGGTGCCCTCTATAACAATGGGCTGTTGGCTTTTTCAACAATTCCAAATCCCTTGATCTACTTTTTCTCCTATATTTGAATCTTCGTAGATGTAACAGAATCCTCATTTCTGATTTAATCTTAAAATTGTCTCTTTGATGGCTAAGGTCACATGTCAATGAAAACAGGCTACTCTTAACCTGCATATGGTTACTGGTGCACCATTAGCGTTGCAAACGGGTCAGCTCCGGTATGAAACCAGAACCATTAAGCTCCAAGTGGTTCCAAAACTGGAACCGAGTTGAAACCTGTCTCTAGGTTCCGGAACTGGTTCTGATTGGATGACCGGGTCTTGGTTCTGGGACCGGTTCCTCTTGGAGATCAGAAAAAGAAACAACAAACAAAATTTCTTACAAAAATTAAAAATTTTCATAAGCCTTAGGTTAAATCTCCAACTTTAAAACCCAAGATTCCCAAAACCCCTTCAATCCAGACCTGATCACAGCTTGATTAATTGAAACCAAATTTTCACTGAGGAAAGTAACAGTGTTTTATGAGTATTTGGGCATTACTTTCATGCCTCTTTTTATGGGAAAATAACTGATGGCTACAATTTTGACTATGTGGCTAGTGGATTCCTTTTAGTAATGTAAGTTAAGCCATATAGTTGGTGAATGTGCTCTAGTCAATTGCAAGCTTTTGGTTTGCATGACACATCTTTCACGTGCAGTCAAGCATCAGACTTCCTTACATTAAGAGTTCTCCCTAAGCTGTGTAGATCCAATGTAGATTGATTTGGATGCTCCGAATGGAAGCCATACCTCAAATTTGGGCCCTAGGGCATTTTTGGGGTGCGCACCTCTAAAAGCACTGGCATAAACCATGTTACATGCACTTCAAGAAACAGGGCCTCTGTGTTAATTATCCTCCTAAACAAAAATACTAGCACATTAGCTTTTAGAAGGTTCACACTGCCACTGTTTGGGTACATGTTGCCCTATAGGCTGTGCCTATGTAGTGGGGATTATACATTTATTTGTCAAGTCTGATTTTGTTTTGTTTTGTTTTTTTTTTCTTTTTTTTTTTTTATAGAACTGATTTTGTTACTTGTGTACATATAAATCTTCACCCGAGTACTGATAACTGTATGCTCTCATATCTGTTGGTCATCCAGAAAACAAGCAAAAGAGTCCACATGGTCAGAACATTAATTAGAGAAGTTGCAGGTTTTGCACCTTATGAAAGGAGGATCACCGAACTGCTTAAAGTTGGGAAAGACAAGCGTGCACTGAAACTTGCAAAGAGAAAGCTTGGCACCCACAAAAGGGCAAAGAAGAAGCATGAAGAGATGTCTAATGTTCTCCGCAAGATGAGGTGATTGTCACTTCTCATATTTTCAGTACATTTGCATCATATACAGATATAAAAGAGAAATGCCAGACTGAGTTGCTTGAACCATTATCAACTTTTACATTGTGGTTTTCATTTTTCCTCATAATTTCTCCTCACATCATGTATGTGTTGCTAGGGCGTGTCCTACAATGGAATCATCATACTTTCCCATTTTGTTTCTTTAAGATTTCCATCCCTAGGCAGTCAATCCTTGTCAAATATGAAATGCATTGTTCCTGTTTGTGTGTGCATGTGTTTTGGAACGGTTGATTCAAATATAGTTGGTTAACTATTTTAGTAAACTTAACTTGTTTTCTAAATGTATACAGAATCATTATCCTTTCCCTATTTATTTCTGAAGGTTTCCATTCCTAGGTAGTCACTCCTTGTTGAATATGAAATGCATCGTTCCTGTTTTTGTGTGCACGTGTGTTTTGGAACGGTTGATTCCAATATCATTGGTTAACTATTCTAGTAAACTAGCTTGTTTCCAAAATGTATACGTAGAGATCTCAAGCCAGTTGCCCCTCAACCTTGTCATGACTCATTGTAGTCATCAGTGATTGGCCTACAATTGTGTGACCTAGAGCAGCACGCTATCCACCCTAAATTGAGCTCTTGTTTTCCTTGAGTTACATGGGGTCTGTTGAGCAGTTTGCAAAGCATCATGGCATCTTGTTCTGTTTTGCTTGTGTCTCTTCCCACAAAAAATGATATCAATTGTCTGGTGGAAGAAATGCTTTGAGAAACAGCAGGTGGGCAGAGGCATGAAATAACACAGTTCAAGTTGATGGGTTCTGCTATGCCATTTGTGACTTCAATACCTATGTCCATATTGAATCATGTGGATAGATCTCAGGTATGTCGGATCAAGCTATTCATTAAGTTGGCACTTAAATATCCTTCCATCTTGATGCATGTGGATAAGTCACATGTATGCTGGATCAAGGTATTTGTCAAATGGGGCCAACTGCGTCCACATTTCCACAAATTGTCAGAAAGAGCTTGTTTCTCGAGTAGTTCAGACTGTAGCAACTTTCTCTGAGGTATATATTACTTTGTTGAGCAGGATTTGTTTAGGCAAAAAGCTATATGTTGAAAGGGTTTCACATCTTGCTGTTTGTTGCAGTATTTCAATGATCTTCCAATAGTTGCTTGTATTTTTATCCAAATCCAGTTAAACCAGTCCTGAATATACTAATTTTTCTATCCATGAATTTGTGTGGCCACTAATATTGTATTGTTGAAATATTGCAACACTAGGCCTTTTCATATGAACCCTTAAATCTGAGTTTTTATTTGATTGTATGTGGACATTATTAATTGTAGGTTTCATTTGTACAGGTTTTCGAATCTTTAGCTGGGATACTTTCTGAAATGGATGTCTTGATCAGTTTTGCTGATTTGTCTACTAGTTGTCCAACTCCTTATATAAGACCAGATATCACTCCCTCAGTAATGTTTCCGTGTCTTGTTACTTGCAGTATTGACTATTAATTGCTATTTCTTGTTGGAGAAAAACGCTTACTGGCAAAATGCCTCATTTTAGTTATTGCTTACAGGATAAAGGAGATATTATACTAGAAGGGAGTAGGCACCCTTGTGTGGAACTAGAAGGGAGTAGGCACCCTTGTGTGGAAGCTCAAGATGGTGTGAATTTACCTAATGATTGTTCTCTT
The DNA here is from genome assembly GCA_037013555.1 of Sextonia rubra. Taxonomy (NCBI): domain Eukaryota; kingdom Viridiplantae; phylum Streptophyta; class Magnoliopsida; order Laurales; family Lauraceae; genus Sextonia; species Sextonia rubra. The sequence goes on along the minus strand of JASUAD010000003.1, from coordinate 6,640,553 downwards.
GTGAGTATTAGTGTTGAGTTTCCTGCTGAATGGAAATAAAATGTTTATCTTCTGCTTGTAGTATGAATTGTAACAGAATTTGAATTTGTGTAGATGATCAAGATAGAGGGCCCCAAATATAAGCAGTCCAAAAAACTTGGATGTCAAATCCAACTGTAAGCAGTCCATGCCAGTACCAAATTGGGTCTTATGGCAATTCATGCAGGAGGAAAGACCAAGTGGGACCACCATGGAGAAGGGAGGGAGGCTTGGCTTGAATAGGTGACTTGCGAAATTTCAGCAGTCCAAGCATCAAGGAACATTGCTTGTTCAACTGTGAGGTTAGTGTAGCTAAAGGATGTTGGTGGCCCAAGCAATGATCCAAATGCAACCTAGCAATGGAGCAGACCATTCAGAGTGCAAGAAAATGACACCGAGGAACAAATTTAAGTCCAAGTGATGATGTGTTTGGCAGGTTGATTGTTGTTTGGAATGAATAGCCCAGTCAGGCATGGTTGTTCAGGTGAATGCAAGGAGGTCAAGGGATGGTACAACAAATTGAAGCCCAAGTGCAGGAGCACATGGCATGATGATGGTTGTTTTTAGTGAATGAGATGATGTGTTACAGTTGATCAGGGTGATGCACGGTTGCTGAGGTATTAGAGCAACTTTGTAGAATAGACTGTTGTTAGGAACACTTCACATCTAGTGACAGACACACCAAGTCTGCAGGACATATAGTGAAGCAACAACGAGGATGTTGTAATCAATCTGGCAAGGGAGTACATGTAGAGAGCTAAGGCTTGTCAATGATGCAGAGACGAGCAGCAAGAATCCAATTGATTTTGAGGGCAATTGAGTGGGCTAAGGATAGCAATATGGAATGGCTGTCTAAATTATTTGAAGTAAATGGGGCCTTAAGACATATAAGGAAGTGCCTTGTGGGCATGGGCTAATGCGTTGGTCCTTGGTGCATACTATTGGTGCAGAGGACGATTGATAGCACAGTGGTTAACAAGGGAGATTCAAGACAAGTGACGGTTCATCCAGGTCGTTCATCCAAGGCGACGTAGTTTGGATGGGCTATCTTTTGGAACTTGCATTGATTGGAAGATATTGATCCTTCATCTGGACCGCTTCCTTATTTCATCAAAAGCCACCAAAGTGACGGTTGTGCAAGAAGAATATATGGCTTTTCTTGTCACCCTAATAGCAACTTGTAGCCTGAAATTGTTGAATGTAACATGAATTTTTAATTTTTGTGTTAAAAAAGAATTTTAATGATTGTATTTATATAAATGTGAATACCACAATTATTTTATTTTATTTTTAAATATGTGATTAGTAGTGGTTTAAAAAACTTATGATTTAAAAAAATATTATTAAAACTGTTTTAAAAAAGTTCAAAAAAAAATGGTAAAAAAATATTTGGGAATAATTTGGAACAGTTTTAAAATTTTGGAATGGTTCAAAACCGTTCCAAAATCTGGAACGGTTCAAAACCGTTCCAAAATCTGGAACGGTTCAAAACCGTTTCAGATTTTCTGCGACACCCATTTTTGGAACGGTTTGAAACCGTTCCAGATTCATTCAGAAACAGTTTTAAACCGTTCCAGATGGGCATTTTTGGTGTAGTGAGTATAATTGGAATTCTTTTCCAATGTGGCTGTTGACTCGGAGAGAATCTTGGACTTCTTTTTGTGGGAGAAATTCTAATTGGAGAATATATGTATGGATTTCAGGAGAGAAAATTAAGGTGGTTGTAAGGAGTATGGAATGTATGGACGGATGGAATTTTTTTGTGAATGAGTTCTGGGCGTTGGGTAATATTGTGTAGTTCCCTATTGCACATCCACTTGTGGGATTTTATATTGATAATAGCCCCCTTAATTTTCTCTCTTTAACAGTCTTCCTAATTTCTAATTCATTCCTTCCTTGCTTGGCTTTTAATCCTAGCCTTTCATCTTGACATGCAACACAATATGTCTTGAATTGATCTGAATTTGAAAGGGAATGGACACCACAAATTATGGCTGGTCATGACTTGCATAATATAATTGGCTGGGAACATCCTTGTGATGCATAGACTTCTTTTGTTTTTTTCCTTTCAAAAGCCTTCTTTCCTTCTTTCATTTTATCTTCCACTTGGATTTGGATTTATTTACAAATAATTTCTCTGTCTTCAAAACTTGATGTGGGCCCCTTTTCTTTAGTTTTTCTACAAAGAAAAATGACATTTTAATAAAATAATAATCTTGACCAAAAGTAATAAATGTACTAATGCAAGTCCAATTCACATAAAATGATACCGTAAATTCACATCATTGATCATGATTTCTCTTTATTTAACTAATGATGATAAAAATATTTGTCATTTTTAATTTAAAATCATGAATTTGAAAAGCCTTCTAAAAATAAAAATAAAAAAAATGAAAAGTCTTATGATTTTATGGGAAATTGATGATTTTCAATGAATTTTTGCAAGAAAAATCAATACTGGTTTCTAAACTCATAAAAACATGATTTCCAATCGAATGAAGCTATTTATAATGAATAAGACCTTAAAATTCTCGAAAATACACATAAAATGATGCATTTTTAAGGACTTACCATAAGAACAATTCTCATAGAATGAAAGCCCATATATATATGTGTGTGTGTGTGTGTGTGTGTGTGTGTGTGTGTGTTTAGTAACTAGTTGAGGGGTTGGAACCGTATATAAATACTAACACGACACCAATATCAACTCATATATGAGAGTAAGGGTCATCATCTGGTAGAGCCGGCCATGAAAATGATACTCAAGCTCGCTTGCAGGCTTTATCGAGTGGCTTGTTTTTTTACCTAAAGGGTTGGGCTTTATTTGAAAAGTCTTAAGTCTAAGCCCGCCCATCGGGCTTTTTTTTTGGAGGGCCGAGGGGGGTCGGGCTTTTTGTTAAAATTTTTTTTATCATTTAATAACATCAGTTTAAAATGAATGTATTATACATGAGTACAAAAGTACAAACAACTACCCATTGGCCATTGCCAGTTTGCTACATGGACTGATGGACATGAGTACAAGCAGATGGAAGCCTACATGAATTTATGAGTACAACATGCAAACAACTACTCATTGCTAATTTGCTACATGAATAGCCTGCGGGCTTGTGTGTGGGCGTAGGGGCTAGGCTAGCGGGTAGGCTGGCGGGCCGGGACGGGTTTTAAACACTAAGCCCAAGCCTAACCAAAATACTATTCGGGCTGAGCCAGCCAAACCAACTACGGGGCTTGGGCTGGCGGGCTAAAACAGGGTAGCCAGTTCATGGGCCAATTGATGACCCTTACATGAGAGATAATGGGGACTCTTATATACAAGGGATACACACACAACTCACACAAATGGAAATGGAGACTCACATTTGTGAGGGACATACGAAACTCACACATGTGAGGTACGGAGGACTCGTATGTTTGAGAAAATACAACACAACTTGTACATATGAGGTGATAAAACTCACATATGTAAAGCGGGGGGAGGGGAGGTTCAAGCTTGAGACCTCCTATTAAGAACTAACACTTATTATCACACACTTAAAATGAACGATGTAAGAAATGTCTATTCTAGGTGTTTGGATAAATGTAGAATATAATGTCACCTGATTTTAATATTGTAAGATTTCATTATCCCATAAAAAAATAATATCATATTATAATATTTTGTCACTATAGTGTTTGGCAATTTATATATATTTTAATATACCTTTAAGATTGTTTTATACAGTATATATCTAAATATTTCAATATAAAGGTTTTTGTAAGAAAGTGAGATATTGTAAAATTTTTTCTATGATACCCAAATACCTACTTTTTATTTGTTTAGATTATATTTTAAACTAGGATATAACATAGCAAAATCTTTTTAAATATATGCTTTTCAAACACCTAAGTGGAAGGTTTAAATTTAGGTAGGCACTTTTTCTTATCTGAATGGGCTCTCCAACCTCACCTGTGTTCTCTTCTCATTAGAGGAATAAGGCCCCAAGATTCACCATTTCAGTTTAGTCACCAAGATGAAATATTTTGGTATTTCAGAATTTGGGCAAAACTTTTCAGAGTAACTTTTCCAAATAATAAAAATTAAAAGAAATATATATACACACATATATGTAAACCAAATATAACACTAAAAATAAAATATAAATTATGCATGTTCCTTGATATAAATATTGAGAAAAAATCATTTTTAATTGGTTTTATTTTATGTTACCCCATTATGGGGGTTAATAGTCAATTCCATTTCATTTCAGCCAAAGTGGTCTGAATTTTTCATATCAGTCCCACCGCCAAAACCGAATGGAGCTAAGAATATAATATCAAAATATTTAAGTATTAAAAGATTTCATTATCATAGAACAAAATAGTGACATATGATTATATTCATTACTTGCAATGTTTGGCAATTTCTATATATTTTAATATACCTTTAAAGTGTTTGGAACTTTATAAAAAAATCTCTCATATTGATATACTAAACAATAAATAGAGAAAAAGTAGTCAATTGATCCAATATAGGACCCACTAATTAGTAATTATATGTGGTAATAGTCATTGATAGGACCCATCTATTGTCAAAAAACTACAATATTAAATGTTAAAATTAAGAGATCCAATTAATGTTTTTAGTTAAGGTGGGTGATCACCAAATGTTAGTAACCGTTTTGATCATCACAAAAATTAATTAATTCAAATAGAAATTAGTATGGGACCCATTTAACTTCTTTAGTCATATTTATAGTAGGTGAGCTATCAAATAGTGGGACCCAACTAATGAAGAAAATTTGATAATTTCAATAACACAATTCAAAGTCAATATAAGACCCAATTAATTTTGGCAATTGCAATGAAGACCCCTCTAATGAAATATTTGTGAGACCCACCTAATATTGATAAATAATAATTAACAAGGGCTATGTAATCATGATACAACTTGTAAGCATTATGAGGTCAATCTAATGTTAAAAATCATAGTTGCATTTCTATGAAAATTATTGATATTAAACTCATAGTGGGCCACTATAATAAATTATTTCTCATAAACTCTTAAATGACTATTAATATGCAGCATATTCTTGATTGGCCAACATTCAAAATTGAAATCACTGTCAAAATTAAAATCCATGAGATATCATGTAGAGATTTTTTTGGGTATCTGGGCTTGATGATTAGTAAGGATGGGGAGATTGATAAAGATGAAGAGCATAGGATAAAGTTTACATGGCTGAAGTGTAGACTAGCTTCTTGAGTGCTTTGTGGCAGATGAATGCCAACGAAATTGAAGGGCAAGTTTTATAGAACAGTGCTTAGACCAGCTATAACATATGGAATAGAATGTTGGCCAATTAAGAATACGCATATACATAAGAAGCATGTGGTAGAAATGAGAATACTTAGGTGGATGTGTGATAAAACTAGAAAAGATAAAATTAGAAATGAGCGCTTTCGAAAGCATTTAGGGGTAACATCAATAGGGGATAAGATTAGAGAAATCCATTTAAGATGGTTTGGACATGTTAAACGTAGGTTGGTAATGGCATCGGTGAAAAAAAATTTGGCTATACAGGTAGATGACCCATTAGGAGGTAGGGGTAGGTTAAAGAAAATATTGAAGGAGGTTATTTCAAATTTGAAGAAGTTTATCTTATTTAAAGATTTGACTAAAAAAAGAATAGAATGGAAAAATAGATAGGCGGCACAATATAGTTATGATAAGACTTTAATGATGATGATGAGCATATTTTTGAACAATCTAATATATAGGTTTTTGGAGGAGAGTGAAATTTTGTAATATACTTTCTAAGTCTTCCACATACTTCTGATTTAGGTGGAAAGATTATATGAATCTATTGAAATATTTTGTTTTCAAACACCCCTAAAAAGTCTCCACTCGCTAGCCATTCGATGAAGGTCCGAGATTCTCACACGCGTCATGCCTCATACATGCATGGAAAGAGACACATTCAAAGAACCTGTTTTAGAGAAAAGACAAAATCACTTCCGTCAGACAAAATCATTTTTAAAGGCGCCCAGCTCGTAATCCCCGTGAGTCCGTCCACTCTCTCACTCGCCCATCCCGTGAGTCAAGCAGCTGAAAAAACAAATGAAACGCATCTCAAAGATCCGAACCGTTAAAAACAAACACCCGTCCTCGCATTAAAAAAAAGTTCAATACTATATTCAAAAGCCAGTCCTTCTTACCATGGGGTTGATATTTATATTTTACCAATGTTCTATCCAACAGTAGAACTAAACGCAATCAGTCTAAACTTTGGCCAAGTCATTTTTTATATGCTTTCAGTTGCTTTTTTTTTCCTCAGAATATTGATTATATAACTAATCTTAAATTTGATATTTACTCCAAAATAATCGAAGTTTTATTTCATTTCATATCCTTTTAACGCGGATATATCAAATATGAAAAAAAAAGATCTCCCTTCAGTATAAAATGCCATCAAGCTTAAAGAAATATGATCTCACAGACATATATTTGCAATCATATATTTACCCCTCAATGAATAGTTTTAGCTTGTTAAAATCTGATAATTCCTAAGCCGGAGGCCTAAGGTTCGAAGGCGAAGTTGGCCGAAGGGCTGTTTAAAAAATCTATCGATTCATAAAATCAAACCGAACTGATCCAATCCGCTGTTTTTTTAAACGAACTAATTGTTAATAGTTTGGTGATAGATTGAAAAAATCATAATCCATTAGTAAAGGTTTGGTGATGGATTTTACCCTTCATTTATGGATTGAAATCAAACTGAACCATTGACATAAAATATAATATCTATAAATTTATATTTATATAGGTTTGATCTTATAGGAATAGATGGGAATATATATTATATATTTTTGTGTTTTTTTTCTCTTGTTGTGTTTTGATTTTTATATCTATTTTGTTAACTAATGGATTTAACAGTTTTAACCAAATTAAATCAAATCAAATCGTTAATCTACACTTCGATTTGGTTCAATTTTTAATAGGCATCAGATTAACTATGGATTATAAAACTGTCAATCTTTAGATAATGGATTGGTGGTGGATTAGACTCAATTCGATCTAATTCAAACTGTGTACACCCTAGTTGGTGCGGGACACTTTTGAGTAAAAAAATAAAAACAAAAAAAAAGAGTTGTGGAAGACGTGGCCCTCACCTATCAATTCCACATAGGCCACGGGAGTGAAGTGATGAGAGTCTATTATAGAAAGAAAGAAATAAAATATCAACAAATGGAGAGTGGGACAGAGATGGTGACTCATGCAAATATCACTTGCTCCATGTTGGTCCCAACAAAGATTTTTTTTTTCACCACTCCCCAACCCACACATCCATCAATCTATAAATGCCACCTCTCATCTTCTCCTCCTTCCTCAACGAAAACCCTAGAAACAAAAAAACCAAAGCCCTACCCTAGAAAGAAGAAAAAAACATCAACCATGTCGGTGGCTACAACTCTCACCTCCTCCAACCTCTCCTCCAAGCCCAAGACCCTAGCCTTCGACTCCTCCTTCTTCAATGGCCTCCCTCTCCCTCTCCCATCTCGCATCTCAGCCGTCCGATCCTCATCTTCCCACCAACCCAACCTCACCATCTCCTCCTCCTACGACCTCTCCTCCTTCCGCTTCGAACCCATCAAGGAATCCATCGTCTCCCGCGAAATGACCCGCCGCTACATGACCGACATGATCTCCTACGCCGACACCGACGTCGTGGTCGTTGGCGCCGGCTCCGCCGGCCTCTCCTGCGCCTACGAGCTCTCCAAGAACCCCTCCGTCCGCGTAGCCATCATCGAGCAGTCCGTCAGCCCCGGCGGCGGCGCATGGCTCGGCGGCCAGCTCTTCTCCGCCATGGTCGTCCGCAAGCCCGCCCACATCTTCCTGGACGAGATCGGCGTGGACTACGACGAGAAAGACACGTACGTGGTGATCAAGCACGCGGCGCTGTTCACATCGACGATCATGAGCAAGCTGCTGGCGAGGCCGAACGTGAAGCTGTTCAACGCCGTGGCGGCGGAGGATCTGATAGTGAAGGAGGGGAGGGTCGGTGGGGTGGTGACGAACTGGGCGCTGGTGTCGATGAACCACGACACGCAGTCGTGCATGGATCCGAACGTCATGGAGGCGAAGGTGGTGGTGAGCTCGTGCGGGCATGATGGGCCGTTTGGGGCGACGGGGGTGAAGAGGTTGAAGAGTGTGGGGATGATTGATTCGGTGCCGGGGATGAAGGCTCTGGATATGAATACTGCTGAGGATGCCATTGTGAGGTTGACTAGGGAGGTGGTGCCTGGTATGATTGTTACTGGCATGGAGGTTGCTGAGATTGATGGTGCCCCAAGAATGGTAAACCTTTTTTTTATTTTTTATTATTTTTTGGTTATTTATATTTATTTATTAATACTTTATGAGGCTTGATGGTAGCCCTTTTTTTATTTTTTAATTATTTATTTGGTTTTTTATTTATATTTATTTATTTATTTATTATTATTTTATGAGGGTTGGGTAGTTTAGGGTTGCATTAGGGTCAGATTCGTTAATAAGAAGGTGGAACCGAACGAGAATAGATCACTGCTCAAAAATAGGATCTGGACTTAGAATCGACCTACTTATTTGAAATCTAAATAAGGATTCAAATTCGGTTATGAAGAGGTAATTGGACCCACCCACCTAGGGGAGTGGATTCATTTAGAACTATTCTAGGTAGCCGGCGTTGCAATAGAAAATAGAAATATAAAAATTCTAGTTCTTTTTAAAAACATCATAATATTTTAAAAAATTAAAATATTTATATTTTAAAAAGTAATTAATAAAAAGGGGCTAGCAGTTTTATATGATCCTACCTTGTGATTAAGCTGGAGGAGTAAGGGGTGGGAGAGAACACAGGGAGGTTCTTTGGCCGGGCCCACTTGGATCGACAGATTGATCACTAAGAATGGGTGAATTGATCAATCTAGCGGTTTAGAATCACGAATATGCGTGTTTGGTTAGGCACAGATTATTTTAAGTGGGCCATACTAAGAGAGACTTTAATTAATACTATCGATGGGAAAATGGGACCCAAAAGCGATTCATCATAGTCTTTGGTTCTCTAAGTGGGCCCGATCGATAAACTGACCTACGTAGGCTGTAACGATCTGCTCAGCTGTGACCTTGTGATCCTTATCTTTACCTGCTACACGACAGCTTCAGTTGCTTTGGCACTATCTTCTCTTCACCAAGATTTGGTGATGAGGTGGGGCCCAACCATGTCAAGTGTGATGTCACCCAGTTTGAACCAACTGTTCTGTAAAAATATTTTGACTTTTGCTTGATAGATATGTCACTAACATCTCTCTCTCTCTCTCTCTCTCTCTCTCTCTCTGCTACCCAAAAAAAAAAAAAATGCATCTCTCTTGTTTTTTTAATCTCTCTCTCTCTCTCTCTCTCTCTGCTACCCAAAAAAAAAAAAAAATGCATCTCTCTTGTTTTTTTAATCCCTGTTTTGATGTCTAAGCTTGAATTATATTTTTCTGTATGCTTTACATGGGTGGTGGTGTTTTGATTGGAAACAGGGACCAACATTTGGAGCTATGATGATCTCAGGGCAGAAAGCAGCTCACCTGGCTTTGAAGGCTTTGGGTCTGCCAAATGCCTTGGATGGCACCTCCAAGCTGGAAGGTCTGCAGCCAGAGCTGGTGCTTGCGGCTGCTGACAATGCTGCTGAGATTGCAGATGCTTAGCATGTGTTGTTGATATGGTGATCTGAGCTTTTTTTTTTTTTATGTTCTTTTAGGTCTTGGAGAGGTGGTAGTATTTCACAAAATAAAATGGTGACTTTGTCCCCTTAAAAAGAGATTGTGGATTTGAGAGTCTCCATGGGTCCTTTCTTTCTTTTTATCTTTTTATCTTTTTGGCAAACACAGAATTTGATCTAATCTGTCTGTGAGATCACAGTTTGTCCCCTTAATCGGAGAGATTATGGATTTGTGAGTCTCAATGGGTCCTTTCTTTCTTTTTATCCTTTTTTTTGCAGAGACACAATTTGATCTAATCTGTCTGTGAGATCCCAGTACTGAAAGCAGTTAAATTTTGGTTATGCAAAGTCGATTTTCAAGATTCTAATAGAGATTCTAAAATAGAAGCAACAATATAATAACACAATGGATGCTATAATAACCAGAAGGCAGAGAAGTTGATCAGTTCATAGATAAGAAACATGCACAATCAATTGTCCACAGGGATGTTATCAAGTGACTCTAGCTGCTGAGAGTCACAACTAACAATTCCAATCCCCAAATCCCAATCCTTACAGCTCTGCAAATCCCAACTGAAATCTTCTCCCAATTGTTTCCTTCCTTGAACAAAAGCTAAATCTCATAGACAATAGGCATTCCAAACCCCTTAAAAATGTGGTTTTTTTTTATAATACATTTGGAACAGCAATGAGAGCAGAGTCGGAACAAACTAATCTCTTTGAGTCTTGGAGGGTAAATTTCTCAAATTTGCAATTTTTTAGAGCAAATCATGGTCTTAGGCCTAAAACCTAATAAGATTGGAATTTGTATCATACATAAAAAATTAGGCCAAAACAAATTCACTATAGCGATTTAGCCAATAAAATTTTCAATAACCATGTTTTAAAACATGAAACGGGGATTAAAAATAAAGAAATAAATAAAACTTGCTTGAACTCCACTCTACTCCGTCGTTCATTTGAGCTGCCATTTTACAGCATCCGCTGGCTAGTTTTCTAAAGAGTGACTTACAATGCTCTTTCAATATCATTTACATGGAATTAACACACTGCTTGTCTAAACTTTTGACCATGGTATGGTTTTAGCTTCAAAATCAGCTGATTTCCCTTGGATAAATAACCCAGCCAGCTTGCACTTGTGGGTCGCCCAAACATATGAAACTAGCGTAGTCTTTCTGTTCTCATCTCATTTTAAATAAATCAATCAATTCAGCAACTAATCATTGCCAACTACAATTCAAATGTATCTCAAATCAAATCTCAATTTTGCAATAATTTTGATATGACGTTTTAATTTCATCAAACAACCTTTAATATCTAACAAATTGGAAAATTTTTAACATACCCAGTTAAGGTACATTTTCCCTTAAGAAAAATTTCTCCCAGTGGAGCTTACTTGGGCCCATCTTTACTCCTTTCAAGCTCTTGTGCATGATCTGGCAATGGCTTGTCCAATTTTATGTTGATAGAATCTTTTCTAATATTAGGCTGATAGAACCTTTAATCGTCATTGGATTGAACCTCAAAAAAATATATTTGACTAAAATATCGGTAAATTTTGATTTTGTTTAATCAAAGGGCTAGCATTATCTGGTGGGGGATCATCCTCACCAACATGAATGAATCTCAAGTAAGCTCCATAACCTGGATTGTAAAAGACAGTATGCAGTATGCTTATTTTTTGCAATTACATGAGAGGGAACCTTGGGATGCTCCAAGGATTATTCACATTCTGCTCATACTGCACCACAGGATCTTCTACCTTTGTGCTCCGCTCGAGTACACGCTCCGACCTTTCTCTGTCAGTGCGGTCCATTCTTGGCACTGTGGGTGACTTAAGACACCCGTTCCCACTTGGGCTATTTAGTCCTCTCTTCATTGATGATTTCTTAGATATTTCTTGTAGGACAGGGAAAATGCCTTGGCATTTTGTCCTTTGCCATTGTGACAAAGCCCAAGTAAGGGCACTCTCATCCTAAGGGGATGTTTGGAGAGAAGTGGGGACAGATTCCAAGGTGTTTTCACTTTTGTCAGCACATAACATGTGCCCTACATGAGAGGACATTTTGTCCATGCTTGAAAACCCAGCTCATTGACAAGCACCAGACATTTCAGTTCGTAACTGACCTGTACCGGATAAAACAACCAGTGCACCATGTGGAAGTGGAATCCAGAGCAGGGTTCAGCTTGGATCACTACCTTTTTTGTAGGGATTCATGGCAAAGAACTGATGGTGCTTGAGACTGCATGGGGGCTAGCCAATTTAGTAATATTATTTGTTTTCGGTAACGACAATTCAGTTAAATTATAGAATGCCATTTTTTCTATAGCTTCTGTTACAAATTACATTCCATGATATCATCACTGTATTGTATTTAAAAAAAAGTAGACCACCACCAAATTAGCCGTCTTGATTGCTGTTACAGTTCATGAATACTTCAAGGAGAATTTCTTGAGATGGAATTTCGCTTCCGGGATGCAATTTTGTGGCAGTACTACATTTATCAATCAACAGTTCCATGATATCATGAAATTTATAAAAAGAGGTCGGCCATCTTAAATGAGGACCAGGAATGAACTTAAACAAATGGACTTCCAAGAACATGAAATATTCACTTGTATTCATTCACTTATGAAATCATTCTATTCCATTTGAGGTACGGATCCTGGTAAATGCAACATACTTTACACTGGATAAGAGAGAGAATATGTATCCTAGAATTACCTTTTTAGGGCTGAAAGAGAAGGATATTATTGAAAAAAAGAAACAACAACAATACAGACCAAAGACAATCAAAACAAAGCCAACCGGGACATCAACTGTATAGAGCATTTATTTACCAAAAAAAAAAAAAAAAGAACTGTATAGAGCTTTTACATTGTGGACATCAAATTAAACCCTGACCCTATAGACGACAAAACCAGCCTTAAAGCTTCAAAACCAACTTTATGAAGCTGAGTATCCTTTAAATAAAACTGCTGGATGTGAGAAGGCAATTAGTCCTGAAAACAAATAGCAGTGGAGCAAAAATCTTTGCAAGTTGGTCTGCTACTCGGTTGTACTGACGTGGTGACGCCCTCAAAACGAGACCTTCCCAGAGAAACTACCATGCAGTAAGAGGATGATTTTCCTCCAACTTTTCATGGAACTCCAGGACACATTCTGAGAGATATGGAAGGCTTGAGTGATAATAAGAGAGGATTTTGTTGGAGGATTTGATTTCCAAGGTTAAGTTCTTTATTGCCAGGTGGACTTTGGTAAGAGAGGATTTTAGCAGTCTTAATGTGTCGAATTTGGTTCATAAATGGGAAGCTTGCATGGGGTGTGTGTAGCTCTTAAAGTAAAGAAAACCATTCCTTGGTTTAAATTTAATGTGGATGGTGCAGCGAGAGATAAGTTGGGGCTAGCGCGTATTGGCGGTGTGCTTCATAATAATAACGGTGAAATGTTACTTATATTTTCTAAAAGTATAGGGATTAAAGATTCCAATGAGGTAGAAGTGATGGCTATTTTGGAAGCTCGTCGTATCTTCTTGGCTTTATTGTATGGTCCTTTAACTGTGGAGAGCAATTCTACTAACGCGGTGGGGTGGCCTTTGAAGCGTGATTCTAGTCTTTAGAAGTTTCAATTCATATCAATGAAATTAAGAAGCTTTCCTCATCCTCTGTTGTTTTATGTTTGCATATATTGAATGTGCCAATAGTATAACAGATGCATTGGCTAAACAAGGAGTAGATAAACCTTCTGGGTAGGTTTATCTATGTCATTTGCGCTATTTTTGGGTTCTTAGGTTTGGCATTTCTCTTTATTTCGGTTCATGGGATATATTGCTCTTTGTACTTTTGTTTGTATATTTAAAAAAGTTTTCGTTACTGATAAAAAATAATAATAATAATAAGAGAGAGTCTTCTATGACCAGATTTTGAAATGCTTCTTTTTGACAAAGAAGCAGGCCCTCATAACATAAAAGGCTCAGCTTCAAGAGCATTGATATCAATTACTTGTTTTGAAAAAGCTAAATCATATAGCCTTTATGACTCCTTATGATTCCAGCAATCCCGGCTATAGAATCCCCTTGGATAAAAGACTCGTCACTGGTTGGGGGCGTGTTCTCCAAGAGGCAGAGGGAAAGGTCTGTGAATAGGGAAATTTTGAGATCAGTGACCACATTCCATTGGTGAATCAATTTATCAGTCACCGCAACTGGGCTTAAAGGGTTCGAATTAAAGATGAACCCATTTCTAGCTTTCCAAATATACCAGGTCACGATCTGAGGATCCCCAGAACCATTGACCAAACTTTTCAAATTGGGAAGGATTGGTGGATGAGACCGGATGGCATTGAAGAATAGATCACAATGACTGGGCAAAGGAACAAGAAAAGAACACATGATCAATGGTTTCTGATATGTGACTTTTTTGCCAAACATATGCATGGCTCATCATTCATTTAGGATCATGCACCTTGGGTCTTATCACGTAGTGGTCCCTCAAGTTCTGTTATTTTCTATTAGCTATTATTTTGATTTAGTCGTGATCGTTGTTAGTCGTAGGAATTCCCTCAAGACCAAAGCATGTGTACTGTTAGTTTCTAACCCTGGTTTGTAAGAACTAGAGCTTTTACCAAAATTGGAATATTTAGTCTCTGAGACTCCCTCTCTCAATACATTAATTTGTTCGTTCCCTGTTCCCTACAACCCACCGAAAGTTATAGAGGACCCAGCTTCTATGCTTGAGCAAGTTCGCCAAAATGGTGAATCCTACGACTTGGATGAACATTAAGAGAGAGTTCCGTTTTAGATATTTTTGGGACAAGACTTTGACCCATCAACAGTTTTCCAAGAGAAATCTCCGCATCAAATGACCCTGGAAGGCCTTCACTTGAATGTCCAAAATCTCCAATTCCCAGCCCACCTAGAACCCAGGCAAGCTAACAGATTTCCATGAAATTGGAGTAAATATTCTAATGCTCAGAACTGCTTCCTTTCCATGAAAAACCGACTAGAGTGTGATTGAATGAAATTTTTGGTCTGAATTGTCATTTTTTGAAGGGGAAGCCTGTAGTTAGTGACAGTAGAGCTGACTGATTGTACAAGAATTTCCCACCCGGCTTGTGAGAGATCAGACCCTTTCCAATTTGTAATTTTTATTTGGATCTTTGTGATGATAGGTTTCCAGACCGATGAATGGACTCTTCCAATAAAAAGGGTAGCTTCAATATGGCTCCAATGTTTAACCTGTTCGATATCCCTTGAGGTATTGATGGAGGAGTTTACCTCCCAAACATAATTTGTGTTTTGACAGATAAATCTGTTGCCTTGCAATAAAAAAAAAAAAGAAAAAAAAAAGATAGGTCTGATACTGGGTCAATAGATTGTCGGGATGCGAGGACGACCAGAAGAATATCATCTGCAAACTGAAGAATTGAAATATAGTCCCCCTTAGTAGTGGTTTTTGGGAATGGAATTTTATGGTAATTTCCAAGAGTGATCCAAACTATGGATAAAGCTTCAGCAGAGTATATTTAAGTAGGGTGAGAGCAGAACACCCTGCCCTGAACCTCGAGGTGGAACAAAAGAATTTGACAACGGTCCATTGACTTGGATTCCATACTTAAGACGGTTGTAAAGCTTGTCACGATTTTCATTAAAAAATCAAGAGAGAAGCCAAGATTCAAGAGAACCCCAAGAAAGGGAATCATGGGCATTTTGGATTTCTAGCTTGATAGCCACAGGCCCGCAAGAGATTTGTTTTCTCTTTTGTTTTTCATAGTATGAATTACGTCTTTGGCTATGATAATATGATTAGTGACTCCTCTCACCTTGACGAAAGCTCCTTGTACAAATTGTGGTAGAAGAGCTTGGAGTCAGAAACAAGAACTTTGGCGATGACTTCGGCGATTCCTTTTTTAATGAGAAGTTGTAGGAGATTCGGGAATCAGAACAATTGTGATCTATTGTTGCTAAAGAAAAAATGCACCCGGTCAAAGGATGCAAACCTTGGATGTGAGTCCCAACTTGCTGCAGGAAATGGTTACTAATCACCACTCAAATGGATGGGCCCTGCATGGGCACAAAATGATGATCGTTACCATCTTATTATGGATCTTAATATTTAGCAGCTCACCTATAAAACTACTAAAGCTGAATCCTATTGTCTATTCAATTATGAGACCTCTGAATCCCCCTATCCCTTTTATTTGCTTTCAGTCAAGTAAGCCCTACAGCCAACATTACTCTGAGCACAAGAGTACAGGAAGAATAGACGAGGGGAATATAGTTAAAAGGCAGCTTATTCGGCTAGATACCATTTTATAAAAAACTGGATGAAGCTGAACTAGTCTATCTCATGGAGGAACTACTGGAGTCTCTACCTCCAAATGTGGCAGAGGTTCACAGAGACATGGCAGAAACATGTGATGCCTCAAAGAATGAAGTGAAGGATAAAAAAACCCAATTTCTGCAACCAACCAAAACATTGGTGAGTTAAACAGTGTCAGAAGGAGATTATCTAGGTGAACAAATTGGTGAAAATCAAGATAACCTCCGTGACAGATTCTCAGTCCAGACACAGCCACTCTTCTTAAAATTATGAAAGATCTATGGATACATTTCAGTACGATACCCAGATGCTTCATACAGCAAAGGTATAATGCCATATTACATCTGATGATTCATTCCATGTGTAGGTTTCATGAAGAATCAGTGGACTATATAAGTTGGCCTCCCATTTCCACCTCTATTTTTCAAATTGTTCAAAACCTTCCTGCCGGAAATAAGATGCTGTGATCCACTTTTGGATATTTTTACCCTTTTTTTCTTCCTGGCTCAGTTTGGTGTGTATTTTGTTCTTGTTTGCTCCATGCTTTCTTTCCTTCAATGAATCCACTTCCATTAATACTAAAGTACAATGAACTACTAAAGATTTCAGCAACCCAAATCATTCCATTAATACTAAAGTACAATGAACTACTAAAGATTTCAGCAACCCAAATCACGAGTAGGCTGTCTGAGGGTACCATCAAAAAAATAAATAACCAAAAAATCCTTTATTATTGGTGACCCTCTCACAAAAATTCAGAGCCTAGTCATTAGTTGCTAATTAGTGGGGTTCTCAACAATTTTTTTGGGTAGATATCCTAATGTCACGTCACTATAAGAAAAACTACTTTTAACCAGTTTCAGAACCCAGAAGATCCTCTCACACGAGAGTTCACCTCTCATCAAATTACTGGCAGAACTTCCAATTGGCCTACGTTATGATCCATCCAAAACTGTTCACACACAGAAGCCCCCCTGATAGTCAGACTTCCGGTTCAAACTCGCTAAATTGGATTAAGGGTAACTTTTCTTTTTAATATAATAATGCTGCTAAATTTGTGAGCCATCAATCAAGGTGTTGAGATAAATGAGATTGACCACATTAATGAATACCATGTCCCATGTCCGTGGGCACAGGAATACTACCACTGTTTCTACCATTTAGATGACTGAATTATTATACTAATTTAAGCCTCAATCTTAATGAGGGACAAAAACCTAAAATCATATTTTTGCATCCCATCCTCCCACAACTACCAGAGTAAATCTAAATGCTG
This sequence comes from Sextonia rubra, assembly GCA_037013555.1. Taxonomy (NCBI): domain Eukaryota; kingdom Viridiplantae; phylum Streptophyta; class Magnoliopsida; order Laurales; family Lauraceae; genus Sextonia; species Sextonia rubra. The sequence continues at coordinate 6,623,210 of JASUAD010000003.1, read as the reverse complement.
CCAACCCCCTCACATGGATTAATTTAATTACAAGTTAAGAAAGATTCCAGGACCAATCAGATTGCAACTCTGAGCAAATCCAGACCAAGCTCATCCTACAATCATCATCTGATCACCACTACGTTGTAGTTGTGACAAGTCATTCTGCCACAAAATGCCACAACATACATGTACATGATCAGATGGCCCTCCCATTCATCCATATCATAACCAAACAATTGAAGGTTTTACTGAAAATATAAATATAAATCACTCATTTTTTGACTTGACAAGCAGATTACAAAATTTCCAACAATGATTTTATCTGTAGGTTGTCAGAAAAGTGAGACATGAGCAATTAGATAAAAGATACAGAGAGAGGAAAAAGATAAAAGAAAAAACGAACAACATACAGGAACTAACAGATTTAACACGTGAAGAAAAACCATAGGCGGTATTGCATGGCAGAAAAAAAAAAGTATACACAAGCAACTCTGGGATAACTTGTAAAACTAATAAAGTAGAAAATAAAACAGTAGCACACATTATCAGAAACAAGTAAGCAAAAATTATACTAGTTAAAGAGTTTACTACAGAATACTCAAAGTTCTATCCAGATATCCAGATATAACTCTAGTTCAAAAGCCAAACCTACCACTAGAAAGAGTACATAGACCAGTTGGCACCAAAACTATTGGCACCATTGCACACAATTCAAACCAAACGAACCAAAACATAACTAGATAGAGTTCAGAAACCACCGCGCAGACGAAGCACAAGATGGAGAGTTGATTCCTTCTGAATGTTGTAATCAGCAAGGGTGCGACCATCCTCAAGCTGCTTGCCAGCGAAGATTAGCCGCTGCTGATCAGGAGGAATCCCCTCCTTGTCTTGAATTTTTGCCTTGACATTATCAATAGTATCGGAACTCTCCACCTCCAAAGTGATTGTCTTACCAGTCAGCGTCTTCACGAAAATCTGCATCCCTCCACGCAGCCGCAGTACAAGATGGAGTGTTGACTCCTTTTGAATGTTATAATCGCTAAGGGTACGCCCATCTTCCAACTGCTTCCCTGCAAATATCAATCTCTGCTGGTCAGGAGGGATCCCTTCCTTGTCTTGAATCTTTGCCTTTAAATTATCTATGGTGTCTGAGCTCTCAACTTCCAGTGTTATGGTTTTGCCTGTCAGCGTCTTGACAAAAATCTGCATACCACCACGCAGGCGCAGCACAAGGTGAAGCGTTGATTCCTTTTGGATGTTGTAGTCAGCTAAGGTGCGGCCATCTTCAAGTTGTTTTCCAGCAAAGATCAGGCGCTGCTGATCAGGGGGAATGCCTTCCTTATCCTGGATCTTGGCCTTCACGTTGTCTATCGTGTCTGAGCTCTCAACTTCAAGTGTGATGGTTTTCCCAGTGAGAGTCTTCACAAAGATCTGCATACCACCACGGAGACGCAAGACAAGGTGGAGGGTTGACTCCTTCTGAATGTTATAATCAGCAAGAGTCCTACCATCCTCGAGTTGTTTCCCAGCAAAGATCAGGCGCTGCTGATCTGGAGGAATACCCTCCTTATCCTGGATCTTGGCCTTCACGTTGTCAATTGTGTCTGAGCTCTCAACTTCAAGAGTGATGGTTTTCCCAGTGAGAGTCTTCACAAAGATCTGCATACCACCACGGAGACGCAAGACAAGGTGGAGGGTTGACTCCTTCTGAATGTTATAATCAGCAAGAGTCCTACCATCCTCGAGTTGTTTCCCAGCAAAGATCAGGCGCTGCTGATCTGGAGGAATACCCTCCTTATCCTGGATCTTGGCCTTCACGTTGTCAATTGTGTCTGAGCTCTCAACTTCAAGAGTGATGGTTTTCCCAGTGAGAGTCTTCACAAAGATCTGCATACCACCACGGAGACGCAAGACAAGGTGGAGGGTTGACTCCTTCTGAATGTTATAATCAGCAAGAGTCCTACCATCCTCGAGTTGTTTCCCAGCAAAGATCAGGCGCTGCTGATCTGGAGGAATACCCTCCTTATCCTGGATCTTGGCCTTCACGTTGTCAATTGTGTCTGAGCTCTCAACTTCAAGAGTGATGGTTTTCCCAGTGAGAGTCTTCACAAAGATCTGCATACCACCACGGAGACGCAAGACAAGGTGGAGGGTTGACTCCTTCTGAATGTTGTAATCAGCAAGAGTCCTACCATCCTCGAGCTGTTTCCCAGCAAAGATCAGGCGCTGCTGATCTGGAGGAATACCCTCCTTGTCCTGGATCTTGGCCTTCACATTGTCAATGGTGTCAGAACTTTCAACCTCGAGGGTGATTGTCTTGCCGGTAAGGGTTTTGACAAAAATCTGCATGCCTCCTCTCAAGCGCAACACAAGATGGAGAGTAGATTCCTTCTGAATATTGTAGTCCGCAAGGGTGCGACCATCTTCAAGCTGCTTGCCAGCAAAGATAAGACGCTGCTGATCCGGGGGAATGCCCTCCTTGTCCTGGATCTTTGCCTTGACATTATCTATGGTGTCTGAGCTCTCGACTTCAAGAGTGATTGTCTTGCCCGTTAGTGTTTTGACAAAGATCTGCATGCCACCTCTTAGACGGAGAACAAGGTGAAGTGTGGACTCCTTTTGAATATTGTAGTCAGCGAGTGTCCGGCCATCCTCAAGCTGCTTGCCAGCAAAGATCAAGCGCTGCTGATCAGGTGGAATTCCCTCCTTATCCTGGATTTTGGCCTTGACATTATCTATGGTGTCTGAGCTTTCAACCTCAAGAGTGATGGTCTTACCGGTAAGAGTCTTAACAAAGATCTGCATCTGCAATGGAGGAATCAAGGAAGATGTCAATTTTACATAGTCGGTAAGAGAAGGAATTAATAAAAATTAATAGAGTGGTTGCAGCATAAAGTGAGAAAGAGAGTAACAAATTCTCATCATCATCATTGATGATATTTAGAAAAATGGAAGACATGGGCACATCATCAATTGGTGAAAGGGATAGATTTACTAAAACAAGATCCAAAACTTATACCCAAAAATTCAAACAGCTTTCTCACAAATCGGGGCATAGATTGATAAAAGCTAACAAGAAAGGGGAAATTCCTTCAGTAGCAAAGCAATACAACTCCAAGCAATTAAAAAATATATATCAAACACAGATTCACAAAGTCTAAGCCCTTCATATAATAAATCCATGAACTGATCTACAAAACCACATGAGAAAATCCTTCCGCACCAACCGAAACCGATTTACAAATAAAGATTGTTATAGGTCAACAAAACCTACTAAGCAAAAAAAAAAAAAAAAGGGTAACTCCTTCAACGTATTCCATCAACAGCAACAGAATCTAGATTTGAGCAAGAAAACATGATCCAAACGCTAAGCCTTCATCAAATAAATCAGGGCACGGATCTACTAGAGCTTTCAAAAAGATCCGGCTTCCAAAAAGAATCCAGATCTAAAGACAAATCATATTCGTAAAGGCAAAGCCCTTAATCTATGAGAAATCAGACCATAAATCTAAAGATTCGCCTTTAAGCATAAAAACAAGACCAAAACATGGATCCCAAAAACCCTAAAGCCCTTTCAAGATCGGACACAGATCTAAAGAACTTCCGACAAGAAAATCCTTCAACAACAGCAGATTAAGTGAAACAAGATCAGATCACAGATCCGGAAAGCTAATCAATCCTCTCAACCATGAAACTCAAGAAAGATCAGATTTTTAATTAGTAGTGATTCTTCTTGGCTAATACAGTATCGGAGACGTTCGCGATCCAACATAGAAGATCAAACACCATGATCTAGAACACAAAGAGAACATTCAAACAAGAACAACTCTAGATCAAAAGATTCAACATTGAAACCCTAGAAATTCTATAACAAGATCTAAGAAAAGATCGAGATTCGTTACCTTCTAAACCAACGAAACGCTGCTACTATTGTTTGTGATCGAACGAGTTTTGGAAGAGAGAGAAGAAAACCCTAGAGAGATAAAGGAACAATGAAGAGAATGGGTGAGTCACGTTGTATTTATAGACTAGGGTCTTCAAGGCGGTGAAGGATTCCGTGGGCGATAAGGATCAGCCACGTGGAAACAAAAGAGTCAAAATTAGGAACGTTTCCTAAACGAAGTCAAAGTTGCCTCCGCGCGTTCAAAAGAATCGGGATTTTTCCAGGCTTCTTCAACCTAGAAAATTCCGTGGGTCAAAAGAAGTCGAACGTTCAGAGGAAAACACCCTCATGGTCCCACGGAGCATCTCTAATTTTTTGCCTATCTAATTTTTTTCACCGTTTAATTTCGACTCCTTCTACTTGAAATCGGCAGGAAAGGTTGTAAGTTCAAGTTGCACCATCATACTTGGACAATATAAAATTTACTAGGCTTTTTTTGGACTCAAAGAAATTAATTTGACTTAAAAAGTTGGAACAGCCTCTCATATTATAAAAAATAAAACTCAAATTCTCAAAGTTGAAGCACAAGAGAATTTAGAGTCCATTCGGAATGGGTATTTCATAGATGGCAAGAGCATGATAAGGATTTGTTGTCGTGTGAGAATATGATTAGGAATTTAAATTTGGAATGAACTGGGCTAAATTTGACTTCGGCCAACTTGAGTGGTTAATGATTTTTTTTTTTCACTAGGACGTTTTGAGATTTTCAATCTCCACCAATCACAAAAGCAAAACTCTCTTGAGTTTGCTATGAGACTAACTCTTATTAGAGTAAACTCATAGATATTCTCATATGAGGATTGAATTCATTTTGAGTGATTCAAATCTTAATAGGTATGCTTCATTATGGACTCTTCCATGCGCTTAACCAAAGGACTTTCGTTGGAACAACGTGAGGAGCGATTGTTTACTTTGTTTATTTGGTGTTTTCATTATTGCAATCAATCATCCTATTAAAAATCAAAACCAACCAAAGCATATGTGCGCTGTTGATGCGGATGTCTCTAAGTTTTACTCTTAACAAATAAAAATAAATAAATAAATGGTCTCAGTTATAAAATTGAGCAAAACATTAATTATGTGGTTCATTTTAGAGTGCCTTCGTCACCCACCGTTGCTTTTCTATTGGGTGTGTTTGGTTCGACTAGAACTTTTGAAAAGTAATAAGCACATAAACTTTTGTTTACTCTTAATAAACAACTCCCTATTTTGCTTTACGTTTAAATTTTTGCAGGAAGTGAGTCTTACTTTGCGGACGGATGGATCTCACTTTTTTTTTTTTTTTACTCTTTTTCTCGTTTCTGTTTACTCTTGCTCCAGAATTCCACCATCCTCTATCTCACCATTTCTTTCGCTCTCCCTTCCTACCTCTCTAATAAACAGCAATCATCCTTGTCAAAATTTGGAGTAGAAAAAAAGTTGTCGACATTATTTTGAAAGTTGATGGCACTTGTTTTCTTCACAATTTTTGTAGGGACATCTCTTAGGCCATAATATTAAATGGAGAATATTTGTTCACCTTCGTTTGTTATTGTACTCCATTTTAGATTATCTCGTCATAATAGTTCATTAAGGAAGAAAAATGAAGAATGTAGGTTACGGATCCTTGTCAAACACTTTGGGCACATTTTTCAAGATTGATGTTGAGTCAAATTGTCTTCTATGATTGATTATATTCAAAGGGAAGAGCTCTTAGATTTTTGCCTCGGACTTTTAATAAGAATTTGACCATCTAATTAAGAAAATTGAATCATATAATTACAAATCTCATATCTTGAAGTAACTTTGATGCTCATGTGTATATGGACTTTGATTATATGAGAATTGTTCTCACGAACTTACTATGAGAACTTTTTATGGGCCTCACTTGTGGGTCTTATTTGGATATAGGATTAGGGGGAATGAAAAGATTTATGTGGGACTACCCCAAATATTAAGTTTGGCTCCAATCACATATTCCTAACTCTTTCATCCATGATCCACAAATCCAATCCATTTGGATTGGTGTACAATCGATCTAATAGTCCAGTAAATTCAGATTTATCGGAACTCGGAGCATGTAATTATCAGGAGGTCCCTGTATATCGTAAGGTTTAGATTGAGTGATAGATGGGCCCCACCTAAACTTCTCACAAAAAAATTGTGAGAACTAATTCTCGTAGGATTATTTCTATGTATGTAATATATATTATGTATAGGGCTTTAATCCTACAAGAAGTGTTTTCACATACATACTGTGAAAACTTATTATGGGGCCTACTTGTAGGTCCCATTTGAGGATGGGATCAGGGAGAATGGAAAGATCTATATAGGATCATCCTAAATATCATGTTTGCCCTCAATCACATGTCCTTAACCTTTTCATTTATTGCCCACAAATCCAATACATTCGAATTGGTGCACAATCGATCCAACCGTCCAGTAAATTTGGACTTGACTGAAACTTAGGGAGTGTGACTATCAGGAGAGGGTCCCTATGTATTGCAAGATTTGAATTGGATTATAGATGGACCCCACTTAGGCTTCTCACAAAACGGTAGTAAGAATTTGTTCTCATAGGATTATTTTTTCACATATAAATATATATATTTTTATGATCTAGTGTATTCTTTGCTAGCTCAGCCTTTGGCTCGGGGGTTATTAGATTCTGACAAGCAATGACTATTCTCTAGTGCGTATATAGATAACACATAATACCCAAATAACGCAAGGGGCGGGAGTAAAATTTGAAACCTTAAAGAGCAAACCAATGCTCAAACCAACTAAACCACTACCTTGAAAGCCATAATGCTTATTTATGACTTGATGAACAATTTCATCTGCCTCTTATCAAGCAAGTGTTTCTCTTAACTGAGTTCTCTTTAGCATTTTATAACTCTTCTTTTGGCAAGGAAGAGAGGTAAGTAAGTTCGCCTATTTTACTTACCTAGGAGGTCCTTATATTGTGGAATTATTTTTTATTATAAAAATATTTTAATGTATTATTTAATTATTAAATATTAAAATTAGTTTTTTTTAACCAAACAACCTCAAATGCTTTTACTTTTAAAAAGGTTTGTACAAAGTTGCACTAACCAAACATCCACTTCAGTAAGAAAGGTGATGTGAACATGGTAAAAAAATCAGCTGATACCGGTTCGTATCGGCCGATACGTACCGATATCGACCGGTACCAAGCCGATAATTTGATGTGTATCGGTCTCGCAAAATATCACTAATTTATCGCGATATATCGGCCGCATTTTCAAAATATCAGCTGACATTAGATATAAACCCTCTAACCCTAATTTTTTCCATCTTTCTCCCCCTCTACTCATCCTCCTCTACCCAAAGTCGGCCATCTTGCTGCTCCTCCTCCATTAGCTTCCAAAAGCATCACAAAATTATTTTTTTGGGTGGATTTGGCTTATAAAAGTAAAGAAAATACATTTATAAGGTAAGTATATTAAATTTCTTTTTTTTAATATTTGTTTAGTAGGAGCTTAGAAGTGATCCATGATGATGATTCCACTTATTTTATGCTATGAATTTACATATTATGATTTATGAGTGTGGATCTATTATTTGGTTTTTTAAAATATTAAGATTTTAACTTTTATTAAAATTTAGAGTCTTTTAATGTTAAGTATTATTTTTAATTTTATTAGTATGTAAAAATATGATTTTATGAAGCAAGTTTGATAGATTTAGTAGTAGAAGACATAGATCTACAAGATATGGACATTTTATGTTTATTTATTTTTGAATTTTTAAATATTTTAATATTAAAATAAGATTTTTTGAGGATTTAATCACAAATTTGTTATTTTGTTGTATACTTCATTTATGACATGAATATGGTAAGTTTTCATTTTTTTCAAACCATTATGTAAATACTAAATAGTTTTATATTTTCAAATTTTATTTTCTTATATGAAATAATAATTTAATATTTAAAACGAATATTTTGAGGATTTCACTATAAATTTTTTAAAGTAAGCATAATCTTTGTAAACTTCATGTAGGATTACTTTTTTTTATTGTTCTTTAATGTAATTAGTTTTATATTTTTTAATTTATTTTCAGATTTTTTTAATTTTAGATTAAACTATTATATATTTAGATTTTCACTATAAGTATGATTTCCTAATTTTATATAATCATTTTATGCTTCACATATGCTAATTTTTTTATGGTTGTCTCATCATTTATGTGAATATGTAACATGTCAATATTTTTTATATTTCTGAATTTATTTTTGGATTGTTAGAACATGGAATTAGAAAAATTAAATATTTAATGTATCATTTAAAATATACCCTTTTGAGATTCCAATTACTTTTATATGAATATATTAATTTCTTTGTTTGTATTATATTTTGGATCTTAGTTTAAATGTTATAAATTGTGCCAATGTGTTCTTTTGTTTTGAAGAAGCGAGATTAAAATGGTGCGTGATATTGATCCTGTCACGACCCGAGCCCAGAAATCGGGGGTTAGCGAAAAGCTAAACCGGTGACACACGTACTCCCGTGCACGTGCATCCAAACCCAGTTCAGATGCACGCACACAAGGGATCTCACACGTGCGAACTAAGCGTACGCGGAAGCTGTACATATGATAGCAAGCAACAACAGAAAATAGCGGAAGCCAAAAACAAATGCGAAACGGAAAAGATAAAATAATTACAACTGGAAAACCAAATATAAGTCTGAGTACACGACAAAATAAGGATGTACAATATATACGGAGTCCAAAGTCCAAAGTCCAATTACAAATCCCCAAAAACCCAAAACTCAAAATAAAAGCCACTGGTATGCATGCACGCACTTGGCAGAAGTGATCAGGCCCACTCTGCCAGACCGGAGGGTGCCTCTACACTCGGCCCTGCAGCCTCCTCGACCGCCGGGGAGCTGGGCAAGGTAGCTGTGCCTGCAACACCACAGACAACACAAATGAATACAACGATCCAGCAAATACAAGTAACAGGGGTGTAACACTCATAGTATCAAAGTGAATATGATAATGACAGAAGATTAAATACAGAGTTCCATATTAGGAAACTAAGCCAATCGTGCATAGAAGTAAAACATGATATGTGAATCAAAACATAGAATACTGAACTAGTTGGCTACTACGTTAACCATGTTCTCTCAAATAGAGAGCAGAGCAGATCAGATGAGAACACCACTGTCCAGGCCAAAGGTACAAGTGGGTCTCGGTTTCCTGGGTTCCGGGGTCCCAAGACAAAGCGACACTGCAGTTATACAGAGATACAGAGATCTAAGCCAAAGGTAACCCCGTCGGGCATCCTAGGGCTGAGGCTGAGTAGAGCCAGACTAATACCAATCAAATCAAATCCATAGAAAGGGAGATTATCCGCTTTGGACTCACCGATGGCAAAGACCGGATCTTATCCTCACGTATTAATCTCTGGGCAGAGCCACCAGGGAATACCCAAACTCAGAGATAAACAAAGCCAGCAGAGCATAGATATAAATCCAAAGCACAGCATAGATCAAAGCATAGTGCGGAACGAAGCATAGAACAGATATACAGGACGAAAACAAAAATGACTACGGAATGCATAAACATAGATTAACAGAACAGAGGGCAAAACCATAAACAATATGCAATTCATCTCAGATTAATACGGAATCAAGGTTCGTTACGAGCCAACCCTAATCTAATTGTTCACTGTCACTAACCGTGCATGTTGATGTAGTTTTAAGTCATTCGATGCACCGTTGCCATCCTAGTGTTGCAATAAAATCCTTATGTGCATCGAAGTCCCTTAAACCAACACCCATGGGGAGGTGCTTAACAGTGATCAACGTTCACATGAATAAGTCACAGCCTAACAGACTCTTCATGCGATCCAAGGAATCCATTGGGCCGGTTTACATGGGTGATTAACCTGTATTTGAGCCCTACAAGTCTCACCATTATCCTAAGTTATAATTCAGAATTACCATGCCTAAGGGTTTAGCCATGAGGGACCTATGGTTGAGCCGGAGACATCTTACGCGCTCGACGTATTATGTACTACAGCTTAACCATGGTTCCATTCAAAACACAGCTAAACTGGTCATCTTTCACCTCTGATCTGATGCCTCTTTTGGCTGAGCTACAGTCAGTATACGGCTTAGCCGTAGCCCAATCCACGGCTTGGCCGTAGCATTTCACGGCTTAGCCGTAGTCCACACCGTAGGAGTCCTGTGTTGGAAAAGCTTCGACTGATCAGAGAGTTAATTCGCGGCTGAGTTATGGTTTGGGTCACGGCTAGCTTACGGCTCAGCCGTAGGACAAATTACGGCTTAGCCGTAGCCTAGCCGTAGAACAAAACTCAAAATTGAAGTCTCTGGAAATCAAACCGTAGAAGTTCACGGCTTAGCCGTGCAATACAGATACGAAAATGGGTTGAGTACAGAAACGAAATTTTGATACAGAAACTGCACAAAATGAGCTACAGAGACTCCAAATTCACAAAATGTGGCTGTAAAGCATTTGTATACAGAGAATAGGAGTGAATCAAAGCAATCAAAGAACAACCCATATGTGTTATCAAAGCCTGTACTTATACTTGCCTCAAAGCTCTATCAATCCACAACCTCAAGCTCCAAATCCACTAAAAATCAAAGCAAATCAAAGCAATACACCATGCATGAGATGAAGACACATCAACAAGGAAAAGAGCTGCAATTGGAGAAGAAGAAGGGAGAGTTGGGAGAGAACCCACTTACCACCAAAGCCACAGACAGAGACTAAGCACAGAGATGAGAGAAGAAGAAAAGAACCCAATCCAAAACAAGGAATCCAAAGCTCAATCGATCAAGAGAAGGAAAGGAGAGAGAGAGAGAAGAACGTGGAGAGCTTCTCCTGGAATTCTCCTCTGCATGCACGTTGAGGAAATGAAATGAACAGGAGAGAGAGCCACCTGGAGGATGACTCAATATATAGGGTTTGAAAGTTAAGTCAAAGTCCGGTAAGTTTATACTAATTACAGTTCAAGTCATACGAAGGTCCATCTTCCCCAATTGACTCCAAACGGATCTGACACAGTTACGGAAATTGTCGAGCTCAACGAAATACGCGTGCTGACACCAATATGATGCAAAGATGATATGAGCAAAACAAAAGCAAAATTACGAAAAAGGGCTTAGAACTACCTAGTCCAGGTCAAAGGTCACTCAACTACCTATTCAAGGCCCAAAACCAAGTCCAAAAGAAATAAAACTAAACAAAACACACTAATGAGCCGCTAATCCGGCTCAAAGGGGATCGGAGTGTTACAGATCCAGCATGAAACCATTGTGAAGAAGCTGGAAGTAAACACAAGATTAAATGTAATTATTGCCAAAAAATCATAAATGGAGGGATAACTAGATTGAAGCAACACTTGGCTCATAGGCAAGGCCAAGTAGCAAAGTATCCTCATGTACCATCTGATGTAAAAAAAGAAATGCAAGAGTTGTTAGATGCAGGAAAACAGAAAAAGGTTGTTAGAGAGAAAAGAAAAGATGAGGAATTTAAAGCATGTAGGGAAGAAGTTTTTGGGTCTAGGGAGGGAGATATTATTTTCTCCGATGATAATGAGGATCCAAATTTAAGCAGGGCTAGAAAAGAAAGTTTGAGGTCACTTCAGAAGGAAGAAGAAAGAAGAAGAATGCAATATGAAGCAGCTATAAGAGGTGGCCAATATGATGAGGGTGGCTCATCTGAATCTAGGGGAGTGGGTTTGCATCGAGCATTTAGTCAAAGACAACCCCGCCCAGTAGATATTGAGGATGATGATGAACCTCTTACACAGGCACCTCGTAGGCCAAGTGTGGTGGGTCCAATGGATCCATTGCATATAGAAAACCAACAACCAAGCAACCCAGCATTGTAAAAGCACTGAAGGGAAAATTTAATAAAGCAAGAGATAATTTGATAAAAGTTACTGGAAAGTTCTTTTTAGATGCAGCTATTCCACCACATAAGGCAAACTCTCCTTATTTTACCACTATGTTAGATACAGCAGCTGAACATAGTCCCGGTATAAAAGCACCCACCTTATATGAGATTAGTCATCTCTGTGTTAAAAAAAATATGAGGAGTTGCAGCTCTGCGTGGAAACTTTTAAGAGGATTTGGAGAGAAAGGGGCTGCACACTAATGTGTGATGGGTGGACGACCCTCACAAAATGTCATTTCTTGAATTTTTTAGTTTATTGCTCTTTGGAAACAGTTTTTATCAAATCAGTTGATGCAACTGATTATGTTCAAGATGCTAGATACATCAATAAGTTGTTTAATGAAATGATTAATAATATTGGGACAGATTGTGTAGTTTAAGTTGTCACCGATAATGCTGCAAACATGAAGAACGCAGGACTAATGCTTATGCAGTAGAGGCCAAATATTTTTTTGTCACCATGTGCAGCACATTGCATGGATTTAATGCTTGAAGAAATTTCCAAAGGAAAAGTCATGAAACAAGTGATTGAAAAGGTGAAGGAAATCACTAATTTTTTCTACTAGTCTTATAGACTTGTTTCAATGACGAAGAAATTTACAAACAATCATGAACTACTACGGCCTGGCATTACTCGATTTGCCACCCACTTTATAGCCATCGAGAGTATTTACAAGTATAGAGGAAGGCTTCTCCAACTAATCAAATCAGATGAATGGCTGAATTCTAAGTGGAGAAAGTGGCCAACTCCCCTAGCAGAAAAAGTATGCAAGACCATTGAGTCCAATAAGATTTGGCCTCATGTTAAAAATTGCTAAAATGTTTTTGAGCCTCTAATAAAAGTTCTTCGATTGGTTGATGGTGATGATAAGCCAACTATGAGCTTTTTACATAAGGCCATGGAAAGAGCAAAGATGGCTATTAGAGCAAACTATAGATATTATACTAAACATTGGAAAATCATTGATAGCCGTTGGGAGCGTCAATTGCATTATGACTTACACACTGCTGGTAAGTGGAGACTGATTTCTTATTAACTTTCATTACTATATTAAATTCTTTTTAATACATTACTCACGTAAATTTTTGCATTTAATAGATTACTTTCTCAATCCACAATTTCGATATGAATCTTTGGATCGAAATATAACTGATGAAATTTGAGTGGACATGAAAAATGTTATTGAAAGACTAGCAAATGATGCCGATGAGGCTATTAGGGCAACAAACCAAGTAAGTAAATTAAAAAGTACAGATATTATATAATGTATGTTGTTTTCTTGAATTTAATTTATATCATTATTCATTCATAAGTCATAATAGTTGATATTGATAATTCTTTTTCTTCTTTAATGTTTTTAGATCGATGTATATAATGAAGGAATGGGAAGTTTTGGCACCACCATTGCTCGAAGAGCTATCACATAAACATATCCTGGTAAGGATTGTATAATATAAATAGTAAATTATATTTTCATTATTTGAAAATTCAAAAGTTGAATGTTTAATGTTATTTTCTTTTATTTTCAGCTGAATGGTGGTTAAATTATGGAGAGAGTGCTCCAGCATTAAGGACGATCGCAATTAAAGTTCTCAGTCAAACTACATCTTCGTCAAATTGCGAAAGAAATTAGAGCACCTTTGCTTTTATCCACACAAAAGTAAGGAATAAAATCACGATGGATAATTTGAACAAATTGGTCTACATTCACTATAATCTCAAGCTCCGCAGTCAAAATCGAAGAAGAAGAGCATTTGAGGATCAACAAGATTACTTCTGCACAATTAATTTAGACTATATATTTTCAGCAGAAGATGATTTGTCAGGTGAGTAGCTAGAGGAGGCAGAAGAGCCATTATTAGATAGAGATCCAGAGCTAGCAGAAATGGTTGAGGACTTGACTGGAAAGCAATTTGAGCCAATGAAAACCTCTGAAAGATTACAAGAAATTAATTTGACACAACAACAGAGGAGTACTACAATTGATCTTATAGAAGCAAGAGGAAAGGAGGTGGGTGAGGAGAGTGAGTTAAGTATCTCTACATCTTCCTCATTAAAAAGAATTCCTCCTGATTCTCCTGGGATTGGTGGTCACTATGGAGATAATGAGCCACCAATGTATAAGACAGTTGAGCATTTTCCTAGTGCTACAGACTTAGATCCCTATTGTGGTTATGTAAGATATGTCTCACAAACTGAGACAGAGATTGATAGTAGCATCGGTCAAGGAGGAGGGGAAGGTACTTCTGCAGGCAATGTTGGACAACAGTAAGCTAGGTATGGTCTGTATGAATACAACCCTCATTGGCCAACTCAACTGCCTTTAGCTCCACCGTTACAATCGTGGTATAAGCAAGGACAAGGAATGATACAACGTGAACCCCAACAAGCTATTTTTATTCCTCATGAATTTTTTAATTTAAATTTGGGCCCCCAGTCATCTCAATCTACTGAGAATAGCTCATCATATTATGAAGGGATTTTCGCTCCTCAGCAACAATGTCAATATGGCCAAGGGTATGAGAGTGCAATGGAAGAGTTTGAATCATATTATTATAAACTGTATCAAAGAAGAAGAAATGATGATCATGATGATATCGAGCTTAAAAGACATTCCATTTGGAATTAGGGTATGTATTGATTCTCTCCAATTGCTTTATGATTTATTTTACTATCATTATGTCATATGCTATGTTAATATTCATGTTCTTGAATTTTACAACTTGCTTGATAATTGAGTGATAAATTGATGGCTGATGAATGATGAATGATAATTGATGACTGATAAATAATGATTTATATACTATATAAGATACAAGTATAACTTACAAGTGTACAACACTACAAGTCTACAACCACTATATATAAATTAAAAATAAGTTGTATTCTCTAAAATTTTATACTATTAGATAATTAATATTTTATAAGTCATAATTATGGTTTTTATAAAGAAAAATCACAATTTCGGACAAGACAGCGATACAGGATACCATAAGTTAGGAGGACTGATATTTTGATTTATATGTGTTACTAATGAAAAAAACATTGTTTTCCAGCATTTTATAATATTTTGGATTTTTTGGATATTTTTTCAATTTTTTTTGGATTAAAAAAATTTTACACCGCGATGACCGCGACCAATACCGATACCGTATCGGTTTTTGGACTGACCGATACCGCGACCGATACTACGATTTTTATCCATGGATGTGAAGATATACTCCCTGGAAAATTACTTTTAGGATATCACTTTTTCCATTTAATAGGTCTAACCAAACACAACCTTAGCATGTTTGCTTTATGGAAGTGTGAAACATATAGATCCATTGTCAAATGGGCCTGCATGAATCTGGAATGCCTAGAAATTCAATGATTGAATGGCTTGTTCATTTGCATGGAATTCAAAAACATAATCACAATTTGATTCAAAATTAGCCTATTTGTTTGCATGGAATTAGAATATTGCTCATATGGAAAATGGGGAAAAAGCTTTTAGCCTACTCAAAATAAGCCCTTAGAACCTTCAGATTGAAACTAGCAAAACTGACATGCGCTAAGCCTGGGTCCCAAAAAAATATATTCAAATTTAAAAAACTTTTTGAAATACTATTGAGAAGAAAATAAATCTAGAACAAACAAATATATCATTTCAATTGTTTTTAAATCCCATATATTAAAGTCTATTCAGAAGGAGAATGTACAATACAATTATATGATTTGCAAATCAATCCTAAATTTATAAGAAATTTAAAGTATTTTTATTGTTAAAAATCTATGAAGAAAATTTGAAACATTGAAACAATTTCTAAGAAAAATGTAACAATATTTTTTTCAAAAAAATAGAAGTTCTATATGAAATTCACAATTTGTCTTATGAATATCACATCATTACATAATTGTATAACTTGTAATTAATGGACCTCTTATAATGGGCCAAGCTGTATCGTCATTTTGGTCATGCGGTCAGCTACTGCCTTCCATGCTAAATTTAGACCTTCTTTCTTTTTTTACTTTTTTTTGGAAAGAAAAAATTAATGAAATTAAAATTTGACTACAATGCAAAATGTAAATCCAGTTACATGGTAAAAGTCAATTTTCTTTTTGCCCAAATTAATATAAAATGAAATCAAAATTTGTAGTTTATAATTAATGGAAAAGGCCACTTTGTATAATATATAGTTAATAATACATGGACGGAAATTGACATATTGGTTCCAATTTCATTACTTGGCACACTAATGACTTTTACCCAATGGATTAGGATTTTTAGATAATGATAATTTTTATTATTGCATATATATTTGAAAATGGCACTTTGGCAACTTGGCTTAAAGAATCTACCATGACAAAAAAGTAAATTTTATATTTATTTAAAGCAAGTGTCCACATAAACAAAAGAAGATTTTACCGAAAAAATAAACACAGATCACCCCTTTACCCAAAAACTCATATTGGCATTGGGTGCACTGGAGTGGTCATGTGACCACTTCGGTGTGTCACTCCTTAACCCCAAAACTCATACACTAATGTCATATCGGCATACTTTCCGCCGACTCACTCATGTCTCTAAGACTCTAACTGAGCTGCAACCTGAAACTTTTATGATACATCTTGACCTTACTAAAATTGACCACTGTTGGGCTAGAGAATGTGTTCGTCAATCCAAGAGTTTTAGTTCTACATACAAAATTTTCCCACGATTTCTCATTTCATTAAACAATAATTACTCATTTCACAACCTAAGTTCATGACTTTCACTTAACAATCATAAAGAATAATTAGTGGTCACTCAAGTGGCTTTGTAGACATAGGTAAACAACAATTATATTCATTTCATTTTTCATATATCAACGATTATATTCATTTTACGTCATATATCTCTACGATAAATAACAATCATCAATATTAAAAGAAAATTACAAAAACTGTTATTTATCAATCGTAGAATTCTCAAATCAAATAGTTTTTTTTTCTAGAGTATGATTGACAAAACCAACATGGTACATGGTCCGAAGTTCATGATAGAATCAATAAATTATATGATATACAACCCAACTTACCTCAATTGCAAGAGAATTTCTCAAAAAAAGATAGTAATAGGGTGACGACAATGAACATGGTGTATTCCATTTGTCTCATCATCTCCCACAAAAGACTTGAATATAATATTTTGGACTTGAGATTTAAACAAAGGCATTTGGGGGTTTAACTTCGGAGAAAAAAAATAAGAGCGCATTGCACCCGGTGAGAGATTTGCTTCAGTTTGACCATGCACAAACGGATAGAAAGAATTTTGAATGAGAGATTGACGAGGAGAGGAGATTTTGATATATTGGATGTGCCAAATCAAGAGCCAGTTTTTGAAGAATAATATTGAGAGATTTGACTAGGAGACTAAGGAAAAGAGGCTAGATTTTGATATGTGGGAGACTAAGCATATAGGGAAGATTTAAATGAGACATTCATTTTTTCTTTGGTGTGTAGAGTTTTATTAAAGAATACAAATTTAAGAGTGTCAATTACAATTCATAACGGTGGGGAGAAATTGGAGACTTTTGAAAGGAAAAACTAAAATGAAAAGGAGACCAAAAGACAAAAGTGGTAGTAATTTCTGATTAAGAGAGGGGATTATTGGTATGCAATCTATACAAAGTCAAAACCTAGAAGGTAAAAATCAAATCAGAAATCAATCTCAAAATTGAATCTGAAAGGAACCTGCCCATAAGCGCACCATGTCCTCCCCCCTCGAATAACAAGAGACGGTTGGGCAAATCCGTAAGATGGCCCCACCAACGAAGTAAACTAACTGTTGAATCTCAAACTTGCCCGAGGACATGCAATGGGTTATGAGCCTAAACATTAATTAATGGTATAAATATGATATTGGCTGCTGATTAAACTGTATCTTTGGGGAGAGATCAGCTCCATCAATCTAAGGTGTGATTTACTCAAAATAGAGGCCAGCACTCTTCTATGGACGATTTTCTGAAGGTCGAAATCCAGGAGCACCATAATTGAGAATCTTTTTAATAAACAGCTCTGGGCAACAGATTTAGAGTGGGGATAAACCATGCCCAAGAAGTGAAGTGATTCACTCCCATATCTCTTCCCAGTGACACCAGATAATAATCTTGAATGCTCTGGACAACAACCAAGGTGAGACCCTAGGTGGAACATTCAAGCAACAAAATGGGAAGGAACACAAGTAGGAAACTACAAATGAGCATTTCTGATTTATCAAATTATTTAAAGTCGTCAATCTTTCTTTAAATTACACTTGCCTGCTCCCTCTCAATATGCTCATGGCAGGTACTATAACAAGTTTAATTTATAGAAAGGCAAGAAACCATTGGGCTTCATCTGAATCATCCCTTCTATTTGGTGAAAACATCTCCGACTCGCTCTTCCAATGACCGAAGGCACAGTCCATGCATCTGCATACGCGGATTCTCCCTACACTACTGAAAATAAATAAGCAAAAAGAAAACACAAATGTGAGAAATGTCGCCGCTGCTCGATAGATCAGATGAAATTATCAAACAGAATGCAAATAGTATCATAGATGACAACACCTGCACTGCAGGGCTCAACCCTCATCAAGGTAAGGTCACTTAAGATATTTTTCACTGAAAGAGATCAGAGGAACTATAATGGAACATTCTTAAAGCAAGTGATTCGTTGATAACTTAGAGCTATGATCCTTCCATCTTGAAATGCCTGCATTAAAAGAATGTTGTAGAACTTCGATCTGATCAGAAAGATTAGAATCTTTCAGCTGCTGTAATTGACTGTATTCCTTTTCCATGATCAACTTCAGCTCCTCAAAATGCTTGACCTTGCATTCGATCTTCCGTAGCTATCCAGTGAAGAAAGCAAAGAAATTGAACTCAATGCCCAAATCCGTCCTAACTAAAATGGCAATTTCAAAGCTTTAGTTCCAGACAAACTAATAAAATTGAAGACAAAACAGTGCCCAACCTATTTTGCATATTCGGGGCACTTGTTTTTTTGCTCAGTATTGGATGCCTATGAATTCATCATAATGTCAGATGGAGCAAAAGACAAAGGGAGACCATGTTAAGGCTACAAGGTGAATGGGTATAAGATGGAGTTGTAGATGAAACCCCTACTTTATTGGGATTTGGTTTACTAAGGTGATGGCTGAGTACTCCTTTCCTACCAAAGGGGAGACCAGTTGATAGCCATATGTAGACCAACTTTTTCATCTTTAGCCCTTTTGGTCCCTAGGAATTCAATGGCAAGCAAACAAATGGGCCATAGGGTTTCAGGATTACATTGTTGACAAATATTCTGTTATTCAAGGTATTAATATAATGGGAACCAGCATGAATGGCCTCGATGGCTTATGAGGCAAAATCTTCCGAATGATTTTCAACACTTAAATTCGGGCCCAATCAGACAAATTGTTCAGAAAGTACACCAACCTAACCTCCGTCCTCCACAAGAAACAAAGGAAATGCCAAATATTAGAAAGGTAGAATCTTTTGATCGGGGAAATTTTCAGTGTGTCATCCATGGAAAGGCTCATCATGTCAATTTTTTTGCACAACTGGTCCATGGACCTCACCTATAGAGACTTAAAATCAGAACAAAATCACTAAATATTTGCCTTTTGAACCTGTCTTTTAGATTTTGACTCAAGGGGATACCACAATAATTGATCTCTGACTGAAACTAATGAGATGGATTGAAATGTAACTTGATCCATCTTCTACCAAAACCAACCTGACTCAGAGAAGGTTTTGATTCATTCTATAAGAACAAGATAAAGCCCAAACCTGTGCCTCAATGATAGTTGCCATCAAATGTTCCATTTCCCTTTCTTCCTGATCTGCTAGTAACTTGGCATGAGCAGCTGCTGCCCCGAGAGCAGTCGCAATGGCAACTCTAATTTGCAACGTTGAAGGGCCACTTTTCTCTGGAGTGGCCTCACATGAACCTGTAAGACAAAAGACAGCACATCATAATCACAATAAAAGGTTATGAAGCAGGTCATAGTACCTTTCAGTAAAAGCAGGCTTACTATATAGAAGCCAAGGCAAATGTTTTGGTAGGCAATTTCACAAATGCAATTTCATAGGCAAAACCTAGCAAGAAATACAAATGGAGGGGCACCACTTTATTGTATATCACAGGAAGCAAATCAACAAGTGGACTCTTCAGCAAAGAATGGAGTACATCAAGAGTCTTTAGTATTTCCATTGGCATAAGATGCAAAGTTGTATCAGCTGTGGCACACACTGGGATTTGCATGAAACCCAAAATGGGCTTCTGCAAAGGAGGCCTTGATTCAGATGGGAGACTTTTTGAGTCTTTTATATCATTATGTTTTTCAAGTAATCCCTTTTGTTTAGGAATCAATTTTCCTTTTCGCCCCTCTCCCCACTCCTACATCACTCGAATAATAAAGATGATGTTCCATCTCCCCACTCCCCTCCAAATTCCACTCCTACATGACTACATCAATAGAATATAAAGATGACACTTAATTTCCTAGGTTTACAGAACTCAGCAATTAGAAGTGTAAGAAAATTTGTGAGCATTGTATGAAGCTTTTTTTTTTTTTGAATGATAACTTGAAATTAAAAAAAAAAAAAAAGGCTTAACAGTACAACAGAATTATACTGAAAAGCAAGGGCATAAGAACATCATGTATGAATAATAAAGCAACCCTCTGTCACCTGGACTAAACATATGGGAATGGAGTTGTATTCACCAAGATAATCTGGGAAACATGAGTCGTATTTGAAAAAGATCATTTTCAATTCAATGGTGGATACCACACTGAACAGGCTGACATTTAGGCCCATAACACTTCACAGGGATTGGTTTTCATCACAGGTTTAATTAACTAAGTAGGGATTTGGGGGGTTAGTGTCAGTGTGAGGGTGTGTGACTATGTAGCTGAGCAAAAATAAATAAATAAATAAGGGTCCCCACATTCTGCAGATAATAGGAGACAAATGGAAGATTTGCAGATACAGATGCAAGCTATCCTATGCTACCACTAAGATTGAAGGATAACCATACATGTTACACTTAAGAAGGAAAATGGTAAAACTGCTTGTGATTTGTGGTACATCCATAGTCTGCATGAATCCTAGAGCGTATAAATTACTCAAAGTATTCCATCTAGAAAATCTTGATGTTAAATAAACAACAAAAATAACAGTAAAAAAAAAATGATGCAAAAGCAACTTCAACAATACAATAGCAGGCAGACTGATAATCTAGGACGTCAAGAAGCATGTTGAATTTGTGTGATACAAAGATAACTCTGAAGGAGCAATGACCTGATTGTTCAATACAATATCGAAAGATAAAAAAAAAATCAAAACTATAAGACTTCAGAAGGCAGACTTATAATCTACGACCGTAGCATTTTGAATTTGTGTATATACAAAGGAAAGATAGCTGAAGGGACAATTACCTGATTGTTTATCCTTCACCATGTCTGTATCTGCACCTTCAGTGACCCTGCAACAATTGGTGTAGAACAATGCAGAAAACAGTCATGGCTTCATGCAATGGGTCCTTGTTTTAATGAGCAATAAATCAAATGCTCACCTTGCTGTCTCATTATTTAAAGAAGGAAATCCAAGATCATCTGAAATGTTATCTGCTTCAGCCTCATAGAACTTCCTTGCACATGGGTTCTCATCACACAATGATGCAACAGCAGCCTTAGCTGCTGCTGCTGCAACATGTGGGCCAACTATTGTAGACAAACGAGCTACCTAATATAAACACCGTTAGTTACTTTGTGCCAGTTAAGGACATTAGGTGCACTTCAGAAAGGAACTATAAATACAATAAACACTATTTGAAGAGAACCAAGAATGATTAGGTTATGGAAAAACTCTCTGCTGTCACAAAAGAGCAGCAGTATGTACTTGCGATAACACTTCCAAGTCTTGTCCCATATTCTAAATGGACATTAAGAATGCATTTCTACATGGTAATTTACAAGAAACAACCCTCGTGAATGCATTTCTACATGGTAATTTACAAGAAACAACCCTCGTGTGTCCACCACACCTGTAACATTCTCCTCTTAGCTTGCTTTGCCAGCTGTGCTGCTCTCTTTTTTATGCCAAAAGAGCTCCATGTGCTTGCTTTGAAAAAATTCAAGAGGACTATATGCCATGTTGGTTTTCGACAATGTGTTTGACCATTTTTTTCTAAGTCAAAAGATATTCTCAAGGGAATTATTATTCTTCTAATAAATGTTGAAAATTTGGAGATTTATCATCCATCTAATAATTGTTGAAAATTTTCTTATCTCCAAAAATGATGCCTCTGGCATCTCATGCATCTTCAAAATATTTTGAAAACATCATTTCACATAAAGGATTTGGGACCTCTTAGGCTCTTACTTGCATTGGTCTTTTTTTTCTGGTAGAAAGACAAAAAAGGAAAAAAGAAAAAGAAAAAGGAAAAAACAACAAGGAGAGGTAACACTTGCATTGGTCTTGAACACACAACTCTACTAAAGGAATCTTCATCAACCAACATAAATAAACTTAAAATCTCATTACTCTTGCTCGTCTTTCTAACAGCTGACCAGTAGATGAGCTACCTTTGTCAAACAAAATAACACATGTTATCTATCATTGATTATATTGGCTGTCCTGATACTCATAGATCCATGATAAGTTGATGTAAAATCTGGGCAAATATCTCGTTTCTTGGAAATGAGAGAAATAAGATCAAGTATCTACATCATCCACTAAAGCTAACCACTGCTCTATGATGTTTGCATGTTCTTAAGTTTTTTTTTTACTCCTACACTCCATGCTGACAATCCTACCACCATTCAAATTACTTCCAATTCAGTCTATCACGACTCACCACATAAAACATATTGAAGTGGACTGCCATTTCACCAAGGAAATTTATAATAAAAACCACTACTCACTGAAATGTGCCATCAGATCTTCAACTTTAAGACAATGAACAAGAATAAATCAATTCCTTGCTCACAAATTGATGTTCTCCGTCCTCCCAGTAGTTTAAGGGAAAGTGTGTAAGTGTTATCATAGCAGCGTATTATCATACTGGAACATTCTAGTTTGCAGACATGCAGAGCACCATATTGAGTGTAATTCAATTAAGATCACATCTGATCATCATACAATGAGCAAGTAGATTAAAATCCACAAAATAACATTCAATCATTTGTCAATCTTCAATGTGTGGGATTTCAAGCATTTACCTTACTTGGCTAGGTGCTTTGGTTGGACAATTATTTGGATAATATCCAGACCTTTCACAAGCAAAGCAAGTATCAGATTTTGGCAATCTCTTGGCCTTTGTTTTGGGCTTCTTTCAAAAAAGTTTAGAAGGTCTGAATGTCTTGTATCGTTTTTACCCTCTTGAACTTTGGCCACCTTTTTGGAAGATTAAATCTTTCAACACCTTCAGCGTGCAAGCAAATAGAATTACCCATTTAGCTAATTCCTTTTTTGCATGCAACAGGAATAACACATAATTTGTATATTAAAGTTTTATCCAAACGGCTCTTTCATAATTCTATTGAAAAGTTGATGTATTTCTCTTCAAATATATACTTTTATTTGAATCAGTACTCTCTTAGGTCTTTATTCCATACGTAAACATCTATGGACAAAGATATTAAACATTCAATTTTGATATCCGAATATCATGTTTCAGCATTTGCACAGAGGCTGTGACAAACATCAACAAATAATCATATATCTAAGTTTCAGCCGCCCATACTCCATACCTGTTTCATCAAAGAACTGCCCGCATCCCCAGATGAAGTAATACATCTTCGTTTTAAAGGAGGGCCTGATCCATCACCATCTTCAATCTGTCCAGAGGCCACATCCGCACTCATCATACACTCATGATGCTGATCTTCAGTTCTTGAAGGCTCTTCTTGGGGCTCAGCAGCTGAAGTAGTTCCCATTCGCTTGACATCACTCGCATGGTAAGTTGAGCTTCTATCATCACCCTTAATAACAGAAGTGTTCAACAAATGCTCCCCAAATGGTAGTTGTATTAATCTTGAAATACAATCAAGTTTTGTCTTGGTTCGAACATGCCGCTCGACAAGGTTCCAATCATCACCATACTTTGTAACAGCCTCCAAAAGAAGCATGGTCTCTGAGTCTGTCCATACATCAGTCCCAAAATTACCAGTCCCATCAACATCAATTAGCTTGAAATCATCTGCCAGCTTGCTTTTTTCATAATTCTCATTTTTAAAGCATTTTGCACAAATTACAGAGCCTCCCTGCTGATAAGAGAAAAGAGTTTCAGAGATAGAACACTTAAAAATATGTAAAAATATGTTTGACAAAAGGCATTACAATAATATTTTTTGATGCCACACATGCAGGACAAATCGTAAAGAGTTAAGATGGCAAGATATTATACTTTCTTATGCGGACAAGGTAATATACTTGGTATAATTAAAATAGATGAGCAATAATTTCATCATCTATAATTAAGTCCATTAATGAGCAACATCATCATCATCAAAGCATATCCCATCTATTTGAGGCTGGGTTTGCAAGTTTTACTTCTCCACTCAACCCTTTTTAAAGTCAGGTTTTCTGTAACTCCAGAATCTAGCAGGTGGTCAACATGAAAATAAGCAAATGCATTCAGGTAATGAATGAGCAATATGAAACACATGCATCTAGTTAATGATCCTGTCATACTTTGATCAAAATTCAATCAGGTACGTATATCTAAAGAAAAGCACTAGATAATTGATGTATGTCAATGGAGGCTGTCTGTGCAAGGATCAAAATGCTCAGATGGCTATGCCAAGCTAAACAAGAAACAGTTTTATTCCACGGATTAACCATCTAGGTTTGGCAGAGCCATTCATCTAAATGGGACTCATCAAGAAAAATTTCCTGTACCAATTTTTCCATTTCTAACATTTTCCATCAACAACAGTAGCAAAGCTTTCTAGATTATAGCCTTAAATTGCATTTGTATTTCATCAATCACAGTTCGTCTCAATGGATATGTCATTCTTTGAGAATATGTCCCTTTATCCTCCTCAAAGTAAGGAGGTAAGTAAGTCAGTTGATCAGGCATGTTTCTAAATTCAGCTCAATATGTGCCTTTACCAGCTTATCCACCATCTCGAGGCAGTTGTTGTCTAAGATGAAAAGACTCTAGAGCAAGGATGAAAATAGTGGTTGCATGGGGTGTAGCAACCAGTGGCCAAAATGGCACGTAGTAGGGTTGCAATGTGAATGTCTTAAGGGCACGTTTGGTAAATAGAGAGGAATCCTCTGAATAGAGCATCCCCCCATTCCCCTGGATCCAATATATCCTCAAAGACGATTTCTTCAAAGCGCCCATTCACACAAACAACTAAAAAAAATACCCACTTAACAAATAACACCCAGTTGCATGACAGTTTGAAAATAAATCATTTGAATTAACACAGAAACATTTGTGTTCCTTGTGGCCTGAAATATCAATTTGGGACATTGCTTAACAGATTTTTTTTAAGCTAGTAATTTGTTTATCTTTTTGTATTGTTTTTTGATCTCAAATGGATATTGAAATGTAAGCATTGTTCCAGCTACAATGTTCTCTGTTCTTCCCCACTCCCACTCCAGATACATGGCAGATAGAATGGATGGCATCTGTTCTTTCCAAAATTTGATCTACTTACATCTAGAGCTACACCAAAGTGTACCTAAATGTGAATGCTGGTTCAGCTCTTTATCTTTTGTCTACTTTGTCGTCACCCAAGAATGCGGAAGTGTACTTGGCCTCCTACTTTTCTCTTTTGGTTATTAGGTTTTCATGACAGAGGAATGGCTAGCAAAAACTTGTCGGGTGACCTTTCACTGAGCATTGAGAACTTGAGGCATATTCAGACACTGTGAGTAAACAGAAATTTTCTTTATATTAACATTTCTTGGTATTCCTATTGAAGAATTAGCGAGCTTTATTTTTATATATTTTTATCTCTGGATTAATAGTCAATAGGATTAGAACAATATCACACCATCTAAATTTTTATGGATTGTAAATGTCATACCCATGGCTCTCAATGTCAATCGGAACTGATGTGTATTAATATGGTTGAGGACTAGAATGGTACTGGCCTAGACGACATCCATCAATTAAAACTTAACCCCCCAAAGTTTGCACAATGGTGTCAACTGGCGGCTTGCTCGAGTCTTAGTCAAGTTGTAAGATGAAAACTCAGTATACTATGTATGAAAAAATAAAAAAAATAAATGATTTAACTGAGTCATGCCTAATTTCAGATGACCCTTACCAAGTCTAGACCAAGTCAATCAAGTCTTGAATGAGACCTACTAGTTTGAAGTTTTTCATTGCTTCTTGAGAAATATGGTGGGATCAAGTCGACTTGCTGAGACAAGTCTTATTGCAATGTAATATCAGATTAGATTGGACTAACGACAGAAAGTTTTGGCCCATGATAATCAGTCAATATAATTCAAAGTAAACAAAAAATACAGAGAATAAAATATTAAAATGAATTCAATTTGATCATACAACTCTATCCATTTTGTGAATACATCAGCTCTAGGAGGACTCGCTTGGCAACGATATTGTAATCAGTCTAATCGGATATTGTATATGAACTGGTATATTGTCAACAATAGGGATCTAGCGCATCTAAACCATCCCAAAATTCATAAAAAGCATGGTATATTCACACATCTAAGGTATTTAGACCATGGTTGATGTAGGACAATATGAGATCTACCCTAATATGGTGAGATCAGATCTGAACTAATAATTAAATTCAAGTTATAAGCATGCCAATTAAAACAGAACATTGAAAATTAAGTGAATATTAAATCTAAGGTCCAAGGTGATCTCACAGATCCCGCAGTAAATAACCTTCTAAAGTAAAAGGGTTGAATCTTAATAAAAGATATAACTTCCAAGTTGCTGAGGGCCAATGAAGTATATCCAATGGTTTGGACGAAAGGTCTAGGCAATGGTTCACTCAGATCTAGTGGTTGACGATCTTTGATAATAAGGGTAGTTCTAGATCTAGATGGCTATGGTCAAATAAAGCTCTTAAAAATAGAAAAGTGAAAGAGACAGAAGATACCTTTATTGGGCTCTCACTAAACTCCCTCCGGAGGCATTATTGAGGATCTCAAAAGAACTCAAACTCCAGAGGCTCAAAGTAGAAGAAGAAGTTCTTTTTCATTTGACATCATAAACATAACATGAAAAGGAAAAGAAAATCCCATAGTCTTCTAATACAAAAACCCTACCAGCCAAAAAGGGAAAGAGAATAACAAAATAAACAAAAAAGGGCAAAAAAGGAGGGGAGAGAGATCTCCCTCGGGAATCCGTGCATGAGGCATGTTGTGCACTATCCTCAGGATTCGTCCGCAACATGTCATGCAAACGTTTTTTTTTTTTTTTTTGGGCCCTTTCTCCTTCTTTTAAAAGAGTTCTTCTTTAAATCATGGGCCTTTTTCTCTTCTAATTTTCTTTAAGTGACTCGGGCCCCTTTTAACTTCAAAAGCTCTTTTATTTCCTCCAATATGGCACTTCCCAATGTGTGGCCTTCAAGATGGTTGTGTACATGGGGCCTTCGCCTCATTAGAGATGAGGTTCCGTGAAATCCAGCCGTCAAATGCTCTCGTAGTGATGACCCAATTGTGGATTTGCAATTTCTTCACGATCAAAGCCCAAATATGAATCATCCAACCATAATGCGGCTTGATTAGTGATCCTACACCTTGATCTTTGGTAGACCTTGTAAGAACGAAAGGAATTTGGCCTGATGTCCCCATCAATAGTTGTCAAGTTCGTTTCGGATGCCGTTTTGATTTGCTTCCAAAATGAAACATTTCGAGCAATTCGGATATTTCACTTTCCAATTTGGAAATTCATTTAGGAAAATATTAAAAAATTATATATATATATTAAAAATATGTAGAAAATTTTATTCTACCAAGCATCATAAATATAATTTGCAAAAGATAAGATTTAAATACATCCCCTCAAACATCACCAAATAAAGCAAAAAGGGTAGGTGGGTTTTCGCAAGTGTACTCAACTGGTGGTGAGCATTGAGGTCATTAAAGGTTTAATCAATGTTGTTTAATTTGCAATGTTCAATTTGCTAATAAATATTTTTTTAGAGGGGCACTTATAAAAGGCCAAACCATTTAATTCTACATGAACGGTATTGACTAAACTCTAGTACTCTATTCAAATTAAACAGCCCACTTCAGATTGATATATATTCCACTTCAGATTGAAATATATTTTTTAAATGGTTCATAGAATATTTAAAGACATAAAATAGTACTATTGTACACAACTCGTGATGTGTGGCCATATTTCACACAAAAGCAGTATAATTGAGATTTCATCAGCAATTACAAATAAGTGGGCTTTTGATAAAAGGTATCATCAACCAATTACAAATTTTTAATGATTACAAACAAGTGGGCCTCACTTCCTGGAAATCATCAGGACATTTCACGATCTTTTTTTTAGAATGCATAAACCCATCGGTTTCTATAACTCATTAACCATTACAAAATTTGTGATGGCAGCCTCGGTATTTCACTGGGAAAAAAAACACTCAGGTGTTCTTTGAGCAAAAACACCAGGGTCACTGTTCAGCATGGCTCAACATATATCTAGTAAGCAAGTAGTTGGGTCTTCTTTGAGTTTTGGAAGAAGGCCTTTTATAGGTATTCTTCAACTGAAACTGGGGTAAGGATATGATCTATTAATCCAAGCCCAAGTCAACTGAAGGTCCAAATACAAATTTTAGGAAAATGTAGACCCAATTCAAGCGTAATCTCAAACTGTTGCCAGTGGCCCAGTTGGAATGGAGATAGATTGAGTGTGGGTCAGATCAAGCTATAACCAGACCAAAATTTTTATCAGATCCAGTGCAAGTTATAATCCACATATCTGAATCATAAGGAGCAGTAACCAATAAACAAACTTAATGAAATAAGTGGGCTTGATCAGATCATCACATGAAATCAAACTGTATGAAACGTTTATAAATGTGGGCCCCACTTTCTTCTCTTTACCTTTTCATTAAACCAATATAACATGATAACCCTCCTGAGCCCCAAACCCTTTCGCAAAGAAGAAAAACATGGAAACAAGGACACGGAAAAGGAAGGAGAGGGAGAGATGATGCATACCTGGCTGGCGATTTGGGTCTGGTGAGATTTTTGGCGAAGAAAACGAGCAAAGACAGCAACAACGACCCTCAGCAACAAAGGAACTCCACCCAACAGCGTCGAAGGAGGAAATCCAACCAACAGTTGGAGCAATAATCTCAAGATTTTGCAAGGGAGATAGGGAAATAAGGGATCTCGTGGTTGATTCCTGCATCTATTCTTGGATCCCTATTTATAGATGGAATGGAAATTGGAAGGTTCCATGCTACCAAAGAAGTGGAATACAAGGTGTCTCTCATCTTCTCTTCTCGATGAAAACAGGTATTTTGAACAATTTCATTTATTTTGTTTCCGATTTGCTACAGTTATTGAAATTTTTTTCCCTTTAACGGTCGTCTTCTAGATTCGGATAATGTTCGTCCGAATTTAGGGCTTTCTGTGCAAAACCCTATAATTTCGGCCAATTTAAACAAAATATTAACCAAACATATTAAGGCGAGATGTTCAGTTCGGATTGGGCTTCAAAACGAATGAAATCGGACATGTCATCCGAATTGAAATGAACTTGACAACTATGATTTAGACACGATTCTAGCATATAATACATGTTTGTTTCTAAGTAAAAGTGTAAAACATTCATTAAGTAAACATTACAACAGGACAAAGGTTAGGCAAGCTCTGAAATAGAAAGACTATTACTGGCCAGAGTTCTTTCTGTTTAGGTGATAATCAGAGTCTTGCCTTTGGAAAAGCAAGAAACAGCTGGTGGTTGCTAAATTTAGCTATGGCTTTATTGGACTTGTGAGTTGTTACGCTCAAAAATTTTACTGAAAGATTTGTGGTTTACACAAAGTGGTCCCACGGCTTGACATTCTAACAATACAGTTGCACTTCATATCACTTCAAATTCAATACATCACGAACTTAGAAAGCATCTGATGTAGATTGTCATTTCATTCAAAAGCAGGTGGCCAAGAAAAGAGATGCAGTCAGAGGTTGGAGCATATATACACCGAAGATTAGGTAGCAGATTTCTCCCAAAGCTGTTCCCAAAAGTAGTTACGTGATGTTCTCCCCCAGCTGGTGAGCTTAAGGGGGAGCATTGAGGCGCATATAGGGAATTTTTTTTAACTTTTACAGCTTCAAGGACTAAATACATAAAACCTACAGGTAATTTGTAAATATCAAAACTTTTATGGTTGTAGATCATGCAGTCTATTTAAACAGACCTACACCACTGCAGTTTTTTCGCTATAGCTATCTATTCTCTGTCCAAACCGCAAACCTTCGTTATTCTTCATCCATTTTCATCAATCATTTTCTTTAAGCTAAGGTTCCAACTGATCTAGACTTCATAAAAAATTTGAGATTGAGAAGGTTAAATTGAAGGAGTGGAACAAAGCAGGATTTGGTTCATTGATGATAAAGGCAACAAACTGGTTACCAAGTGATTACTAAAAAAAAACTAGTTACTTAGCATGAAAGAGTGGAGGGCCGAGGTTGGGGCAGAAAGAGCTTTGAGAGCTCGATATAATGGTATATAGTTAGGACTGAGTCATCAAGTTGATTAAATCATATGAATTTTACATTTTCTTCGGTAAGTGTAAAGTTGTTACCAATCAGAGAGTCCTATGTGTCTAGCTAGAGAGGTAAGAGTCCTCATTTTAAGAAAGAGGACGTATTGGGTAAAGATTCCTAATAGGCAAACTATACTGTGTATTGTATCACTCTCTGGCTCATATATGTAATAGCGATCAACATTACTGAATAGTGGATCTTATTTTGTAAAAAGTTTGCTTTTCATTCTTTTGGCTTGGATTTTGTGAATTGTGTGAAGTCATGGAGATTATCAGGAGAAGCCGACAAAAATGTGATTCCGAGGCCTCCGCCTACATCATGTTTCCTTTAATGGCCGACCCACATTCAACTTATATGGTAGTATATTCACAAGTCCATAAACAATAACATAATTGCAAAACACATTATCATCAAAACCAAATCAAACCATATTCAACTACACAACCCATAGCATTGTCCCAATCCACACATAAACTTATCTTCACAAAACAAGAGGCAACACTAATAAAAGCCCATGGAAGAATACCTTCACCGATTCATAGTACCCTGAAACGCAAACTGCCCCACAATTCCAGCACCCTTTCTTCCGCCCCGCCTCCCCAAACACATCAGAATATGACGTCAGCGGCGGCAACCGAAACCCGCCCTCCCCCACTTCCTCGCATCCACTCCCCACCACTCCCTCCGCCGGGGCGGCCGCCACCGCCGCCAACACCTTGGTCGAATTCGGAAACTCAGCAACCCGAATCCCAATGGGCGCACCCTCCTCAACCACAACCTTCAAAATTCCCCTCCCCGCCGCCTCACCATCATCCCCAAGACTGCAATCACCGTCAGACGAGCGCACCCCAGAATCAAACCGCCCCAAATCCAAATTCTCAGCCGCCCCGCCGCCATAGCCGTCAGATGGGCGCACCCCAAAATTGATGAGCCCCCAATTCTCCAAGAACCGGAAGATGTTGTGGATGGACCCCACGTCGCCGATGAGGCATTTGCGGACCTCTGTGAAGGTGAGCCCTCTGGAGGGGTCTTCCCGGAACTTGTTGATGATGAAGTCCCGGTACTCCTTGTAGATTTTGGGGGTTTTGGAGATTGAAGTGTTGTTGAAGAAGCCGCTGTGGGCGATTCTCTCGTTTTGGTGGATCTCGTCCCATGAGAACCAGCCTGCAATGCGTAGCATCATTGTTTGAACATTCCTGCGTTCGTGAATACAAAAGAGAGAGAGAGAGAGATAGAGAGAGAGAGAGAGAGAGAGAGAGAGAGAGAGACTTACTGGAGTAGCTGGGGACGGTGTAGAGATCGCGGTCGGAATCGTTCGAAGGCGAGTCGACCCGATGCGAGTCCGGGTGAGACTCGTTGGCGGTCTGCATCTGAATGTCCTTCGCAGCGACAAGGAGGGATTGGAATTTGGAGGGTCCGAAACTCCCTTAAAATCTTCTCAGGTGAAAGAAGGGATTTTGGGTAATAGGCCCACAAGGAAACCTGAAGTAGGGTACTCATGGGGTCGAGCCCGCTTTGGGGGAGGGTCCGGATCTTAAAATTTGAGCCCATTTAAAACTCGAGCCTTTCCTAACCCTATTGACTAGATAGGTCTGACATGTTCAAGCTTTGCGGGGTTCAGCCAGAACTCACTACTTATGCTGGGCTTGGTTGGATTTGAATATAATTCAGCCTTGCCCAATCAAGAAACAGAAAGGAACTATCAGACTTGTTTTATTGCTAGAAAGGTCTATTTAGATTGATCGCATTTAAAACATGCGATTTGATTTTACCCATCGTTTTTTTTGTTGTAAAAGAAAAAAAAATGTGAGAACTAGTTTTGAGCAGTTTGGGTTTTAAAGATGGCATTAATGATAAATTTTAAAGCCCACAATTTCATGCATGTGAGTGGAGACTACTCACTTTTACAAGCTTAGAATGTTGAAGAGACCAAAGAAATTACAACTAGCATAGATGCGGTCCCCTACCATGATGTGTAATCAACCAGAGCTCACGTAAAACTGTTAAAATGTTGAAAAAGAGTCATATAGATGAGATGTAGTGTGTATTGGAGCTAGACTGTTGCATTGTAGAAGAGTTAGATAGTGCTTACAATATTCTCTGATGATGTGTTTCATGATTTTGATGGTGAGTTACATAAATTTGACCTAGTATGAAAACATATTATAGCTTATTCTCAAATTTTATTCTAATAAAAGTCTTTGAGAAGATAGGTTGTCTAATTAAAAAATTCAAATTAATGAATGTACATAAATTTCCACAAATGATAAAAAAATGAAAGACATGAGATTGGCCATAGGCAAAAAAAGAAGCACAACTTCAGTTGTATTTTATCAAACAAACTCATCAATCAAAACTAAATTCCACCCAATCAATATGAGGAAAAAAGAAATAATTGAACATGCATAAAAAATTGTAATCATAAAAAAGGGGGGGGGGAGAGAGAGAGAGAGAGAGAGAGAAGAATGACAACTTAAGCATCATTTCACCAAATAATTGGTGTTTATGCTAA
The DNA here is from genome assembly GCA_037013555.1 of Sextonia rubra. Classification (NCBI taxonomy): domain Eukaryota; kingdom Viridiplantae; phylum Streptophyta; class Magnoliopsida; order Laurales; family Lauraceae; genus Sextonia; species Sextonia rubra. Next base: position 6,590,091 of record JASUAD010000003.1, on the reverse strand, counting down.
TTAAGAAGAAAGAAAAACTTATTAATCAAAACTAAATTCCACTTAATCAACATGGATCAGCTCCAATGACAATTAAAAAGAAAAAGATACATAAATCAAAACTAAATTTCATACTAACCAACCAACATGCATCAGCTCCCCATTAGAGGGGTAAAAAAAGATCAAGTGCCAACTATGATGAATCAGAAATTTAGTGATGAATTGGATAAAGAACGTTGAAGCAATAATAGGAGTTGCATCTAAGCTCTAGGTGGAATACTCTTGCATGCATGTAGGCCCCTTCCATGATGTGTTTTGTTGGTTGACTAATAAAATTCATGTGTAGTATGAATTGTCTTAGTTATTTTATGATAAATGAACTGTAGCTCATGTAGTGTTAAAATGTTGATGAAGAGTTATACATATTTGATGTAGTGTGCATTGCACTTAAAATGTCCCATTTTAGAAGTGTTAGATGATGCTTACAAATTACAACATTCTCTCAAATTGTGTTTCATCATCGTGATAGTGAGTCACAAATTTGATGTAGTTTGTATCCAGATTATGGCAAATTTTCAAATATAACCCAACAGAAGTTCTCCAAAAGATAGATTGTTTAATTAATATAAGAAATTAATGAACGTGCTTAAAGTTCCACAAATTATAAAAAAGAAAAGAGATGAGACGGCCAATGACAAAGAAGAAGCACAACTTCAGTAGCATTTCATCAAATAATTTGGTATTTAGTGCTAGTTAAGAAGAGAGACAAACCCAATAATCAAAACTAAATGTCATTATACTCAACCAACATGCCTTATCTTCCCGTTACAATACTAAAAAGATTAAATATCACAATCAGGCAAAGAACGTTGAAGCAACAATAGGAATTGCATTTAAACAACTCAAAGATATTTTACATAGAGAACTTTTGAAGCAACAATAGGAATTGCATTTAAACTACTTAAAGACGTTTTACATAGAGAACTTATATCTAAGGAGCTCGTAGTTGACAACTTGCATCTAAGTAGGCAACAATTGATAGTGTTGGAAGAGAAAGACGAACAAGAATCTTGTTGTGATTTTGACATCACCCGTTATGCACATACATGAATCATAAGATCAACAAAGAAGCAACCACACACAAGAAGAGACATAAAGATTTACGTGGTTCACCCAAACAAGGCTATATCTACGGCACGGAGACGAACTTCTTCACTATCACAAGTAAAACATACAGAGACTCTCACTCTCTCACATCGTCTCTCCTACGTGGTGTAGAAACACTATGGGTAAGAGAGCTCTCACCTCTCTTTAACTGTCAGATTTAGGGTTACAAACTATACATATATATAATCTCTGTTTTCTTGACTACCAAGAAAGCTCCAATATAATTACCAAAATACCTTTGACCTTAAATCAGTCACTCGCTAACCCAGTGGACCCATCCGGCTAAACCGGAATATAAGATATAAACCAAACATAAAGAAAGTGAAAAAGGGTAAAGAGAAGGAAGCATAAGGAGATGAAAAAGCAACTATGAGGAGAAATCATTGGTTTTTAATATCGTATATAGATAGAAGAAAAACACCTTTGTATGGAGACAAGAAAAACCATTCTAATCAAAGTTGATTATACATGAGTATTTTATCCGATTAATACAAAATATAAAAAGGGTTTATATATATAAAGACCCTATTGTTTAATATATGAAAAATAAAAAAAATTTATAGTCAAAGTTAATTATACATTCAAAAAATTTTTAAGAGCTTTTTGTATATACCCCTGAAGTTTTTAGGACTTGCAAATAAGCTCTAGTAGTTTAGTATTTGTAAATAAGGCCATGCCTTTTCATTTTAAAGCTTTCCAAGTCACCAAAATCAGTAGCTTTTAAATCACCATAATTTTTTTAGAGTAAAATGTTACTCGTGCCCATCTCTTTAATCTATAAATACATACTTTCAAAAGCATTGATTTATTCTCTCTAAAGTTTCTAACATTAACAATTATATTTAGTGATAGCAAATAATTTTACATAAATTCATTTTTCTTAATGCAGGGTCCATTTCATTAAGTTCAAATTGATCATTATAACAATAGAACACATGTATGGATAATGGATTATAATTGATCTAATCAAATGCACGACACACTATTAGATTGATAAAAGCTAAAAAAAAATATGATTAGACTTCATATTTATCAGAGTTATTGAAAGAGAGACCATTGGGATTTGAAATTTAAAAAATAATATTTTTATAATTAATGATGTACTTATTTTTATTAAATGAATATAAGGGAAAATTATTATTTTTATAAAAATTCAAAATATACTAATGCGTTCTCATGAAAATACTAATTCTGGGGACACGACTTGTATTAAAATATAAAAATAGAGGCCTATTTATAAATTTTGAAATCATGGATGCATATTTACAAATCTTAACTCTTTCAACTTTTTATTTTTTTTTTTTTTATGAAGGAGTCAGGTTTAGACTCAGCCGGAGCTCCAGGCTTGCAAGTCAACAATGCCAACAAGTCAAGAACCCAATGACCAATTGGCTCTCATAAGAATCCATTGGCTCCCATTTCCGGTCCTCCTAAAGCCCTACCATTAGACGCCATGGGAAGAAGAAGCCCCTCTCCTCTCTTCTCCTCCTCCTCCTCCTCCTCCGCCTCCTCCTCCTCCTCCTCCTCCTCCTTCTTCTTCTTCTTCCTTATCTTCTCCTCCCTTCTCCCCTCCTTCGACTCGTCCGAGTCACAGGCCGATTCCGACCGACTCGCAGACCTCATCGCCCTCCGTTCCCGCTCCGAGTCCGGCGTCATCCACCTCGATGACAACTCCGTCCGCCGCTTCCTCCTCTCCGCCACCCCTCCCCGCTCCTACTCCCTCCTCATCTTCTTCGACGCCGCCCACCTCCACTCCAACCCCGACCTCCACCTCCAATCCCTCCGCTCCGAGTTCGCGCTCGTCTCCTCCTCCTTCCTCTCCAACAACCCCTCATCCCAATCCTCCAAGCTCTTCTTCTGCGACCTCGAATTCAGGGAGTCCCAGTCCTCCTTCGCCCTCTTCGGCGTCAATTCCCTCCCCCACGTCCGCCTCGTCGCCCCCGACGTCAGGGACCCCAAGGATTCCACACCCATGGACCAATCCAGCCTCGCCCGAATGCCCGAATCGATGGCGGAGTTCGTCGAGGCGAAGACCGGCCTCTCCGTTGGCCCCATCACCCGCCCCCCAATCCTCTCCCGCACCCAGATCGCCTTCATTGCCCTCTGCTTCTTGATTTCAATCCCTTTCCTCGCCAAAAAAATCCTTTCTGGGGACACCCTTTTGCACGATTGGAAGGTCTGGCTCTCCTTCGCCGTGTTCGTCTACTTCTTCAGCGTTTCTGGGGCGATGCACAATATAATTAGGAACATGCCCATGTTTATGACCGACCGGAATGACCCCTCGAAGGTGGTGTTCTTCTACCAGGGTTCGGGAATGCAGCTCGGGGCGGAGGGGTTTGCGGTCGGGTTCTTGTATACCGTGGTGGGGCTGCTGTTGGGGTTTGTGACCCATGTTTTGGTGAGGGTGAGGAGCTCAGGGGCGCAGAGAGGGTTCATGGTTGTGGCGATCTTGGTCTCGTACTGGGCGGTACGGAAGGTGATCTATTTGGATAATTGGAAGACTGGTTATGGGATTCATAGCTTCTGGCCTTCCAGTTGGAACTGAGTTCGGGTCTGTGATTTAAGTATTGAAAGATTTCATCTTTTTCATGTTTGAGTTAAGAATGTTAGAATTTTGAAGTATTTTGGCTATCTTCTGTAATGAATTTTGGGATGATTTGATCTAAATCACATATTTAGATTAATGGTGTCTTTGTATGGGATGCTATTGTAGTGGCTTAGCTCTTTTGGGTGTTTTTTTTTTTTTTAAATCAAGGAGATGACCAATGCAATGGTAAATGCTCCTCTTGCATTGCCGTGGACTAGTGAGTGCATTATTGGGTTTGTTGTGTGAAGGCATATTTTTGTTTCACAAGCATCCTATGAGTATTTGGTTCAGTTAATGGTGTTGTAGTTTATGCATAATGATATTATGCTATGTTGAGCATATACATGCTTACAAGATTTATGAAAAGTATTATGAGTACTCACCTATCCTACATAATGTGAAACTAGGGAAATTTTTAACTGATGTAGGGATATCAAGCATATAGGCAAATCCATGGCTTTATAAGGCAAAGGGATGAGAATGAACATATTTCTCTCCGTTTTGTACTATTGTTTAGGCTTAGCATTTTAATGCTTAGTATCATTGATTTTAAAACGGCACTCACACCATTATATCTCTGTCTTTCATATGAATCAATAGAATTCTTTGAGTTACCACTAATCTTATCTTACATCACCTTGAAGACAACATCATCAACAACTCAAGTTGGTTTGAGACCGGACAACAAAACCAATTCAAAAAGTTATGGGAGACTCAATTATGGAGACATTCCTCATTAACAAAGGACCATATCTCTCGCACTTTTGGATCTCTGTGATAAGAAGATTATTTAACATTAACTTGTAACATAGCTTATGAGAGATTCAGTTGTGGGAGTTGTTTTGGTTTATTGCCTTAAGGTGCCAGATAAATTAAGGAGTTAAGGTCCTCTGAAGATGTACAAAATTGACTCCAAGGGCTTCTTCCTTTATATGCCAAGGTGCTAGTGATGATATGCCCAGATGAACATGAACCATGCCTAAGTGGTGATTTGATTATTTATTTTACTCTTTTGTTTTACATGTTGTTTGAAGTTGAAACTAAAATAAAGGGGTGTAAGTACATTTCAACTTATTACTGTTTAATGATCAATATTAGAACATTTCAACAAGGATTTTTGTATTGGCTTTATTGTAGATGCTCTCATTGGTCTAGTTTTATGTTTAGATGTATACAAATAGAAGATGGAATATCCATTTCTTTTGTTGACACTGATGTATTTGTGTCAGTGAGCTGTATTGATATCGAGGCTTGGTTAGTGTTCTTTCATAGCTTGGGAGAATGTTTATAAATCCATAAATTCAGTATCCTATGCTGTTAGGCTTTCTTCTTTGTAGCTTGTGACGGATTCTGGGATCATACATAACCCGGGGATTGGTTTAGGAATCGATGCAGACTCTATCAAAAAATTAGTAATGGAGTTTGCTTGCTTAAGAATTTCTGTGTGTCTTTCCATACTTCATCAAGCACTGGTATTAGATGTGGACAATGTTCAATTTTCCGTTAGTAGAGATAAGAAAACTCAAGTTCTAATTGGAGTATGGTCGTCTGTGAGGATGATATTGGAGGTTACTGCAGAGTGTTCCAATAAGATAATGACATAATCCATTAGGTGGTTACCTGGGCAAAATCTTTGAATTTATTTCCTTATTTGAATTAGGACGTTCCATGTTTCTACAAAATCTTCAAAGTCTAGACTGTGGGGTGATTCATAGCTACTTAAGAACACTGAGAATTTGGGTTTTCAAATTAATATCATGTGAATCAAATGACTGCAATTTCTTAGTAGCTTCTATCATGGAAACCATGATAATGCACTTGTTGTACAGAAAGTGGCTGGGATTCAAAAACTTTCAGGGTGGAATTTCAGGCATCCATATGGCTGTCGTCACTGGTTGTGATTACTTATGAGATAATGATGTTGCCACAGAAGACTCCTTTGTACAAGAAGAATGTGGTAACAACTAACTACAATACCGAGTGCCTGCATAGAAGTGAAAAAGAGAAGTGCTTAATTTTTTCTGTCTCATAACAGTCCTTCAGAGTGATTTTTGGTTGTCCAGCGGAGACGAAAATTATAACAGCAGGTCCTGTTCCAGCTTAGTCTGTTAATGAGCCTTCTGGTTACTCAAGGAGTTCAACCCGGTACCCGAATAGAAAAAGAAAATCCAGTAGCTATTTTTTTTTATAGCCCTCACAAAGCAATTGTTTCAATCATGCAAATTCGGTACTCATCGAACTCTACCTAATTGCCTTAATATTCATTACTTTAAGACCTTTGAGACCCTCAAACAATATCTTATATGATTCCCATTATTTTTGCATAGAAGTAAATCATGAACTTTCTGAACATCTATCATTCCATGATTAGCCAGCTCCTCGGTGGCCCTAGGAGCAAGACCGTTCTTGTTAAAATTGAGATGACATAAGTAAAAAGTAAAAACCCAACGGTGACAGTGATTAATTGGTCCCCCACGTAACCATTTGGTTTTTAATGAGAGGATCCAGACTCTTCTTGTTATCAGTGACACTCTAAACACTTGCATATAGTGTGCAGCACATGAGTTTGAATTTACTACACCTAAATAGAGACCAACAATGTTGAGAATAGTGTTTGTATACAAACTCTACATATTTGTGGTTTGAGCTAAACCCATTAAAAGTAGATATTGGTTAAGCCGAAAACTTTATTTATGGGGGATATAACTCCGTCTTGGTCAAAGTTTCCAAACCACATTGTGGTGGTAGACAGCCGATCGAAGGTATTTTTCGTGCCACTTTCTCCAACATAATCAAGCTTAATTGAGTAACATACAATTAATTAGAACTAATTACACTATTAGGATTTGGGACTTTACACGATCCCTAACCCACATTAGTGAGAAATACACCTCAAATTTAATAGAACGGGTAATGGTGGTTTAGTGGTTTGGATTCCAGAGCTGGGCCCCATTGATCTATTTATGTGTCTCATATAGTTATAACCGCTTACAGTATTTACTGTATATTCATATCCGTTTTCTTCCCTAATTCACCTGCATGAAGACCTTAAATTAATCTCATAAAGGTTAAAGAAACTTGTGTCTTTGAAGACTGTAAGTCTCTTCTTCTGATACCTCTTCTAGCCCTCTCAAAGTCTCAAACTAGCTCTCAGGAGAAACCAACCAGGCAACACAGCAGCAATGGCCAATTCAAAGCTCCTTTAGTCACGTGGCCTTCTCCTCCCTTATGATGTGTATGAGTGCCATGTCTGGTGCTCAGGAAACTTCGACTTCGCCTGGGTTCTACAAAGCTGAAATTCCAGACAATTTTAATAGGGACTGTGTTCATGTGAATTTAGCAGGAGCCTGTGGGATGTAGATAGAGACATCAATTGATACGAGGGAGGTGAATGCCGTAAATAACACCTGCTGCCGTAGGATGGTGATCAATACCAGCAAGCAATGCTGGGATAAAATATATGAAGCCAGCCTAGATGATCCTTGTCACTTGTTTCGCTTCATTTTGGACCGTTGCAAAAAGGTTGTGGGGACTGCATCAGACCTGTCCAATGATAACAACACGAGTACTACAACTGCTGCATTTATCCACTAGAGAGAGAGAGAGAGAGAGAGAGAGAGAGAGAGAGAGAGAGAGAGAGAGAGAGAGCTTCTATTGTTTCATGAAGTGAATTTTTGCTTTGTGTGGGACTTAACGCCAACAATACATTAGAAAAGTTAGAAGTTGACTAAATAACACAATAATTTGCGTCTGAGATCTATATACATGTTATTATTACTTGGTAAGTAATGGTAAGTATAGTTGTTAAATCGCGAATCATTCAAGAGGTTGAATCGAATGGGATAGCGAATTATAGGACATTTTCTATTTTTCTTAATATGGATAAGAAAAATTTAAAACAATATTGAAAAAATAGGAAAGATTATAGAAGTCCATAGCCTATCTCCTTTTCACCCGTATCAACATCAATGCATGGCAAATATTAGCTTCTTCATAGTTTGGAAAATTGGAATCGTATCTCAAATTGTTCATGCCCATGAATCGAATTGAATCTTGAAACGTATTATAAATTGTATGATTTTTTTTTAATTTTTCTAATAAAAACAAACAATCGTTAAAAATTAAAAGGAAAAAAAAAAGCATTCATTCATATGAATACCAATTCATTTTCCCATTTATAGAAGTACAAATACAATGAAAAATAATTGAATAAATCAATCATACAATCGTTTTAAGAACATCATGACATATATTAATAAATGATAAATGAATGTGTAAATAGTTAAATAAGTTTTAGATATTTATATATAGATATATTGTTGTTGTTAAATCAAAATATAAAAGTAAAAAATAAAATTCAAACCATGAATTGTATACAATAAGATATCTTTTAAAGTTAAGAAAGTGTTTATAAAAAAAATCAAAAAATATTTAAATGAAAGATAAAGACAAGCGCCAAACATAGAGCCTAATTCTTTAATTAAATTCATGTTCTTTATTTATGCCTAAAACCTCTACAAAGAGGCAAAAATTTTTAAGAGGTTTAGTTAACAACTAAAGACTTTTAAAAGTACAAATGCTAAAAAAAAAAAAAGAATAAAGAAGGAAAAAGGCAAAAGATTATTAGTATTAACTTGTTAGTCATATCTATTCTCAGTCAGCCGAATCGCTTAAATTTTAAGATTTGATGAAATGAATATCAAATTGTAAGATTCACACTTGAATTTTAGGATTCACCTTAAAATGGAATTTGTTGAAAGATATGAATTGTTTTTTTTAAGATTCAGGATACGAATCATAGGATTCTGAAAGCCATGTTGGTAAGTACTATATCAAAGATTATTTTGAATGGTAAGTGTAATGTGGAAGGTTGTAAGAGTGTACTCTATGATCTTTGGAATTGCTTTAGGGGTCATTCGCCTTCTACATAGGGGAAAAAGAAACGTTTTCCATATGCAAGTATTACGTATGTAAATGTTATATATATATATATATATAATTTTTTGGAATATTTTGGAAAGGAGAGGACAAGACATCTACAACTTACACAAAGCCGCTTGTAAATGATATACATGTGAAACGCCATATTTGTCAAATCACCATTTCACTTTCATCAATGTGTACATCCAATGATTTTAGATATTTTTGAATTTATATGAAGCTTATTGTTGTACAATGTACCATTAATACAAAAGTATTGAATGGTTTGATTGGAAAAAAAACCGTATTGAATGGTATGGATCATGAATTGGGGGGCCCACAAAATTGTAGACAATTAGATCAATAGTTTGGGATTTTTTCACAAATTATCCAAAGTCAATGAAAATTTAAGATAATCAGTTTTTAGGCCTTAGGGTTTCTTAGTTTAATAAACACATTCAATAGCATGGTTTACAAATAGGAGCCCCAAAGGAGGAGGAAAATAAAGATACTTGATGGGCCCATGCAAATGCAATCATCATGTGAGCAACTGTACTGGCACCTTTTTGGAGGAGCTGCAAATGTGATTTTGATTTTAACACCTATACTGGTGTTAAGATTTTGTTGTGTAAATAACCTTATTTACATTCTATTTTTATGGGTTGGATTAGGGCCAAGTCGAGATAAATGGGTACTCAGCACCATTCCTACATACACCCAAAACTTGATATAAATTAAAAGCAAAAACCCAAACCCAAACCTAAGTTCGAAAAAAAGGAGCAAACTTGACCCAAATAAAGACAAAAAAAACTTGTATAATATATTTGAGAGGATTTTACTGAAAAAATCCCTCAAATGTATACTAATCACGATTAGGTCCTAATTTTTAGTATGCACTAATCGCGTCCATGAGGCCTGATTGTGTGCAATTCCTTTTTTTTTTTTTTTTTGAATGTGTGGATGAGAAGAAAGGAAGAAAATAGGAGAAAAAAGAAAGAAAGAGGAAAAGAGGAAGAAACAAAGAAGAGAAGAAAGGAAGAAGAAGAGAGGAGAAAGAATAGAAGAAAAAAGAGAGGAAGAAAGAAGGAATAGAAGAAGGAGAGAGGAATAAGGAAGGAATGAAAGAATAAGATGAGAGGAAGAAAGGAAGAAGAAGAGAGAAAGGGATTAATTTTTACTTTTTTTTCCTTTTTCCTCTTCTTTCTCCTCCTTTCTTCTCCTTTCTCCTCTCTTCTTCTCTTCTTCTTCCTTTCTTCCTCTCTTCTTCCTCCTTATATTCTTTCTCCTTTTTTCTCCCTTTCTTCTTTGCAAAAAATTTTTTTTTTTCATATGTGGGCATTACTCAACCCTACATATGAAAAAAAAAATGTAGAGAAGAAAGCAAGAAGAGAAGAAAAAGAGGAAAGGAAGAAGAAGAGAGGAGAAACAAAAGACAAGAGAGGGAAAAAAAAAGACCAAACAAACAAACCTTAATCCCTTCCTTCTTCTTCTCTTCTTCTTCTTCATTTATTCCTCCCTTTCTTCCTCTCTCTCTCGCTTCTTCTCTTCTTTCTCCTCTCTTCTGCTTCATTTCTTCTACTTCCTCTTTTCTTCTACCTTTTTTCTTTTCCTCTCTTCTTCCTTTCTTCTCAGTACTTCTTTTTTTCGTATGTAGGCGTCACTCAACCACATATTAAAAAAATTTTTTTTTGCACATGATCAGGCCCCATGGACTCGATCAGTGCACACTAAAAATTAGGGCTCGATCATAATTAGTGTACATCTATGGAGTTTTTTCGGGCAAAATCCTCTATATTTAATAATACACTAATATACATAGAACATTAGTGGACCTAAAGACTTATGGACCTGTGCCCAAACAAAAACTTTGTTCGAGGTCCCCAGACCCAAATAATAGGGTTATAAATGGGTCGGTTCTGGGCCGGGTACATGGTGGACTCAAAACGGAATTGTTAGTGATAGGATGCACCTAGAACCAGTTTGGAACCAATTTTCTAGATCCAAAATCGAAGCTGTTAAGGAGATGATCAACTAGGAATCGAAACCGTGTATGTAGCGGGTTCAAGTTTTGGTCTATGTAGAGAATACTTTAGAGAAAAGTTAATTTTTAGGAAAATTTTCCAAATTTGAAGTAATATGTTGGGTTTTAGGTCCATGGGCCAGAAGTAAGATAGAATCAGACCCGAAAACATTTAGGCCATGAGTTCAAAAATAGGATCCAGACCCAAACCTATTTACATATCGATACCTAAATAAGGACTAAAATCTAGTTATTAACAGATCAGCACTTTTGGATAATCGGAGAATTGTGGACCCATTTGCAACCCCTATCAAATAATAGTCCGATGGAAAGTAGCTAACCAATAATTTTGTCTTTGTCCATTCGTGAGTAACATATGGCCAAAGGTGCACGACTACTAAACTGGCTCAAGTGACAGGTTGATTTGGTATCACCATAAACACTAATAAAAATATTTTTTCATCTTATTTCTCATTATTATTGTCAATTTTGTTAAGTAAATATCAGCATCTCATAAGTATTAGTACTTTTTTTTTTTTTTTGCATGACATGGATGAGCAAAAGATTAAAGAAGTGCAGATTGCAGGACCTGTCTAGAGTGGACCCTCACAAGTGATCCATGTGATCACACTCATCGGATCTTTAAAGCATGAAAAAAAAAATGATGCTCATTCATTTTAACTATTTTATATTAGGGAGAGGGAATTGCTTATGTGGCTTAAGGAGATGCCACAATTTAGCTTTTTTCCACCAATGTTTAAGCTTTTAAGATATATGAATATTGCAACAGCCCTCCAGACACTCAATGATTCCATCCATTATATAATTTGAAGCCGATTAATTTCAGATTCAATTTTGAGACTGATTTTTTTTATTTATAAAGCGTTACTATTCCTGAATTATACATAGTCATTTCAAAACCCTCGTAGTCCTGAGACCCTCAACTTCTCCTGATTACACCCCAAAATTTTCAGACATGCACGTCTCGACCAGGAGGACTCGGTCCAATTACCCTCCGAATCAAAACATTTGAAATGGTAGGTTTCTAATTGAATTGATTCTTGTAACTGATTGAAGACATTCAGAGTAAGTTCATGACGCAAGTACTCTAATAAAAAAAAAAAAAATAGGCACTCAAAATGAGCACATTTTTTGTCATCCATCTCGATTTTATTTCAATATGAACAACAATTTAACAGATTTAATTAACTAGAATATCATTACAAAACAAAGGTATATTACCAATGAATCAAAATGAAGTAACTAAATAATTTGATTTCTGGACAGTAACATAGAACAAAACAAGAACCTAAACATATTAAGCTGCTAAGAACAATTTCTGATGAATGCTTTCCTGTGAGGTTGAACAATCAAATTATTCTGCCTTAATAGAAAATGATTGGCACCCTGGTGACTTTTAATCCTAGAAGACATCAAATCCCACTTTCAGATCACTCCTTGATAAGAAATAAAATCCTAGATAGCTGATAGACCCTTCAATATGGATTCATATTGATGCTAAAAGAGGGGGTTGAATTTTACGCCATCAGTGGCATGCCATTCCTGCTGTTTTGCTAAATTTCAATCATCAAATGCTTTGTCCTTGTCTGATATTGGTTTGCTTTTCTTTTAAGAACTTGATCTGATGTATCTGCACAAGTTATATCCCATTTGAGCAAATGAAAGCTTGAAAGCCTGGTTAACTTAAGGTCATGAATATGATAGTGAGTTGAAAAAGGAAGGGATCTTTGTTGTAGCTGAGTTTAGGGCATGTGTGTGTGTGAGAGATGAATCATGCATTCCAGCCCCTTAAATTGGAAATCAAAATCCTCATTGTTGAGAAAAATTAGGTCATTTTTTCAAATTTTCCATAAGAAAAATGTCGTACCAAACTCTTATGCTAAATAAGCCATTTAAATATATGGAAGTTACCGTTCAAACAAAAAGGAAAAAAAAGGTAGACAAATAGAGCAAGCTACATTAAGAATTAGAATAATTTTCCTCTCCATTGTAGAATCCTCTGGTTGCACCAAGTACCAAAAGTTATGTACCGTATGCCCGATCAAGAGAATCCAAAGGAAAAGAGGACTCAGCAACTAAGCTGTAAAAAGAAAACTCTGAATCCTACCCATAATGCTGTCGTGGACACAAGATCCCTCATATAATTGAGAGAATCAAAAGAAGATACACAAGCAGATACCCATTAAGAAGGAATAAAGTGTCTACATACCAAAGATGTTATAAGTTCATCTGCAGAAATACCATAAAACTAATCAAAATACATAATGTTTTTTATCTGAGATCTTTATAGCCCAATAAAGGGTAACTTGGTTCTTAGAAAATGAATGGATGCATCAATACACAAGCAGTAACATAGCTGTAGCAAATCAAACCCAGCAGAAGATGATGCATGACGATGCAAACAAATCAAGCAGGCACTGCAAAACTCTGTTCAGCCCAGCGAGGAGCATCAACCACCATGCATGGATCTGATTTCTTAAACTCAGCAACCTATATCAAGAAAACCATTCAATCAAGAAAACCATTCAATTCATCAAGGGTTAGGAAGGCTCTCAAAGTATTGGGAAAAAATGACAACTACAAGTGCTATTCAATGGAACATAGTGTAAAAGAGGACACTTCTCAAGAACCACCCATTCACAAGTTCTGGGTGTTGCACTTGTGACAATGAAAGTAGCATGGCTTTTTGAGTGCTCATTGAAACACATTGATTTAGAAATGAGAAAAAGAGCAGTAACACCATCTCATAATTCGTTACCTTTTCTCCACAGGTTGGACAGTAGTGATACTTATGCCATAGGCAATCCATTGAAGGGCATAGAAAGCATACTCCCAACATACAAGGCATCATGCAACCAACAACAGCCGCCAAACTTGGTTTTGATCTGCATTGCCACAGTAACAGGTTACATTTTTCCATATTTTTCATTCTCATACATATGCAATATCGTAACCGTTTTTGAAAGTTGAATAGTAAACGTATTAAGGAAGATTTGAACCCATCACTTTCGGAAAAATCACAAGCTAACAGAACTACTAGTTGGATTGGTAAATTTTCCAGGAAGAGATTTGAAAGTTATATATTTATCAGGGCCCATCCATGATTAAAATCCAATCCTCACACCCATTACCACAACCCCTATCCTCTTAAACTGACCGACACTCGCATCCAATAGCACACATCCTACTGTCATTCACCATTGGATTGAATTAGGAAAAAATAGATTACATTAAATAATGATTAGAAATTGTTCATCCCAGCTGTCGCTCAGCTGGTTAAAGGGCATATTTAGTTTGCATGGTTGTGAAGTTCGATGACAATCACACCATAGAATAAACCAAAAGAACTTAAGTTGTGTATCCGTTTCCAAGAGAGGACTGCCTATATATAATGCTCGAATGTATTAATTACAGTATCCATTTCCCTTGATCGAGGGAAATTACAACCAAAATGATTTCTACAACCCTGCTGGATTCCTAATATAATGCAACACACGTGTTACACCAATTTGGTGTTCCTCAACAATAAATAAAAAAAATTCAAGGTTAAATCAAATTAATAAAATGCCCTCAAATCAATATGGTGGTACCCCATGAATATACAACATTATACATGCTTCTCTCTGCTTTGCCTAAAATTGACAGCGCTCAGCATATGCATCTCAAAAACGTGTACTTTCTTTCTTTTCATATCTCCATAAAACAGAATTCAGCTGTATACAACAGTTCATCAACTAACTAAGCCTGTTGCAACACGTCTTGAACCTCATCAAACCCTAGTTGTTCACTTCAGTTCATTTCAGCCAAACTGGCCAAAAATACTCACTTTGATCTGTGGACCGAAACAAACAAGCCCCCTTAAAGATTTCGATTGGGATTTTGCTCTTTTTTCACCCAAATCACTAATTCAGTTCTGAATTCAAAGATGCCGATTGTACAAATCAAAATTCCATATTTACCCTAAGCTCAACAAAGTTGGAAGACTTTTTCCCTGTTCTTTCTTTCTTCTCCTCCTCCTTCCTCTTCCTTCTTTCTTTTTTCTTTTTTCTTTTTTCTTTCTTTTTCATTTTTTTAGGAATTTATGGGACAAAGCTTCTCATTCAAAACCCTACCCTCCCTCAAACCCCTCAAATCTGATGCATACAAAGCTCAAAGTCTAGGAACGGGACAAGGTCTGTTATTCTATCACCGCATTTGCCAGCACATCCATAGGTCGAGAAGATACCTTGCTCTTATTTGATTTACGCTTTGATATGTTTGGTGTTTTTGGAGTAGAGTGTGAAATTGAGTTGATTTGGCATTTTCTCTTAGGTACAGCTTTGGTTGGTGGATCAGAGCTACAATGACTTTAAATTTGTACTGGGGACACTTTAGCCACCTGTTCTATCTCATGTTTGCATTTGAGTAGGGCCTTACTGGAGATTCCTGGATGAGCAAGTGATTCTTGTTTGGATAAAGTGTTTATTTGATTAAAGATGTGCTTCATATCATGTGAGAATTGTGTCGATTTGAAATTGAGTTAATTTGGTATTTACTCACTCATTTTGTGCATGCAATATCTCTTTTTTTTGTTGTGCACTATAGTTTTCCCCCTTTTTCTTGTGTTTAAATCAAGCTCTACAACTTGAAATCTTGAGATTTTTTCATATACAACTTCTTCTTCTTCTTCTTCTTCTTCTTTTATTTTTTTTAATAGAAAGACTCACTAAGATATTATTAAGAAGCGAACGAAGAATCAACAATTACATATTGCTTAATTAGGTTTAGGGTGTAATACCATCAAACTACCATATCATCAACATACGGAGCATGCTTAGCTAACTTATGAGCTACTTGATTCCCATCTCTACCCACATGATGCACTTCAAAATTGTTAAAATGATTCAACAAAACTTTGATCTTTTCGAACAAAGGACCCTGTCTTGACAAATTTGGAATGGAAGACTTTGGCACATTCACCATCCCAAATGAATCTTTTTTTAGAATGATATCTCTTACCTCAATGTGACAAATCATTTGAAGCCCTCTCAGTGCTGCCAAGGCTTCAATGTCATTAACGCCTTCCACCCCATTTTCTTTTTTACTCATGGCCATGATACCATCTCATCTCTAAGAATAGCACCAACACCCGCCTTCTGAATCTTGTCAAATAATGCACCATCCACATTAAGCCTAAGTACTTTTTGTAATGCAAGCATCCAACATAGAATTTTCTCTATTTTGGAACACCTATTATAAGTATGGGTGCATTTAAAAACCTGTATCAATGTTATCGCCTCGTCCACAACCAGCCACGGGTCTACAATCTCACCATTGTGAATGAAGTAATTTCTTCTATTCCGCTATCCCCACGCTATGGTAAAGAAGAGTTCCAAATCAAATTTTGGAACCTTTTAGCTAAATCCCAAGCAAACAAACCAAAAATATGCTGTATTACCTAAGTAAATTCTATGCTAGGAAGATAATCCCTCCACACCCGATGCACATGAGGACAAGAGAACAAATCATGCATACCATCTTCATTCTCAACCATACAAAAGTCACATGTGGGATTGGCAATAATATGACGCTTTGCAAGTTTAACCTTAGCGAGCAAAATGTCCTTATAGGCCCTCCAGGCAAAAGTCTTGATCTTATTTAGGATCTTCATATTCCATAAATGCAAGCAAAACTTTCTTCTCACCCCTTGTTCAAGTTTTCACCCATGTTGTTCTTTTTCTGAAACCTCAACGCAATCATATAAGCAATTTTAACAGAGAATTCCCCCTATTTTTTCTCAGCCCATACCAAGACACCACTTGGCATATAAGGACTCAAAGGAATTTTCAAAATCACCTCAGCTTCACGTGGGAAAAAGACGTCACAAACTTTTGTATATTTGACATCTTTGTGCCTTGATCAATGAGGTCACTCATTACAATACCATCATCTAGGACCCTTTTCGGAGAAGTAACTTCATAGGTCATATGAGTCGGGAGCCATTTGTCATCCCAAACCGTTATATTTTGGCCATCTCCCACTCTCCATTTGCACCCTTCTAGCAAAATTTTCTTTGCTTCGTAGATTCCTTTTCACGCAAAAGATAAGTTTTTGCCAAGAGCTGAGCAGAGGAAAGAAACCTGCGAAAAGTATTTTTCTTTAAACACCTTGTAAAATAAAGATTGATAATTATGCATAAGTTGGCATCCTTGCTTAGCTGGGAGAGCTAAGTTAAAAGCTTTCAACTTTCGAAATCCCATGCCCCTAACATGTTTGGAATCGCACAAGTTTTCCCAGCAAGTCCAATGAATCTGTCTCTCATCATTGCGCTACCCCCACCAAAACCTAGCCATCATACTCTCCAACTCTTTGCAAAGACCAGTTGGTAATTTGAAATAGCTCATGGCATATGTTGGGATCACTTGTGCTACAGCCTTCACCGAAATCTCTCTACTAGCTTGTGATATCAACTTCCCCTTCCATCCTTGCATCTTTTTCCATACTCGTTCTTCTATTTCTAAGAAGGTCCGCTTCTTGGATATCCCAACAAGGGAGGGCAACCCAAGATATTTCTCATGTTGTTTGACCACCTCCACTCCCCAAATAGCTTTGATCCTACCCTGGTCTGCTTGACTAGTATTTTTACTAAAAAATCATGAGGTTTTCTATATGTTTATTTTCTAACCTGAAGCTTCTTCATTAAATTGAGGAAGGCTAGACATGTAAGTTCTCCTCCCTGTTAGCCCGGCAAAATAGGAGGCTATCATCTGTAAACAATAGGTGGCGAATCTGAAGCTCTCTGCTGCAAATACTAATGCATGTGATTTTCCTCTCTTGTTCTGCATGTCTTAATAGGGACATAAGCCCTTCTGCGCACAAGAGAAACAGCTATGAGGAGAGGCGGTCACCCTACCTTGACCCCCTAGATGGGATAATCAGACCTTTTGGAACACCATTAATCAAATAGAATAAGAAATAGAAGAAATGCACTCCATAATCAAAGAAATCCATCTCTGATGCAAGCCTAACCTCAGCATTACCTTTTCAATGAAACTTTATTCAACCCTGTCATAAGCCTTGCTCATATCAAGTTTTATAGACATAAATCCCTTCTTTTCCCTCATTTTCTGCTTCAAGAAATTAATTGCTTCGTACACTACCGGCACATTTTTAGTGATTAACCTCCCCAGAACGAAGGCACTTTGACTCTTAGAAATGATATGAGGTAAGACATATTTAAGGCGATTGGCTAGCTCCTTTGAAATTAATTTATACACAACGATACACAGACTAATAGGACGGAAATCAGAGAATTTTGCTGGGGTTTTAATTTTCGAGACAAGAACAATATATGTCTTGTTAATTTCATTATGCCTGCAGCCCGAATTTAAAACTGATAATACAACATCCAAGACATTTTTGGAAAAAAAAAAGGGGGCATACTGCCTGGTCTTGAAGCTTGTTGATGCAGGCCTATCCCAGTCCGGCCCAGATCGCAGGCCCGCGGCTCAATTGATCCTAAGGAGCCCTATCCTCGATTAATTAGTAACTAGATATTTATTTCTATTTTATGTTGACTGAGATTAGACATACTTAATTTAATTTAGTAAGTTATGTTTGTGTAGGATTATTATTTCCTAGTTTAGCAACAGCCCTTCTTATATAAGAAAGACCATCTCATTGTATTAGATATGCTTTTATCAATAATAATTCAATTTCAAGAGATTTTCTCTCTTTAGTTGTGATCGTGAGTTTCATTGTGCTTTTGAATCCTTCTTTGGATTCGAACAATCCTCCGGAAGATTGTTCTATACCCACGGAGATCCGGACCTGCGCCACTTTCGTGGGGTGCATTTGCGCTAGAGTATAAGTCACCTCCTCAAGCGTGAATTCTTAAAGCAGCAGATCATTTATCTCCTCAATTACAAGCCTATGGCTATCAATAGTGTCAAGAAGAGTCTTACAATTTGACGGACGAGATGACGGAAAATTATCTAAAAAATAGTCTGCAATCTCCTCCTCCATCCTCTCCTCTTCACGCCAAACACCATCTGACGTTCTGATGCCCACTACATTATTTCTCTGTTTTCTCTATGAGGCTTTCGAATGAAAAAACTTGGTATTTTGGTCCCCTTCCGCTAACGACTAAGACTTTGAGCGTTGCCTCCACATTATTTCTTCCTTTTCCAAATGCTCATTTATCTCCTATTGAACCCTCCTGATTTCCTGCATTGTCGACTCATCCGGTACCTCTTTATTAAGCAATTGTAAATCCGTTCTCCTCCTCTTCAAATTTTCTTGAACATTACCGAAACTCACCTGATTCCACTAGGCTAAACGCCTACTACATTTTTTTATAGAGTAATATAGATTCGCCATCTCATTGCCCTAAGCACATTGACCCAAATTTTAGGCAATAGCTTCCTCACATTCCTTATTACCAATCCACATCGTCTCAAACTGAAATATTCTAGGTCTTCTTCTAACATCCTGCTGCCTTAGACGAGTCCAACACCACTGGTAAATGGTCCGAGGATGATATCAAACAAAGTCGAACCTCAGCATTTGGGTTCATTTCAGTCCACTCGGTATTAGGAACAAATCTGTCCAAACGCCCCCTAACATTTTCTTCCCCATTCCTCTGATTGCACCACGTGTATGGGGGTCCCCTAAACTCCAAATCTAAAAACAGACAGCCATCAAGGGCTTCCCAAAACTCCTGCATCTGCCACTCAGGCCATAATCTCCCTCCAAACTTCTCATTAGCAATGACAATCCTGTTAAAATCCCCAAAACAAAGCCAAGCGCCATTGTCACCCTTATTTAGTGAGCACAGCAGGTCCTAAATCCTTTTTCTCTTAGAAGCTTCAGGATGGCCATACACCCCAGTTATTCTCCATTGTCTTCCTTCCTCCCAATCCCTAACCGAAGCATCTATATGGTAATTAGAAAAACTACTAATATCGACCTGATCGTCCTTCTTCCACAACAAAGCAATTCCTCCACTCCGACCAACACAATCTGACACAATCATGCCAAAATAACCCAACTGAATTTTAATTCGAGACATACCTCTTTAGCACAACTTTGTTTCAGTTAAGAAAACCACCACGGAATCTTCTCTGTGAACAAACTCGCGAACAGCACGAACTGCCCATGGGTTCCCAAGCCCACAGGAGTTCCAACTGAGAATTTTGATGGCCGTTGGCAGGGCTGGATCTGAGCCACCGCCGATTGCATAGCAACCACAACCTTTTTGCATTTTGAGTTAATTTGCTACATTTTCCTGTTGCCCCTTCTAACCCGGTGTCAGACTCAAATTCACCAAAAGATCTCTTACAGGTATTTGACTCTGGCACATGACTTTCCATTTTCCCCCGAGCCCCTCTTGCCAATCGTTTCCACATTTCCTTGACCTCATGCGCCTCATTAGGCATATGTGTAGCACTTGAAACTGGGCCCCTTGTATTTATAGCCTGTTGACCGCCACCCATGTTAGGGATCAGAATATTTTCTGGCCGTGGTCCATAATTGAAACTCACCTCATGAGCTTCCTCAAAATCACAGCAGTCACTCCCCCCTTACCCAAAGTGTCAATCACCCGAACAGCACTAGATTCCAAGTTAACAATGTCCGGCTGGTCCTTTTCATGCAACTCCTTCTGGACCCACAACCCATAGTCCTGCGTAACATTCAAACTAACAAACCCATCCACCAATTCCAGATTTTTAGCCGATGTCATGCATTTTGAGACCCCATCTGGCATGCTTTCCAAAACTGCTTCCATCTCTGTAGAGTCGCTTGTAATATTGCCAATGATATTATTGCCATGGTCTGTTTTCCTTTAATTTTGCCACTTGATGTCTGGAAACCAAGCCACCCTTCTCCTCCGACTCCGATACCAGACCCCCATTTTGTTCACCATGGAAGGAGTTATTATCATATTCACAAGTAGTTTTTCCCTATGATGCTCTAACATTTTTTGCCTTCCCAGCCACCCTATCTGCTTGCAACCAGAGCCCATATGGAAAATCCGTTTCTCTCAAAGTTTTCTCTATTTTTCAGCAATAGACTCCAGTCCTGATCTCCATGTCCGAGGCATCCACAACAATAACAAAAGTTAGGGAGTCTCTCGTATTTGAATGTTACCCATATCGACTGCGACTCACCTAATGAAATTCTCTTACCTCGGGGAAGGGGTTTTGTAATATCCAAGCTGACGCAAACTCGCAAGAATTCTCCCCACCCTGCAACACCTTCGACTGCATCCACATCCTCTACCTCTCCTACTGATTCACCAATCATCTTGCCAACCCTAGCATTCATCCCCTTCAAAGGAAGGTCATAGATATGGATCCAAAAGAGGCCTGCTTCATATGGATCGTTGATAATTGCAGCTCTCCACGCAAGAGTACCAACTGTTTGTCAAAAGACCAAGGACCGTTCCTCTTGACATGTTCCTTGTCCAACTGATCATTGAATTCCGCAAGCATTATATTTTCTCCCATATCACGGAATCACACTCCCTTTGTTGGCCGCCACAGAGATTTCATCATAGTTTTTATTGCTTCCCGATTATAATACTTTGATGTAAACAGCTTGACAAAGAGACAATGTTCTCCACTCACCGAAGGAGCTTGCCACAACCCTCGCTCTATCACCACCTCCTTCTTCTCAACCTCCAACAGAGACATACGTTGCCATTTCGCTTCCAAACTCTTGTCCATCACTCAGTCGCTCACAATAAAAGAGAAAAGAAAGGCACAAAAAGACAGTAGAATCCCCACAGTTACGGGTCCCAAAGGAACATAGTACTTGCACTCAAGACAAGAACAAGGACTATCACGAACATGGATGTAAATATCGGCCGCTACGAAGAGTAACGGCCGATTTATCGGCCATAGCGCCCATGGGCACTACGTTATTTTGAAAATAGCGGGATTCACAAATGTAGCAGCCGCTACGGGCCGCTACGTAGCGGGTGGGGTTTTTCGACATTTTTCACTCACTTTTTCATCTTTACTCATTCTCTTCTCTACTTTTCACTACTCCAAACCCCTTTCCTTGCCTCCATTTTTCAAATCCTCTAAAAAAAAAAACACTAGAATCATAACTAAAAACATCAAGAGCATCAAAACATCAAGTTGGTATTCAAGATTCAAGGATCAAACTAAAAAAAAAGTGAGTTTTGAGGCTTATGTTTTTCTACTTTGAGTTTATTTCTCTCTTTTCTTCTATGAATCACTTGAAAATGAGTTGTTATTGTTAAATCCATGTTCCGCTTTGATCAAACCCCTCTTTTTTTATCACTTCTTAATTTTTTTTATTTTGAATTTTATTTTCGGATTATTTTATTATTTGAAAAAAGAAATCTATTTTATTCATGGAAAACCAATAAAATGAGTTGAAAATGATTCCTAAATGTTAGATCTATGTTTCCCATAGGTCAATCCCATATAGTTTTGTGTTCTTCTAATTTTTTCATATTTTTTATTTTCGGATTTTTATATTTTTTTTAAAAATATTTTTGTATAAAAGTAAACTCAATCGAGTGGGTTGAAAATGGTTCCAAAATGTTAGATCTATGTTTCCCATAGATCAATCCCACATATTTTTGTGTTCTTCTAATTTTTTTATATTTTTTTTATTTTCGGATGTTTGTATTTTTTTAAAAAAATGTATTCTTTAAAAAAAATAATTTTTTATAAAAGTAAACTCAATCAAATGGGTTGAAAATGGTCCCTAAATGTTAAATCTATGTTTCCCATAGATCAATCCCTTTGGTATTAGAGCTATCAGCAAGGTATTCCTCCATTATAAAGTCTTTGCTCTTTAAGTAGATTAGCATATTGTTTTTCTATGAAGTTTGAACATAGTTTATCTTTCATTCTTGAATGAATCTTGATGAAATTTGTTTATAACATTTTTTTATAAGCTTTAAGTTAGTATTTAAGTTGTCATAACTAAACAACATGAATCCATATGAAAAACATTGATTGTTCCTATTCTTTCCTATTGATACAACGATACAGGACCTCATGCAAGGAGGGGACCGCCACATACTCATATAGTAGTTACTTTTGCAAAACAAATATATATTCCATCATTTTCCAATATTCTATATTTTCTAGAATATTTTTCGGATTTTTATGAAGACTTTTTCAAATCACGCCGCTACGTATCGCCGCTATCGCTACTTATCGCCTGCTACGTATCGTTTTGGCAGCGGGCCGCTACACCCGCCGCAACCGCAATTGCATCCTTGCTCACGAAAGGAGAGAAAAAAAACCCTTCATATACAACTTCTAGTGCATACTTTAAGAGTATGAAATGCCTCATATTCAAATTTCTTTCACTATTCTTACCTATTATAGTGTTGTTCACCTCAATTGATGTTTAAGGAGTGTACAGTCTGTGAGTATATATTATATTTGTATGCAACACTTTCTCAAATGTAGCCATTTAATTCCATATCTTTGTTTGGTGTTTTGCAAGTCATCTGGCTTAGTAAGAAATATTCAAGAGGAGCTGGGAATTAAATGCACTTAACGGATATAATTATATAAATGGGGAGCTTAAATGTAAATAAGTTGGTGACTTGATATAACTTTTTTCTCAAATAGAGGAAATACACTTGTAAACAGTTACTCCTTTTTTTGTTGAAGGATCTGCAAGGATAGAGGATTTTTTTTATTTTTATGTTTATAATGTTTGCATTTGTGATGTTGCATTGAGGATGTCGTAAATGGATAATTTTTATAACGTTTGTATTTGTTGCACGCAATTACATGACCACATTAACTGTAAAATCAATTATGCCAGGCAATGATATTGTCGCCTGATAGAAACAAACAGTTACAAAAAAAATTGAAGTGGTAGCGATATTGTCACCTGATAGAGACGATTATATCTTCCAAACAATCCAGTAGGCGATGACGATATCAGACAGAAACATTTGCTCATACGTAAGGTTTGTTGGGCAATGATATTGTCGCTCATTGAAAAAGGTAAAAATAAAAAATAAAAAGGCAGGAGGGGCGTTTCTGTTATGTAAAAACAATTGGGGTTAGACATCGTGATTTTTCGGATAAGTTCCTCTCATTTTTAATCGCTCTTCCCCTTTATTTCGACCTTACTTTCTCCTCTTTCACCATTATAGGGGTTGGTATTAATTCGTTGTATGTAGATATAGCATATTATGTTATTAATGAACTAAATATATATAGTTTACATACTAGGTGTAGGTAACCTATTTTTGTAGTCATCATCAAGTTGCACACACAATAAATCAACAACATTTCTATTTGCAATGGAAGATTGAATGATCAGGGTGGAAGACCATCCAATAGTTGTATGTGTGAGTCTCATCATTCATTCCCAATGAATGGGATCAAAAAAATAATAATAGTAAGTCAAGCAAGCTTGGTTTATATCACTGTTGCTTCCAATTCAAGACTTACCCATAGAAGAACTTTGCCTCGCATATTATTGTGCGATAAACGACATCAACTTCTAAATCGTAAATTTCTCATTCCATCAAGCAGACATTTCAGATTCAAGAAATTCAGATAGCAATCAGAGACAGATCCTTAAATGATTAAAATTTAAACAATGAATGCAACTTAAAAAAAAATAAACAAAAAACTAACACAGAAATCAGAAACCCAGTTGAAGCTTGAATCAAAATTTCCTAAGGGAAGCGAAATTGAAACAAAAGATGAGAAAGGAGCCATCAACACACAAGAAATCAATCAAATAATGGCAGAACAAGAAGCTTCCTTGAAAGAAATCAAAGAATGACCGCCTACATAACACCCAAATCTGAAAATCAAATGCTCCAAAGATAGCGAACCGATACAGCCACACTCCTCGACCCATTCCAGGAAACGAGATTCATTTCAGGAAAACCCCACCATTGGACCCGATTCACGGAAACAGAATCAGGTAAAAAAGCGATCCGGAAGAACCCCAAATCCATTGTTTTAAAGAAGAAGGCAGGAACTGGATCGCCCCCATAACATCAAATTCAACAAATTCTAATCCACAGACAATGAATAAAAAGAAGAAGCATCAAAACGCCAAAACCAGGAGAAAAGAAAACAAGAGAATAAGAACCCAAAGCACACGAAACCCGATTCGGGAAAAATGAAAAAACCCCAATCACACCAATCAAAGACCCAATTCAAGAAAGCAAAAAAACCCCAGAAAAGAAAGAAGCGTACTTGATGTTGGTGAGACCGGAATTGCCACAGAAGACGCAGTTGAAGGGTGCAGGAGTGTCTCGATACATGGTCTGCTGCAGAGGAATCCCCTTAGGATCTCCATAGATCGCGTTTGGAGGGATCATACCATTCGCATATGGGTTCTGACCCACATAGTAGAATTGCTGCTGCTGCTGCATCTGCATTGGGGGAGGAGCAGAATTCGAAGCAGAATACGCATATGGGATTCCTACCGCAGGCTCTTCTGCTTTTGCCATTTCCTCTCTCTCTCTCTCTCTTTCTCTCTCGGAGAATCTCAAGAAGACCAACAAGAAGAAGAAGAAGAAGAAGAAGAAGAAGACGACGCCGCGTTTGAATGACCAAGAGAGAACGAAGTTTCAAATTTCACAGCTTTGAAATCAGAGCAGAGACTTTTCAACTTCGAATGGCGATGGATACTTTTGTTGCTGGTAGTGCCGTAGAGGGGCTTTCTCTAATTGCTCACCTGCTTTTTTATTTTTTATTTTTTGTCTTTTTTATCATCCAAGTTGAGATGTCCAAGAAGGTCCTCAATTTCAACGGGCCTAAGTGTGTGGTTTGCAAATCCCAATTAGGGCTCCAAAACATATAGGATGAATGGAATTTATTGACTGTGTCTAAGGGATATTCTTATAAAAGCTTAGACATGGGTGGAAAAGGACTAAATTGTGGCGTCTCAGTGACCCGCATAAGCAATTCCCTCGAGCCATTTCCCGAAATAATATTTTTTAGTACTTATTTAAAAAACTAAGGCCATTTTAAACTTATTTTCAAAATTACTATAAGACTCCGTTAGAAATAAAGTCTTTATAGAAAACGCTATTGAAAATAACATTTTCAGTAAAGACGCCATTTCTAATGGCGTCTTTGTTCTTTAATTTTCAAAAAAAAATTAAAAATAAAATCTGAAATTACAAAGACGAAGACTCCAACATGAATGGAGTCTTCAATGAAGACTCCATTCCCAATAGAGTCTTCATTGAAGACTCTATTGCTAATGGAGTCTTTGTCTTTAATTTTCTGGAAATAAAATAGAAAAAGTATATTTAAAAAAAGCAATAAATATTGGAAAAAGTTAAAAAAAAGTAGAAGACAAGTAGTTTTACGTTAAAGACTCCATTGCTAATGGAGTCTTATGAAAACTCCGTTGAAAATAGAGTCTTCTTAGGAACTAAGTCTCACTCACTTTTATTTCTTTATATATACAGTATTAATAGCAAAAGTATTAAAATTAAGGCAATTACCAAAATTATTGGAAAACATAACAACAAAATGGGAAGTCATATATGGAACTTTAACAAATCTTCATTAGATTTTCGTAATCCAATTACAATTCTACCTAATCAATAATTAAATCAATAAAATACATTGAGCCATTTTAATTGATCGGATTCCTTTAAAAGTTTATCAAAATCAAATCTACAAGGTGTTTGACTTATTAGATTTCATAGATCACCAAAATATGAATATTGCATGACCATAAGATTAATGATCAAAGGTTAATTTCAATAACGGACGACCAATCTATGTGATTGATCTAGTTAAACAAGTAAGATAAAATATGAAAGAAAAAAGAAACATATATCATATATATTAATAGCATATTAGCCAATTAACTGGAATATATTACAAATGGATTCCATAAATTCAATGAAAATTGTTTTCAAAGATGTATGTCACTGAGGAAAAACTGGTTAGAAACTCCCACCCTCTTATAAACTAAAAATTAAGCTTTGAGACTTTATTTTGGTTTGAGAAAAATGTCTGTGGTAGTTATTGGTTTTTAGTATTTTGCTTGATTGCTGATAAAAGGATTCCTTGAATTGAAAAACAAAATTTGTAAAGCAGAGGTTTTCCCGTAATCAAAACTCTTTTCAATAAAGTTCCATATTTGATTTCCCATTTTGTTGTTATGTTGTCCAATAGTTTTGGTAATTACATTAATTTTAATACTTTTGCTATTAATACCGTATATATAAAGAAATAAAAGTGAGTGAAACTTAGTTCTTAAGAAGACTCCATTTTCAACGGAGTTTTCATTGGCGCCACCTACTATTCAACTTACTCGCAAGCACGTGACCTGTAGGATAAAGGTCAATAGAAGACTCCATTTCTAATGGAGTCTTCAACGTAAAACTACCCATCTTTTACTTTTTTTAAAAAACTTTTTTCAATATTTGTTGTTTTTTTAAAATATACTTTTTCTAATTTATTTCCAGAAAATCAAAGACGAAGACTCCATTAGCAGTAGAGTCTTCAATGAAGACTCTATAGGGAATGGAGTCTTCACTGAAGACTCCATTCGCAATAGAGTCTTCGTCTTTGTAATTTCTGATTTTATTTTTATTTTTATTTTTTGAAAATTAAAGAACAAAGACACTATTTCTAATGGCGTCTTCATTGAAGACGCTATTTTCAATAGCGTTTTCTATGAAGACTCTGTTTCTAACGAAGTTTTATAGTAGTTTTGAAAATAAGTTTAAAACGGCCTTAGTTTTTTAAATAAGTAATAAACAAATATTATTTCAAGAAATGGCTCCAATTCCCCCTCCCGAATATAAATATAGTTAAATGAATGAGCATCTCTTATATATATGAATATATATATATATATTAGAGAATATTAATGATACATTAAAATTTACTAAACACAAGTGTTTTGAGCTATCATTTAATTGGAAAAATGATAGTCCAAACCATCATTTTTTCTGTCATTAATATTGGTGTATATTTTGGGAAATAAGTGTCCAAACCATCATGCTAGTATCAACCTAAATAAGTATTTTGAGCTACCATTTTCTCAATTGTTCGATAGCTGTTATTTTTTTTATTACAAAAACTGTTGTTTTTTTAATAAATTATTAATCAATTTATTTTTTCAAAAAGTTATTAAGTTTTAAAAGGATCTATGTTTTATAGTCTTCTTAAAATTATCAAGTGTTGTAAGTGTCCTTGATTAAGTCAAGGACCCTAGCAAAAGTCCCTACAAGGTCTTAACTAGTGTCCCCACAAGGCCCAGCTAATGTCCATTCATTTGACCCATTTTAACTCAAAACCTAACAAAGAATTAAGTCATGACCCCGACTATTGTCCCCCATACTACGCCAACTAATGTCCACTCATATAACCCATTTGCCTCAAGCACTTAGATTTAGAAAACCCATGTCTTCCAAATCCTTGAAGAAGTCTGAAAATATCAAAACCACATCCATAAAAGTCATACAAACCATTCACAAGATTTCTCACTTTCATTGTAGCTTTCTTGTGATATTTTCATTCCAAGATGAGATTTTGACAATGTTATGAGATTATTGAGAGAATGTATTGCTTTATGTAAATATCAAGAAGATTTTAAAATCATCTATATACATGACATGGAAAATATTCTTCTTAGAGCTACTGGACCATCCCAGCCATCCAAAAGGCCTTCCTTCAATTACACAAATGGGATTGTGACCAAGGGCACATTGTTATGAGATTATTGAGAGAATGTGTTGCTTTAAGTAATAATCAAGAAGATTTTAAAAATCATCTATATACATGACATGGAAAATATTTTTCTTAGAGCAACTAGATCATCCCAGCCATCCAAAAGGCCTTCCTTCAATTACACAAATGGGATTGTGACCAAGGGCACATATCCATTTTTAAATCTCCTACATTTAGAAAACAATCTTCCTATGACATTGGTTGAAATCTCTAAATCATTACCCATTATAATTAATCGAAACAAACTGCAAATGGGCCCCTAATTCTCCAATTCTCTTATCTCTGTAGCTAAAAAAAATAATAGTTTGGAATCCACCATAAACGAGGTTCAGATTTGAGATCTATATTCTAATCTAAAAAAATATGGATTCAGTTCTAGAACCATATTGATTTTGACCCGTGGACCTATTTGCTTTAATAGTTTCCCATAGTCTAGAGTTGGATCTGCATCCCCAGATTTCTCTTCTCCCAAACTTAGACACATGAACAACGTGACTCATTAGTATTTTTCACTAAATTCTATGTATCTTGCAATAAAAAGCCTCTCTCCTTCTCCATCCCTAGGGTTCTTTTTGTTGTTGTTGTTGTTATTCTGCTTACCTCTCTGTCACTCTCAGCTCGTAGCCTAGACCACCCTCTCTTTCTCTCTCTACGTCTCTTGACTCTCTCTCTCTCTCTGCACTTTCTCTCGGCTCTTGGCACTCAATTATTTGTTCTCGGTGGTCTCTTTCTCTCCCCATCTATCTCTTAGTTGGAATCGCAACCCGGTTCTCTTGCCATAACCGGACTTAAATCTAGGAAACAAGTTTCAAGTCAAAAGTAGAACTAAATTGGAAACCACCTATTAGGAAACGGTTTTTACTACTATTCTCCTCTGGTTTCGGCTTATAACTAATCTGTTTGCATCCCTAACTAAGTTTAAACCCAACTCTAAGAGCAGCAGGGTGCGGTGGGTTAGCCAGATGGACTAATCCTTCAGACTTTCAGAGAGCCATAGGGACCCACAACTTTGGAAACTCCTTCATACTTTCTTGAGCTTTCTTGAGCCGGGTTAGGCCAAGCTAAGGAGGCTTTTCAATGCTAGCCTGCTAAGAAACGAGGCCAACATTCTTTCTACCAGTAAAAAAAAAAATGAAGAAGACGAAGAAGGAAATGGGGCTTAATATTTAGGCGTGAGTTCAGCCGGGGGGCCTCAGACTCGAGAGCCAAACCGCACAACTTATAAGCAAGTAAATAATCTACGTACACTTCTCATACCTGAGCCAAATATGAGGCAAGAACTTAGGCTCCTGGCCAATCAACAAGCTCAAGACAAAACCAAACTTAGCCCAGTGAAGCGTGGGCTTGCGTTTGTCTCCCACAACGATGCAGTAGATTCGGTTTAGGATGGGTTGGGCTAAAATTCTTATCCCATACCAAACCCAACTTGAGACAAGTTGAGAGTACATGATTCAATGGGCTGGTAAACATCTACTTAGGTTTGATAGGGTTTTTATCCAAAGATCCTTTTCAATTTAGAAGAAATTCTGAACACTTTAGAAAAGTTTTCATCTATATCTAAAGTTATTATGAATAAATTTCTAATTAATTTATAAATAGAGATAATTGGTTTTGTAGCTAAAACGCTACTCACACAATTAACCCAAATTGGGTTGAAATCATTTTCACAAATGTCATTCTTGGGAGATTTTTTTCACAGGAAAATATTGAGATATTTTCAATATGGTTCTGTGTCTTAGGATTTTATAGCAAAAATGTCATAGAAAAATGATTATTTTTTGAAATAATTAAAAGTACTAGGTAGAAAAAAATGAATACAGAATATAATTTCAAATTTTTCTATGAATTTTCCTAGATATTCTTTCTTTTATTATAGTTTCTTGTGATATTTTGGTTCCACGGTGAGATTTTGAAATGTCATGATATTATTGAGAGAATGTATTGCTTTAAGTAAACATCAAGAAGTTTTTGAAAATCATCGATATACATGACATGGGAAATATACTTCTTAAAGCAACCAGGTATAGGACCTCCCATCCCAGCCATCCAAAAGGCCCTCTTTCAATTACACAAATGGCATTGTGACCAAAGGCACATTACCATTTTTAATTCTTTGACATTTGGAGAAAATCTTCTTATGTGACATTGGTTAAACCATTATAATGGGAAACTGCCTTTAAATGGGCCTCAATTCTTTGATTCTTTGATGTTTTTAGCTAAAAAAATATCCAGTTTGAAATCCACAAATTTCAATGGATAAATGAGGTTCGGACTTGAGATCTATCATCCAATTTGAAAAATGGGTCCAATTCTAGAATCATTACTCGTGGACCTATTTACTTTAATAGTTTCCCATGGCCCAGAGTCGAATCCGCATCCATAGATTTCTCTTTTCCCAACTTAGACACTTAAACTGTGTGATTCATCAATAGTTTTCACTAAACTTCATCACATCTTGCAATAAAAAGCCTCCCTCCCTCTCCTTCCCTATGGTTTCTTTTTTTCTCTATTGTTCTCCCACATTCCCCCTTTGTTAGTCTCAGCTTGCAGTCTGGATGCCCTTCTCTCTCTCCACCTCTCTTGACCATTTGCTCTTGACACTTCTTCTCGGCTCTCAGCAATCAATTATTTATTCTTGGTACTCTCTCTCTCTCTCTCTCTTATTCAGAATGGAAACAGGTCCTCTTATCATAACCGAGTTTAAATATAGGAAACAAGTTTTGAGCCCAAATTATATCTAAATCTGAAACCACCAATTAGAAAATCATTTGATTATGATTCTAACATGGTTTCGGCCACCTGATCCATTTGCATCCCTAACTAATTTCAAACCCAACTCTAAGACGAGCAGGGTGCGGTGGGTCAGTCGGGTTTTATTTTATTTTATTTTGTTGAACTAGTCCTCTGCCCATCTCTTCCACACATCTTAGACCCAAAATGGACCGACAGTTTCCGGAACTCCTTCGGACTACCTGCCGTTTTTCTAGAAACATGCGGGAAGATAATATCCACAACCAGAGTGTACAGAATAAAATGCATTCAGTTTATTCTAAAAATCCTTCACTGACCTTCCCATTTGAGGCTTTATTATTGCAGTTGGCCACTGTTTGCTCAACGCCTGCTCTCTCTCTCTCTCTCTCTCTCTCTCTCTCTCTCATTCATCAATCAGAGATTTCTCGGGACAACCATTTATGTGATAGCCCATATTTTTCTTTAACATGTGTGGAAGATGACCGAGGAGGGAATGTAGAAAGAGAAAGTTGTCATTTTTCTAAGTTCAACTTAACAATACTCTCTCAATAATCATTTGTGATTTCTCCTTGCATCTGTCTGTGTGAAGGAATTGAAACTGCCATGGCTACCAAACTCAAGGGGTTCTTTAAGGGGTTCAAATACATATCACAAATCTTCGGTAACATTTTCTTTCTTCCTTTGCATTTTGAGTCTTCTACTATCCATACATAAGTTCTGAAGACCCTCATTATAGTTTTTTTCTTACTGTGGGTGTTTGTCTGAGGTTACTGCAGTTTACAAGGAGCATGAGATGGAGATAGGGTGCCCAACAGATGTGAGACATGTATCACATATAGGGTTGGATGACACATCTATGAATGCACCAAGTTGGGTATGAAATGCCGTAATCCATAATCTTTGGCAGTGCCTGTTTGTGATGTCTTTGTTTTTCTTTTTCAGTGTGTAATGCATGAATCTGAAATGACCCGTTTCATCTTTTGAAACACCCATGTAGATGAACGATTTTAGGACTGCATCTGATTTCTCATCAACATCATTTAGCAACTTGGGCCAATCAATGGACCAGAACAACCGGGAAGTTGCTTCGTGGTCTTCACAAGGTATGCTTCTTCTCTTTCTTATCACCAAAACCAACTATAATAGGAGTGGTAAGATTATCTGATAATGTGGATGCCCACCTGCTAATTTGTATGAATATGATCCACACATGTTCCCTAAAGGGAGTTTGGATAATGATGGCCACAAAAGTTTCCTAGTTATCTTTTGTGGGGACAGGACAATTTTCCTTAAAGGGCATGATTGTTTAATTGTGTCTGGCCAGATTTTCCTACATTTGGTGAGACATCTTTCCATGAGAAAAGGGCACATTTTTATCTTACTTTTCTGGGATAGGGAGATGATTGAAATCCAATGGGGGAAAATGGGTGGAGGCAGTGGAAAGAGGGATCTGCCCTCTCGCGGAAAAGGGATTCCACATCTCGCATTTCAGTGAAATGTGACAAACATACCCTTGACACCCAAAACAAAGAACAGGAAAAAGTGGAGGAGAAATAGGTTGCTTTTTAGTTCCAATTCATGCAAATACCCTGCCATCAACTAGCGCCCTAAATGAGGCATAAAATGAACCCATGTGAAAATAAGTATTTACATGGAAGTTGCTGAAAATGGGCGGAACCCAACATATTTGTTGCAGAAATGCCTGCAATCCTTTTAGCCAACTGCATCAAATGGGTTCAATAGTTAGGCTCATGATTTGCAGAAGGTGGTCCATTGATTGAACTCTATATTGATAAGTAGTTGCAACAAATGATTGTTCAGATAGCTACATGTCCAGGAACTTTTTTTTAGGGTAGGTATTAAGGAGAGTGAAGGCTGTTGTCGCTAGATTCCTAACTATAACTAACTCTAACCAAACTGTTCAAATCGGTTTTGAGTCATTTAAAACATGTTGGAGGGGCCTACACACCAACAGAGATTAATGGCTACTATGCTTACAGCTTGATTTCAAAAGATATTTTTGCTTTTGCTTTTGACTGCTCCTAGATCTCTTATTCTCCAGATAACCAGCACAATCCGCATCAGCAAAACATACATGAGATCTTGACACATGTTCACTTGGGGGCCACCTTTTTCAGATCTTAGGACCATATAGGTGTTAATAAACTGATCCTCACCTCAACTACCATGTATAGGTTCCTGGACTGTCTTTGCTCAAGGAAACTATCCATTTAGATCGGCTGTATGATTGTTCAGCTGTTGATTGATGCCACTAAAGCTGTCATATAGAAGATTATCGACATCCATTGCTGTCTTTTGCTTGACCATCTATTGCTGAGCACTGATAAGAAAAAATTGTTTATTATTTCCATAGGGGATGGATATTGTGGCAGCTTGTGTGGCCTATCACATTGGTGATCCAAATCATCATTTCAAAGGTGCCATCTGTTTAGACTTTCAGGCGTGAGCGTGTGAACATATCATAGGAACTTAAAATCATAGCCATCCAATCCTTGGTCTCTTTCCACATCTGTAGTTATCATTCCTCTAACCACCTGTTTGCAGGCCACCCATCACAGGTTGGAATTCTGGTTCATGGTCCTCCCATTGTGATGTCTGTTATAGCAGTGCAAACGATCACAAATCCATGGGCCCCATCTGTATGAACTCTGACCAGCACTATACAAATACTAGTACAAACAAAGCTTAGAGTCATAAACTTCACTTTGCAAAGTTGTGCAACTTTTAACATGCACATAGGACACAGCCCATACCATACAAGTTCAGAAACCTGATAAGTTGAGTAGACCTCTAAGTCCACTCGGACGAGTCAAATCAACGACTCAACCTAGTTTTTGAGGCCATAACATGAAAAGTTGTAATACGAATATTTAAAATATGTAAAGTATTTGCTGATTTTAGATAGTTTTTTTCCTAAATTGAACATTTTGGCCTAAATTGAACAGTTTTCAGTGGTCTGGGTTGTAGCTTTCGGGTTTCGACGTCTACTCTCAGCCCTCAGGGATGGGGGTGGACAGGTCCAAGCCTTCTCTTTTCCTTTCTTTTGGCTTTTTTTTTTTTTAAAGTAGTTCCACTGCATTTGTATTCTGTTAGAAAGGTTATTTGGTATAGGTTTTCCCACTACGTGTGTGGGCTATGGAAGAGTTTTGACTGGTCCAAACTGAGGAAAGTTTTGGTTGAGACTTGGTATATTTGTGTCAGTTCTAAGATTTCCATGGAATCTTCAAAATCTGGTAGAGAATAGTTGACTCAGGTGCCTCAAATTGAGTCTCATCAAGTTTTTTAACTATGGCCTACACTGATGGGACCCTTTCTCCCATTTGTACACTAGTGCATTGGAGCTCTATAACTTTCCTGAAGGTTACATTTCTTTGTGAACAGATTTTCAACAATCCATGGGGATCTTTCCAGCACCGGAAATTCTTGCAGACTCTCTGAATGCAGAGCCACCAAAAGTCCCCAAGAAAACAAAGTGGAAAAACTCCAAGGTTTCTTTTCCGCCAATGAGACATTCCATGAGAGCATCGAAATCAAAAAGTTCGTTTTAACGGCCAACAAAGGAGGAACTGAGAACCACTAGCTTGGGATGATTTTAGGAAAGGGATCCAAAATGGGTGTTACAAGAACACACCTTCTCAATGAACTAAGGGAAGCTTCCCTTTGTTTGTGTGTGGGTGTGGGTGCATGTGTGGTGTTGAGATGAAGAGAAAGAACAGAAAGAGTTGAAAATATTCCGTGTAAATTCGAAAGGAAGTTCAATTTCATTTCTGAATTAAGGTGTGTTTGAAAGGGGAGGAAAGAATTCTTACAAAGCACATCATCGCAAACTCTATTTAACTAGTCCTGGGTGCATGAAATGCAAAACTAAAATGTAGATCCAATGGGAATCCCTCAATTTTCATTAGTTGCTGTTAAGTAGAATGTCTTTGAATAACCGTTTTGTTGGCAAATCTTCAATGTTTTGATGCTAGGGGGTCTGCACATGGGCCGGGTGGAAACTCATTGAAGCCCAGTCCAGTTTGTTATTCTCTATAATGTTGAGGCATGTATGTGAAAATTCATATTGGGTTTGGCTATCTGGTTGAACCTTACAGTAGGCTTCGTCGCAGCACAATTAGTTATTAGGCTAAAATCTATGACCTGTTAAAGAACAGAGTCGGAAATGATTAGCCTATATACCAACAGAAGATGGCTGGGCCAGGTCTGGGTCTGAAGGGGGCCAGCCTATGTGCAACTGTCAAAGCTACAAATCTAATGGGAAAAGCTCAGTTTGATTTTTCGGACATGAAAAGGAGTTTGGATTGTGGACTAGAAGACTCTCTGGGTCCATCGCTATGGCTTTGTTGGTTTGGAGGATTTCTAGGGAATTTCTCTATTACTGGCTCCACAGAGCGCTGCACCACTCCTTCGTATACTCTTCCTACCACTCCCACCACCACGCCGCTATTGCCACAGAGCCCATTACATGTAAGAAACCAAATTATGTTTTCTAACTTTTCTTTACCCTTTTATTACGTCACCTGGATAAAATGGAAGAAGATTATTGAGGATTTTATGAGAAAAAATCGCTTAATTGACCACTAAAATCAATTGATTTTGAATTAATTTTGTGCACTAAGCGGATCCCGGGAGCCTGATTTCAAGTAAAAACTTTTTTTTTTTTTTTTGTAATGTGGGGAGTGTCACTCTCCTCTTCTTCTTCCCTCTTTCTTTCTAGAAACCCAGTTGTCATTTAATCATTTATCACAAACAAAAATCACAAAAAAGATAGAGGTTTCAAATAGAAATGAGGGAGCAATTACGTCAAAAAGACATGACTTTTTCCTTATCCTCTTCTTGCTCTTCCTGCTTGTTCAGTTGTTCTTGTTTTGAGGGAAGGGTTTTTTCTTTTCAGCTAGGATTTTTTTTTATGCAATCACATAGAAAACAAGAGAGAATGAGAGAAACTGAGAGAGAAAAGCTGCACAGAAAATATTTCGAGAACGAGAAAGTCTGAGAGAGAAACAGTGCAAGGGGAGACATAAAAGATTAGAAGGCCTCAACATTTTGGAATGTGAAAAGATTAGAAGGCCTCTTTCTTAGAAGAAAATAAAAGGGATCTTAACGTTTTGGAATGTAAAAAGATTTGGAGGCCTCATTTTTTGGAAGAAATAAAATAATTACAGTTGACTTTCTTTTGAAATTTGAAAAGATACAGTTGGTAGTTGGGTTTAATTACTATAATGAGGTCTTCTTTTCGGGGGCCTAAGGCAAGGCCTTTCCTTGCCTAATGGTAAAGTCGGCCCTACGGTAGGGTGGAGGCTCCAAATAAGTTATCTATGGTGATAGAGGGTCACATCATCATATTATTCACTTGATCAATGGCAACAGAGGCTCCAAATAAGCTATATGTGGTGATAGAGGCTTGCATCATTATAGTCTAGTTCATTTGAATACGTGCCAAAGCCAGGATTGTGGACATATAGGGGTCCCTATTTGATGGACCATTTAGATGGATCATAATGTGGTTCCCACTTAGTATGTAGGCATGCTATGTCACTGCCTATCCCCGTAGCCCATTGGCCCAGTAACTTAGTGAGTCTTCTCTCGTGGCTTAAACTGTTTAAGTTCGAGTTACCAGCAGTAACCTGCATTGTTTATTAGATATCAGACTTATATTTCATTCAAAAGCAATGTGGGATGGGGTGTTACAATGTACCTCCTTAAGGCTACACGTTCCCATGTGGATTTATCTAGCTTCACTAGGCGATGTAGAACCAAAGCATTATGCACCCTTGTCCCCTGCATATTTCCCTATCATAATCCACAGGCCCGCACAACCTGGCTTTGTTCTGATCTTACCTTAAAGGCTTTTCCAACAGGATTAGGAGTCCTACATTTTCGGCTGGTGATAGTCTCGGATACCATTTTTCACACCCACCTCAGTAGACCACTGGCCCAGTATGTTCTCCTTATTGCAAGTATTGGTGGTCGGCGGAAGTTCATTAAATATGATTCAATTTTGCATAAGATTGTGTCAATCACATGATGGTCAATTGTATAGCGGGGTCAACCAATATTGAAGTTAAGTTTGGGGACATTGAAAAACACGACTCACATTTTCAATTGGCTCAATTTTAAGTGAGAATACTCAAGAGGATCCGAAATCAGTCTAAGCGACATTACTATATCATCTATCCATTTGGAGAAAATAAAAGTAAAAATGCCAATAAATGGAAAATATTTTCTTACACACTATTCTTATGAGAACCGTGGTCATGGCCCATTTTAATGACTTTAAATAAGTGGAGACCGCCTCTATCATTCCCCATCCATTAGATGTCACATTTTTTTAAAGTATTTCAAAGCGTAAACTCCCTTATTTAGTAAGTTACACCAGACTTTCCAATAAATCAAAGTCGCCCAAAACAAGAGCAGAGAGCCTACTAGTAGCAAGTTTCTATTTTCCGCGGTCTGCGCCGTTTTCAAAAACACCAACGTTCGACTTTCTATTGTCAAAACATCTGCGCGCGTGAGCGCACACACACTCTCTATATATATATACATCTCTCTCTAGGGATGCTTGTACCTTTTTCTTCATCATCTGAAAACATGGATTCTGAGATTCTCGGATGCCAATTTCTTCACAGATGTCTTTTTTTCTTTGGTAAACAATTTCTTCGCAGACGTTACATCACCGATCATATGCAAGAAAAGGGGTTGGAAAAGATGGA
Organism: Sextonia rubra; assembly: GCA_037013555.1. NCBI lineage: Eukaryota > Viridiplantae > Streptophyta > Magnoliopsida > Laurales > Lauraceae > Sextonia > Sextonia rubra. The sequence goes on along the minus strand of JASUAD010000003.1, from coordinate 6,552,204 downwards.
AGAAAGCTTTCAACTTGAAGCTTATCAAGAGCATGGAATTCATCAGAAAGATGCCCAGAAATTCGAAGTTGAAGAAGTCAACGACGGGTTTCGAACACCACACTCAATGAAGCATAGAATACATACAAATCCAAAGACCCCACCTGCACCTATGAAACACAGACGAGTGCCGATGAAGAAGAAGAAGAAGAAGAAATTCGAAGTTGAAGAAGACAATGACGGGTTTCGAACACCACACTCAATGAAGCATAGAATACATGCAAATCCAAAGACCCCACCTGCACCTATGAAACCCAGACGAGTGCCGATGAAGAAGACGAAGAAATTAACTAAGGTGTGTGGATGGGTATCACAAGAGCATGGAATTCATCAGAAAGATGCCCAGAAATTCGAAGTTGGGTTTCGAACACCACCCTCAATGAAGCACAGAATACCTTCCAATCCAAAGACCCCACAAGTACCTATGAAACCCAGACGAGTGCCAATGAAGAAGAAGAAATTAACTGAGAGTGTGGGGATGGGTATCACGAGATGGAATCAGTGTTTCGACCAGTTTCTTGCAAGACCCAGTTTCTGATTCAAGAAAGGGTTATATCAGTTTTCCGTTTTTTCACGGAAGATGAGATGGAGTTGCAGAATCAAAAGCCAAGAAAGGGTGATGTCAGTTACACATATATTATCTTCTTCTCCCTCCTCTATACTTCTGTCTTGGTTTTTTAATTTGTCAAACATGTAATTACAGTTAGCTTTGCATCAATGGTTAGTGTGTTATTATGGTGTAGAATTCCTCATGTGGATTTGAATTCTTGGTGGTGGTGTTTTTCATTTTTTCTGTTCTGTTTTTGGGTTGAAATCTTTATTGGGTTCACTGGTAGAAAGACCCAACAAGATTCTCTTCTTCTTCCTTTTCTATTTTCAAGGTGAAAGCTACGGTTTAAACCAATTACAATCGGAAAAAGCCAGTTTGTTTGTTTTCTGCTTCATCCATTGGGGGGTCCATAATTGAAATTCAAGATCCCTAACATTGCTCTCCCACTTACATTATCTAAGTCATTATCGGATGAGCCCAAATCCACACAACTGGAGGAACTATTAAAAAGGGCTTTAAACTTCTTAAAATTGCAAATTGCCCCATACTATGCTCAAATTAGCTTGAAACTTGCTGAAATCTTGCACACGATCCTAATGCTAATTTGTACTTTTTTTTATCAGTAATAATAAAATATATGAAAAGAAGGAAGCCAACTACAAGATGCCCATGAAAATTCAAAATGGCTAATGGTATACAAGAGTTGTACCACCAAATGAAAACACCAAATGAAAACATCACACAGTGACAGTTACCGATTTAGAAGATCTATTCACCTTTAACTTAGCTAATGAATCGACAAAGCCATTTGCCGACCTCCCAAAGGCCATGTTGGTTAAGTTCATGTTCAATTACTCTATTGAAGCTTATGAAATTGTATTGCACCAATATCGTTTGGCTATTTATTTGTATCATTGTTGTTAGCATCATCATCATTTTCTTTTATCAACCATGTAAGTCATAAAGTGATGTTGTCTATGTTCAATCACATGGACATAATTGATATGAGTTGTTCATAAAAACATACCAGATCCAATGGTCTAGCTGCCCACTAGAAGATTCGTGGTGCCACTTTAACCATATTTGCAATGCTCACATTTTCTTCAAACTTCACAGAACTTAATTTTACATTAAAAACTGAGACTTTAATTTTCTATCAGCTTTACCAATTCAATTTTACATTAAAAAACTGAGATTTTAATGTTTTATTAGAAAGACTTTACCACAAAGATTGTAAGCAGTACTTGGAAGAACGTCCACCATGTGTCCCTCGAAGTAGTAAAAACGTCCCTCAAAATAGAAACGGTAAGACGACAAAGAATGCCAATGCCGCACACTACTATCATAACTGAACGTTTTTTTAATGGTGTGGCATCCCTTGCTACTTTAATCCAATAGGACTAAATACTAGAGTAGCGTTGGGTAAACCCACACAAAGGGTGAATCTAGAGTGGCTTCAAACATGAGATGTGGAAAACCATGACTTGTCATGGATAGTCCAAATACGACCCTGTCTGGAAATGACCTTACATTTGATTGTCTAAATAAATATATTGCGCGCTCTAGATTATATAATTCTTCCCTCAAAAGATTGATGATGTTAGACATGAATAGCCATGTTACTTGTGAGAGTTCTGATAAGATCCAACTAGAAAAAAATTGTTTAATAAGAGTCCTATCATAATCCCTCTCGATGGTGGAAGAATTAGAATTCTTTGATAAGCTCATCTATTGAAAATTCAGACGGCTTAAAACAAACGTTTTTCCGGTACACTAAATTTTACCTTATTGGTCCCAACAAAAAATTAACCATTTTTTATATATAAAAACTTGATTAAGAAATATGCATAAGATTGTATTAATCAATCATGCTTCTAATCAAATGGTCAATCTTAATTATGACTCAATCTTTCAATAGGTGAGCCCTATTGTAAACTTCCACTAATTCAAAGCCTTTAGAAGATCCAAATTTGAAATCCCCATGAGTGGAAAGAGAGGAACTCCATAGTATGGCATCTATCTATTAAAAGTCTAACTTACAAAAATTGAACACCATTGCTGAGGTACATAACATCTTTTTTCATCGACAACGATTTGAAAAAAATAGTTTTAAGAGGCCCTACTCTTGAGCCACCTAATTAGACAAATATGTGATTTTTAGTAGACATATTAAATTAAATGAAACCTCATTCAATCATTTGTTTCGATAAAATGATCTTAAATATAATTAATTCAAAACATGGTTTGCACTCGTGTTGCTGATAAAAAATAAATCAAAGATATTAATAAAAAATGGAAAAAATAAAAGAGGAGTAGGTGATACACACTTATAGCATTGAGGCAATTTAATGAATCTATTATTCAACCTATATTATAAGCCTATCAATAAATATTAAAAATTTTAGGAGGAGTTCATACAAAAATGATTGTAAGGGCAAAGTGTCATATTTAATAAAAAAAATTGAGCAAAATCCTCACATTAGTTGCTTATTATCATCAAATTTATATATTTTGAGATATTAGAGGTATTAAAAAGCTAAAGCAATGGTCTTTCTACAAATACCGAAATAAAAAAGATCGGGGTATATACAAATAATAAAATCCTTAGTGGGCTATGTGAAAAAAAAATTCTAGAAATTAAAATAAAACAAAAACTCATACAAAAATCTAGAAAATAAAATAAAAAAAAACTCATAAAAAGAATCTAGAAAATAAAATAAAACAAAAACTCATAATCACTAAACTTTACTTCACCTTCTCCCCGCAATCTGATCCACTCCCACCTCTCTCTCCCTCTCTCTTTCTCTCTCTCTCCAATGGCTCAAATGGGTGTGCTGCTCTTCCCCTGCAACCAAACCTCCTCTCCTTCTCCTTCACTCACCTGCTTCTTCAAATCAATCTCTGCAAACCCAAAACGAACCCTCACCTTTGCCAAAACCCCAGCTCGAGACAGAATCATAGACTTCGGTAAATACAGAGGCAAAATGCTTGGAACCCTCCCTTCGAAATACCTCACTTGGGTCTCCAAAAATCTCCGAGCTCGAGATTTCGAAGAATGGGCAAGGCTTGCAGATGAAGTCCTCCAAGACCCAGTCTACAAAGACCGCTTGGAATGGGAATCTGCCGAGAGAATTCTCAGTGGGGATGATTCAAGGGCTTTCAGAACACAAACCCCAGTTTCCGATTTGGCTGAAATCGCGGAGAGATTCGGTTGGGACAGCGAGAACAAGGCCGCTTGGAGAAGGGTGGATTTTGGACTCCTGGGGACGTCGAAAGGCGGTCGAATCCCGAGAATTGGTGGTTCTGATACTGGGAAAGTGGCGATTCAAGGTGAATGCGGATTGGGTTTTTCGAAGAAGGATCGTGGGGTTCCGAAAATGGGGAAATTTGATTCTTTGGAGAAGGATTCGGGGTTGAGAGTAGAGAGGAGATTGGGGTTTCTGCAAAAGAAATCTGGGGTTTCTGAGATTGAGGAAATGGGTAGTTTGGAATCAAAAAGGGAGAGAAAACCCGGTTCGTTGAATAGAGATTCTGGGGTTTCTAGGATTGGTGCAGTGACTTCTGCGAATGAGGAATCGAGATTCAAAAGTAGTAGGAATTTGGGTTCTTTGGATGAAGAAGAAGGCACATTTGAAGGCACATTTCGAGGGAAGGAATCTCAGGCTTTCGAGGCTAAAAAGGCGGATTCTTTTGGGGGTAGGAAGGTGGGTTTTTTGAGCACAGGTAGCCGGTATTATGATACAAAGGAGCAGGATTTTGAAGAAGAAATGGTTGGGGGGAGGAGGGAAGAACGGAGGGAAAGACTGAGATTGAAGAGAAGTCTTCAAATGCAGAGATTAAAATGCAAAGTGGGAGTGAAGGTAGATAGGTTTGACAGTAGTGAGATTCAAAAACAGGCTCAGAGGAAAGGAAGTTTTAATCCATTTCCTGGACGCGAAGCCCTTCTGAGAAAGGTCAGTAAACAACAAGATTAATGTAGTTTTGATTTTGCTGCGATTGTTTGTTTCTCATTGGAAATCTATCATCAAAATCCAAGTCTCTGCAAGTGATGCAAGCTTTTTGCATGAGACCTCCCAAACCCGTCATGTTTAGAAGTCATGGTTATGATGTAAAACCTGCTTTAAACAGTGATTGTAGTGGTGACATCCCATGCAGGCAATGGTTCTTTTGAGAAATTTGATAGGTTGAGTGGATTGAAGTAGGGGACTGTTTTACTGGTTCTGGCTTTGGATTTAAATTGCCAATTGTTGATATTATGAGGTTGAGAGCAGGGAATGGGACTTCCAAATGTTAATGTTGTTGAGGTTGTCGTGGCCCAATTATGGTGAGGAAAGTTGTTCGTAGGTCTCCTACCCCTCTTGTTGTGACAAAATTCAATGTCGATGATGCTACGAGAGGTAAGCTATGGCTCAGAGGTATTGGTGGTGTTCTTCGCAATAGTATGGGTGAGGTCCTTTTTATTTTTTCGAAGCCAGTGGGTATCAGTAATTCAAATGAAGCAGGGGTATTAGCTATTTTGAAAGCTCTTTGATGCTTCTCAAGTAGATTTCAAGGTGACTTAATTGTGGAGAGTGATCCTTCTGACGGCATTGCTTGGGTCTTCCAATTGAAACTCTTTTCCTTGGAAAGTATAATTTATCTTCAATGAAACTCGAGTTGTTTCTGCCACCATTAATGTCGTTTTTCATCACGAGCTTAGATTGGCTTTTTTGGTTACTGATAACAAAAATGCTGTTGAGACTGTTGCTCTCTTTTGAAATATTTTTTTCATAGAATTTGTCAACCAAAATGTAGATTGTTAGGAAGATGAAATGATTGTGGAGAGTTAAAATTGTGCTGTAAAGTGAGAATTAATGGATTATTTGATGGTTTCCTTTCATATTTGTCTTGCTTAAACATATGTTTTTTTATTTTTGGCTATTAGATTTTCTGTTCTTGATGCAATCATACATCAGGCCTGGCCAAATTAGGGCAGCGTCAGAATCTGGTGACCAGCAGGTGTATCAGGTCTGTGGGCCATTCTTAGTGCTAGAAATTGGTCCATAGCTGGCCCAACAATCAACAGATCCACTACACCAAAATTGTTGATTAGGAACGGTGTTTTGGCGCGGTAAAAAACTGTTCCTATTTAAGGTTAGTTTATTGTTCATGATCCATAAACCATTCTAAATGGTAACTCAACTGACAAAAATTGTGCCCGGCTTTTCTTCTTTCCTAGCACACACCCTCTCTCATACGTTCTTTGCGATCTCGCTCTCCCTCGCTCTCCCTCTCTTTTCCAGGTCTAAACTTTCATTCCAAGACCTAATTCTCATCACCGATCCTCTTTTCACGGTCCCTCACAAACCCCAAAACCCTTCATTTTCCTCAAAATCAAATCTCCCCCAAGAATCTCCTCCTTCGAAGAAGCCGATGTCTACAACTTGTCCTGGATTTCTCCACAACACCACAAGAGACAGAGCCCCGCAGTGGGTAGTTGGAGAGTAAAAGGTGAAAATGATAGATTTTTCTTCTGTGAACTGAAAGCTTCTAATCTCAAATCTTCTCTTAAGGTTTGATTTTTACTCTCCATTTCACTCTCATTTCTCGATTTTCTTGTTTAGATCTTTTATCTTGTCCATTTTACAAATTTTGAGATTGTTTAGGCAACCATAACCTGCTTTTCCTGTCTGATCTTCAAATCCCCTTTTATGCTCTTTCAGAGCTTCAGATTTTTTGATATAGAAGAATTTGCTACGATTTCTCCATCTTTTGATTGTAGGCTTTGGAGGACGAAGGTTTGCACTTCGGACACTCGGGGTTTTTGGTTGAGAAATGATAAATACTCAAATCAAAGAGATACTGAAAAAGCTTTCAGATGATGGCCGAACTCCAAAGACGAAGATTGTGTGCACACTCGGTCTAGCATCTAGATCGTGTGTGCGGGCGTCGTAAAGCTCCCGCTCTCGATGAGAAGGTTTAAATGCTTCTAATCTTGTTCTTGAAAAGAGAAAAAATTGAATAAGAATGCATATTTCCATTTTTATTCTTATCAATAAGAGTGTTCCATGGAAACTCGTCAATTTATTGTAGCAATCCAATGTAGCAATGCAGATTGCTTATGTAGAAGTTTTCCATTAGCAATGCAGATTGCAGTTTAGGAATCCTCATAAACACAATAAAACCCACCGCCCATTAATTGGCATGTGCTAGAGATCCCTTTAGTAAAATCCAGTTGCTCTTGGATTGAACCGGCCCATGCTGAAAACTGTCATCATCAAATCAAAGTGATTTTTGGGCCATTTATTATTGAAGTGGAACCTCGTTTTCCCAAGGACCCTTGGATAGGAAGACATTGACGCTGAAGGTGCTGGCAAACCTTGGTCTTAGTTGAGCATTCTTTATTCCACTTAAGAAGCATATTCATGAATTATGATGCCATTTTTTGTGTATTCTTTCTATTTGTTCCCATTTTCTTTTCTAAAGAAACCAAACAATCTAATATGCTTCTTTTCACTAGCAAATGCTTCTCCCAACACAACATTTTTATCAATTAAATTATAAGAATTTCTTTGGCTGTATTTTGTTTCCTCTAATCAAGTCTGTTCTGTGCAAATGTGTAATATAGAAAAGGTTTTATGTCTCAGAGCAGGGATTTTTGTTTGGATTTCTTATTGTGTAAGATTAGTTTATTTGACTGTACGACTAGTCTACGTGGACTTTGATGCATAAGTTTTGCTATTTAAAATCTCTCACACATCCCCCCTCCTTTTTTTTTCATTAAAGTTTGCAGGCTTTGGGTGGCCATAACAAGATCTTTCTTAGGATTGGAGACGTTATCATCACATTGGTCGGCAGAGAGAAAAGTGGAGAAAGTATGAAGATTATCAAAATCAAGACAACTCATTTAAAAGAAGAAGATACACGAACGAAAGTAGACACTGCAATGATGATAGTCAAGGCATCCGTCATTTTTTCTTTTTTCATTTTCTTTTCTTAGAAACGAAATGATTGAATGTTAAAAAAAATTTCATACGAGGGAAATGTGGTTTGAATTTTTAAATGTTAAGAGGTTGTACATTTGAGTTCAAGCCAGCATCTGAATTTCAATCTTATGAGACTGTTTGTATGAATGTGAATGCCACAACTTTTTTTTATTTTTTGTGATTTTTTAAAAATGCTTTAGCAGTGTTTTATTAGAAATATGGCTATTTTAAGAAACAGTCTTAAAATGGGAAATGGCTATGAACCCATTCCAAATGAGTCTAGAAATGGACTGTACCCTTAAATGCGAATAGGCTATGAATAATTTTAAAATATCACATGATTTACGTAGTTTGGTAAGATTGCCTACATCGACGAGAAAAAAACTTAACTTTTCTTATTCAATCTCATGTGGTTTGTCAAATGCCAACACCCATGAAGATCGCTCTTACCTTTTAAATAGAGTCAAAGGGTTACATATTACATCATCTACCCATGACCCTGAGAAAGCCCCCATGAAATTACTATAATTGTCAAAATACCGGAACTTAGTCATTGGCCACCCCAATGGACCTATCACTCAAGCCCACCTCTGAAATGCAAGATAAAAACCTGACACCTTCCATCACTCAAAACACACCTCCACCACTTTCTTATTCTCTCATTTATCTTTGAGACTCTCCATGGCCCAGCCCGTAGAGGGCACGGACTGGCACAGCCCAACATGACACCATGGGGCTCGTCTTGGGCTGAGCCATTGTCGACTTGGGCACGATATTGCCCGGCCTTTGAATGGCCGAACCTTGGTCAAAGTGTGCCATGCAATGTTGCTTATCTCCGAACCCCATGGTATGAAACCTAAAAGGGTTGGAGCAGCCTATAAAAAGATCTGGGAAATGGTTCGAGCCTCCCACAGTGAGCACCACAAATGAAGCATTTGGAAACGGGATTTACCACTACTTTATGTACCTTTCTTTTACATGCTTTAAGCCCCTCCTTGCCATATTTAGCTGGTCTTTATTAATACGGAGATACAGCGTGAGAAAATCAGATTATAGCCATCTATTGCACACTGTACTGATTACATCTGGATAAACCATCCTTCAAAGAAAATTCTCTGCATTTCTTTTTCCCTATAGATTAGAATATCAGTAAGTTGTAACACTTAGATGTACACTTTATCGTGGGGTCCAACTGAGAATGAGACTGGGGGGATCCAAAGATTTGCCTCACCTAATTATTTGATAAAGCTGAAAAGTTTTGGCAGACCAAAATAAATGCATAATCGACCCAATGATCCAAGTGATTAACTATTGAGGAATCCTCTATTTTCTGATTCACTCGGATGGCTCACCAGGTGGGCTCCTCGAGTAGAAATTTAGGTACGCTGGTACTCGCTTGAGATTATTCTCTCTTTATATTATCAATTAATGATTTCATTTTTCATACTCCCCGACCGACGACCAGCCAGCTTTATGTCAAAATTATTGTAGAGGAGCAGGGGATAAGTCAAATGTTTTCTAGTGATCCTTACATCCTAGCCCCATTCATTGTCAACCTCTTAAGAATATCTATCTCAACCGTCCAAGTCGTACGTTGACCTCCTCCTATATGCACTAAAAGAAGTCGCCCATCATCAGAACAATTCAATTGGAGTGGAGATCCCTTGTTCCTAAGTCTTATCTCTATCTTCTGCAAGCTTCCCATTCCAACTGCTCAAGCCCACCATCAGGTACTATACAATCTCAACTCTGCATATCAATTTAGTCATTACTTTTGGAATATGAACTCTCTTTTTGGTCTTTCATTTTCTGTAAATTGTGGATCAAGACAAATCATGACTCCAAACAAGGAGAAAAGCTCAATGAAGGAAATACCCAACTTACATCTAAAATAGGAGAAAATATCCAAAGCTGATACTGAACAACTACTTCTATTCTCAACCGTCCATAAAATATCATAAAACCCTGATACAGGGGATCCTTTTGGGTGCTGCCCCAGCTGAGAGGAGTCTGATCCAGGTGGGGCAGACCCACTGACCTGCAGTCTCGCTGACTCGTGGGCTTAACCTGATCGCGAAGAAGATAGAGTGCGACCAACTGCATGAACAGCTCAAAGGGAAAAAGGCCTCCAAAAGCCAGAGTGCTTTTTTAGAGGGGATAGATAATATTTTTATATTTACTTTTTTTTTGACATATCACTTAAAATTGAATTTAATTATTTTTTAGAGCTTTTTGACAGTATCCAAGGACAAGAAAAATCCTTAATTTGAAAGCGCCTCAAAACTTGAGATAGTTAAAAAAATAAAAAAAGATCAATAGTGCTCGCCATAATGAATCCAGACTATTCAAAATAATCATTTACTCCTTGCTTTAGGACTAAGAGTTGTCTTTCAGTTCTTATCAAAGTTAGGTCCATGCCGGATTGATCACACGTAAGCCAATTCACCCATGATTAATTGATGAAAATCTATTGAACAATTAGTTGCGATCGTTTAATGGGCCACAATGCTTGTGATAGGCATGGATGGTTGAAGATCCATTGATTGATTACTTATAATTGTTTGATGGGCCATGATGCTTATTGTAGTGTAGATGATTGAGGGCACACCATTGATAGCTATTCACCAATGTCATAAAAAGGTGAACTTGTAAAGAAAAAAATTCTCTCAAACGGCCATTAAGGGGTCTGACAACTTGGATGAGGGTTAACTAATCTTTTTGAAAACTAGTAAAAGGTAAAAATCTCCTCAAATCTTTTTTAATTCTCTCCTTTTGAGAAAGGAAACAAACATGTTGGAAGAGGGAAGGGGGGGGGGGGGGGGGGGGTTGTGGTGCTCTTTGTCATTTTGTTGAATCTAATATTTATGAATGATTTCCTCACGTGAACAATGTACTTTAAATAATTTTGAGGGGTATTCACCCCGCCTATCAGATCTAATCCATTTTATTGTCGTGCTTTTTTGATCTTAACCTTCAGCAGCATATATCTGAATTATTTTTAAGGCCTCATGTTTGTGTTTAATCATATGCACATAACTATATCTATTGTAATCAATCATCAATAAATGTGATGAAATAGTCTTGCCCCTTCTGTTTTTTACATTCAATGGTCCACAAATATTTGAATGAATTATGGTCAGTGTTTCTGAACTACTAGCTCTTTTTGGAAATGGTTTCTTAACCATTTTTCCATTTAGACATGGTTCACATACGGGGTACTCCACTTTACCTAAATCTCTAACCATTCTAGTTATTCTGTTTTTGTTAATGTGCTCTAATTTCATATGCCATAACAATGCCAAACCATCCATGGACATATGCACACACACAACATAATTGGAACTAGATTTTACTCCAGCATTAAGAATGTCCTGCAAATACATTTTATTAGAAAGAAAACCATTGACTAAAATATTGCAGCACATTCCAATAGTAACTTCGTTGTCTTTGAATTTGATTTCGGCACACTTGAACAATACAGTCGGTTGGTCGTTGTAATTGTCCATTTTTAGGTATGTACTTGATTTGACATTGATATATCCAACTACAATAGTTCGATTTTTTTATCTATTTATTCGTAAGTATCTGTTTGGTAGCTCTATATCCTAAAAACTCTACTTGGTCATTTCTGATTTTTAACCACGTATTGAACTCCAACACCCACTCGTGCTACATGTTTCTAACACACTGACAAACAACGGGTGACAAAATTTTCAAAGTTCCATGATAATTGTTTCTACAAAGAATCGTGGTTAGATGCATGGCTTTTATATAAGCATGTGATAGAAGGGCCTTTGAGATTAGTACTATTGTTGCACCTATATTTGGAGAGCAATGCCACGCATTTGGGATGTTGCCCATATTTTATGGTAGAATTTCCATACTGAGAACTCTTTTACAATTATAAGAGAGCTAGATTGGCACTTGCCATAGTTTGAACTCATCTTCTTAGTAACTGTCGGATTGAAAGACCCATATCTTTATGATGATCTTTGCAGCTTGAAAATCACATCAATGATGATCTCATTCTCAGTTCATGCATAGACTGTTCCAAACTCTACCAGCATTACTGACATGAAGAGGGAGGGCCTCACAAGATGGTTCTCATATTACAATATGAGACGCAGTTCTCATGAAGAGGCCCTCACAGGATGGTTCTCATATAACAATATGAGAATCAATTCTCATGTGATTAAATCTCTCTCTCTCTCTCTCTCTCTTTCTCTCTCTCATATATATATATGCCCCCCCCCCCCCCCCACCCCTAAAAAAATAAAAACCTACCCACAAATCATATCTGTTCATTTATTTCACTCTTTGAATTATATATATTTGTAACTATTTATTGCTATTGTTCATCTTTTTCTTAGCAGGCATGGGAATCATTGCAATAGTTTTCGAAATTTTGAAATTCGCATGGGGTCCTATAGGTCTTCGAATTGGTTACGTTAAAAACCTCAAAAAGAATATGGAAGAACTAAACAAAGAGGCAGAGTTTTTGTTCGCTGCAAGGGATGATGTAGAAGAAAAGATAACTAGTAGTAAACTGAAGGGCGCAACAAGACAATGTAACCAATGGCTTGAGAAGGTGAAACTCACAGAACATCATGTGGATGCTATTCGAAAAGAAAGTGAAGAAGACAAGAAATGTTTTGCAGGATGTTGCCCTAATGTCTACTCTAGGATGAAGTTGGGCAAATGTGTAAAAGATATTCTCAAAGAAATCAATGACCTTAATAATAAATTGTTGACATTCGATGGAAAAGAGTTGTCTGATGCACCGTTGGAGAAAGTTGAATCACAAAATATTGACATTAATTCATCAACTACAATCGAGTGTACATTGCAGAAGATAGTGGGAGATATAAAAGATGCCACAATTCAAAGGATAGGACTTTGGGGAATGGGTGGGGTTGGCAAGACAACAACTCTAAAACTGTTGAACAACCGACCTGAAGTATTCCAGACATTTGAAATTATCATCTGGGTGACTGTATCAAGAGATGGAAGTCAAAGAAAGGTGCAAAATGAGATAGCAGAACGTTTGAAATTGAAATTATCCAATGAGTCTGATGATCGACTACGAGCAGGTATATATCATACTTTAAGGAAAAAGAAGTTCTTGTTGCTTTTAGATGATCTTTGGGAAAGAATAGATTTATCTGATATTGGAATCCCAACTCTCAATGAGGATAATGGTTGTAAGGTTGTATTAACCACTCGGTCCTTGGGAGTATGTCGGCAGATGAAAACAGATGATGAAATCAAAGTCGAGACTCTATCCAAAGATGAGGCATGGCAACTGTTCATTGAAAATGCTGGAGGTGTTGCCATGTCCCCTCATATCGAGCCAACTGCTAGATGGGTCGTCGAAGAGTGTGGTGGCTTGCCACTTGCCATCATCGTAGTTGGTTCATTACTGAGAAAGAACAGTGATGTTGTTGTGTGGAGGAATACATTAAGGGAGTTACAATTGCCTACTACATCTCAAATTGAGGACATGGAAGAACGAGTCTTCCGTTGCTTGAGATTAAGTTATGATCGATTACAAGATGATTGCAAAAAGAGGTTGTTTTTATATTGTTCCTTTTACCCAGAAGACTATGAGATACTGATAACTGAATTGGTAGAATATTGTTGGTTAGAGGGCTACATTCAAGGAGTTGGCAGCATTGAAGAGGCTCGTGATAAAGGCCACTACATGGTAATGAATCTCGCAGATGCATCATTGTTGGAGAGGTGTCATAAAGAGAGATATGTCAAAATGCATGATGTTATAAGGGATTTTGCACTGAGAGAAGGTTGTGGGTTCTTAATAAAAGCTGGTATGAATGACAAGCATCCACCAGAGGAGAAAGAATGGTTGCAGCTACAAAAGATGTCCTTAATGAGATCTAGTTTGTGTCGCCTATTGTTGAAGCCAAATTGTAGTAGTATGTCGACCTTGTTGCTGCAATATAATATAAAGCTAACGATGATCCCCGACCCATTCTTTGAATTTATGCATTCTCTTGTTATTCTAGACCTAAGTGGCATAAATTTAAAGTTGTTGCCGTCATCTTTATGGGACTTGGTTAATCTCCGCGGACTCTATTTGAAGGATTGTAAGGAGTTAGAATATATACCATCCCAAGTAAAAGCGCTCAAGCGACTCGAGGTGCTTCATTTAGGAGGCTGTACAATGATTAAATATCTGCCTAGAGAGGTTGGGGAACTAATTAGTCTGAAACGTTTGATAGTGCGATTTCAAGAATGTTATGTAAAAAGGGACTTGAAGTTGAGAATTCCTACTGGAATAATACCAAATCTTCCATTGTTGGAAGAACTTAGCTTGTCTACGCATGCTTGTGTTGAAAAAGAACAATGGGATGATGAAAGCATGGAAGTTGTGATTGATGAATTGTGCAGGCTGGAACATCTTACTTATCTTGATGTATACTTTCCAAGAGTGGAGTGTCTTGAGTATTTTCTACACCAGAGAAAATCATGGCAAGCAAGTTGGTTTAGAAGATTCCGGTTTCGGGTATGCCCTGAGAAAGAGTTTGAAAGGAACTATTTTCGTGAACATGATGAATGGGAAAGATGTTTAGTATACAAAGGTGGTCACGGGGTGCCACATGTAGTGATTATGGAGACACTTGCTCATTGTACCATTTTTCATCTGGAGAATCATCACACTGTGGAAAGGTTATCAGAGTTTGGTATGACAAACATGAATGAGCTGAAAGAATGTAGGCTCATATGTAGTGGCAAAATGGAAACTCTCTTTAATGGAGAAGAGGAGCTAGAGATCACATCTGCACTCCTACCAAACTTGGAGGAACTTGAGGTTAATAATCTTCCTAATTGGAGGAGCTTATGGGATGGGCCATGGGTACATGGGAGCCTCTCCAAACTAACCAATCTACTATTAAATGGTTGTGATCACTTGAAGAAGGTTTTCCAATTAGGTATTATTAGACAACTACCTAGTTTAGAAAACCTAAGAGTTGCTGATTGTTCATCACTGGAAGAGATAATAGGAGTTGAAGAGGAGATGTCTGTCCCAGACCATGTCCATAATAACAAAAATGGTAGAGTCATCCTCCCTAAGATGAAATCTATAATTCTCTTCAGCCTTCCAGAATTGGTTAGCATTTGCCCAGGGGTTTCCTTGGAATGGCCCTCATTGGAAACTATTACAATTATTGAATGTCACAAATTGAGGAGTCTCTTCTCCATCACCCATGGCACCAACTATGTACCTCCTGCATTAAAGAAGATTGTAGGCAAGAGTTCATGGTGGGAAGCATTGGAGTGGGAAGACAATGGCATTAAGCAACGAATCCAGCCTTTCTTCTCTGAACAATAATGATGGATGATGAAAGAGAATTGTGGTTGCCTCTGCCTTGGTTTGGACGATACCATCCTCACAAGAATCATAACCAAAGGAAATAGTATCTGTAGCATTTCCATTTACTGTCTCTGTTTGCTTAAAGTAATCTCTTGCTGATTGATTTATTTTTTTTTCATGATTGTATTGTGACATGACCTAATGAATATCAGTGCTGTTGATGTAATTTTGGTTGATGCATTTTTTTCTGAGGCCCA
Source organism: Sextonia rubra (assembly GCA_037013555.1). NCBI lineage: Eukaryota > Viridiplantae > Streptophyta > Magnoliopsida > Laurales > Lauraceae > Sextonia > Sextonia rubra. Next base: position 6,537,060 of record JASUAD010000003.1, on the reverse strand, counting down.
TTCATTATATGCGAAATAAACCTTTAATTTGTGTAGTGGAGTTGGAAACTTAGACATCATTTCTAGTTTTAATTGTTATTTACATTTTAGATTTCAAAACTCGTACATCATTTCTCTACAATCCCCTTATGTCTATATGATTATAAAAAGAATTGGTAGAATGAAGGTACTGAGAGATTTGAAATTGATTCTCTATAAGCCAGAGTAGAGAGAGCCAGATTTTTTACTTCATGAAACTTAACATATATCTTTTTGGAATCTACCAAATATAAACTTGAATGAGCTATTTTAATAATTTGAAAAAAAAATGGACCTAGAACTTAAAATAAAGAAAATTTATTCTAAGAACTGATTCTAAGACTGATTTAACTAGCTCTCATTCTAAGAACCAGTTGGACCCCGAGAATCTTCTTAGTTGGCTTATGGTGCATCAAACCATATGCCTTTTCAAGGCAGTCTCTGTATTTGTTACTTCTTTTGGGGCTTCTTGTTTCAAGCCTTTGCATATTCCTTGGGCCCTTCAGTAAAATATGGCTTTTCAGGAAAATAAAAAGTAAAAAAGAAAGAAAGAAAGAAAACTACTGTGCAATGAAAAAGAAAGAAAACATTGATTTGGCAAATAGTAACCATGCTTTCAACTCGAAGCATTTTGGGTAATTGAAAAAGCCCAATGAAATTTGGAGTAGGGAAGACAAGATAAAAAGATTCCACTGGGCTTTTAAAGAGTAAAAGGTGGGTCGGTGACTATTGCGTTATACATAGCATGTGTGAGATCCAAACCGTTCATTTGAGTTCATTAAAAAAAAAATTATTTAATCACCGTGGATTTTCTTCTTTTACATGCGGTGCACTTACATTAAAAAGATTTCTTTTTTTGGACAATAAGACTTCCGAATCATATATTCCATTAGAAGAAGCAGCATTATTAATATATGCTATTTTTATATGATCCAAACAAATGACAACTTTTTGGAATCTAAATTAAAATGCCCCTAAATCATGAAAGTATAGGTAATTATCTGAGATGTGCAAGTGAAGTTCGGATCTAAGGTGTGTCGATTATAAAAAGGCCCATGAAGAAGCATTTCTTTCAAATTGCACCCAAACACTATTCTAATTTTTTTTTTAATGACCTAGTGTTTCCCTCGCTATCCTAGCCGTCAAACCTGTAGCTTCCGGCTTGGGGGTTATATGATTATAACGAGCAAGGACTATACCCTAAAGGGTACTATATGGCAGCACACATGATACTTAGATAATGCAAGCGGCAGAAATCGAACTTGAGAACTTGGGAAGTAAACCCAAGGCCCAAACCAATTGAGCCACCCCCTTAACGAGAACACTAGTCTAACTATAAAATAACCAACTAACAATTAAACTAAATTAATTACACTAAAACATACTTAATTAGAAACAAGACCTTACATAAATGGCAGGAAATCGTAAAAGGAAAGAGTCAACCTAGAGCAATTTGTTTATATTCTTTCTATTCAGTGGGGGAGATTAGTTTTTATCGGTAGAAGAAAGACTAGTTTTACTGATGGCTAGACTGATTTGTATTAGCCGAGTTTTAAGATCTATTTAAAAAGTCATACTAGTTTTTTAGAACATCATGTGTGAGAAGGAACCTACACTATATCAAGTTCTCTATTCTCATTCTTCTATCCTTCTGGATATGAATGATCGCATGAAACCAATATTGGCATGTTCTTCTTAGCAATTATATATAACTAAATAAAAATAAAGAAAATGGCCAAAATGTTGTGATTTTCTGACATCACCTGTTGTGCGCATCCATCAATCACAAGATCAACAATAACAAGCCACACACAAGAAGAGACACGAGATTTACGTGGTTCACCCAAACAGGGCTACGTCCACAGACACAAAGACGATTATCTTTACTATGACAAGTAAAGTACACAGAGACACGTTTTCTCACATCGTCTCACCTACGTGGTGTGGGAGCACCACGGGCAAGAGAGCTCTCACCTCTTTTTAGCGCGCAAGATCTAGGGTTACAGACTATACGTATATAGTCTCCGCTTTCTTGGCCACCAAAAAAGCCCCGGTACAATTACCAAAATACCCTTGACCTTAAACCAGTCCCTCGCTAACCCAGTGGACTCATCCGGCTAAACCGGAATACAAGACATAAACCCAATAATTTCCACCTTGGCTTGAATTCCGCATAACTCGAGCTACTAGGAGATAAAACCGGCAATGTTTTCACGTACCTTTCTGAATGGTACGTCACTACACCAACGATACAGTTTTCTTCAACATTTTGACTTGTTGAACCGGCATATGAACTTTGAGCAAAGTTCATCTTCTCGTCAAACTCCACCTCGAACTTAAAGCTCGAAACCATTGACAAATCTGAGTGATATTGTGAATCACTCACCATCCTGCCCCATCTTCAACATTACTGTGAAGATCCAATCACCACAAGTATGCAAGCAAAATAGATTGGGAATACAAGTCCACATGACTTCACAATTGCAAAAACCTCTGCCTCCGAGCAGTAAAAAAACTCCATTTGATCGGGCCTCCGATCAATCAAACAAATGTTTGACAACTGCTGACGCATCAACTCCTCCTTGCTGCTTTTCCGGCTTTGCTCTGGCAAGATGAATAACATCACATGCGATCCAGAAAAGCATGTGAACCCCAAATGAATAACTTCGTTTGAATCAGCAAACCCTTTACAATTAGGCCAGCGATTCCTACTATTGGGTTTGCAACAACAACCAGGTCGAGTAGACCCAATTCTAGCTTGAATCCACATCTGTTTAGATCTCCTTTAGATTTCTGCATCAAGTTATAGATCTCGTTAACATGAGCACGCTGGAAGAAACGGATCTAAAATCTGACTCAGGATGACTCCGATATCGCAGAAACAAGTTTCTACGCTCCAATCGGTCAAACCTCCTCCTTGACCGTCAAACAGCCAATCAACCTCTTCCACTGCGTAGATCTGCTCGAAATGAATCCGTAGGTGCAAACGGATCTCCGATCAGACATCGGACGATCAAGATATCGCAGAAACAATTTCAGCCGTTGAAACTGGTCAAATCTGGCCTTTGACTGTACCGTCGCTGACGTCGGTTGACATCAGCGCTCTGCTGCTGCGGGCTGGGCTGCGGACACGGACCCGGGTCGGGTTCACCTGACCCGGAACTGAACTGCAATATGCGCTGGGCTGGACCGTCTGCTAACGGGTTGGGTCGGACCTGACTTGACCCGGAACCGAACCGGCTCTGAACTGCTGGCTTTGATGCTAGCGGGTCGGGTCGAACTTGACCTGACCCGGAACTGAACTTGATTTTGCTGCCTGGCTACGCTGCAATCGGGTCAGGTCGAACTTGACCTGACCCGGCCTGAATCCCCTTCTTCTTCCTCTGTTTTCTCTCTCTGGTTCTGCAACAGAGATCAGGGCCGCCCTGTCTTCTTCGTCCGCGGCGACGGTCCGGAGACTAGCGGCGCGGCCCGGCGGCGGGGTACAGTAGCGGTGACGTCCACCGATCGGGGTCTGGCGCCTGCGACTGGCGGCTCTGTTGACGACGGCAGCAACTGCGGGAGACGAACGCGGCGAGCGATGCCTTCTGCGTGCGGCTTCTCCGGCGATCCGAGCGGGGCAGCAGCGGTAGCGGTTGCTCTCTTCTTCTATGGTGAATCAAGGACCCTCTCTGATCTTTGTGATCAATCTCTGATCTCTGATTTATTCTCCAATCAATCTGTGCGAGAACTTCGAATATGAATATCGAGAATTTCGGATCTGAATATCGAGAACTTCGAATCTTATCTTATCTTTTCAGATTTACCCGGAAAACAAAACCCTCTCTCTGTTTCTCCCCAGTTCTTGTCTTCTGCTTCTGGCACAGTGGGCTCACGATGATGGGAAGCAAGCCGATTTCTCTGTTTCAGATTCTGTCCGAGAACCCAATTGATCTGGTATGCCGGTGATCACAACCACAGCAATCACTTCGAGATCTGAAAAACATGTGAATCATTTTTCTTCCGATCCAGTGAGACCGGAGAACCCAATCTCGTCTTCTTCTTCTCCGATGGTGGCCCAACTAGAAATCATGAACATGATCTCTCTTCCTCTGTTATGAAAACGGAGATCTGAACCCTTCGACAAGGATTCAATCAGTTGATCTTCATGCGCACAACCTCTAAGCCACCGAGCGATCTCCACCTTTCTCAAAAACCCGATGAACACCAACCTCGGATTTGATACTAATTGTTGTGATTTTCTGACATCACCCGTTGTGCGCATCCATCAATCACAAGATCAACAAGAACAAGCCACACACAAGAAGAGACACGAGATTTACGTGGTTCACCCAAACAGCGCTACGTCCACGGGCTTAGAGACGATCATCTTCACTATGACAAGTAAAGTACACAGAGACACGTTCTCTCATATCGTCTCACCTACGTAGTGTAGGAATACCACGGGCAAGAGAACTCTCACCTCTCTTCAACGCGCAAGATCTAGGGTTACAGACTATATATATAGTCTCCGCTTTCTTGGTCACCAAGAAAGTTCCGGTATAATTACCAAAATACCCTTGACCTTAAACCAGTCCCTGGCTAACCCAGTGGACTCATCCGGCTAAACCGGAATACAAGACATAAACCCAACACAAAAGAATGGTGTTGCTCAGTAGGGTTGAACTATAGGCCCAAGTACTACAGTACTTAAATAAATAAAATTTGATTTGTGTCCAATATTTAAATCCATTTTAATTTAAGTTACATTATATTAATAAAAAACAAAATATGTTTAAATCTAAATAGACTTTGATTTGAGTTAAAATCAAGAATGGAAACGATGCTAGTTTGACCCCATGAACTTAATCACATTCTATTGAAAGCTTAGAAATTGAGAAGCAAAGTCATGTTGAAACAAAATATTCACTCATTGCTCATTAGGATTTAGTTCTGTTTAGTGGGGGCCATATTTTCCAAATGTATCAAAAGTTAATTTAATCTAAATGGGCATGGTATGGTAACCATACAGTGTGGTTTGTGGGTCTCTTCCAATCTAGGGATTTTTGAGAGTGTGGTTTGTGGGTCTCTTTTGATTTAGGGATTTTTAAGAGAGAGAGAGAGAGAGAGAGAGAGAGAGAGAGAGAGAGAGTCTCTTCCAATTTAGGGATTTTTGAGAGTGTGGTTTGTGGGGGTCTCTTCCAATTTTGGGATTTTTGAGAGTGTAGTTTGTGAGTCTCTTTCGATTTAGGGATTTTTGAGAGAGAGAGAGAGAGAGAGAGAGAGAGAGAGAGAGAGAGAGAGAGAGAGAGAGAGTTGGGAAAATGCATGGGGGCTAGACCATTTTTTAAGTGGGGGTTGCAATAGATGAACTTTAAATAACCTATATATTTTTTAAAATTGTGTTGGGGTTGAAGCTCCCCAGGTGGGCATTTGTGTGTCCGCCCTTTTTTCAATGAATCCCCTTTTGTAGGTCTCTATAAGGCCTATTATTAGTTCCTTTTAACTTCATACCCTTTCTTATGAATGGCTTTTTACCTCACTGGTAAGAGGCAGCAATTTTTACGCATCTTTTTCTTGCAAGATGGCCTTGTGTTACCTCACTTGAGATCTATGTGCTCCTTTAGCCCAACAGCTTTTCCTTCCTCTTCGAGGCCTACTTCCCTCACCTAAGGGTGGGCCCAGCCCTATAGTTGGAATACCCAAAAAAAAAAAAAAAAAACCTTCAGACCCTTTCTTGACTCAAGTTTTAGGAAACCAAATCACTCTTCAATGCATTTGGCCATTGAAATGGGGTCCACTCATAGGAGACATGCGATTATGTGGGCCACACCCTCACACATCCAACATTGCCAAGTCAAGTATGAGTCATGTGCTGGTAAGCTATGCCACCATCAATCAAAATGCCCTCCCTTTCCATCTTCCCAGTATCCAAACTATCCTACTTGGTGAACCATCGATTTGAAGATTGAAGAAATAGATTGCGACCCATCAATTTGAAAATTGATTATGTGGGTTGTCTTCCAATTCTAATACACTCAGATCGGATGGTTACAATATTTCTCATCAAAGTACATCGAGCCTCAATCTGAATGCCGTGATCCCCGCAGAAACCTGTGATAAAGAGTCTCCACTCCCTTGCGGAAGACTAACATAGTATCCGGTGACAAGTAAGAGACCGTTGTATGTCCTTCCCGCCAATTCTGTTACAAAAGAGAGGAGGACATTGAGTTGACATAGTCTCTCACCTAACCTCTCCAATTCATCACACGCTCCCAATTGTTTCTCCCATAAATACAAATTCCTCAATTCCTTCTTCTCTTTGTTCACCTCAGTCCCACTGCGGCGTGGCATTGGACTACAATGAATTACCATGAAAACACGCCGCAGATGCGAATCCCTTTCAAAATCAACCATTAGAGATCACAACACAATCTCCCATTGAATTCAATCCAATACAGAAAAAAAAAGAAAAAAAAAACAAAAAGAAAATGAAAATAACATTGCCAAGAGTAGTTGTTTTTGCGTTTCTTTTAGCTTCCTACTCAATTGATACTAGTTTAGGCCAAGATTACGAAGACGGGGAAGGAGGAGATGGTGCCGGAGAAGAAGAAAAGCAGGCACCCCCACCTGCGTTGGACAATTGCAATGGGGTGTTTCTAATGTATGCCTTCACTTCACGCGAGAAGGAGTATCCCCATGTGAAGAATGCATCAGCTCAGGCCTATGCATTCAAAGCAACCGCCACAATATTGAATGCAGGGTCACAAGAGCTCAAGGCATGGAAGATGTTCATAGGGTTTCAATATGATGAGATTCTAGTATCGACCGATAAGGCAGTGTTGTCCGATGGCACCGTGTTGCCAGCCCCGGTGGGAAAGAATGGCACATACTTGTCTGGTTACCCACAGACGGATTTGAAGACTTCCATGGAAACGGCTGGAGATTGGAACCAGATTCAGGTGAGCATCGACATCAAGGGGACGCAGTTTGGGCTGAAGTCACCCAAGGTCCCAATGCCTAAGACCATTCGCCTCGCCAATGATGGCTACAAGTGCCCCCAACCCCTTCGTCACAGTAAGCACTTCTTTGCATTGCTTCTTCCTCACAAAATTGTGCAACTGGGCCATTCATGAAGCCCATGCATTAGCTTGGCCAGTCCTGTGCCTTGGTCAGGTTCATGAACTTTTTCATTGAATGAGAAACTTGATAGCTGATGAATGGGCCCAACTTGGCCATAGCAGACCAATATGGGCCAGCCCACCTAATGGTCTATTACTTGGTTATAATATATATCTATCTCATCTAATCTATAATGGTCCATTATTAGCTATTGCACATCAAAGATAGAACCCACAGTGTGGACTCACATGCTTGCCATGCTTAACAAATCTTAATCGCTAAATAGTCGACTTTTAGACCCAACTGGGTTGAGCTCCTAAATGATTAGGCCCTAAGTCCCTTGAAACAACATTGCTTAAGGGCACTGGCAGGAACCCCAGAAACATTTTTTTTTTAGAAATCTACAATATTTAAGTTTTCTGAAACTATAGACAAACGAAGTAAAAGTAAAATTTGAATGTATAATGAGAAGAACCGTTACTCAATCGTCTGGACTGGCCATCAGACTGGTGAAGGCTAAGGTTCTGTGGAACAGGGTCCAACCAATGGTTTGTCCTAATCGAACCTTGGCATCAAAATATTATTTAACAGATAGATTTTATAAATCTAAAACTATATTTCGAAAGTAAAGATATCAGTCAAGAATATAGAGAAGACTAAAGATCACGATTCAAAGATTTACACTTTTAAGTTCTTAAATGACACCAATAACAACTTAAAATTTTATACTCAAATGTGTAAGATTTCTTCTTCCATATTGTTTGATTGATAGTCCCTTAGAAACTAGCACGTTTGGATGGTTTGGCAAAAGCCAGTTTTTTGATACACTACGGTTTAAAAATGGGGAATTAAAAGGCAAAGATCCACACAGGCCCATCAAATATTTTATCGTTTAATAAGAAATGATTACCTGCCCACCAATATAGTAAATTAAATCCTAAGTTAAAAATGAAGTAGGTAAATGAGCCCTAAGAAAACTAACCTCATTACATCTTGATCGCAAGATAGGGAATTCAAAAGCAACTGAGAACACCCTGATCGAACCAAATCATTCTAATTTATCTACAGAAAAATTCATTTGGACCCCTGAAACATGACCAAGATGTATGAAGTTGATGAAATAGCAGGAAACGGGCTTCTCAGGGGGGCTTAGGGTCCGGTTCTATGTTTTTGGTTTATGCGATAGTTCCCGTGGTGGGATGTACTGAATCCCATTTTAGTTAGCAGTTGTCATGTTCTTAACATTCTTATAATTCATTGCTTTCCATAGTTGGGACTGGTTAACAGCACCATGGCCCACATTTGTAGGTCACAATTGAAAGCATCTAAATTGGGGTTAGCTAATAGAATCCAGTAGTCCTTGGTTGTAGCAACTTGGCTGGTTAGGGACATGAAAATGAGTGTGAGACTTAGTCGAAACCTTCGTGTAGATAGAAAGGAAAAAAAAAAGAAAGAAAGAAAGAAAGAAAGAAAAAAGCCTTACAGAATTATGGATGTAAATATGCATCTATGTTTTCTTTTGCAAATTAATAATTTTATGAGATTGCTCCTATTCTTTGCTTCATCATCATCATCAAAACTTTATCCAGTGTCGCATTGAGTGGTGGACTAAAAGATTTCTACTACTACTACTATCCAATTGATTTGGAGTAGGCTGCCATCGCCACCCACCACCACTACCACTCTCTCTCTCTCTCAAAAAATGAAAAATCAGAAAAACTATTCTAGAAATGATAACATAATAAAATGCTGCCCTCTAACTGTAAAAAAGACTACTTGTATATTAACTAATTTCAACTGTCCTCAATACTCCCTTTCAAAAATCGGCTACTCTATCATGAAACTTTTTCTTCCATGCATGTTTCCCTCCAAAAACAATTAACTCATTGACTTGTTCTTATGCAGAGACTGAAATGCATGTCTGTTGTATGCAAAACCCAAAATTCAAGCAGAAAAAAACTCCGCCCACTCAGTTTTTACCTCGCCAAGATGGCAACCTTGTCATTAACTATGATGTCCTTCAGGCCTTCGATGGTAAGTACCTCGCACAGGTGTTGATCGACAACAGACACCCCCTCGGGCGTCTCGACAGTTGGAACTTGACATGGGAATGGATGAGAGGTGAATTTATATACTCCATGAAAGGAGCCTACACACACACAAAAGACTCTTCAGAATGTATTTATGGACCAGCTGGAGGATTTTACCAAAATTTCGATTTCTCCCCTGTTATGAATTGCCAAAAGAGGCCTATTATCTCTGATCTCCCACCCGATAGAGCTAAAGATAATGCAGTTGGAAACATACCTTTCTGCTGCCGAGATGGCAGCCTTCTACCCCCGTCCATGGATGAGACACAATCAAAGGCAGCATTCACCTTGCTAGTATACAAGATGCCTCCAGATATGAATAGAACTGCTCTCTTCCCCCCTCAGAATTGGAAGATAAATGGGGTTGTCAATCCAAACTACAAATGTGGTGCGCCTGTTCGTGTAAGCCCAACAGAGTTTCCAGATACAACTGGGCTGAATCTAATAAGCACAGCAATAGCCAGTTGGGAAGTGGTCTGCAACATAAACCGACCGAAGAGCAAGGAATCACGCTGCTGTGTCTCCTTTTCAGCCTTCTACAGCGACACCGTCATACCATGCAATACCTGCTCCTGTGGGTGTGACGACTCAGAGGCATGCAACCCGGATGCGCCAGCATTGCTTCTTCCATCAGAAGCTCTCCTCATTCCTTTTGAGAATCGAACGGAGAAAGCAAAAGCTTGGGCAAAGATAAAACACTACGATGTCCCAAATCCATTACCATGTGGTGATAACTGTGGCGTGAGCATCAATTGGCACATCAGCTCAGACTACAGGAAGGGATGGACAGCAAGGATTACTATCTTCAATTGGCAGAGTTATGTCTTTCAAGATTGGTTTCTAGCAATACAAATACCCAAGGTTTACAATGGTTATGAAAATGTGTATTCATTCAATGGAACAAGGATGCCACAGCTCAACAACACCATCTTCTTCAAAGGCTTACCGGGTTTGAACTACTTAACTGCAGAGACCAATGGGACCAACCCATCCGTCGATCCTCCTGTACCTGGTAAGCAGCAATCGACTCTTTCATTTACAAAGAAACCTACACCAGGAATAAACATAGCAGCTGGCGATGGGTTTCCTGCGAAGATTTTTTTCAATGGGGAAGAGTGTCAGTTGCCCAACAGACTTCCGGAAGCAGCTGCACATCGATCTCATATTACCCTTGTACAAATGACTTTCTTCATGGGCATGATATTTGTGATCCTTCACTGATGATGATTTCAGTTTTCAGCAATATTTACACAATGGAAGCTATGGTTCTGTTTTACAAGTTACAACTGATTTCATGAGCACAGTTTCATAGCAGAATTAGCTCACACATGATGCAACCCCAACACGAAAGTACTTTTAAGTATTTTGTCAAGGGGAGGTTTGCATAGATCCTCATTGCATTGTTCATGGTACAGAGATTAGACATCAGGTGGGATATATGGAATGACTTTAACACAGAAAATGATTTGGACTGGCTAGCGACGGTATCTCACTAAATGGAGTTTCTGATTTTCATGTCACATTCTAGGCAAAACATTAAACCAATTATGATTCAGGCACATCCAAACACAGCTGCAGCATCATGTTCGACTGATATACTTCCAACAAAGTCACCAATGGCTGAAGCTCCCTGTCAAGATGCAGATAATCTCTCAAACCAACTCGCTTATTGTTTCAAACCATAGGTGTTGATGGGATAGTTGAAACTGGAAAATGGGTTGAGATGAACCCAAAATAATGGTTTGTATTGGATTGAAGCATAGATAGTATGGAAATACATGATATAAACTAACCAAATTCACATAATAGTGGTAATGAATCTGTATGGTGACTAATTTAGAGAATCTGAGACACTTTATGGCAGTGATTGAATGTAACTGTAACATTTTACATTCACTGTATATGTTCCATTACTTTGTAGGTGGACTCTTGCCTTAGCTGAGGCTTGATTGATTTTATATCCATAGATATGTGACTGTCGTAATTCATGGAAATACTGACCGCTAAGATGGCTGAATATTGTGCTACCCTAAAATTCAGAAGCAGATCTAAGTTTTAGCTGAATTTGGGTACATATATTTATCTCTACAGTGATTTTATGAACAGTCCATGGATGTTTTGATCTAATTTGACAATCTTTCCTTCTAAAAATCAGCCACAAAGACACAGACAAGCCCACGCCCCCACCCATTCCCCCTCCTCTATCCCACTCTTTGCGGAAGCCACCTACCTAACTGAGTCCTTATTAAATAAGGCCTAAATGCATTGTTTCCCCTATTTTATGTCGGTAAAAGCTTTGAGAAGCCTTTGGGGACCTTTTGCATTGATTTTAGAAGATTAAAAACCGTATTATGTGAGAGATGTAAGAACTTACCAATCAGATGCATTGTTCATATATAAAGAAACAAGTATGAATATCTATTAATACATACTTTCAGGAGACTATTTTAATCTTTTTAAAAAAATTTTAATCATTTTATCATATTTTAAGGCTTCCTGGGCTCTAAGGTGCAGTTGTATACAACTCAATAGGGTTGAGTCTAATCAAGAGTGCCTCTCCATCCACTAAGACCAATCTTTAAAACCTTGATTCATACAAACACAAATACAGATTGGATTTAGAAGTACTGTCCCATCTCAAATTCCCAAATCTCCTAGGGGGGCTGTAACTCCATTGATATGGTCCAGAATACTCAGGTCTCTAAATAATGGAAAAGACGTTTCCATAGAGAATTCTTTGGTTTTTCAAAGCTGAACTATGTGATGCAAAATTTACTCCAGCACATTCAGCGGAACTTGCTGGAATCAAGTTTCTCCATCCCCGGGTAATGGCGGTTGTGGCCTCTAGCGGGTCCCATACATCCGCTTGTGTTTGAGGATGGGAGTCATCATTTTTGCAGAAAATTTAAGGTAAGTTCAATCCCCGTTATTAAGTGTTACTCTTGTAAAAAGAGCGGCCCAGCGCATAAGGCTCCCGCATAGCAGGGTCTAGGGAGGGCAAGATGTACGCAGCCTTACCTTTATTTTGAAAAGGCTGTTTTCGTGACTTGAAACCGTATCCTCTAGGACACTATCAGTAAGCCTTTACCATTGGGCCAAGCCGCCCTTCTTATTCAGTGTTACTCTGCTATCCCAAAAAAAAAAAAAAAAAAAGAAGGTTGACTCATTATCTATTGGATCCACATGTATGGTATAAATAGGTTTTCTAGATTATAGCATTTCATCTATCCCATTGACAAATGGTGGGGTATGTTTGGTTATCATAGAAAATTTGGACTTCAATTTTGTTAGATCATAAATTACAAATCATAGTAAGATGCTTTATCCTAAAAAATTTTGTTAATATTACAAAAACCAAACCTAAACTAGAATTTATTTTTCTAATGATAGCAATCAAAATCATGACATTATCGTAATACATTTGGAGACCAGATGAACTCATTAGACAAGATGTGCTGTGACAGTTTCACCCATTGCATATTGGCTTCACTTAGTCACTGTTGCCTTTATGTCTTTGTAAGGGCCCGAAAAATAATATACAAACAAAACTTATTATATACAATAGTACCTTTGAGTATTAAATGAAGCAACTGAATTGCCAGCTAGGGTATAAGAATTTCATAGCAGTTATGAAAAGCTTTTGGGTAAAGATCACAATTTTTTGTCTTTTTTTCTTTTAATTTTTTTATTTTTTTATTCTGATTCTATGATATATTGACTACAATTGGCTGTTTTCTATTCCATCCCTCGTATAATTTTATGTTCAGACGCAGGGTCAGTCCAAGAATAGGCAAGTACCAGTGTTAGTTTAAGATGCCATAAGAATAACATTCAAATAGCTCTGTCCCTTTTGAGAGGCACTAAAAAGCAGAGGATGTGGAGAAAAGGAGGCAGAGTATGTCTCACAGCTTTGTGTTGTGGACAGTTTTCTTGAGGTACTAAAAAACAGAGGATGTGGAGAAAAGGTGGACAAAATGAGGGCAGAATAATGTCTCACAGTTGTGTGTTGTGGACAGTTTTCTCAAGGCACTAAAAAACAGAGGATGTGGAGAAAAGGAGAGCAGGGTAAATGTCTCACAGTTTTGTGTTGTGGACAGTTTTCTTGAGGTACTAAAAACAGAGGATGAGGAGAAAAGGTGGAGAACATGAGGGCAGAGTAAATGTCCCACAGTTCAAATTTGTGCTGTGGACAGTTTTCTCCACCACTTTACCCAACATCCAAATAAGCCTTGGCGTGCTTGGTAGTTGGCACTTTACTAGAGTAGGGTAGAGTGAAGTGGAGCCTCCATTTCAGAGACACGAAAAGTTGTGTGGGTCACAACAAAAGTAAAAAAAATTACAAATTCCGTACTCCTTTTTCAAAAAAAAAAAAAAAAAAAAAACCAACATCTCAAGTCACTAAATGACAAAAAACCTTCCACTTTTTACACAACAAATCAAAAAGATTCCTTCTCAAGTCACTAAAGACGAAAAAATCATCACATTATGATTATACCCCATCATATTTTATTCTTTCTTGATTCGAAGTTTTTCCTCACTTTACTTTACTAGTAAAGTACCAAACAGGCCAAGGCATTGATATTAGCAAGTTTATCAGCCCAATTTTACCAAATCCCTGTAATCAGCTTGAGTAATCTGTACTAGTATATCTATGACCAGATCACTCAACCATGGCTCATGGTGCTCAGCGGAATTTCACAAGCTCTAGCTTAGTGTCCAAACTAAAAAATAATGTCACCGCCATTATCACCATCATTATCATCAGTTCTGCTTACCAATATCTGGCAAGGGAGGATATATAGAGTGTTACCTCTCGTGAAGACCCTTTTCATGCTTGACTGCTAACCTGATGCCAACCTACCTAACTTCAGGTGAGGAGAACTTAGTAGGACAATAGAATCAGCCTACATAGAACTAAACAAGGCACTAGAGAACACTCGAGTGTCAGCTCGAAAAGGAATCATCAAATTCCATTCAGGCGCAGCATTAATGAAATGATTACCAAAAAACTAGTTAATCTAAAGAACATAATAACATACATATAAATGTATGTGTGCATGCATGTATGTAGACACACACACATACATAAAGGTTTGGAAAGAGAAATTTTTGTGAAAAGATGGAGTGCTTGACCAACAAAAGCATACACTTACCAAAAGAGAATTTTGAATGAATTTATCAACATGAAAGAAGCTACCAAGTAGGCATCCATATGTATTACAAAAGTTACAAACAACAGGTAACACAATACACTCATAAATTTGTGTGAAACTACCAAGTAGGCAGCCATATGTATTACAAAAGTTACAAACAACAGGTAACACAATGCACTCATAAATTTGTGTGTATACAATGAATGGGAAAGAATATATAACACAATTTATTATCCTGGCAAAAACCAATTTGAAATTACCCAGATATTATCTGCTCCTGATATCATTCCAATAATGAAATTGCAACATTGCTTAGAATAATTTTTGACAGCGGTGTCCCAAAAAAAGAAAAAAAAACAATCGGCTATGTTCGATAGTGATTTGCAGGAGACAGCCAGCATCAAGCATTATACAGGAACAATTACTTACACTAATTTCACCAGTAAGCAAGAAAACCTTGCATCAATTTGTTGATTATTTGGACCGTCATGATCCAGACTCAGGAATTTCATTCTGATTACCCCTTCTTACTTACTTTCTTTCTTTTTTATCGTCACCTACATCTTCTTTAACTGTAAAACAAAGAGTGCAAGAGAATAATTTAAAAGACACCACAAATGTAGCTTCGGAACAGAGTATGAGAAAAGAAATGATCTACATTATCAATACAGTGGAGTGTCATGAAAATTTACTTCATATTACTTTTAATAATACCTAGATACAGATAAGAAGACAATGAATATGAAATAACTATTCATTCCATTGAAGGTGGCTTCCTGTCATATAGTGAAGCTAATAAGGTGGCTGATGGTTTAGCGAAGCAAGAATTGTTAGAAAATTTTCTTTTGTTGGCCATGTTGTAATCAGTTCTCTGTGTTTCATTTTTGACCTTTTGATGAAGTCGCTTTGTTGTTATGGTAATCTCATATCATTTTTGTGCCTTTTCCTCTTCTAGCTTAACAAAAGTTTCTGTTACCTATTGAAAATAAAAATAATAATATTTCATGAATTAAAGGGAATCATATGAATATGATTATCTTATACCATCCAATTGCATCATACAATAATAATATCTTTCGTTGTTTAAAAAATCATGCAGGATATCGTATTGACATTGTTATCCACAAGACATAAACTGTTAGCATAGTGTAATGAAGAAGCATTTAAGATGCAAAGAAGAAATTGGAATGGGTCAAGGTATTAACTTGCATCACCTCTATTTTAGTTACTCATTTTTCAGACAACTTTATATCACTAAAAAAAGTAGGAAAGGCACATCATTTGGTTCTGTTCTATTAGAAAGACCAAACGGTATGGTGCTCGTTGGAATTGATTCTTCTCTTCTTTGTATGTGATGTTCAAACAAGTGATACTTATTGAAGGAGTGGATCTATCAATTTTATTCAGGATATTTACTGATGAATTCACGAAATTGCATATAACTATCATCATTTCATATAGATTTTGGACTAATTAGTGGTTTAATAGTTTGGATTTCATAAAAATATGTATCAGTGATTTCAAAGTTGATTTCATGAGAAAGTGCCTTTAAATCTCTAAAAATGCATGTTTTTTGGATTATAGAACTATCCTTGAGAATAACCCCATTTTTACATGTAAACTCCTGTGATTTCTTTCCATATATTCATATTATACATGAAAAACTGAGCAAAATGGTCTCTTTGCATGAATTCATCCGTGTCAAGATGGGTCCCATGCGTGGCCTGATAGTTTTTTTGCACAAAATTATTATCAATGAATTATTTACTTTCTTTTTGTAGAAAATTCATCAAGAGGGACCCACAAGTGAGAATTCAAGGAATCTAATAAGAAAGGAAATCCAAGGAAGACATCCAAAAGAAAATCAAAGAGAAAAATCTCCATCCAAGTGGGACCCACTTGGGCTCGAATTCCAAGGTGCATGCCCAATGGTGGGACCCACATGTCTTGCACTAATTTTATTTCCTATCCTTTAGGTGATTTGAAATTCAAAGGAAGAGTCCAAGCCAAGCAACAATTGAAGACGATAAGATAAAGCAAATGGGACCCACAAAGAGTGCAAAAGAAGAAAAGGAAAAAAACAGTGAGAATGGACCCCACCTTGCATGTGCTTCCCAAGATGGCACGCCTAATGGGTATGGGGCCCATGAGATTTGCAAATATTCAAATCTCTTTTTTTGTAATGAAGACTACCCAAATTTTTTAGACTCTATGAAGACAATTTCCAAGAAACCAAGGATACCAGTCCTAGAAAGTTTTGGAGAAAAACGAGGGAAGTTTCCAAGCATGTGAGAAAGTGTCAATGCTTGCAAAGAATTTAAAAGAAGAAAGGCTTGATCAATATGAGATCTATGGACAAGATCATGGAGATATTTTTGCAGAGATGGGAAGATAGGCTCTCCAAGAAAGGAGATTGAGCAACACAAAACCCAAGTTGGAAAAAATTTCTAAAAATCCCTAATTTCTCTCCTTTCCTCTTACTTTTCTCTCCTTTTCCTATTTTCTCTCTCTTTCCTTTTCCTATTCTTTCTCCCCAGGCCACAAAAATTGCAAAAAAAGAAAAAAAAAAAAAGAAGAGTAGGACGTTCAACATCCCATCCCACAAAAACTCACATAAATCTCTCTCCATTCACTCTCTCACACGCATAGCCCCCCATCCATCTTTTTTTTTTCCAAGTGCAATGATTGTAATTAATTTCTTAATGGAGAAGAAGATGAAGTTGAATTCAATGGAAGTAGGGTTGTAAACCAGTCGGATTCGGTCTAGGTCCATGGTCGACCTGAAACTGGAACCGTTAGTCAGAGGACGGATCTGGAACCGGCACTGGTTCGAAGCTAGTTTTTTGAATCCGAAACCATTAAGGAGTGGATGGACTCGGAACCGAAATTGTGCATGGGGCAGGTTCGGGTGTGGGTCTGGGTCTATGTAGAGAATGCTCTAGAAAAAAGCTAACTTTTAGGACAAATTTTTAAAAATTGAGATAACATGTCCGGTCTCGGGTTCACGGGCCAGAACCAAGGTAGAACCAAAACCATAACCATTTTAGTTACAGATCCAAAAATAGGATTCAAACCCGAACCCGTTTATTTATTAGTTCCCAAATAAGGATCTAAATCCGGTTATTAAAGGTTCGGAACATTTAGGTAATCGGAGAATCGGGGGCCCATTTACAACCCTAAATGGAAGGATGATTTGTAATCTAAGGAGTCTTTTATATGTTATGCTGATGGACATGGCCAAGTAAAGATTTTTATTTTTCAATTAATTGTTGGTTCATCTTTGGTATGTATGTTCCTTGATTTTCTATTTTCAATTTTATAAATAGGGAATGCTTGGAATCCTTAGATAGTGAAGAGAATACAGCAGTTAGGGAATTTAACCTTTGTTCTCCCCTTAGAAGGGATTCTAGAGGAGACGATCTAAGCCATATGTGTTTTAGATCATTAGAAAGAGTGGACCCTTATCCTCAGATGATTTCTTTTAAAGATTTCTTTTATTAATTTAAATTGGTGGTTTGATTCTTTTATTTTTGATTGCAGCTATTTATTTTCTTAGATTTAATTAGGATATTTTAATAGATTGTAATCTTGTAATTAATTTTAATTCATGGACAATTGGTTGTATACTGTTTTAATAAGTCTAGATTTAGATTCTAATTAGGTTAGGTCAAGCATGTTGCTACTTCCATACTTGTGGATTGGCCTCAGACTCACCATGATTTATTACTTCATGACAACCGTACAATTGCAGTTCGCAACATTTACTACTTTGTTTTCCATATCTATTTCACTGGTAGGCAAATTATGGACTAAAAGAAAATCCTTAATGGGCAGCTAAATTCAACAAGGTCAAACTTCTAATGAGAAATGTAACCTAAGATGAAAAATCCTGTATCTGAGTTCAAATTTTGGCCCAATTGGTTACATATGGATCAGGAATCTTTGACCTAAATGCCAATTAGGTAGGGTTCAGGCCTAAAAACCTGAAGCAACTTTAGGCCCAAGAAAATATGGACGATATTTAAGGCATTATTTAATTAGTACTAGAAGCACAAGTAGCTAGTTGTGAGAAGCACATAGTAAAGTTGGAAGGTGCTTATTGTGGCAATTACGAGGCTGCTGCTTTAGTCATATTACATTTCAAAAATAAATAAATAATAAATACATAGCTAGTGCCTAGTTGCAATGAAGGAGAGAGTAAATAAAGGACGACAACTTATGTATATTTTTCAAGTTGCATATACACAAAATGACTAATTTAGCCAATGATAAGTGGTAATTAATGCATGAATGCCATCATATATTCCTCTTTTTAACTTCTATATCACTTTCCAGTCAACAGGAGAAAAATGAGTCTCATCTTCCATATCTAATTTGGAGTGGTAAGCTAAAAAGATAGCTGCAAAAACAGCAATTGGCTGGTACCTTGTTTAACTTCTGTGAAAATCATTTTTTTCGTCATTTTTTGTATAATATATGATGGTGAAAGGGATCAGATCATATTTCTTATATGTATATTCAGTTTGTAGAAGGGTGCAGTCATTGATGCAACATGTGATATACAATGGCCCCCATGGTGGCTAATACATTGAGAAACTCACTCCTGTTTATGTGCACAACATCCAAAACCACTTGTTTGTCACAATTTAGACAATGAATGAGAACTATTGCTAAAGCCATCTGTCCTGTTTGTTCACCTATAAAGTATCAACAAGGAATCTTTCGTTGGTTAGACAAACCAAAATATCCAATCAACAGACTTCTCGTGCAATGACCAAGAAATATAGCAAAGATATGGTCATAAATAGTCCAGCAATGAGATTTCTTGAATTGTCCAATCATCTTTATTTTCATTCATTCTAAGGCCAGATGAATGAGAAGCTCCATCGATGATGTAAACCACGAGTACAGCTTGAGAGAGAGAGAGAGAGAGAGAGAGAGAGAGAGAGAGAGAGAGAGAGAGAGAGAGAGAGAGAGATTTACCTTTTTCAGGTATTTCCTGTGAAGCTTCATTGCTCCACCACAGGCTTTTTTGGCATCTAGATTTCCAGTAATGTCATTCAAGATCTGAGAAGTGAAGAAACATATGAGAGGGAGACGTATTCATTTTTGTAAATCGAATCCATTTACAAATTTATAATTCTATAAAGGCTACCAAAATCTTCATTTTAAATGAAATAAGTTACATGTCAGTAACTCAAAAAAATAGCAATATGAAGTATGAAAATTAATTTAGAAAAATGACCATAATTCCCTTCCATTATTTCTGGGTGACGCTCCGTGTAGCAGATTGAGTAGTTTGAGGATTTCACATCTAACATGTTTGGATTACATTCTGGCCCTAGTTTCCACTTTGTGAATGATGAATGAAAGGTATTTTCCAGTCCATGAACATTTTTTTTTTATTACTTAACAGAAGCCTAGCAAGGTGAGAACTGCAGCTCCTTACCACTTGGGTAAGGAGCTGTTCAATATATATATGATAAATGTGCATATATGTATATGTACATATATGTATGTGGATGCCAAGCTCCTTACCTTAACAACATCGTCGAGCCCACGTGCTTCTTGCAAAAGCTTTGAGCTTTTGGACTCAATGACACTTGCAACAAGAAAAACTGAAATAGGAAGGGGTTCAGCATTCTTTCCTCCATTCTTCAATTTCTCCCTTTCATACTTTCCACATTGGCGAGCTGACTTCACTTTTCCTTTGGACGCCTTTCTCTTTTCACTAATTAGACCTAGCTCTTCGTACATGGAAAAGATGTCAGGATCGTATTCAAGAGCCCACATCATCTGTATCCATTGTTCAACATGGGATATCCATCATTTATACAAATAGAGTAGCCAAACTACATGAAACCGGAAAAAAAAAAAAGCAATATGCCTCTAACAATTAAAACTACCAATGCATAAGGATGTTTGGTAAATTCACTTCACTAGTAAGTTGAAGTGAGTTGTCATTTTAAGACACAATAAACAAAAAAGAGTTAAATCAAAATAACAGATTTCAAAAAATTCTTTTCTCTTTTTATACTAAAAAAATAAAAAAGCTACTTTTTCAATGCACTAACTGACAAAAAATATATACTTTTAACACAAAAAGTCAAAGAGATTCTTTCTCAAGCCACTAAAAACAAAAACTGATCATATTATGATTTGACCTCATTTTATTTTATTCTCTCTTGGTTTGAGGCTTCACCTCACCACACTTTACTACATATATCCAAACAGGCCCTAACAGACAAAGGCCAAATCCAGTGGTGGTTCCACCATCAAGTTATCCGTCTCATCACACTCAACTTGAACATACGACTTGATGATCCATGGCCCTTTTGGATGTAACATCAAAAGGATGGATCAAGTCATAGATAGAGGACCTGATTAGAAATTTTATCATTCAAATGCTTTTGTAGATTGGTTTCATGCACCTTTTCACATTCCATCTGTGATCTGACTATTACTGAAATTCTTTTCTGCCATCAATTTGCAGTTCACAAATTGGATGGCTAATATCATCTGACATGTCGACTATGTAGTATCTGCGTGGGACCATATGAATATAAATGTTCCATACCCCATACCATTAATCCAAGTGTCCACTTTGAGCATTGTGCACCAATTAAGTTGACCTGGAGCACATCTCCTTAATGAAATTCAAAAATTCAATTCATTTTGCAGCTCTTCAGAAATAGATTGAATACTTGTTATTCTCAGCAAAAAGACAGTACTGAGATTTAAAAAATTTCAGAACAGAAGTGGAAAAAAGGAGCCTTCAAAACGAAGGTAAGCTACTTTGATATCAGGTGGAAGAAATATATGTGTGCAAAAACTCCATAATCCATTTATGAGAAAACAAAGCATGATGAGAAGGGGGAATTGACATATGGTTACTGATGCCGTCAAAAGGAAGTTTAGATCTTTAATAAAGTCATTAGAGAAAGAGTACATGAATTCCAACAGGATAATCTCCTGAGCAAGCAAAAATAAGAGCGAACTGCGAAGTTATGTTTTAGGACCTTTTATTTCAGATTTAAGAACAACCAGGATCTGCTGTTGCAAATTTTCTGCAGAAATGGATTTTGCTCCCGACTTAAGTGAAGTCAGGACCTGCTTTCCCAAATTTTTTTTGTTGAAATGGATCTTCCTAAGTCTGAGTTCCAACATTCTTCCTCCAGTTGCGTATTTCTCTCATTATGGGGCAAGGGTTTAGAAAGCATCTATAGAATATAGATGTACTACGCCATTGAATACCCAGGTAGTTAATTCTTCTTCAAACTTATAGGATCTGCCTTCCCACAACTTTTTGTCAAAATGGAACTTCCGAGAGTTCCAATGTTCTTCCTCCTGTTGCGTATTTCTCTCATTATGAGGCCAGGGTTTAGAAAGCATCTATAGACTATAGATGTATTGCTCCATTGAATACTTCTTCTTCAAACTTATGGCTCAGAGAAATTAAAATGGTATGGCCGAGCCATAGAACCTCAGATCCAATTTCTTAGATTCTTCCTTTTTCATTTTCTTTTCTTGATCCATCATCATGATGGTTTCACTTTTGTACTGTTGTAATTTCTTTATAACTTTTGACTTTTTATGTTTTTTGTTATAATAAATTTCATTGCCTATATACCAAAATCATAAAACAATGTATACAAGGATGATTTTCTCCTTTGCACCAGCAGTCTATGCTCCATTCAGATCAGTGCATCGTCATGGCGAGACCTGGTGAAATTTAGGGGGGCTCCCACCCTTTTGGGGGACAGTCCAGATGTGTGCTTCTGCAAGAGTGTGTGCAGGAGAAAATTTTTCATGCATACAAAGGTAATCAATTTAAGAACAATTTGCTAAAAAAGAGTAAGTTGCCTCATTTTGGTTTAGTACTAAATATATTGAATGCATACCTCCCAAAGATACAAAGAATCTCCAAATGAGAACTCTCGGCGAAACAACACCATAAGCATTCGGATTGCAAATAGATAGTTTCCTCCGCCTAGCGTCTCTGTGCTCCAAGATCATAACACAATTTCTCATTACTATGCAATCTGAGGAAAGAGATAAAAGCAAAAAGATAATAGTTTATCCTAGAACCAAAATAGAAATAAAAATGCAATGTGTAAAGACCAAACCATCCATAAGATCAGTGACTAACAACATGAACTTAGATGCAAGCTAAATTTTATAAGCATCTCGATGCTACTAAGCCCCTTAAGTTTTGAAGTAGTGCAGGGAAGAAGAATAGCCAACAGGCTAATCTCCAAGGCAAAAGACTTAAGGATAAGATGTCTAGGTGTCTCACCAAAGACAAACAACAACTCTCTCAATTGAAAATTGAACTCAAATTCTTATTCAATATCAATGTTTGTATCCCATGAAGGGATTACATCTTTATTTATAATTAAGATACTTTCTAACTAAGGAAACAACTAATTCAAATCAAATAAGAAACCCAAAACCAAACATAATTGAACGTTCTAAATATTAAAGAATCCTAGATAATTAAGAAAGCAACTAAAGCAACTACTAATAGGATCTACTCTACTCTACTTGGCCTTATTGGTCCTGGGCCTACGGGTATAGACTTCTAGACGGGGCCCATAGTATAGCCTGCATCAAGTTTCCACTCAAAAAAGTTTTAATCTTATAACATGGCCAATACACACATAAGTGCGCATTATCTTCCTCTTTTGTTGATAGTTTCTTTTAGAGAAAGTCTATGAAAAAAGGGAAAAAAACTCTGGAAAAGACAAAAAGAAAAAAAGAAAAAGAAAAAGAAAGAAAAGGTGATTCTCCAACCCTCCTTACAATTGACTACATATGTCCTTTTCTTCTCTCTTTTTCCCTTTTAAAATCACTTATCCCTCCATTGATGCAAATAGACTTTAGGGCTCAGGCCACATGTGTATGGCCTAAGTAGATTTAGGGATTTTTTTATTCAGTAATTAGTTTCCTCATTTTATTTAAAAAGTTGTAAATAGAATTAGGTTCCTAACATTATTTAGTTTCCTACTTTAATTGGGTGCCTTAGGCCTCAAGTTGTCTTTCCTATTTATAACGCATTGTAGAAGATGGACTTTCAGAGTTAATTATTAATTGAATTGGGTTTTCTTATTAAGGTACATCCTCGTTATTGTCTTTGCGAAGACTTGTTGAAGTGTATGCGTACATATGCTTCAGTACCCCATTGTGCTTTGGCACTCCACTCAAGCCCTAACCCTAGGGCTTACATCATTCATCCACATCTTCTTCATCTTCCTCCCCTTCCTCTTCATCTCTCTGTCTTCTGTTTCCCCTTTTTCCTCATCACTGTAACAGTCAAGCATACAGTTCACTAGACCATTGTAGTTGATTGTCATCATCTTCTCAGCCTTTCTTCGTCCTCTTACTATCCTCCTCTTCTTCTAGACTATGACAGCCAAGTTCAAAAGTCTGTTAAAGCTGTAATGCAACCAAAGAAAGAAAAGACATCTTTATGAGGCATCTTCAAATCAAAGGACCTAAAAAGCACACAGTAGTGCCTTGGTCTCACTCACCAGTAAGCACACACATCCACAAAAAATGGGGATGGAAAAGTCAAAGTTCATTCAAGATGACTTGATGGAATAGTATGTATGTGTTGGCGCAGCCTTGGATCTGTGACCGAAAATAGATCAACCTCGAGGGAGGTTGATCGAATACAAAGATGGATTCAAACACTAGAGCACACTTAATAATTGTAAACACCATAACTGAATACAAAACTCAAAGATAAATTGATTGATAATAATATGAATAAGCAATTACAAAGGGAAATCATCTATATATAGAGAAGTAAGACTTCCCTCTCTTACTTGGACACTAAGACTTCCCCAAATATGAAAGAAGACAAGATCAAAAGAGGAAACTAGCTAATATAAATCCTAATAACAGAAAAACTAGAATCCCATAGTCGCTCACAGTTACAATTGGGGCTATGGGCTAAACCTAATGGACCAGGTTGACCTCTAGGTCAATAGGCTAGCCTAGTTGACTTGGGCCTGGTCCATACTGCATTAACTCTTCCTGGCTTGGAAAAAAAAATGACTCTGGTGAGTTAATTGCTCGGTAATGTTCATAGTAATGTCGATCTATGCGTTGAAAGTTGTAGCAACAGAGAGCATACGATTCTACCTTCAGAGTTGGCCTATGGGCTGGCCGGTATTAGCTCTCCCCTCCTTAGAGATAACTCAACATCTAAAGTTCAGTAAATGTTCACCTAGATAAAAAATTAATCACACAAACTTCTAAATTATCTTTTAGTTTTTCATTCTTTTGACATCTCATTAAAGCTTGACTTCATCTTATCAACAATGTAAATTGGAGGTCTCACTTCTTCTGATGTCTGCATTTAGCTTGGATTTGTGATTTGCCCATTAGGTACATCAACTGTAGAAACTACAACAGCTGAGTGCAATTGTCAAGTTTCCATTGTCGATCCTCGAAGATTAAATCAATGTGGGGGACTTCAACTATTGGTTCTTCTTTTGATGCTCTATGAATAATATAATTGTCCTCTAATGATACAATTGGCTCTTCTTAAAGTAGAATTATGATTAGATCCATTGGATGAGCATTCTCCTTGCTAACTTAATCAAAGTGTTCAATGTCTGCTTTTTTTTCTTTTGCTGCTTGCATCTTTTGATCATCATCCATTGAAGGAAATTTGGGCCCCTTGTCTTATAATTCTGGTGAATGTTTACCCATCTCAAGAATTCCACATGAGGTGTCATCTGATTCTACCATGAAATCTTTCTTTTCATGATCTTGTTTGTCATGGTCAACTTTGATGTCTTCTGTCGTGGTTTGTAACTTTTTTATTATACTCATGCATTTTCTTCCTTCCTTTTGCACTTCCTTTAGTCCTTCAATTGAAGGTGATGGGGTTATTGATTGCAATGGACAGAGCATAATCCACCATTCTTTCCACAGTAAGGAAAACGTGTTCTTCTCTTTGTTATGGTGCACTTCTTGATAAAAAGAACTTACAGTTGTCCCGAAAGAATATGGACAATATTCATATCGATCACATCACACCAAATCTTTTCTCATAATTGCCAATCTTAAAAGATATCAAACATTCATGGGTCACATGGATGACATAACCATTAGACATGAATTGAACCATGTGTCTCATTCTCCTCTAGTTTACATAAAACTTGAAACTTTCAAAATTGACAAGTATACCATGCAAAAAAAAAAAAGGCAAGTATATTCATCAACCATCATGTCTTCTTGCTTCAAATTAAGAAATTGCTCAAAAAACTCATTCTCAAAATACCAATCTCCATATTTAAGCTGATATAAAAATCTTTGAATGTCACTGGAGTTCCCAAAAATTCACATGGTGACTTGGATGCAAGGATAAATTTTAATTCCTTTTGAAGAATGGACTAACTTGCTGCGTGAATCTGGCTATCGAGTTCCCAAAAATTCACATGGTGACTTGGATGCAAGGATAAATTTTAATTCCTTTTGAAGAATGGACTAACTTGCTGCGTGAATCTGGCTATCAGGAATATATAGGCAAAATTGAACCAACCCTTTATTTCAATGCCTCAGAGTTGTGTTAACTCCTGTGGAACGTTTATTTTCAACTAAGCTGAAAGTTATAACTTATGTTGGGTCACGTGGGTTTGACCTGAACTGTTTGGAAGGGCGGGAAGTGCCTCTTTCTTGACATTCATGTCTATCGAGGCTAGTGGAGGAAACAATAGCTTGTTACAAGAGGTTTAACTTGGGCCAAGTTCAATAGGGTCCTGGAATTGGGCCTAGCCCCCATTAGAAACATCGACACGTATGGTCGCTAAGGGTATCTTCTCCTTTGTCTGGACTACATGGCAAGAAAAATAAATATAAACAAATGAATGAAGGGCTTATTTGCTAACTGTATAGACAATGGAGAGATGGATGAGAGTGGCTCTTGGTGAAGACGATTGCTTGGGGATCACAACATGCTCTGGCAGTGGCAGTGGCGATCGACATTGAAGGTAGTCTCTGGCGAAGATGAAAGACCTTGAGTTGTGGTTGCTAATGCTAGCAATTGTGTTGGGAGATGGTGGGGATGAAGAAAGACCAAGTACGCCGCCGCCTTCTTTTTCTTTTTTTTTTTTTCTAGGTTTGGGTTTCGGTGAAGAGGGGTTCCAGGTTTGAGAGTTGCGCAAGTGGTTTTAAGGTCAATTTGGAAGGTTGGGCTATAGGAGTGGCGTTTGGTTATCTAGGAAATTTGGGAAATTGTGTTAGGTTTGGAAGTGATTAGGCCTAGGGCTTGGGGATTGGGGATTTTAAATGGGAATGGGTTCGAATGAGGGTGTGGAGGCTTCTAGTTTGTTGGCATGGATGATGGGGAGGTGGGAGGGGTTAGGGCTTTTGGGTTCTAATTTGGTGGTGCACTTGCTGGTCTAGTGATGGATTAAGTGTGGTGATTAGTGTAATGACCCGAGTAGCCCACTGGCCCAATAATTTGGTAAGCCTGTCACGTGACCCAAAATGTTTAAACTCAAGTTATTAGTAATAACCTACATGATTCATTATATACTAAACTCATATTTCACTCATAAGCGATGTGGGATAGGGTATTACAATCTACCCCCCTTAAAGCCACACAACCCCGTATGGATCCAACTTCACCAAGCGATGTGGGACTGAAGCATTCCACACCAATGTCCCATGCGGATTCCTTTATCTTGACTCACAAGCTCGCGCACCCTGACTCTGTCTTGATCTTGCTTTAAGAGATTTCCCAGCGGAAATGGAGGTCTCATATTTCTGGCTGGTGATAGGCTCTGATACCATTTGTAACGACCCGAGTAGCCCACTAACCCAATAACTTGGTAAACCTGTCATGTAGCCCAAAATGCTTAAGCCTAAGTTATTTGTAATAACCTACATGGTTCATTATATACTAGACTCGTATTTCATTCATAAGCGATGTGGGATGGGGTGTTACAATTAGGGTTTGGGGATTCAAGATTTAGGTTTAATTACGTGGTTTGGGTATGAAGGATAAGAATTAAGGTTGATGGATGGGTTTGGGGTTGGAACTAGGTAGTGGAAGGAAGATGGGTTTGTCAATGTTGGTTTGAGGGTTTTGGATTGAGTGGGATGAACGGATTATGATGTTGATGGAAAATAGCAAGGTGCGGGCCAAGGAATTTTATGATGGGTGGGATTTTAGTTGGGTGATGTGAGGGTTTAAGGTTGCTGGTGATGTGCACGAAGTTAGGTTGTGTTCTACGGTTGGCTAGTTGGTGTCTGGAAGGTTCGAATGGTAGTTTCTGGGTTCAAATGTCCTTAAAAAGGGTTCAGATTGTTTCTGGAGTTGGGA
This sequence comes from Sextonia rubra, assembly GCA_037013555.1. Classification (NCBI taxonomy): domain Eukaryota; kingdom Viridiplantae; phylum Streptophyta; class Magnoliopsida; order Laurales; family Lauraceae; genus Sextonia; species Sextonia rubra. Next base: position 6,509,359 of record JASUAD010000003.1, on the reverse strand, counting down.
TCTACTACGAGGAGCTTTTGGGATGAATGGTTTTTGGGTTTATGGAAAAGGATGATGGATAGAAATCTAGAAAAGACAGGGTCTTCCCAGCAATCACAGTACTTTGCTTCTGATACCAAATGATGCAAACCTAGATTCATGATAAAAAAAAAAAATAGATCAATGACTCAAGGGATTGAATGAATCTAAAGACGGATTTGCCCACTAGGGCACACTCACGATAATGGTAAACAGCATAACTGAATAGAAAACTCAGAGATAAATTGATTGATAATAAGCATAAGCAAATACAGTGGAAAATCATTTATTGATGCAGGACAGAACCATGGTCCCCCCTGGCTCGACCTGCAGATGGGACCGGTCCACCAATTTTTGGTTTATCAAGTACTTTAATTATATTTTAGGTGGCTTTTATCATTTAATTAGATGTTTTAATCACAACCATCAATATGTTTGGATAGTCTAGATTAGCTCTATGTTTCTCTTTACTTATATATATGAATGTAAAGCCTTATGGCTTACGAAGTCAACTGATTAATGAAATTTTATCGAGCGATTTTGTGGTTTCTTGAGTTCTCTCTTCATCTTCCTTATTGTCACAGCCCTGCCTAACTTGGCATGATATTGTCCAATTTGGCTGCACGTGCACACGTGTGGACTTCCCAGGCAGTCACCCGTCCTAAAACTGCCCGTGCCCAAGCACGCTTAACTTCGGAGTTATTATAGGATTTGAGGTTGCACGGCTTTAAAACGCATTATGTTGAGTTAACACGAGGTTTACAAGCCTAGGGTTGGGACTTGGATATTTCTGATGTGGGACTCTTTGAATCCTTTGTATCCAAGGTGTTCTTTGATGGGTGATGCGCACACTCTATTTTAACCAAATCTACCACCTTGGCCCATGCCCGCCAGATCTCACACTCACCCACAATGAGGAGTTTGGTTTGAATCTAATTTTCGAGGTGAAAGCCTGACCTAGCCCCTCCACTCTCTATCTATGCCTGCCTTGCACTTGGTACCCCACTCCGCATTATCTATTTATAGAGTAGGATCCTCTCTTACTTGGACGCCAAAACTTTCCTAAATATGAATGGGGAATATAGCTAATAGCAATCCAAATAACAAAAAACTTAGAATAGGGATAAAATTAGAATCCCATAGTAGCTCTCAATCACAATTGGGCCTATAGACTTAAGTCACTAAACCCAATGGACTAGGTTGACCTACGTGTCAATGGGTAGGCCTAGCTGACTTGGGCTTGGTCTATACTACATGAATATTTTAAGGAGCCTGGAGTATAATATAAATAAGTACACCTAGATTGCATTTACTACTGCACATTGTTTTTTAGTAGACCGTTTGATTGGCTGGAACAACTATCTTCTACCAGGTTGAGCAGAGCTCAAACCAAGTGCTCAGTAGGAGTTAATGTCCCTACCACCACATGATGCAAGCTAGGTGCAATTGTACTTCCTTTATGTGGTCATACTGTTGGGTTACTAACCTCTTTCAATGAGAATAGAGTTCATCCAAGGTTTATATTGTCTGAAATATAGGAAAAGTTAAAAAATTGAATAAGATTGGTCATCTAAGCTATCAACAAAATAGGGATCCCAATTGGGGCCCATATAAAATGATGGACCCAATAAGAGTATATTCCATGCAGTTGGAGGTCTATAACCTAAGTTGATATTCGAAAGGTCCAATGGACTGACTTGGCAGGTTGGATTAGGGCATTGAGCCCATAGGCATGGCCTACTAGTGGTGGTCTATTGGATTGGTCTGCATTACATTTCCTGACTTAATGGACCTCAACTTTGATGCAAACTTGATGAGCCATTGCAAGGAAGGCCATGCCCCATGTGTGGGACCCAAAGGAGTTTACAAATATTTTTTTTCTTATATTTTTATTTCCCTGATTAGTTGTCATTATGATTAAGCTTTCCAATAAGTTGTAATTAGGATATTTCCTATTTTTTAAAAATTTCCTTCTTTGATTGGAAGACTCAGCCCCTAAGTATGCCTTATTTATACGCACATTGTATGGATTGGATCTCAAAGTTGAGAACATTAATAATATTTGTGTAGGTCTTATTTTCCTTGAGTTGTGTCCTCATGTATAGTCTTTGCATAGACTTTCATCATGCTTTGGCATTTTGCACACAAATCGTAACCCTAGGTTCCATGGTTCAAAATAGCATAGCGGCTACGGCCGCAAAGCTATTTTGAAAATAGCAGTGCTACGGTCTGAAACCTAGTAGAGCCAAGCAATTTTAATTTAATACACCGTTTTTCTTATTTCTTCTCCTCCATAGCCTTTCCTAAAGTTGTCTCTACCCTTATATGGTTCCAAATCACAAAAAAACATAAGATGGCTGCTACACAAGATTTGAATTTTTTTTATCACTTAAAAAATTCACATTGCTACGTAGCTCTGCAACCGCTACAGATCCTCCCTACGTAGCATTTTTGCTATTGCTCGCTACGCCCACCGCAACCACTATTTTGATCCTTACTAGGGTCTTGCATCAAACTCCAATGAGTTAAGAGCTTAATCGCTCTCATACGAATCTAGGTTTAGTCATTAGAAATCTAAGCTTAAAATGAATGTTCCATTGGACAGAGATTAACCTTCATTTCAATGAGGAACTTGTGATAACCTCCCAATTAAACGCTAATGTGATGCTCACAACATCATGTACTTACACTTAAACATAATCCCATCCTTATTTATGATTTAAACGTCCATTAACATAAAATAAAAAAACACCCTAACAAATTAACATGATGTAAATGACATCATGTATTTAAACTTAACATAATGGCATGTATATTTATGATTTAATGACTATTAACCTGAAACAAACAAATTCCTTCTTTGGAAATTCAGGTTGCTCAACCTTTGAGCCCAAATGTATCCACTCCGATCATGTTTATTAGAAGAAATTCATCTAGATCAGGGATTTAGGCCTTGGAAGCCATCAGAGGAAACAAAGAGACGAAGCCGAAGGAAGCGAATGGGAAAAATTAAATATTTTGTTCTTCAAAAGTTTCTTTAGAAGTTTAGAATGTCTAAAAGATAGGAATGAGATCCCAATAGAGATTTCCATACAGGTCAGACATCAGCCCTAGGTGGTTGTCCCACTCTCCCTATATATTTCGGTAAATTTTTCATTCTACACTAAAAGACTCATGTTTCACTTCCTGTGCACAGTTCTTTGAGAACGCATTTGATAATAACCATTAAAGATGGAAATTATTGAAGAAATTGAATGAAGACATCACAATTACAAAATGTACCTAGGTGCTGATGAAGCTTTGGGTCTAGAACTTGTGTAATTGATGCAAGACTGTGAAGTTGACTTTCCACCCCGATGGATCTCTCTGTGCATCTGAAATTACCTCGCTTGAGATTCTCAAAGGAGCACACGTAGTAAGCAACTTGAAAGATAACTATATTCCAAAAGAAAGAAAACCAGCGACTTGAAGAAAGACATAACAGCGTAAGACCAATTTTCAAAAGTTGTCTTAAATATGAAATGTGCCTTTAGTTCATGAAACAAATCAAAGAAAGGTGGATGTAGTTGGAGTTCAGAAATATGAAGATTTTGTACATAGGAGCAATATAAAAGAGTAAATAACATATTCCCCTGATGGCAAGACAACATACAATATCCACCTCCTAAACACTATTTTCCAAGCATGAAGTTATGATAGCCCTTGGAACTATACTAAATGAAGCCAACTCATCAAATAAAGCAGCTAGAATGAAGAAAACAAGTTTCACCATAGTGTTGGACACTGTAGCTTGCTAGTTATTGATAAGATTTCCTTTTAGGGGCCGTTTGTTATTTTCACTTGTGATGTGAAAATGTTTTATATATGTAAATGAATTACATGTGAGTCATTTACCTATGAAAATAATTCACATGTGGAATGCATTCAATCGTTTGTCATTTTCACACCTCTTCATATGTGAATTAAAAGTAATCTAACGGTTCACCATTTATCACAATATTTTTGCCACTTTTTATGATTTTTCACAAATATCTTAAAAAATATACTGAAAAAGACTCCATCTCCAAGCCAAAAAAAGGCATTCTACAGAGTTTGGACGGTTCAGATCGTCAAGATGGGGCCCATAGAATTAAGAATTTCAGGTTTTTATTGTTGGATCCTTGTGCAAATATCTCAAACTCCAACAGCTGAAAATTGGTTTGATAGCCGTTTTTTAGTCTTTACAAGAGTTTGGACAGTTCTGATTTGCATTTGGGGGCTCACAAGAGTCAAACAATTGAGAAAGGCAGGCTGGGTTCAATCAAATGTTCAATCACATTCAACGGTTTGACCTATTTGGAAATTATCTCAAGTTATATGATGATCCAATGGCTGAAAATTGGTGCCTGAGCCGTTTTTGGCCTTTAGAAGAGTTTGAGCGGTTCATAATGGTATTTTGGGGCCTACAAAATGGAAAAAATGCAAAAGGCAGACTGCCATATGTGAGCACTATTCACTTGCCTCTTAATAGGGATTTGCGTAATGGTTTCGCACCTGTAGAGGTGTGAAAATTTTGAGCTTATTTTCAAGCCATTCTCGTACCATTTTCACATCAACTTTACACACCTCATGCGTAAATGAGTAAAAACAAATGTATTGGTGCGTAAACATTACACATGTGCTCCATTTACATATGAAATTCACCCAAAAGAAACGACCCCTTAGTTATTTCAATGTCTCATAGCAATTCATATTTAAGTGTGATTTGATTTTCATGGGAGGACTTCTCTGAGCACTTTTAGAATAGGCTATAATGAGAGTTACTTTCTCACAAAGGAAGATTTGCAATGATGGAAAAAAGGATGTGTTGCTTCTTTTATATAGCTGTAATGTCATATATTTCCTGTGTAAGGGGGGTTGACAGCCGGTGGTCATGTGTTGCTTTTGTTAGAGAGGAACACATTAAATTGGGAGGTCATTTGTGCGGAGATATTTTGTCTAAGAGGGTTCAACATAATATCTTGTTCCCTTTGGCACATTGTACTTCTTAACCACCTAGGTCAGTGATTTTGTTTCTACAAGTTTTTCAGAATTACCATTCTAAATTCTCTATTATTCAAATTTTGGAAAAATTATCTAGGCAACACATATCCTTTTGTTAGATCTAAGTCAAAAGCTATTATTAGCTTGGAACTGGGCAAGGTTCTAAAATAAGACTCAGAACTCGACGAGGCCAATGCCGAGTCCAAGTCGACTCTCCCAACTCAAGAGAGTCATACTGGATTTAGTTGAGTCAGGTTCAGTATGCTTTAGTGGACAGAAAAAATATCAAAAAGGAACGCCATTCCCACGCCCCAGCCCCAACCTGAGTTGAAGGCGACTAATGATGTGTGCAAGCTCCAAAACCAGACTGAGACCAAAGAGTGGGTAAAAAAAAAACAAAGAAAAGAAGCATGCCAGACCAGGCTCCTAGCACCAGCAGCATGGAGTAGCAGTGGCGCAGAGAAGTAGCAGCAGCAACAATGAAGAAAAATCGGGGAAAAGACATCAGATCTGACTTCTGAGAGAGACGAATTCACAGAGATTGAAAACAATTGAGGGATAATTTGGAGGTGGAGTTGCTCACCCATGGTGTTGAGACGGCGCTCTAAGCAGTCCATGACGGTGGCGCCCCCCCCCCCCCCCCCCCCCCCTCCCCTCTTCAGTCAAAAGGCTTGAATGGCTGAAATCCCCTTTTTTTCTTACTTCTATATGGCTCTCCCCCTCTCCTCTATTTAAAGCAATTTACAAAAAAGCCCCTTTTGTTTAATCTTTTTTCCTTTTACTTTATGTTGTACATGAGTGTTGAATCACTGTAGACCCAACTTGGTCATAGCCTAAGAAGCACGGACACTTCTAAGAAAGTGACGTGTCCGTGTCGGACACGTGTCGGACACCGACACTCATCGGACACTCTCGGACACGTGTTCGATACTATTTAGCCGTGTCCATAATTAAGAACTAAAAATCTTAATTTCGGACACTTGTTTGACACTCTTTTTGCAACGTGTCCCACAATTCTTAGCCTGTGTCTATAACTAAAAAATAAACATATGGCTAATATCTCTTGGACACTTCGTTAACATGTGGTTATTAAAACTTGTAAACTTGATATATGACAATTTTATACCATGGAAAAATATATGATTGTAAATATCAATTATATCACAAACAAAAGACAAATAAATATTTCACTAAATACTAGGCCTCAAGATTAGCTTCTATTTTGCTTTTTGTTTTGTTTTGTTTTTTTATTTTTTTTAAAGGAGAGGAAGGAGATGATCCGCCCTTTTCTTTATATGAATTTTATGGAATTATGGATATTTCATGTTTACTGATTATGAATTATGTTTCAGTGTTGTATTGATATTTAATAATTTGATATGTTTGTTAGTTGGTACTTGAATTTTTATTTTCTGATTGCTAAATTGATTAATAAAGTTAAAATGATATTATTTTTTAGTAAATGATTATATATATAAATATATACATTATTAACGTGTCCACGACGTGTCCGTGTCCTACTTTTTTGAAAAATGCCGTGTCGGCGTGTCCGTGTCGTATCGTATCTGTGTCTCGTGTCCGTGTCCATGCTTCTTAGGTCATAGCCAAGTCTGAGTTGACTTGGACTCGGCAGATTTTTTAATCCATGGTATTGGAGACCACCATACTTAAAAATATCTATTTCAATTTCACAATTGTAATGTATCTAGAGTGACTATGATAAGATCTCAACTAAGGGAATCACCAAAACCAAGGGGATACAATTTATAGACATTAGACACTTGCCATGTTTAGTGGAGAGAATACTACAATTGCAATCAAATTCTTGTTCAGTTCTCCCAAATCGATTCCTGATCCTGGCCCATCTCATCTAAGTTCTACAAATGAGTTTGCAAACGCCTTAAGCCTCAGATCTTTTGGATCTTTAGGCACTGGGCTTGCTCATTTGGGACTCTGTCTCGATCCTACCATTTGCGGCAATGTTGATTTGTGGTCTAGAGTCTATCAAGATTCATTCGTCTTCATCTTCCGATTTATTGTCTGTAGTGGAGCATAATCAATACAAAGGTCTCAAACTACCATTCTCAGGGGTTTCCAGATCACAGTGATCTTGTAGGAGAGCTGAGAGATCAATGTAGAGTAATCAATAGCCCCATCTCCACATCTTATCTTAAGATCACCTGAGAACAAAGGCCTGTCACTATCTCTACAATCTACATAGCTTCTACAGTTCTTCATATTGATCCTGGCCGACCAATGGGAGTCTTTCTCCTCTTCAGTAACCTCTGTCATAGTTGTGTGCCTGAATCTATGCATTTTTGTTGTTGATCAAGCTATGGGGATCTAGTCAAGAGCAAATACCAGGGTTATGGTCTATTAGTGATTCTACAATGTAGAAAGGGCCATCTTGAAAAAGACTTTTGATCTGAAGGACTTCCATGTCTCCAATTGTTCTGCCACAGTTAACTGTCTCCAACTGGGGAACTACCGATGATCTGTAATCAATTATTGATGTAGGCTATCATCTTTGGATTATCTATCATCATCTATTCTTGGTAGGATAGATTTTGAAGAATTTCAGCAAGACTGAAGCTTTCAGAAAACAGTCATTGGACTGTATCGACACCAGATCTATGGTGGGGCCCACTTGGAAGTTTGGATCAAGCTGAAATCTTTGAAGCATGGTTGCAATATATTCTTTGGTTTTTCTCCAAATTCCTGCCGTTTTTGGGGAAAAATGGGTGGGATTTATTCTCTTTCTTCAGTATCGATGGCTCTGACAGCATGTTTTCATCTTGGCTGTTTTTTTCTTCATCTATATTCCCAATTAAAGAAATTTTAACTACAGAAGACAGAAAAAAGTGTTGTGAATCTGATTTTGGGAGCCTATTTCTGATTTCAGGGAAGTGGGTGTTCTTATAGCAGTTCCGTTCCAATTTTTTGGGTCACCCAAAGCCTGGATTTTTTAAGAATTTTTTAATTCTGCATATTCTGCATTTTTTTCTAAAAAAAGAAAAAAACATAATTGTTGAAAATGGCTGAAAAACCTGAGATACTCCCCATTATAATAAAAGGAAAGAAAAATATTTCCAGGGAATTTTAATTTCACATGTTCGTAAAGGGAAAGGAATTTTGTGGTCATTGACAAATCCACAGCGAAACCCTTGAAAGAACAGTAGGGAACTCAGGTTGATCAATGAGAGACCCATGATGCTAGGATTATTAGCTGGATCTTAAGATCAGTACATCCACAGACTGTCTATAACTTGCAACCCTATAAGACTACAAAGGCATGTGGAAACACCTGAAAGAACTTATAACCCAGAAAACTCAGCTAGAAGATTTCAACTAGAATATGAAATTTCAAAATATTCTCACGATAAGTCCATTAAAGAATATTATTCCGGTCTCGCTAATCTCTGGACTCAGTTCACAGATTTAGTGTATTTTATTGCTCTGATGATGCCATAACTCCAAGTTCATAGTCAGTATGCAACACCAATTTTTTATGAAACTCTGTGATGAATTTTTTTTTTTGAACAATAACAGTAAATTTTATTAAAAATGAGAATACATCAAACGTAGGCATCACAAGATCATCTATTGGAGTAAAATAAGTATACCAAACCATGACCAAGCCAACATACTAGGAGCACTAAAGTTACATGACCGATCATTTCCTTGCTTAGCAAGAGAATCCGCCATACTGTTCGCAGAGCTACTAATATACTGAAAAGACACCTGAGAAGATGCTACATGCCAAATCTCATTAAAATAGAATTGTATCTTCCGAATGCCCCTAAAGGAATTGGCCCAAGATATAGCATTAGAAGAATCTCTTTCCACCTATGAGACAACACTAATACAAGTTTCTGAAGGTACGAAGAGCTTCCAAAATGGCGAAGACTTTTGCTTCATTCAAATCTCTAATTCCAACATGCTTTGAGAACATATGCAATATTTATCTCTTGTGATTTCTTAATACGCCACCAATGCCCACTAACACTGGTTTTTCCCTTCTTCATCATTTTGAGTCTATTAGCTCTAACCTTATAAGCCGTGATCCATCTCCATCCTTGGACACATGTCAATGAGCTATTGAGTGAAGAACATTGATGCCTCACTAAAACCATCATGGAACAACAAAAGTGCTTCCATTGTCCTTGACATTGCTTATGCAGCCGAGGTGAAATCTCGTAATTGCGATTATTCAAATCTAGTGTTATGGCTTCAAGGAGTATGGACATACGGCAACTCAATGTAAAAAGAAAATTTTCAATTACTATAAGAAACCAAGACATGTTATCTCAGAATGTCAGAGGCGACCACGAATAAAAGCAGTGTCGCTTATTGTGCAGCAGATGCTTCATCTTCCTCCAGCATTACAACAGTCATGCCTGTCCCACCTTCTTCTTCCACTGCTTCAACTCTGGAAATAATTTAACAAATGACTCTGCTTTCGTTGCACTTGGTTTTTTAGGTGAATCATCCAAATTCCCCATTTGGTATTCCGGAGGATCCAATCATATGACTTTTTTGTCTGAAAATCTTGTTCATGTTAAACAATATCATCGACCTTTACAAATTCATACAGCAAACAGTGAGAGTCTTCCCAGTAGTGATATTTCTCATCCTTTGCCTCTACATGTATTTCTTTTTTTTTTTTACTCCCAGATTAGCTACTAATCTTCTGTTAGTCTGACAACTTGTTGAAAATAATTGTACCATCTCATTCTCTTCTTCTGGTTGTCTTATGCAAGATTAAGATTCTAGTAGTGATCCAGAAGGGCCCTAAAGGCAGATAACGTTTTCAGCTTCACATATAAACACCACGTAGGAATAAATCGTCATGTATCCATGGTTTTACCATCGGCCCTACAATATTTGTGAGGTGGGTTGGGGGGTTTCCATGTCTTCAGAAAAAAAAAAAAATGATTGCAACTGTGGCATAAGGGTCTTGGTCATCTGAATCCTCAAAATTTGTGATATGATTTAGAGTGGTTTACTTATGAATAAATTTAATAGTTCAATTCAAGATGTTGTAATTGATTGTTCAAGATGCAAAATGGGAAAAAATTAAGTTACGGCCTTTCCCACACGTGATGATATTACACAACTTATTTTCCTTTAATCCACAATCCACATGGATGTTTGGAGTATTGCACCCACCATTCCTCATTCACATCATAAATACTTTGTCATATTCATAGACAATTATAGCCAATTTAATTGAATGTATTTTTTGAATGCCAAATCAAAATTCTTACTTGCATTTAAAAAATTCCTTACCTGAATTGAAATTCAATTTTCCAAAATCATCAAAATCCTTCATTTTGGTTTAGAAATGAATATGTTTCACAACAATTTCAAGCTTTGTTCACAATCCAGGGGTATTATTTCTCAACAAACATGTCCTTATACACCTCAATAAATAGGGTGGCAAAACAGAAAAATCAATATCTCCTTGTTGTAGTTTGAACTTACTTCTTGAATCTGCGGTCCCGTCACTTTTTGCATTGAAGCTCTTTCTAGGTTGTTCAACTTATAAACCATCTTCCAGCACCTAAGCTAAAATATCATTCTCCTTATTCCCATCTTAATAACACACTCATTCATACTTTTTGTTGTCTATGTTTTATCCATTTTCCATTACAAGAGCAAAATAATTTTTCTTCTAAATCTATGAAATGTGTTTCCCTAGGTTTCGTTGCTCATGAAAAGTGCTTTCTTTGTTATGATCCAGTAGTTTGTCGCAGTTGCATTCGTCTCGCAACGTGGTATTCTATAAAAATCAACACTTCTTTCAACATCATCATCTTCTTCATCACCTGCCATCTCCATTCTTCTAGACTTCTCCGACTCCTTTATTATAACAATATTTAAACTAGGGTTATGCGAAGCGAAACAATCAAGGTGCTACTGCAAATAGGCGACTTTGGCAACTGATCCTCATCACCTAGTTCAAAGGTCTACTCATCCCTATCTTCCTCTTGCTCGTTTTGACTTTTCTCAGTCTTTTTTACTTGCTACCTTATCCTCTGTTGCTATACCTAACACCTATTCACAGGTTGTAATGCATGATTGTTAGAAACAGTCAATGAAGGAGGAAACTAATGTGCTCCAGCATACTCATACTTAATACATTATACCATGTCGTCCTCGGTATAAATGGATCAACTCCGTCAAGCTCAAAGAGACAGATCATTGGATCATTATAAAGCTCAACTAGTGCCCTTAATAGACATGATTATGGGATTGACCATATGAGACCTTTGCTCTTGTTGCCAAAATGACTACACTCCATAGTGTCTTAGGTCTTGCAGCTTCCTCCATGGCCAATGTTTCATATCGACATTAAGAATGCTTTTCTGCATGGGGATCTTAGAAGTCTACATGCATGTACCACTAGGATTCACTGCTTCATCTACAAACAATGTCTATAGGTTAAATCGATCTCCTATGTACTCCGAGAACATGTTTTAAAAAATCCAGACTCTCCAAATCATCTGCTTCCTACCAAGCTTGATCCATCCTGTTCCTTTGCCACACTTCTCATGGCATCACTGTCTTACTAGTCTATGTAAATGACATTATCATCACGGGGACTGATCCCGATAGCCTTTTGAGAGATTGTAAGCAATCATACATGCTTCCCTTCATAGAAAGGATTTAGGTCTCCTCACCTATTTCCTGGGGCTTCAGGTTCACAAATTTAAAGGAAGAATTTTTTGCAATCAACAAGTATACAAAAGACAACATTGCTCAGGCTCAATTGGAAAATACCATCCTCACTGATACTCCACTGGAACTCAAGGAAAAAAAATACAGGAAAGCTGAAGGAAACATGCTTTAAGATCCCACAGCATATCGGAAGCTTGTCTACAATCTTGTTGAAAATTATTCAGCCTGACATATCTCATGCAATCAACGTCATGAGCCAATTGATAACTCAACCCACACATCTTCATTCTTTCTATCAAAAGGATCGTTCAATATCTATTTGGCACATAAGGATGTGGAATCTTCTTTTCCTACTAATTCCAATTTAACTTAGTACATGTTGTGATGCTAATTGGGCAGGATGCCTGACGGTCATCCCACGACAAGCTTGTGTGTCTATAAGGGCAATGCCTTGCCTCATTGGAAGTGTAAAAAGAAAAATCATGTTTCCAAGGCCTCCATAGAGGCATTATATATCAATGTATGTCCTCTATGTACTCTAGGATTGTTTGGTTACGAGGGTTACACGAAGAAATTGGATGTTCACAACAATCTGCTATCCTTCTTCATGCAAGTGCCATTCAAATTGTAGCCATTCTAGTGTTTCATAAGATAACAACCCATGTCAAAGTTGATTGCCACTAAATTCAAGAGGCCTTTGTTGACAAGATAATCACCCTACCCCATATTACTACTAATCTCCAAGTTTCTAACATCTTCACCAAAGCTCTTCCACAGGTCAAGCATCAATTCTTTGTAGGCCAAATTGATATTGTTTGATTCACTAGCATCAAATTGAGGGTTGATATTAGCATGGAAGTGGAGACAACCATACTTCTAAAATATCTGTTTTGATTTCACAATTATAATGTACCTAAAGTGATTAGGATAAGATCCCAAAAAAGGAAGATCACCCCAAAACAAGGGGATATTATTGTTGGAAACTTGCCGTATTTAGTTGAGAGAACACTATAAGAAAGGGATCGCCAACCAGATTGAGGGTACCAAATTCAATTGTAATTCCAATTCTTGTTCAAGTCTCCTCTTTGTCAGCTATATTAGAGGCTGTCAGAATATGCTACTATATTCTACAAGGAGGCATCCTAACAAGACTAGAATTGATTACACTAGAATTCATTACACAGTGCAGCTGCGCCGCATTCCTCACCCAACCAAGACTGCCTAAACCTACCTACAGTTTTACTATTTATGCAAATTGAAAACAACAATTAAATAACATCCTAACTTCTAGTCAAGTCATGCAATCTAGTCCTAGTTCAATGGATAATTATTCAATAGGCTTTGCAATGTCCATTTTCATCAATAATATAGCATTTCAATGTCATATGTTGCCAAAAAGTGGGCCTTAAAAATTGATGTCTGGAACAGACTGCACAGCTTCCTACATCATATTTTCCTTCGATTGGAAGAAACTTTGCCTCAGAGTTTGTTCATGTCAAAAATAAATCCATTTACGTGTAAGTGAAAGATCTAATAAATTCTGATCATCTAAAGGTGGTTTAAATGTGGACATTTCAATTCAAACATCTAGGCAACAATAACCTCCATTTTTTTAAATCAATAACAAGTAAAATCATATTAAATATGAGACAACAATATCCTCATGAGTCAGTTGAATCAAATTGAAGCACCAACTCAATGTTTGCAACCATACGAATGCATCTTAATCTGACCATCCGATGATCATTCAATCTTCTCCAGTGGCTCCTTGCGGAGAAGTGATGCACAGTGGGCTGCATCAATTAATCACATGCCCATGGGTCAAGGAAAGGCCCAAAAGGTCCATTGGGCCCAAGCCCAGACTTAGCTGGATCAAACTGAAGAATCAAGTCAATGCCCAGATTAGGTTGCAGCCTCATTAGTCATTACAACCATAGGAATGCATCATAATCTAACCATCATATCATCATTCAATCTTCACCCCTGGCTCCTTGTGGATAAATGTAGGGTGGGCTACATCAAGAGGCCCAAAGTCCACGAGTCAGGGAAACGCCCAAAAGGTCCATTGGGCCCAAGCCGAAACCAATGTGATTCTAAGGTGTAGAATAGAAGGCCAAAGGGACCTGGTCATGCAGCTCATAAGGATTAAGTAAAAGGTTGAAGGGCTCCTCATATATTTGAAAACAAAAGTTTTAAGCTGAGGACCAGGATTAAGAGAAACCTATAAGGGCAGGAATGGATCAACTGATTTTAAACTCACAGACCAATGTGGAAGAGCTGAACAACTACTTCGAGATTCTAAATTTGATCTCTTCCTATATTTTCTTCCACGCTCTATCCACTCATTAACTAGATATAGGAACCTTTTTGGGGCATTTCTATTCCACATATCTTTCTACAGGGAATGCACACATCAAAAACACACCATCACGAAACCAGAAGCAACATAAGGTATATGAAACTTCAATATGTGAGGGCACAGTTCTCCTGGCACAAAATCATTCACAAATGGGATCCTGAACCTCTGGTTCTTTTGACAAAGAAGCAACTTAATGAAAGCATCATTACTCAAACTTGGTAGAAGAAAAATAATTGAGAGAAAGAGATACGTACCAATCTACGCATCAAACGCTCAAAGCACCAAAACGCATCTGCTTCATCTTCAAAAAGAACTACCATTGAGGAACAAAGATCACTCATTCCTGCTTGAGCATCAAGAATTTGTTATATATGCTAGAGAACCTCTACAATAGTTAAATAAGGAGATGATCAAAACAAATAAGCATTATACAGAAGGATGGCACACGAGCACACAAATCTATAATAAAGACTAGAAAACAAGTACTTCAAATTTACAGAAAATAGGACTGTCTGTTGAATTTTGTAGAAGGCACTATATAGTGCTTGGTGAGAACTATTGGGTTGGCACCCTGGCCAGAATTATTTGTAAGAAGCCCATCTTTCAGTGATCAAGATCCATCACCCAACAGACACAACATGGAAGGTGAATGGGAAAAAATCTCCATAGAATTGAGAAAACCTCAATGATGCAAATGGAGGATACTTTCCCATAGCATTCAATATTAGGGGGACAACTGATTGACTAATAAAATCCAGTAAGGGGGGCTTTTATTTCAGTAACATGTTTCATAGTGGAGCCCAGCAGACTAACATTCCAGATTACTAAAAGATGCCCCACACATAAACATGATGGAGTAAATTGGCCAAGTTGCAAACTCAAGGCTTTAAATGTAATATCCTGGACCAAATGAGGCCCAAGGAGGTGCAGCCCAATTAAATAAGTCACTATGGACCCTAGTTCTTGACTTTCAATTCATTAACTTTAATTATGGGACCAACTTTTTAAGATTAAAATAAGATTGTAAGTAGTGGAACCCCTTTTGGTGTTATAGTAGCTATAAGTATATGATAGATAGCATAGTAGGACCAACTAGGGGTGTTTGCCAACTTCTTAGAAAAAGAGAGGAGTGCCGCATGTTTCCTTGTTGGATACTAGGACATGCACCACACATACGGGAAATGAACTCTTGATCGATAATTTGATATATATCCATGGAGACCTCTTCTATTGCATTATTCTATATCTTTTATAGCTAGACTTTTGATAGAGGAAGAAAATGACTAGTTGCTCGAAAATTCAGGAGAAGACTCACCGTTTTGCAAGGAAGAAGAAGATAACCAGGGAAGGAGTAAGTAGCGGATGTCCTATTCTCGACTGCACATCACGAACACAACGAAATTTTATAAAAGGTGAGTGAATCTCCCATTCTTGGTTGCCTATACATTATTCTTCTGCTAGTTCTAGTGTTTTGGGAGTGGCTATGACGGTCTAATGTTTGATTTATTATTTTTATGATTGCTATGAGAGGGGGATTATAATACTAGAAGATGAATACTATTAGGTTCAATCAACCACCAATTTAGCTATTAGGTTTTGTAGTACTAAGGTTATTTTTCCCCATCGCATAGAAATCATAAAAATAATAAAACAAACATTACACATTCATAGCCACTCCTAAAATACTAGTACAAGAAAAAGAATAGTGCATAGGTAGCCAAAAACAGGAGATTCCCTCACCTTCTATTTAATATCCTTGTGTTCTCAATGTGTGGTTGAGAATAGGACATCTGTGTTACCTAGTTATCTTCTTCTTCCTTGCGAAACTCTTAAGTCTTCTCCTAAACTTTCAAGGAACTAGTCTTCCTTAGGGCTTCTCCTTGTATCAAAAGTCTAGAAAGGATATATAATAATACATTAGAAGAGGTCTCCATGGATATCTATAGATCAAGAGTTCCTTTCCCCATAGGAGTCTCGTGTTTGTCTTTGTATCCAACTACGAAACATGCAGCACTCCTCTCTTTTTCTATAAAGTTGGCGCACACCCCTAGTTGGGGTCCTACTATACTATCTATCTTATATTCATAGCTGCTATGACATTAAAAAGGGGTCTCACTATTTACAATCTTACTTTAATCTTAAACAATCGGAGCCGTAATTAAAGTTAACTAAGTAAAAGACAAGAACTAGGGTCCACAATGACTTATTTAATTGGACTGCACCTCCTTGGGCCCCATATGTTCCATGATATTATGTTAAAACTTGGACTTGAGACCCAACTCGATAAGGGCCAAGTCCAAGTCGACTTCAATGAGTCACATGGGACACAATGAGATAGGTTGAGTCACATTTAATAGGTCACAAAAAATTTTAAAATAATAAGAAAAATAAACGTTGAAGAGCGTCATCAGTGGTAAATTTTTTAAATCTTTTGGTTTTGGTAAATTTTTTACAATTTGATTGTATTGTAATTTGGTCAAATCATTTGTCAAGAAATTTCTACCCTACCAAGAAGAAAATTTGGCCAAGTGACATGCATGTGTGTTGTCTTTTCAAAATAGAGAAATGAAGCCTCTTGTATTGAAATAAGAAGAAATAAAATCCTACATATGCTTGAGGAGTAAATCATCGTCATAGAGGAGACATCTCATGTTAAGGACAAATTTCTTACAAAAAAAAAAAAAAGACCTATTTCTATATAGTGTCATTGGATTACACAAAAGAAAATATGTGTCTTTACACTGCCTCTTAATAAGGACCAATTTCTATTTTTTATCGAAGGTCATTGAATTAGATGAAAGAAAGCATATTGAATTACATGAAAGAAAATCTATGCAATGCCTCAGTGGAACACAGGATCTAATGTTGGAGTAAAAACTTATTGACCAACAACTTCTTATGGTGTAATGGTTGCAACATGAGAAGAAAAAAAAAGATTAACATGATTCAATAGCAGAGATTATATGGTTGGCCAAGTCTGTCATTGTGGCGACTTGCCAAAGTCAGTGGGGACTTGGCCGAGTCCCATGTGACTCACAAGTCCCTTCCAATCAGGTCTGAGTCCTAGTAGACCCAACTCAGTAAGGACCGAGTCCAAGTCAACTCGGGCTCAGCCGAGTTTTTAAACCATGCATCCACTAGATAATAAGCCTGCATAATAAAGGAAATAGAGGGAGAGAAAATTTGTTACTATGAGAGTCTTCGATCAAATAAACCCAGGGATAACAAAGGCATTAAATAATCCATTCTATTCTGGTGGGAGAACAGAATTTATATAGTTATTTCCCAATGCATATCCAACACCCACCTTGACAGTAACCAACATCTTTATCAATCCAGGCATAAACTGCAAGAATATCCCAAAGCTTTGACAAACTTTCTTGCTTATCATAGAACACAAGCGTCCTATCAGTGCGAATGACATCGAGGCCTGGCATAGCAACAAATCATTAATAGATCGTTTAGCCATATCAGTTCATATCATGGGAAATGTAGGTATCAGAAAAAAAAATGTCCAACAGGTGGTGCAAACTGCCAATTAATTATCAACAGAAAGGATACATGACTAAAGTTTCTCTTCTATTCAGGGGGAGAAATGGCATAAAATAAAAGTTCACACTCTTCTGTTTCCAACCAACAGTTATATCTCAAAGTCATTCGAGATGAGAAACATTCAAAAGAAAACTTACAAATTAACTTCACTAATTCTGTAAAATTTTTAACTGAATTTCATCTTCTTATGCATTATTTTGCCACCAACCAAGTGAAATTAAGCATGAATCCTTCAAATCTGCATGGTCATTAATTGGCCTTCTTGGAACATTATAAAATGGTTCTTAATTTCAGGATGGCATCACATCACAACAAGGTGTCTATAGAAGCATGCATCCTATTCGGGAAACAAAGACAACACTCAAAGATTAGACTAACCTGGAGAAAATGTTACACAAGGAATGTGAAGCAGTGAAGAAAAGAGTTGAACTTTATATCTTGAGTGAAAAAGGGAAAAAATGTATTCTAAGCAAACAATTATCTCCTTCAAACTAAAGACCTACCTATTTGATGTAGGGTAAGCTTCCACTGGATTACTTTCTTATCCAAGGGAGCATGACTTGCAAAATCCTCCACCTTCCTCAGACCAGTACCAGTGTTTGAGCTTAAAAGATCAGATACATTCTCTTGAGATTCATTTCCAATGGAAAGCTCAGAGGTAGAGCTTTCATTGGCTTGCAGGGTAGAAGACAAACCTGCAACTGATTTTGCTTCAAAAATGACTAAAGGATCTTTAACAGGCTCACCATCCTCAGTGATTATAGGGGCCGTGATAATCCTGCCACTGCCTACAGCGGGGTCCATCTCCCGGCAATCTTCTTTCCACCTAGCATATTGCATCCTGCACTTCAACATGAAAAACTGAAATATCATGAACATGCCATGATGGAAATGTTGCAGTGCCTAATTGAATAAAATAAGAAAAATTAGTACAAGTATCTACTACAAACAAAAGTATCCATTAAGGTTGCCACGAGTGTACATTGTGGCATGGATTATGCATCAAAGTTAACTATCACCTATTCAACTTAAAAATGATAAAGAAGCTGCCTGTACTAGCCATAGCTGGACATGTCAACACACTTCTTGACACAATCTAGGTTGTTACTTGATGCATGCTGAAAAATTAAGAAGCATGGATATGGACATGGGACACGTATACAACATGATACAGACACGGCAATACGGCAAATCCTAAAAAAGTAGGATACGGACACAGCTACGACACAACAAATAATAAATATATATTTTATATATACGTATAAAATTAAAGAACAGTTATAAAATTAAAGAATAATTATATATATACTTGTGATAGGGCTTAGGGTTTGCTGCCAGTTCCACACTCAGGTAAAGGAGGGGGGTTGCGTTAGGTAGGTGACAGCCAGCGTAAAACTTTGTCACAACCCAAATATGAATTCTGAGAAAATGATATTTCACGATAAGGCTAAGGCGTTTCCTGCTTTAAGTGACGCATTGCGGCGTCGCCCGACTGCAGTGAAAAGTGTGCAAGGGTTACCGCATGACTTTGAACTAGTGCGATTAAAGAAGTTAGTCCATGAGAAAAAGAGGAGGAATAAGAAAATTAGACTTGCTACTTGGAATATAGGAACTTTGACATGCAAGAGCATGGAGTTGGTTGAGGTAATGAAAAGAAGAAAAATTAGTGTGGCTTGTATATAGAAGACAAGGTGGAAAGGGAATAAAGCTAAGGAGCTCACGGATGTGTATAAGTTTTTCTATGCAGGAAAGAGTAATATAAGAAATAGAGTGGGTATAGTTGTAGATAAGGATTTGAAAGAGAAAATTATGGGGGTAAAGAAGTTTGGTGATAGAATTATAGCAATTAAACTAGTGCTAGAGGAAGACATAATTCATATCATCAGTGCATATGCTCCCTAAGTAGGACCACAGAAAAGTGTGAAAAGACAATTTTGGGAGGAGATGGATGATTTAATGCAAGCAATCCCAAATAGTGATAAGATTTTCCTTGGAGGGGATTTAAACGGGCATATAGGAAGAGATAATAGAGGATATGAGAGAGTGCATGGAGGGCATGGATTTGGAGAAAAGAATAAATTCGAAAACACTATATTGGCCTTTGCAATGGCATTTGATCTTGTAGTAGCAAATACTTACTTTAAAAAGAGAGATGAGCATTTAATTACATATAAAAGTGGGAGTAATAGGAGTTAGATAGACTTTTTTCTAGTTAGAAAATAGGATCGATTGGCTTGTAAAAATTGCAAGGTTATTCCAGGAGAGAGTTTGACTACACAACATAGGCTCGGAGTTTTAGATATTTGCATTAGAAGTAGAAAGAGAGCGGTAGTAAACAAAATGGACCCTAAAACAAGGTGGAGAGATTTGAAGGGGAAAAAAGCAAATATATTTAAGGACAAAATGATTGAGAAGGGAAAATCAAATATTGAAGGAGAAACTACAAAAATGTGAAATCAAATGGCTAATTGCATTAGGAATGTTGCAAAGGAGGTACTTGGAGAATCAAAAGGGAAGAGACATATTAATAAAGAAATATAGTGGTGGAGTACGGAGGTTCAGGAAGTTATTCGACAGAAAAACTATTATTACAAAGTTTGGCAGGGGCCTAATAGTATGGAAAATTTTGAGCTGTATAAGAAGGTAAAGAAAGAAGCTAAGAAAGTAGTAAGTAGTGCAAAGTTCAAAGCATACGATGACTTCTATAATAGGTTAGGAACAAGAGAAGGAGAAAATGATATTTTTAAGCTCGCAAAAATAAGAGAAAAGAAAAGTAGGAACTTAGATCATGTCAAATGTATCAAGGACAATGAGGAAAATATTTTGGTGAAGGACAACGATATTAAAGAAAGGCGGAAGGAATATTTTAGCAAACTTTTAAATAAAGAACATTTGGGCGATACAAGAGTTAAGGAGGATACTTCATCACAAGAGCATACTTTTCTCTGTAGAATTAGAGGGGTGGAAGTGAAGGAAGCATTGAAGCGAATGAAGACAAGAAAGGCAACAGGCCCAAATGGCATTCCGATAGAGGTATGGAAATGCTTAGGAGAGGTTGGGGTAAGTTGATTATATAAACTATCTAATAAGATACTTGTGACAAAGAAAATGCCGAATGAATAGAGAAGAAGCATTGTAGTACCTATATATATAAGAATAAAGGAGATATACAAAATTGTATCAACTATCGAGGGATTAAACTTATGAATGAGTTAATTATGAATGAGTTAACTGTGCATATTCAAGAAGAAGTACCATGGCGTATGTTGTTTGCAAATGATATAGTATTGGTGGATGAATCAAAAGAGGGTGTAAATGCAAAGCTTGAGAGATGGCGAGGGACATTAGAATCTAGAAGCTTTAAAATGAGTCGTACAAAGACAGAATATATGGATTGCAACTTCAGTGGACATATACACAGTGTTGAAACCACTGTCAAAATTGAAACTCATGAGATACTATGTAGAGATTCTTTTCTGTACCTAAGCTCGATGATTAGTAAGGATAGGGAGATTGACGAAGATGTAGAGCATAGGATAAAAGCTGGATGATTGAAGTGGAGACTACCTTCGGGAGTTCTTTGTGACAGACGAATGCCAACGAAATTGAAGGGCAAATTTTACAGGACAGTAGTTAGACCAGCTATGATATATGGAGCAGAATGTTGGCCAATTAAGAAAACGCATATTCATAAGATGGATGTAGCGCAAAATGAGAATGCTTAGGTAAATGTATGGTAAAACTAGAAAAGATAAAATTAGAAATGAGCGCTTTCGAGAACATTTAGGGGTAGCACCGATAGGGGATAAGATTAGATAAATCCGTTTAAAATAGTTTGGGCATGTTGAGCGTAGGCCAGTAATGGCATCGGTGAGAAAAAAGTTTGGATATACAGGTGGATGGCCCATCAAAAGGTAGGGGCAGGCCGAAAAAAACATGGATGGAAGTCATTAATTCAGATTTGAAGAAGTTTCACTTATCGAAAGATTTATCTCAAAATAGAACAAAATGGAGAAACAGAATGCATATAGCCGACCCCAACATAGTTGGAATAAGGCTTTGATGATGACTATGATGATGATACTTGTGATAGGGCTCAAATATTGTGAGGCCCACTATGTGGATCAAATTTTCAAAGAGGTGGGCCTCACTAGACAATATCTCAACATAGAAGAAAAAGTGATAAAAAAAAAAGGAAAAGAAAAGAAAAGTGGGCTAGATAATATCTCAATATAAAAGAAAAAAAACAGTAAAGAAATGTGGGTGGCCTAGTAGCCCAACATTTAAAAAAAGAAATATAAAAAGCCCAATGAGCCCCTACTTTTTTATAAAAAGCAATGAGTTCTTTTCCCTTTTCATTGGCATCTCTAGCCTGTACGGCATGTTCAAATGGAAAATACAAAAAAAAAAAAAAACCGAAGAAGAAAATCCACTGAAAATGGAAGAAAATTTGCCGAAAATTTAGACGAGCTGTGTCCCCGACATGTCCGAGCAGTGTCCGAAATTTAAAAATAAAAAAATAAAAAAATGGGACACGTTTTTGGCATGTCAAACACGTGTCTGAGCCTTGTCTGTGTCCGTGCTTCCTAACTGAAATACTCCAATATCAATTTAATGCAATCTAAGTTAAACCTTAAGAGACAAACTAATTTTGGAGATTGGACAAAAGAAAGCAATGACAATCAACTTGATTGCATCATGCAAGGCAGACCACACTGGTTTTTTTTTTTTCTTTCATGTTTGTATTGAAAAATATTGTCTTATAAACAACATGCCTAGATTATGCATCAAGGTTAAATACCACCTATTTAACTTAAAAATGATAAAAAGAAGCGCCTTTTGCTAGCCATAGCTGGAAATGTCAATTGTCAACACATTTCTTAACACAATCGAGGTTGTTACTTGATGCATGCTAAAATGCTTTGATATCAATTTAATGCAATATGAGGAAAACCTTAAGATACAAGCTAATTTTGGAGACCGGACAAAATAAAGCAATGGCATTCAACTTGATTGGATCATGCAAGGCAGACAACACACTGTTTTTTTATAGGCATTCACATTTGTATTGAAGAATATCGTCTTATAAATGATATGCCCAGATATAATGCATATCAACCAATTTATCGGGGGTGTCAGCCAATTTATTGGGTGGTGAATCGAAACACCCCAAAATTTATTGGATAACCCCGTTTAAAGCAAAAGGTCTTTCTTATACTTTCGTTTTCTTTTATTTATTTATTTTATGTTTTTATTTTATTTTATTTTACTTTATTTTTTAATGTTATTATTTTTTTTTTGTGTAAGGGACAGATCACGGAGAGAGAGGATTGGGTGCCAAATTAGCATATGCTATTCAATCCTTCTTCTCTTCTCCAAATTCCTTCCACATACTACATAGTACCTGGTTGATGGTGTTTTAATACCACATCAGCATTCGTAGTAAATACTAAATAAATATCAAATTTTGGTTCAACTGTCTGACCATTAACATTTTATTGGGTCTTCACTTCATGTAACTGGATAACATGAATATAAAGGAACAAATACATTAGTCTTGTTATCTTAAAAACATAGGACAATTTTTTTTAAAGGCAAAACAAATCGCCCAATGAAAATTTTGTTACTAATGAAATGAACACCAAAATCAGATATTTCATAGATTTTTTTTTTCTCGTTAAATTCAAGCCAATACCCAATACATATCATCCAATGCATATCATTGGGGAAGGCAGTGCAATTGCTTTTCTGGTCCTTGTGCAACAAAAATCAAGGGATTATCAAATTTCAAAAATTAACAAGCTTAAGAACATAGAAAGTGTGTGCTTTATCATGGAAAGCCACATGTTAGCATATACGGTCCACCGTATGCAACATAGGTCTAAACAGGTCCAAATTGTGGGGACATGTATGTAGCTTGAACATATCCCACAACCAAGGCTTGATCAACTTTCACTATATGGATTTTGTTCTAGTTGGCTTGGGTGTTTTAGTTAAATTTCTATGAGAAAGAGGAGTATTTAGGACCTTTTCCTTGTGATTTTATTATAACGAACAGAATTAAAACATCTATAGCAACGTCCAATGATATAGATAGATTTTAGGGCCTTTCTTACATTCTTGGCCTCTTTGAATGTGGGGACTTTGATGAGGAATAGCTTGGAAATGGTAGATATTAAGCAAAAGATGAGTGTAAACATACTTGTCTACAGGAGACCAAGTGAAAGGTAGAGAAAGCCAGTGACCTAGAGAAGCATGTACGCTTTCAATTCATAAAAATATATTTCTACAAATGGGATACATTAACAAAAAAGAATGTAGACCTAAGTTCTTCTAATCCTCGTACGGAATGGCACTACTTCTACATGTATTGTTCTAACATCAAAACCAGATAGAGGCAATTCAAATGGAGTAATAGCATCTGCACATAATGGAAAAGAAGTGGAGATAGAGAAGCCAAGTTCTTTTAATGGCCCATGTAGCCAAACAACTTGTGCACACACACAACTATACAAGGCTCAGATGTACTCACAGAATATCTTGTTTCTTGTACTTCAATGATCAAAGTGAGTCCCATAAAAAAACATACCACCCATTGTCAAATGACGTGTTTGGATATCCAACCCAGACAGCATCACTATAAGCTTTCAAATGAAGTAGAGAATCATCATCATCATCATCATCATCATCATCAAAGCCTCATCCCAACCATGTTGGGGTCGGCTACATGAATTCTGTTTTTCCATTCTATTCTATTTTGAGCCAAATCCTTCGATAAGTTAAACTTATTCAAATCTGAATTAATGACTTCCATCAATGTTTTTTTCGGCCTACCCCTACCTCTTGATGGGCCATCCACTTGTATAGCCAAACTTTTTCTCACCGGTGTCATTACTGGCCTACGCTCAACATGCCCAAACCATCTTAAACAGGTTTCTCTAATCTTATCCCCTATTGGTGCTACTCCTAAATGCTTTCGAAAGCGCTCATTTCTAATTTTATCTTTTCTAGTTTTACCACACATTCATCTAAGCATTCTCATTTCCTCTACATCCATCTTATGAATATGCGTCTTCTTAATTGGCTAACATTATGCTCCATATGTCATAGCTGGTCTAACCACTGTCCTGTAAAATTTGCCCTTCAAATTCGTTGGCATTCGTTTGTCACAAAGCACTCCAGAAGCTAGTCTCCACTTCAGCCATCCAACTTTTATCCTATGTTCCACATCTTCGTCAATCTCCCCATCCTTACTAATCATTGAGCCTAGGTACCAAAAAGAACTTCTACATGGTATCTCATGGGTTTCAATTTTGACAGTGGTTTCAACACTTTATATAAATCTACTGAAGTTGCAACCCATATATTCTGTCTTTATACGACTTATTTTAAAGCCTCTAGATTCTAATGCTCCCCGCCATCTCTCGAGTTTTGCATTTACACCATCTCTTGATTCATCCACCAATACTATATCACCTGCAAACAACATACACCATGGTACTTCTTCTTGAATATGCACAGTTAACTCATCCATAATTAATGCAACGAGATAAGGGCTTAAGGTTGATCCCTAATGTAAACCTATAGTCACAGGGAATCCACTTGTTTCTACACATGTGGTTCTTACATTTGTTACTGTTTCTTCATACATATCTTTAAAATTTTCAATGTAACCTCTAGGGACATTCCTTTTCTTCTAAACCTACCAAATTAAATTCCTCAGTACCCTATCATAGGCTTTTTCTAAATCGATAAAGACCATGTATAGATTTTTCCTCTTTGCTCGATATTTTTCCATTAATTGCCTAAGTGAAAAGATAGCTTCCATAGTTGATCTTCCTACCATAAAACCAAATTGATTTTCAGAGATCTTGGTCTTCTTTCTCAGTCTTTGCTCCATTATTCTCTCCCATAACTTCATAGTATGACTCATAAGTTTAATCCCTCGATAGTTGGTACAATTTTATATATCTCATTTATTCTTATATATAGGTACTACAATGCTTCTTCTCCATTCATCCGGCATTTTCTTGTCATAAGTATCTTATTGAATAGTCTATATAACCAACTCACCCCAACCTCTCCTAAGCATTTCCTTACCTCTATCGAAATACCATTTGGGCCTATTGCCTTTTCTGTCTTCTTTCACTTCAATGCTTCCTTCACTTCCACCCCTCTAATTCTACGGAGAAAAATATGTTTTAATGATGATGTATCCTCCTTAACTCTTGTATTGCCCAAATGTTCCTCAAATAAAGTAGAGAATGCTTGGAAAAAAAAAAGTCTCATGTCCACTTGTTCCTCACTACTACCATGGAATATGAACAACTATTGAACAATGATGATTATGCTGATAAGAAATAAATTGGTCAAATGCACATAGTATAAAAAAAAAATATTCGGTTCTGTCATTATGAGGAAAATTAAGATTCCTAACAACTGTTTTTATGCATTGGTTCCCACTTTCTCAACCATTTTTAACATTCAACTCAATTTGTATCTCAAGAAGCCAAGTATCAATCAACTATGCATGTTTTACAAGTTCATTGGTATATTTACACTACGAAAGGAAGACACCCTAATCCGTGTAACCCAAGAAGTCAAGCAACCAAGATCTTTCATATGGAAGGAAGAATTATGGGAAAAAGCCACGAATTAAAAAAGCTGAGAGGTGCCAATGCTATAATAGAAGGAGACTCTTTTTCAGCAATTCAATGGGGTTCGGTCGGTCTTCCTACCCTTGGCTCTTGGCAGACTTGATTGAGGAAATTCTAGATATTTTGGATCAGTTGAGATTGTCTTTCCATCATGTTCGTCGCGAGGCAAATTATGACGCAGATGGGATGAAAAGGAGGAAGTACACTGTCTTGCTATTTCTTTTGTTGATTAGCTCTCATTTGATGTCTGTTGTGTCTTGCTTTCTGTTTGTTGCACTTTTCTTTTTGTTTTGAAATAATATTTACCGTTATAAAAAAATTAGGAGAAAAAACTACAAGAGAACCCCTTAGAGTCATTTTCAAAGATATTATCAATATTGAAAAGCAATAGGGTAATCTGATGGTAATCTGATGCGGATGGATTTGATGATCAAGTGTTTGAGCAGGGTATGACATCCATCAAAGCATTTGATCATGGTGTCCAAACCCATGTGTAGAAGTCCCAACTGCACTATGGAGCCAGAACAGCCTACAGTTGCAGAGGCTGTTTAATAGATCAAATAAGCTACGGGGCTGTTTATTCAAATATAAATAAAACTGCACTTTATAACAGTGCAGAAAAAATGAGTCTCATGTGAGTTGTTTGGGCTAGATAGTTGAAGGTCTAGTTGGGTCAAACAACTGCAACCAGCACACCCATGGTCGCCCATGAGTGTACATCCAGCAGGAAGGGCCCACTTCTCCATCAGATGGGTCATGTGGGCCCCACAATCAATTTCATGGAAAGTGTCTGAAATGTGCTGGAATCCTTCAATTTCTCGCTAATTAGTAGTCGATTTCCTTCCATCATGTTATTAGGAGTTACTAATTATTGTCTAGCGGCAGAATCTTTGGATATTATTGCTTGAAATTAGGTGATTTTTGGCTATGTAGTGTTGTAAGGGTCGACTACCTCACCAGTTCAAAGTCAACATATTCAAGACAGAATAAAGTGTGTTATTTTCTGAATTTTCTGCATCTCTGTGCATTGCCTACATCTGTCCCTTCATGTTCTTGGTGTTCTTGATGTTCACACTGAAGATCCAACCATACAGTGTAAATGATTTCCTTCTAAGAGGTCGAATCATAGTGGACTGTGTAACAGTCCTGTTACATGTGCAGTCCTTAGGAACAGCCAGTATACTGTTCCTGGAACCTTTTGATACCAAAACCTCCTAAGAAGTTTTTGTGGCTTTGATAAGGTTTTAAAGATAAATAAAGAACATGCATTTAATTAAACCAATCGGCTGTGCTTATGGTGCTTGTCTATACCTTCTTCCTTTTTTTTTAATCTATTTTGATTTTTTTTTCTCCGTAGAAGGGCAATTTGACCCAACAGTAAAGGCTTACCGGTAGCGTTCTGGAGGATGCGGGTTCAACTCACTGAAATAGCCATTTTAATATGAAGGAAAGACTGCATACATCTTACCCTCTACAGAGCCCGCTATGTCGGAGCCTCGTGCATTAGGCCATCCTTTTTTTTTATTTTTTTCTCTATGAATACCTTCTTAACTTCAAGAGATATCCTACCATAAAAGATTGATGGTTTGAAATTTAGTTTTACTTTTATATTTTGATTTAAAGATAATAAAATATAAATTGATACCTTAAACTTATTTAACTATTTATACATCATTTATTATATATATATTAATATATGTTATGATGT
The DNA here is from genome assembly GCA_037013555.1 of Sextonia rubra. NCBI lineage: Eukaryota > Viridiplantae > Streptophyta > Magnoliopsida > Laurales > Lauraceae > Sextonia > Sextonia rubra. Next base: position 6,481,362 of record JASUAD010000003.1, on the reverse strand, counting down.
TCTTGATATGATTGTATGTTTTAACTTATTTGTTATTATATTTATAATGCTATAATGGGAAAATGGATGATTATGAATAATTACCTTTTTCTTTTGTAATTTTTAATTATTTGTTGTTTCTAATTAGAAAAATAATAAATCCTAAGATTCAACGATACAATTCTTGATTCGATTCAATTCCTGGGTATAAATGAATTGCGATATGATTCCGATTTTGAACACTATGGATTACAATTTATGATATTCTCTTGCATGGTGAATTTACAACATTGCCCATATGAGAGATTACACAAAGGGACATTAGAGCATATCGACAATTGGAAAGAACATCTACAGTCGCCTAGATTACAATAAATCAGAAGAGATAATGCTTCCTAGACATGGAATTTGTTTCTAAACAATCTTCCGCAAAAGGATCATTTACATTGTGCACCTCTTGATTTTTGTCATCCATAGCAGGAAAGTGGAAGTGCACAAGATAGATGGGTTAGTTCATCTTCGAAATGTGCCATGTATAGCACATATAGGCACAAAAATATTTTGGCATATGAAGCAGTGAATCTCATCCCATTATATATCAACAATCTCATCCTCGAAAATTTTTTTATCCCATAAAATTTTATCATTTAAATAATCATTGAAGGAAACACTTACGTACCTCAAGACTTCGGGGGAAAAATCCTAAAAAAGCTTGCAAAATTTGAAAGTCCCCAAAGAAATTCCAATTAGAAAATTTCACAAGAACAATGTCATTCTGATACTAAAAGGCATATGCTTTGAGTCAAGGCATCAAGCATCAATAGCACACAGCAGCACAAGATATTTGGATTGCTGGCATTACAAGATATGTGTAACTTATGCACAGCCCATGATTTGGTTAAAAATCAAATGAATAGTCTTCAATCTTAAATTGAGCACTTATTGAAAAAATAATCATGAGACACACTCACTAATAGCAAGTAGAGCATCTTGAGGATACAAAGGTAGAAAAACCATTAAAAAGAGGCAACTGCTCATATTAGTACCTGTAGCACAAACCCAATAGAGTTGGAAGGGTCGCCTCCACTTAATAGGATTTACTGTATGCTATATTTTATTTGTTTTAGGTATCTCTACACATGCATGAGCAATAGATTACCTCAAAGTATTATACAAGAATGAAACAAGCAAAAAATGCCATATCTGAAAATCAAGAAACCACTAAAGCATGTATATAACACTTCAACTAAGGGTAAATCCGTATAAAAGATCAAGCAAAGCGAAAAAGCAATTACCTTCGACGCTGTCTTAGGTGATCCCGCTCTTCAAACGAGCTTTTTGGATCAAAGCAACCAAGTAGAAACTCCCAAACTTCTCCTCTTATTGATGGATGGATACCCTGATTGCACAAAGTTTGCAATGTAAGATAAAGATTGAAAAAAAAATACTAAAGTTTACTGACATTAGGGAAAACAAGAATTGTAAGAACCCGATCCTGACTAATATTGTTTAGATGGTGATTAATTAGATTCAAGTGTTGGATTAAGGTTTTCACAGAGTTTGGATGTTTTTAGACCTTGTTTAGTGCATCTAAGGACCTTTCTTGTAATTTCAGGTAAGTTTGAGGGGTTTACCAGAATATCAAAACTACTTCAATATTGGGCTTGTTGAGGAGGGGAATTTATTTTGTGAAACTTTCATTGAGAATGTAACGCTAGAAATCTCAATTGACCATTTACGTTGCTTTTAGGGGAATGCCAGTTTTGTAATTATGCCCAAAGTGAAGTCTATATAAGGATTAAGGAGGCCCTCACTCATTCAGCTCCTTCTTCTTCCTTTCTTACTTCTCAAAGAGAATCAGAGAACTCTCAATTTCTCCATTGCTGCCTCAGTTCTTCATCCCTTCCTTTCTCCTCCATCTCTCACTTGGCATCAAATTCTTTTCCTCTCGGCCAACTCCATCCCCTCACGGTATCTTTCCACCACTCTTGGTCTTCTCTCTTGGCTACTTTCCTCCCATTTCTTTGGATTTCTTCTTCTACTTGCACGGTTAGGTAAGCCTATCCTTTATTTCTCCTCCTAGAAGTCAATTTGTACCTTGGATCCTTGGATGCAATCTTAAGTTTTCTCTTTTTTTCTTGGGTTTTTATTTGTAGAACTTAATTGGCTTTAAAATCAGGGAATTTGCTTGTAGAAAGATGATCAACTGTGGGTTTTGTTGGATTTTCAAGGATTGCCCTAATTTGAAGATAAAGGCAAGTAAAAATGTTTAAATTTCATTGCATTGTTCAATTATGGGTAGCCATGTAAGCTTAATGTTGTGTTTTAGCCCTTTTGCATGGTTATGGAAAACCCCAAGCCCTAGACTCTTAGAAATCTGGTGTTGCACCAGCCATTCAGCCATTACACCTTTGTTTGCCCTTTTGGCTGCCATTTAGACCTTTCCATTCAATTGGCTACCGCTGCCCGGCCGAGTTGTACTATTGACTACTGGCCTTTTGCTAGCTGAATGCCTCCTTCGGCTAGCTGAAGACACATGATTGGCTAACCAAAGGGTGAGTTCAGCTGCCTAACCAGAGAACTACATTCCTAACCCTTGACTTTCGGCTAGCCAAACGCTTACATTTGGCTGATCGAAGGACTCCTTCGGCTACACGACCAGAGAACCTCCCTCTGGCCCTGGACCTTTTGGTTAGCCAAGACCCTTTGACAAGCCAAAGATCCTCAAGTTTCTCTTGTTTGGGAGCTTGAACCTAGGATTTTTTGTATAGTTTTGGAACCCGTACTTGTCTAATCATGTTTAAGTGTAAGACTAAAGGTAAATGATGTTTAGAGCTTGACATCACCCTTAGGCTCTTCGGAATGCATGTGTGAGTTAATACTAAGTCAAGGGTATAGCGACGTGTGATTTTGGATTTCAATAAAAATCATGAGCACCAAGAATATTGTCTTGGACATCCCAAATCCTACGAAATGATAGAATTGTATGGTATTGTGTCTCACATATGAACAACAGTGAAAGACCTAGGCTCAGTACTCGTGATCCTTCCTTGATTAGCAGTTAACCACGATGTTGGTGTACGCATGTGTGTCCCTCTATATGTGCATGTATTTCTCCTTACATTGGATGGTCACTGGCCCATTGCAATGCTTGTAGAGCTTGAGTGAACAACCTAGAGCAGACCTAGAACCCTTGAGTTTTGGTACGATTGCTACTGCTTAGGTAATTAGGGATCAAAGGAGGTACACATGCATCTTTTGGGGTAGAGTTGTAATATTCTAGGGAAATGGAAATAACAATGCAACCCAACTTTCAAGTGCAGCAGAGGACAATATGGTGAGGTAAGGATATAACCTAGGAAGCACGGACACGTACTTAGGGTCCCCGTGTCCGTGTTGGACACGTGTCGAACACAGACACGGCCAAACATGTGTCCGACACGCAACGAAATGTATCTATTTTTTTTATTTTTTAAAATTGGACATGGCAGGCCATGACAAAGACACAGATGAACATAGCAGGACACAGTGGGGTTATTTTAAATTTTTAAATCCCTTTTTTTTATTTTTTTCTTTTTTTTCCCCTTTTTCTTTTCTTTCATCGTTGAGTGTAACCAAAGCCTGTTATCAAAAACAAAATAAAAAAAAAGTGTTAGATGAAGTTTCAAAAGTTCATAAATAATCCAAGAACAATTTCAGACCAAATATGAAATTTTCCAAACAATCTCTGTTTTTTTTTCCTTTTTTTTTTTTTTGCTACCCTCTACTCTAATTCTTTTTGCTAGTCTCATCTTTATTTACTTTTCTAGTATTAGTTATATGTTTCTTTTCTATTAATTGTGACATTATTCTTCTTAATTTGACTAAAAATATAACTATTCTTTAATTTTATGATTATATATATATAAATATTTATTATTTATTGTGTCCATGTCCTACATTTTTAGGATTTGCTGTATTACCCTGTCTCTGTCGGGTCGTATCCATGTCCCATGTCCATATTTGTGCTTCTTAGGATATAACCCATATTCATGCTTTGCACTATGCATATAATGAGCTGTTTTAATTTAGGAGAGTAGGATTAGCTTGTCTACAAAATACAATTGAATTGCAATTAATCTCATAATTATCCAAAAATCTAGGGCAAGATAACAATCTACATTATATAAAGATGGGTCCCTTGCACTTGATAAACCTCACAATTCATTCATCCAAAACATCTCTAAAAATTGAATCTCTTTCTCTCTTCTTTAAACAATATGTGGATTTTGCTGTGGTTGTGGAGCAACAAGCTCTTTGACCTTGTGAATTGTGGACTGTCGGGATTTCTGTTGGAGTTTTTCTTCAGGAAGTGTCAATTACTATGCTTGAGTTCAGCTGTCTTGGGTGGGACCCATCAATTGTATGATCAAAAGAATATTCCAAAAGTAGAAATAAACCATTTATACTGGGATTTATAGATATTGTAATAAGTCTCTCACCCAAAGCCAGGTGATTTACATCATCTCTTTTGTTAGCAGCTTTTTCTGAAAGCAAAGATACGATAATAAAACAATGTGACAGCCCAAAGCTCTGTTTCAAATTGATGAAATGCAACCCAAACAAGCACTGATCTTTATACAATTAATATCTATCACCTTAAGGAGAAAACCAAGACAACAGGGAATTTACAGAAAACAGAAAACTGAGTGAGGCCCCATATGGTCGGCCTCTTGTTTTATAATTCCTTGAGTCTCTCATTACATCAAATTCCCTTGATCTTCAGAATTCTTCAGAATTCTACAAAGAATACAAAACATGAACATGGTGGTCCTTACTACTGTAAAGATGGATCCGGACACATTCAGTCACTCACTCACATGTAATACCCCCCTCAAAATTAATGCTAGAGAGTCAACCAACATCGATTTGCTTACAGAAAACTAATTTTTAACCCACAAAAGAGCTTTCATGAAGATGTTTGCAATTTGCAGATCAGTGGTGACGAGGAAGTGTAATGAGTTAGTCATCAAAGGCCTCTTCAACATAGTGACAATCAACTTCAATGTGCTTTGTCCTTTCATGAAGGACTGGATTAGCAGCTATTTGAATCACACTTGTGTTGTCCATATGGAGAGGAGTACCCTGCCGTCAAGAAATACCAAGGTCATCAAGCATCATAACTAAATGATTTTTGAGCGAGCAGATGACATAGACCAATATTCAACTTCCGCAAAGGCATGTTCCTGCCTTTTACATTTTCGAGAGACTAAGTCATTGCCCAGATAGACACACCATCTAATCATTGAACAATGAGTCTATAGGCATCTTGCCCTATGATGCACAGATACTTCAAAATGACCAACGTATCATGCTGTATCGTATCCGATACTTCACTTTTTGTGTGTAAAATCCATGTCCTTGCCATGTCCACAGAGTGTCCTTGTCGTATCCATGCCGTATTTGAGCTTCATAGATCCTGCCCAATTGGCATCACGATAGGCCTTAAGAGTCAAATTGGAGGCAAATGGAAAAAGGATACCAACGCAAATGCCCAAAGTAGATATCAAATGATTCGCTTTAACAGGTGCTAAATGAAGGTGCATCGGTTGTTGCATAAGCTGACTAACAATGTTAACCACATGTGAGATATCTGGCTGAGTAATTGTGAGATATACAAGATCGCCAACTAGCTTACTCTAAACAGTGGGTTCTAAAAGAGTCTTCCATCATCTTCTCTGTATTTCAAATTAAGTTCCAAGGGTGTATCAACTGGGGTAGTATTCTGAAATTGAGCTTGACAATAACATTTGGAGTGTACTTGTGTTGGTTAAGAAACATGCCACTTGGAACTTTGTGAACTTCAAGCCCCAAGAAATAAGTGAGAATACCTAAGTCCTTCATGTGAAAAGATGCATGTAGTGATCGTTGCAACTGTAGGATGCTATCTGGATTTGATCTTGTTATGATAATGCAGTCCCCATAGACAAGCAAATTAGTGATTCACTAGGGCGTGTTCATTAATTTCACCTCAAAGTAAAGTTTAAGTCATCTTTCATTTCAAGACACAATAAACTAAAAAAGTCAAATCAAAATACCACATTTCAAAAAAATTCTTCTACCTCTTACACCAAAAAGTCAAAAACCTACTTTCGCATCCTACTAACTGGCAAAAAATATATACTTTTAACATAAAAAGTCAAAAAATTACATTATCTTTTCACTAAAAGACAAAATCTCATCATGAAATTGATTTAACCCCTCTTATTTTTTTTATATTTTGAAATGGCCATTCACCTCACTTCACTATACCAGTTAAATTAACAAACAGCCCCCTAGAAGTCCAATGAAAGAAGAGGGGAACAATCATATTGGCTTTGAAGAATAGAAGCAAGCTGAAGTATCTTCCAAAATTTCTCAAACCATGCTTTAAGGGCCAATTTCAATCCATAAATAGAGTGGCTAAGAGCCTAAGATGACAAGCACTGTTATCAGAGGGAAGAAGGAGACCCCAAGGGATGCATGTAAACTTCTTCATTGAGATTCCCATTATGGAAAGCATTCTTCATATCCATTTGGAATAGTGGTCATGAGTGAGATGCAGCAAAAGCAAGGAGAATGCATACGACAGTCATCCAACTGGAGCAAAGGTTTCATCATAATCAATCATGTATTATTGTCTGTTTCCCAAAGCCACAAGATGGGTTTTATAATGATCCAAAGATCCATCAAGCTTGAGCCTGACCAAGTAGATCCACTTGCAACCAATTGGATTAATGTAAGGAAGACATGGGAGAAGATCACAAGTGTCATTCAATTGAAGAACATCAAGTTTCTCCTTCATTGCCTGTGCAACACTCATGCCTTGCAGCATGCAAATAGGTGCTAGGAATTAAAATAGAGGATAAAGAATAATCAATGAGAAATGAGAAAAACCATATTGGTCTAATGGACTAGTGTGACGATAAGGTCTACAAAGCACCAGAGGATTAGGATCGATGATTGCGGATGGTTAAGTTGCCTATCTGCAGAACTGCCTGTGTGTTCGTCTTCACTTTCACCAATCTAGGTTTGACTCTAGTTTCAGACAGAGACTCAGAGAACTCAACAAGTATGGAAATGGGCTGAATGGATGGTGATACAAGATGATAATAAAAGAAAATTTTATTTTCAGAAAAAGCCACATTACGAGAGACACAAATACATGGACAAAAGGATCATAACAAAGATAGCCTTTTTCAAGTGAGGCAAGGCCTAGGAAGGCAAACTTAACAGACTGAGCTGAAAGTGTAGCTCTCTCATGAGTCATGAGAAGGAAGATGGATAAAACATACGCAACCGAAGGTACGAAGATGATGATATGATGGATGTAGCGAATGAAGACAAAAGCAAGGAGAATGATTTTGAAGTTTGGTTGAAGGTAGGTGATTAATAAGATGCACTGCTGTGGAAAGGGCTTCGTCCCAAAAAGTGGATGCTACAGAGGATTCAAGAAGCAATGTCTGAATCACATCAAGGAGACGTCAAAATTTTCCTGTTGAAGATTGTATGGACACGTCCTTTAAGAAAGTATGCCCTTAGTTTGCAAAAAAAACAAAAAAAGAGGAATTGGTGAGAGATATTTTTATATTCCCCTCTTCAGCAATGCACTTGCCTTTCGACAGCAACCCACTTCCCTTCCAACTACCAACATATTTGACATATTTGTTTCGGCAACCCACATGAAGAAACCACAGTAAGAATCATCCCTTTTTCTTAAAGTGGTTATACATCAGCCTTCATATTGTGCCCTAAGTTGACAGCACCCCAAGAATCTAGGTATTGCTTGCACTCCAAAATTCTTCTCGTTTGACTTGATTGCCATTTGGTTCTTTAGCAAGAATCAGTTTCAATTTATTAGAGAGTAATGACGGGTAAAAGTGAAAATTTTCCTATGAAATTTTATAGAAAGAATTATTTTCTATAAGAATTCCATTTTCCAAATTTGTTGAACAAAAAAAGAATTATGAAAATAAGAATTTCATTTTCAAGAATTTTTTGAACAAAAAAAAAGAATTATAAAAACTTTAATGGCAGATATATTAAAGTATCTGATGATGAAAAAAAAATGAAAGCAAATAACGATAAAGTTATCAGCTGGATTTGATTTCCACTGAGCCCTGTAGTTTATTTCCTTGACTTCCATTCTTGCACAACCGTCAAGGACATGTAGTCCCATTTGCGGAAAGTATAGCATCAAGAAAATGAAGCTGGGAGATTTCAACTTGAATTTGAAAATGGAGAATATAAACCGGGTGACAAATTGATATAGGAATATTATTCTCGATTTATGGAACTTTGGAATAAGTATAACTCCTTGGTGTAGTTTACTATTCATGCCGCTGCCCTTGTTGGTATCCAAAATGTTCATGTCACTTCAAAAAGACATCAATTGCCTATGCGTCTTAGAAAAGAATATGAACCTGTCCGTGTAAGGCTATAAGCATTATGAATAGGGATCCATCAATAGAGCACAACCTCTACAAGACTGAGTCCCTCTAGAAAACTACTTGTAAATTCATTCTTCCCAAAATACCCTAGTACATATCCTCTCTTTAAATCCTTTGAAAAGGGTATTCATGTAATTGTATACTATAACTTTTATGATAAATATAGGGCACTCCCTCAAAAAAGATACAAAACTTTTCAAGCCAATTCTAAGATTATCAGTGGCATCTAATAGAAATACAACAACAAAATAGTAGTACCTATCAACACAATTATCTATTCATTAGCACGAAAACCTTCTCCCATCTATCTAGTAACTTCATGAGTTTTACTTTTCAACCCACCCTGTAGAGAACAAGTTGTCACACATAAAATTGCCAGTGCAAACTATATAACATTATTGTATAAGGTATAGGTTATGATCTATGATGCATGGATACTTTAAAATGAGCAACATATCGTGTTGTATTGTATCCAACTTCACTCTACTGTGTAAAAACCATGTCCCTGCCATTTCTATGGCGTGTTCCTGCCATATGCATGTCATATATGGGCATCATAGGCTATGGTTACTCATATCCATATTTATGCTCCACGAGTATCTTCAATTTGTATATGTAAGCATTGCTTTAACAAAGTGTCATTCTCTGCTCCCTTTCATGGTACCATAGCATATCTTCTGATCCTAGTCATTGATTGTTGATCCCCAACCATTTAACCTTGGTCACCATATCCCAAATAACTAAAGAAATGAAGGATCTGTTCACTTCTACTTCCCAACACAAAGAAAATGTTTGAGATTTCTTGATGCAAATATGAAGACAATATACAATGAGAATTTATCTGCAATCGACTTGCAACAAAATACTTCAAACAAATGGGGTGAAACTACCTTCTGGATTAAGCTCCTTTAAAATATGTTGCATGGATTATTTGAAATGAGCAATAGATTGGTGTTAGACAAGTAACAGAAATGAAACCATGACAGTTTCTTCTAGTACCTAATCTAAACATTCGTTTTCATAAAATACTGCTTTGATATTTCTCCTTCTAAAATATAACTTAATCAGTGAAATACTTATCACCATTTTTAAGAGTAAGATGTGTACATTATTATTATATATTAGAGTTATTTATTAAAAATTTTAATTTATTTAAATAGAATGTTGACTCCACAAATCCATGTTTAGGGTAATGACAACCAGATATGAATGCATATATGGACATGGATACGGGCATGGGGGATAAGACTGGTTTTGGAGATTTAGGATAAAGGAAATGGATGCGGATGAAAATACAGCTGTTCTGATAGTTTCATTAGAACATTGATGGAGTAATGACATTATCAATTGTTTGCATTCCTTTCTAATATTTATTTTATGGTAAATATTAAGAAAACTGAAAGAACTATAAGAAATAATGGAATCGGCAAATAGGATATGCTAAAAAATTGTAACCTAGAAGCATCGGTGCAATATCAAGCACTGATATCAGCATCATATTGGTCCGACACAGGTGTCATGGGCATGTACAAGTATCCACATATCACAGGTTTTGGCATATTGGTGATGTCACTAAGATGAACAGTGCAACTTAGGCTTTAAGAAATACTAGGATGGAATCATGACCTAGGGGATATGGAAACCAAGATTATTTGCCATGCTTCGCCACAATGTCTCAACAATGGTACCCAGCAACTCTTCAAACCACAAATCTCAAAACTCATATGCTGTCTTCTTAAAAGCCAACTATATTGAGAGCATGTAATGGCAAACTTCTTCACACGGGCAAAAGGAGTTAAGGTCCTAAGAAAACCATTATGGAAGATTATAGACCATGATTGTTTCCTTACCCCACGCTGGATTCGACCAAGTATCTTTGCTATATCCAGGTAGCCTTCTTGAGTAAATGCACCTTGCCACCTACGTGGACTGAGTGTTTTTCCAACCTGCATGAGCAAGTCAACAGAAAAATATGACAGTGAATCTGCTAGAGAAGTAGATGAAAAAGTTTACAAAAAGAAAAAGGATATATATAGAAAGAGTGACGCAAAAATTCCATTCATCATTATGCGCACTGAAGCCTCTATTAACCTGATTCATCAGGTTTATCAGAACAAGTTGAGGAAGCATACAGTGTCTAGGAAGCAGACACTTGTGAAATGAAGGTTCAGGTTTCATCTACTCAGATTTAAAAACAAAAAATTTCCATCTGGATATTTTTCATTATTGTTAAAGCAGCCATACGTGATCTGCTCTTCAAAAAAATGTGAATTTTTAAGATACAAATTCACATAGTATCCATATGAATTACTATTAACAGATACATCGATACAAACTGGATGATCAACTGGTACATACAAGTATAATTCGGGCAAGGACAAAAGGCTAACAGAATGTCCTTTTCTTCAACAGCACCCCATCTTTAATGTCAAAGGACATTCCTTTTTAGTTCTGAATTTTTGCATGGAACATGAGAATTGGAGCTTCAAACATTCAACCAAGGACAGATATGGCAGAAATAAAGCCCCAGTTTAGATTAGAGACGGACTAGAAATCATCCAAATTAGATAAAGTGCCATGAATTTCATGTCTTGAAGCATCATCATCACAGCCTTGACTCATTTATACAGGGTCAGCTTTATTGGTTCTACCATTTGACTCAAGTGTCAGAGGTTCAATGACAAACCAATGGCAAGTGTACTTCCAATCACAATCAAATGAATGATGGATCAATTTTGCTAGTCTTAATGAACTATTCCTAACATCAACATCAATACACCTATATCTTCCACTGTTCAGAAAATTAACATCTTACTAATTCACTTACAAAATAAAAGAAACAGCCCAAATCAAAACCACCCCAAAAGATAACAAATAGATTTATATCAAACATCAAACTCACTCAAAACCAATCAAAATAAATTCACCAAAAACCAACAAAAAAATAAAAAAATGAAATAAAAGAAAAGGAGAAAGAACTGACCTTGATCTTGAATCGGGTCTTTGGGACATCATCTACACATTCTGGGCGAACCGGGTAGAAAGAATCCGACACAGACCCCTTATTCTTCCACATGTTAATGCAACAAATCAAACCCAGAAAGAGACTATAGATATCAAAGCAATCCTAAAATTCTACAAGAGAGAGAAATTAAGACATTGAATGAGATTCAGTGAGACATGTCCACGGATTGATCGGACTAGAAAGATTGGATTTTTGGGGAAGGAAGAGAAGAGGTAGAGATGCAGAGAGAGAGAGAGAGAGAGAGAAAGAGAGAGAGGAACTATTTTTTTTTAAGTGGTAGAAGGTGAAGCTTTGGTGGGTCTCGAGTGTTTCTTGTGATATGTGAAAAAGGACAAGCCTTTCAATGTTTCTTTAATATCTACGTTTGATTCCTTCAACAACCCTCTTTTGTTGTACTCTAGGCATTTCCTTCTCTCTTCCTCTGTTTTCTCTGTTTGTGGAAGTATATTTACTGGAGAATGAAGAATGAAGTGCTATGGGGACAACTACTGTTGATGGAGAGCACTTTCTTTTTTCTTTCTTTCTTTTATTTTTGGGATTTTTTTATAAAAAAATAAATTAGCCTTAAGTTCTTATTAGACAATTTCATTATGAAAAAAAAAAGTAATTGAAAGATCAGGATGTAGTACATTTTTTTTTACAAAATTATCCTACCCTATATTGTATTGGCCTTCTATAAAATTGGGACAATCGTAATCGTAATGATGCAAATGGAGATGTTTTTAGGCCGCATGTCTCCATCCATTTTAGTGTGAGGAAAGGATCTGACTGGTTACCATGACGACTAACGTGGACAAAAAACGAAGTTGAAAACAAAGAAAAATGCTTTACCCACCCCACTTGACTTGGCCTCGTTAGTCGTTAGTCTGAGTGATTCGGTTGTGACAGAATAGCCAAGACTGGGTCAAAACTAGGTGTACTCAATTAAGACATTTAAAGAGGATCTTATGGGAAAAGAACTAGAGGATTTTACCCAAAAAATAATTAAAGGGGATCCCCAAATCAAAGAAACTTATCCAAGGTATGAATGTCGAGGAATGGTCAGTCCCATATTTTTTTCATCTAATATGAGAGTAAGCAGTGAGTTCAATGCTTACTACCCTTGCAAATCTTCACATATCTCCCTACTACTCTCATCTCAGCGACAAGTTTGATGTTCGTTACACTTTCACCGTCCTCCTTATAATTTTCCTCTCAGCAACGAGTTTGATGCTTGTTACCCTTGCACATCATCACCTTCCTCCCTACTATTCTCCTCTTTACAACTCTCCACCCACTAAGTCAACACAGCGGCAAGATCTTTTACACTAATAGCGAGTTCAATGCTCCCCTCTTACCCTTAAAACTTAAAAAACTTTATATGTTTACATCTTCTTCCTTCCATGAATGTAGTGTTCCAAGGCTAGTCGTCTCTCTCCTTTCACAAATAAAGATTTTAAGAGTATTTGAGTCTCTATAAGCATATCTTTTTCAAGGATTGTCCCTCCTTCAACAAATTTAGAGGATTTGTGAAGGTTATAGTTCATTTTATCAAATATAAGAAAAAGAAATAACCCATGTACTAAAAAGAAATTCCAAACATCATGAATTGGTTTTGCCCTTTTAAACTCTTAAATTCATAAATTATCCCATTCTTCCATCTCCATCACACTAATCCTACATTGTAAATATGTCATGGGTTATCAAAGGCAATTTACCAAACACATGGCGCGAGTTAACCCAAATCAATAGGGAGCAAACTTTTAACGTCTACAAATGGACAAGAAAAATGTGATTGAAGCTTGTGGGAATGAAATAGAAGCAAAGGGACCAAAAGGAGAAAGGAGAGAGTCGATTTCAAAGTGAAGAAAAAGAAAAAGAATGAGAAAAGTAGGATTTTAATAGTTTTATTCGAAAATAGGAAAGCATCGAACTCGCTGTTGATATTAAAAATTTATAGCGAATTTGCTACGCGTCAATTAAGTGCAAAAAAATTATTGGAGCAATTACATGTAATCACTAAGGAGCACCTACAACTTAGGTAAGGTTTACGGTTTGGAGGACCCTTTATATGATTTTTTGGGTAAAATCCTCAAAAATCTATGGCTCGTATAATAAAAAGAACATCATTGTTCCAACTGCATCTGGTTTTAATTCAATAATAATATCATTGCTTGTGCCCTTTTCTTCATCTTCTTACTCTTTTCTTTATTTTTTCTTCATCTCCCCAACTCCATTTCTTGCCAAATCCACAGCCTACAATACCTCCATCATTCTTAACAATTCCATCCTAGCTTTTTCATTCATCTACTAATGCAGCTGTGGTGGTTATGAGATTGAAGAGATAATCATAGGCATAACTCTATATTGGACTAAATACTACCAATGGAGTGTGGGATACTTTATATAACTTATATGCCCCAAAAAAAATAATAATAATAATAAATGACATGGTCATATAAGGTCATGCTACAAAACTCCCCAAGCGTTTTTCATAAAAGAATACTCGATTTTTAGCTTATGAGATTTTAATAGATATCATCAACATTTCTTTACAATTAGCCATCCTTTAATTTTTGCTTTGTACTTGTGAGGTGGCAAATTATTATTAGACACGTCGAAAGGGGCACAAACTTCCCTTTTTTAAATGGGGAGTTTTTGAGAATTCATCATACATAAATCAAGTAAATATTTGCTAATCACAGACAAGGAAACAAAATATGTCTAGATTTTGGCCATAATTAATGGGTTTTGGGCTCAATAAAGCCAAATCGATTATTAGGCTCATAGAAAGGCCCAAAATGAAATAAAAATAAGCAAAATTCTAAAGAAGTTCTTCTAATAGGTCTAGATAGAATGATGTTGTACTAAAGAGTCATTACCATAGGATTTAGACTCCAAATAGTTAACATCAATTTCCACGATCTTTGAGATAAAAGGTCCCAAACTAGTGTCAAGATAACCTGATGAAACTAAATTACTCATTTCCAGAGAATTTAGATTCCAAATAGCCAGCATCACTTTTTGTGATTAAGGAGGTCAAAGGTCCCGAGATAATTATATCAAAATGACTTAAAAGTGAAGAAAAAGCCTCTAAAATGCCTAAATAAGATAATCAGGAGAATGCCTAATTTCTAATGAATTTAGAGTTCAATTAGCCAACATTGATCTCTGTGTCATCGAAATTCGAAGGGTAAAAATGCCACCAAAAGGCCTTGAAATTAGAGGAAGGACCTCCAATAAGCCTAAGTGGGTGATTATGTGCTGAATTAGATTCCAGCAATAAGCTTAGGACTCAATTTGCTTTGTTTAATTTTCAAGGTTGGTGGAAACCAAGAGTCTTCTGCAACTTCACAGAGCTTCAAAACTGCTGGAAAGTGATGTGTTAGACCTGATAGACTTCGTGAAGAATGAATCAAAGATTCATGGATCACAAATAATGAAATATGGGTTGAAACCCTAGCCCACTTCTTGGGGATTTGGCAACTTTTGGGCCCCTATTGAGAAGAAGAGTGATATATTTAATGCCAACGTTAGGTAAGTGTCCAATTTATGATTTGATCGCTATCAATGAATTTTGGTCCACTATAAATTGACATTTTTCGGGTTGTTGGGGAACATTTGGGCCAACTAAGGCATCAAAAGGCCTTGAAAATGGAAATAAACCATCCAATGGAGCCAAATACATTAAACAAAAACGATGGATATTGGGGTCAAAATGGCCCGAGTCAGTTTACGGGTGATTGAACACCTATGTAATCCATACTGACGCAATGAAATGATATTTTTTTCATGCCATTAAAGAGAATTAGGCCTATTGAGAAAGACTAACATTTTGTCCGAAAAAAAGTGATCAAAGGTATGATAAGTACTCCTTTCGTGAGGTTGGAAATTCAACTACCAAATGTTTTTACCAATTAGAGAATAAGATGACTACAATATTAGGCAAGTTGGACATGATTGACATCTATACCGTTGCTAAAGGTGGGGGTGTTAGAAAAAGAATATTTGTCATTTCTTTCGACCGGTGTGTATTTATTTTCGTATGTGGGGTATCCTATGTAAATTCTAGTGTGGAGTTCTTGTAATTAATTAAACATTTCTAATATAAAAGATTAGCCAAACCTAGGGCTAATGTAATTCTGTTTTGCCACATGATATGATCAATCCACTATATTTTCAATTTGGGCCTTCCGTTTTTCCCCGTTTAGGACCATATATTCAACTATTTTGACCAATGAAACATAATTGCAGATGGGCTAGACATGTCTATGATTGCGAGCCCCCGAAGTGAACTTTCCCAGGCTCAAAATCATGACCCTAATTCCTCTTATCTCATCCTTCTCAACCGTTTCTCACCTGCTCTGCATATTAAAATTATATGGAGAGATTGCGTGCACAATCTTATAAAATAAGAAGGTATCCAAAGTAAGAACTGCCATATCCTTTTCTCCACAAATTGTACATAAATTTTGGATCCTTCCATCAGCTTATTCAAAACCACCTCACCTTCCTCTCAAAAAATTCAAACAGATATGCTCTAATCATCCCAATCCTACACCCAAAACACTTGGGCTTTCATGTGGCAGTCCAAACTCAACCTTCCCAAACGCTGGCTGGGTCTTGCGATTTTGGTTGTGAATATCTCTGATCTGATCTTTAATGGCCTTAGCTTCCTCCACTTTATCCTCAAAGTTCCACTGATAAAGCCTCTCTTTGCTTCACATATTTACCACAAATGGAAGAAACGATTCTCAAATAGACTGAACCTGGGCTTGACTTTCAGGCCCAGGTTGAACCCAGAAGTGAAAAATGTTCGACCCAATAGCTAAACAAGTTGGGTTTCGATGAGCTTTGACCCGACCCGGCCAATGTGCTACCTCCCTACTCAAACATGGGAACATCTCTGTAGGAAAACCAAATGATTAACAATTGAAAAATTCCCTCTACACTACAACTGGCATCCATTTTAAACCTTTCACCTACTTATAATCCCAAACTTCAATCATGTGGATAATGGAGGGACATGTTTGTGCTATGTATTCTAAGTTTTCTTCAATTTCATAGGGTCTCGCATGCATTTCAACACCTTTGATCACTGGTAAGATCCCATGACCTAAGGACACTTGGGCCTTCTTCTACCTTTGCTTTCTTGCTGAGTGAAACTATCAATCCTCAAACACCTAAATCCACAACGATGAGTAAAACATCTCAGGGGGGGTTCAAGAAATTTTGTCTGGTCTTAACCCTTATCATCATTGTTGTCCTAGCAGTCTTGTTCTCCGGCATCTTGACGATCAAAAGGCCCAAAGTGCAACCACAACCTGCAATCCTTCTAAACATCAATGTTCAACTGTCATCCCCTATTAAGCTAAATGTGTCATTAGGACTTGATGTTACGGTAAAGAACCCGAATTATGGAAGCTTCAAGTATGAGAATGGGACCACCTTTCTTTACTACCATGGAGAAGTTGTTGCAGACGCTCCGATGGAAAGCGGGGTGATCCCTGCCAGGACGACCCGCAACATCAGCACAGTTGTGGAGCTTATGGCTGATCAGTTGTCGTCGAGCCCTTATTTTCTCAGCGATCTTAGTGAGGGTTTCCTGAATTTTACTTCATCTTCTACCTTGCATGGGAAGGCCAGCTTTCTCAATGTTTTGAAGATACACGCAACATCGATGACTGAGTGCTACATTTCAGTATTCCTTAAGGGATACACATATTCTCATTGTGACTCAAAGATTACCATATGATCGTTTTTAATGTTAAGTCATGATTCTCTTTGTTAAATTCGCGGTTGTTGGTTCATGGGCCGGTCATGGTTTTCTTCATGTTAATATTGATCCTGGTTCGCTAGGAGTAGGGTGAGATCATTCAGGTTATGGAATCCATGTAAAAATTCTTTTGCTTTACATATGAGGCCAGGTTTTGTATCTAAGGTTTCAAGGCTTGGTTGCTATTATGATCAATTTGAAATATATATATATCAGATTTCAACCTAGTACTGCTCGCTAGAATTGGTCTGTTTTCTTGTAATGGGTCTGGTTGCTATTATATGTTAACAGCCTCTGTTCTTCTCTATTATTTTTATTTTTCCTTTAATTTTTTGCTCCATTTATGGGGCACTCGAATTCAGACATGCACTACACATGTCTATAACCAATGAGACTCCAAAGAGCGTGTTTTACCTAATATTCAAAACAATTTGAATTTAGGTCAACTGGCAAATCAGTCCTACACTAACATTTGGTAATAGGTGAGAGATCTAGAGATTTAAGAATTTCTTATTGCCATAAATTTAAAATTCCTCACTAAGGATTTGTGTAGCTAAGGATCAAACATTGATATTGAAGCATCTGGTGCATATAGTTTAAAAAAATTGATATCAGTATGTTAATCTAAAATGAGGATTTCCAAATCCTATGGGGGAGGGTTGGACCTAAGTATGTTAATTTGGCCCTAACACAAGGAGCCTTGGCTCGGCACTCAAAAACCCCTTAAAATGAGGGTTTTTGTTTCTAAGGGAAAGCCCTAAAGCTGGGCTTAGGCAAATTTTTGCAGATCCTAAAATTTGAGGGCCTGATTTGGACAGCACAAGCACGGCTTGTCCCTGGGCCGAGCTAGCCCTCTGACCTTTATTTATATTATATTATTTTATATTTTTACATACATACATACATAGATATACACACACAAAAATGAGAGATATGAAGGCAATTCATACCCCCTATACCTATTATAAAATGGCTTAAAAATTCATACACACACATACTTAGTTCAGTTCAACTCTATTAAATTATTTTAGCGCACAAGAAATAAGTTTTACACGGTTGCTTCCAATCCCTTCTAGTTTTATTGCTTTTTACTTAAGTTTTTTATATCATTTTTATGAATTATTCTAGTGCAAAACTGGTGTAGTATTCTTGTTAATAACAATACACCTTTTTCCTCTAAAGTGAATTGTGACACAAACTAATTTATATGAGTAGTCTATATGTGTATGGAACTTTAATGATATGGTGTGATCTAAATATCATTTTAACTAGTTAATTATAACTCCCAAATTTAAAGTTTGAAATAATAATAATTTTTAAGTACATTTATTTTAGTGATTGAAATTCAACAGTGCTTAATATTGAGATTAGTGTTAAATTAGAAATAATTTCAATTCATAAAAAGGCAGTTAAATGTAAATGTTTTAAAACATCTCAAAGATATGACTCTGCTCAAATGATTTGGTATGTGAAAATTATTGCGAAACGTGTGAGAAAGAACAAACTCTTTAACCATGTTTTCTTTCTTTCTTTTTATAACAAAAAAAAAAAAAACTATACGTTTAGAATCCAAGTCACAAAAGCACATTTAACTTTATTTGATAAAGAAAACTTTTAGAGACAGATTCTATTTTCTAAATGTTTTTTTATTAGTCCCTTCGCAATAGAGGCTCAACAAAATAAGACCCAATTAATGCTCAAGAATTTAGTAATATTGTTAAAATACATAAATAATGGTTTTCTTGTTTGAAGGCCTTGAGCCTTGCCATGACCCTTAAGGGGTACGGGCCTAGGTAGTACAAGCCCTCCAAGGGCTCTGGCTCGTATAGACCCGGCCATGCATATGTTGACGGTAGGGTTAGGACAATCATGGTCCTGGCCCGGCCCTTTGACAGCCCTAGTTGGACTTAAAAATTCTCAAAAATAAAAATAAAATGATTTTTCATTGGTCTAAATCTTCATAGATTTACAATTGCCAAATGTGAATCTTCCATATCCAAGATAAAAACCAATGAGAAATCCTTAGGGATTTGGTTGGAAAACATAACCTTAGTTTAGCTCAACCTAAGAATCAATCTGACAATCAAAACTTTATTATGTGGCATTTGCCACTTTAAGCAGCCATGAGACCATGCATAAGCTACTTCAATTGCAAAGCAGGCCTTGAGCCTTGAAGAGAGTTTTCAATGGGTTGGATGGGTATCATCATATATAGGCTTGACCTGCCCACTCTAATTCATTAATTAATTGGGTCAAAAATGTTAACCAAGTCAATCTAGGAGTTAAAGGGTCATCCCAAACTCGTAATTAACAGCTCAAATTTGGATTGTGTTGGCAAGTCAAAGTGTATCGGTTAAGTTGGATAAATTTTGCGTCAAGTTGGCAGATAGAATAGAAAGAATATGCTCAATTTGAACTCAACCTATTTATTAATCAAGTAAGAAATGTCAACCCATGCTCAAAACCATAAAATAAAGGGGTCAACAGAACCTGAACTATGAGGTTACCCTTGTGTTGAATTCATTGGTTGGTTAGGGGTTGCCGAGCAGAGACGAGTCTATCAGCCATAAATCAAAAACAAATCTAGCATGAAGCTAGTTTGACTTATCTGTGTCTTTGGGCCCAACAACTCTCATCTTTCTCCACACTAGGGTTTCTCAGTTTCCCTCTTCCTCCCACTTTCTCCTCTACCACATGCCAAACACCACCGCCACCACAAATGAATTTTCTACAATAGCAACAACACCACACAACCCAGAAGTAAGTAAGATTTCTAGGGGCCATCAAAGTTTCCCTGATTTGTTTTGGTACAGCCCATATTGTTGAAGGCAATGGGTCGGGTTGAATGGGTGATTCACCGACCTACCTTTACAAGTAGGGGTTTGATAGTGGTTTTGTTGAATTAGAAGCCGGCCGGTGTATGGGTTTGTTTGTTTTCATCCGGGTAGGTTTGGGTTTTGGCTACTTTGACCTGCTTGGTGTTTGTATATGATCTACTCGCTTATTTGTATGACATGTTTGTGTAGGGTCTTTAGAAAATTGATTCCACACACTTTTCCTTGTCCATGGAAAAGAGAATAAAATTCATATCCCACCTTTTTTTTTTTTAGTAATCATGGAGAATTTAGTTCACTTTAGCACTTTTTCTTATAGAATAATGGCCACACCAAATGTTAAAAACTTTCACAGGCTTTTTCAAAGCGTGGCTGCATAAACATGCCCTTTATGAAATGATAGATATAAGAATATTTTCATCCTTCATCAAACCCCTTCTAGGAAACCATTAAGAAATTATCAAAACAAGCCCTAAATGTCATATTTTTTGAGTTGATCAACATTATGGGCCACAACAAAGGTTAACGGTCGAATACACAGTTTATGCATATTGGCCTAATCCAATATGAGGGGTGTTATTAATAAATACCTTGTACAAGATTTTTATTTATTTATTTACTTTTGCTAATTATTATATATGAGCAATATAGGGTTCAATTTTGCAATTGAACCTCACTTTTGCAATTAATTGAGAAATTAAGCCTCATTTGAAAATTTAAATTTGCTCCGATTTTGAATTGGAGAGAAATTTCAAAAATTTATCATTATCTTAACTTGTAATGATGCAAATCTGTTATTTTAAACTGCTAATCATTATATTAAATAATCTATTCTTATCTAAACTTTTAATAAGGTAAATCTTTTATATTAAACTATTAACCATTTTGTGAAAGTAGAGCTCGACATAATACATCTATAACTTGAGTCCATATCCGGCCCAACCCGCTTTAGCTTGAGCTTGGACTTTAAATTTGAGTACTTGGAAATGTCTTGGACTATTTATCTAGGCCCATTTAATAGACTGGTCATGTTTGGATATAATTTAGACTAAATATTATTTAATATTTTATTTTTTAATATTATAAATTATATATTTCCCATGCTAAGTGTGGACACGGTTTGCTAGTATAATATTGAAAATTAAATATACCAATATTTCATGTGTATTAATTACTTCAATTTGGCCTAACTGGATTTTAGTTAGGCTTGTTCATGGGTCGGCACAGGTCAAAGCCTACCCTTGTCTGTCCTGGATTTGGCTGGAATTGGAATATATTTTAATCCCACGGGGTCTATCTAGGACTAAACTTTCTTGCTCGATGACTCATGGGCCAGGGGCCTTGGTCAATATATGCTGACCGACCCTCATATTTAACATAGGGGGTGCATATATTATGTACATAGGTTGAGCCTGGGGGCTGTTTTATATCCAGAGCACAGGATCTAGGACTGAGTTTTCAAGCCCAATAAGTAAAGGTACCAGACTTAGATAAGCTCGGGATGAGATGACCGGTCCCGTGAACAAGTCTGTTTTGCTTATGGATTACAAAAGCATGTTCCTATCCAGGTGAACAGTTGAACTAACATTCTACACCTCTATATTTTATCATTTGAAATCTGAAAAAGCACCTCATGAGATAAAATAACTGCAAATATTCCGATTCCATGCCTACTTCACAGTTAAGAAAGGATCAAAATCGGATCTTAATTCTTTACAACAAAGCAAAGCCCAAGTGCTTTATCGTTTCAAGCTCCTCTGATGGTCTATTGGAGGTGGAATTGAATTCCTCAACCATCAACTGAATCCGAATCCGAATCCGACCTATTCATTTAGGGTTTAGGTTGATCTTATTTACGTAATTTCATATATAAGAAATGGGTTGCTTTGAATTGCCTAGCCCAATTAACAAATAAATCAAACTTTGTTTAAGGACAACCTCTTACCCTACTAGTAAGAGTTGTTAGTTTTTACCCGCTTGACTAATGTTTTAATGTGAGCAAGCACCTTCCATCGCCAGTGGGCTGTGTTACCTCGCCCGGGGTTCTATGCACTTTTTTTTCCCGAGGGCTTCACTACCTCTTCAAGGTATATTCCTCTAATCCTCTCTAGGAGGTTGGGGTCTCAACCCCCTATAACTGAAATTGGACTTGGTTTCAGTGTTCTTATTATTTGACCTCCTAACTTAGCCCAAACTTGACCTAACTTTAGTAGTATTTACAATATAAGCATTCAATCCAAGAGAAAACTGACCTGTTAAATATGGGTAGGGTTTAACCCTTTATCTTCTAGATTGGGCTCATATTGACATTTTCAACCCAACTAATAAATGGGTTGAGTTTGAGTTAAAGCTATACATGTTATTCATAGTAACGTGTGAAGTCTGAATCCCTATGAAATCTGAACCATTACCACAACTTTATATCTTTTACATGAAATAAGAAGCAAGGAAATTTTAACCCCACAAATAAGATATGAAATATTATAAATGTCACAAGGCAAGTATATCTCTAGAGTGGATTCAAAGCACCCAAAAGCAGCTCAGCCCTTGACAAAAAGTGCCCATATACTTTGTTCTACAAATTAAGATATCCAAAGGAGCAGAATTTATAAATCAGAAAGGGTAAAGTTCTCCTTGCAACAGCATATAAAGTTTGTGAAAGAGGCCTACAAAATCCCTCAACAAGAGTATTAGCTTCTCAGCTTTTCTCATTCATTTCAAAAAAATACCCATATAGTTGCATCCATGGGTCAAGCTGCTCTAACACCAAATCATCATAGCATTAAAACATTTCATGGATTGGGTCTGTTTGTTCTTCTATTGGTAATGCAAAGAGCTGGTGCCACTCAGTTCAAGGTTGGAGGGTCAAGTGGGTGGACCGTGCCCACAGATCCCACTGCATACAACCAATGGGCACAAAAGCATAGGTTCCAGATTGGAGACTCTCTATGTAAGTTGTTTCTTTGGTAGAAACTGCTTCCAAGCCTTATTCTCTAAATTTCATCTTACAGATATCATATCGAATGGGTTATCTGTGGGGCCCACCTATGGTTAATCCAACCACCCTCTCATGGTTATGCTCAACCGCACCACCCATGTATGGTCACTGCCCAAAGTTGATTATGATTTGGATGATAATGGCCATTGAAATTTACACCCTAATTTAGTTCAATCTAATTGGGCCGCATGAACTATAGCAATTGTCATCCAATGATCATCAACTTGTAAAACCTCATCCATCATTAGCTTATATGTTGATCATTGGAGTAACTTTATGTAAGTTGATGTTAAAGTATATGTTGCTGCGTGGTGTCGAATCATTGCATGATTAGAGCGTTTGGAATATCCTTCTCGTTGAATGGCTACAAAGTGTGAATGGCTACAATGTGCTCCAAAAGTTAACACTTCACACTATTTTGCAGCATCATTGCACGATCAGATGATTAGGACCATCCATCTGGTAGGGGGGCACCATGTTACCTAGGATCGGTTCCCTTTGACCTTTGGGAAGTGCGCGCCACACCAATATTGGCTACAGTCTCCCTGCAAGATGGATGGTTTGGATGATCTGAATCCAGCAACTGTAGGCCCATCTAGAGAGAGTCGCAACATGCTGTGAATATGCTGAGTTACATCTTTATTTTACATGTAAAACACTAGAAATTATCAAAAGGGTTTTTCACTTTTTTTTTTTCGGTTTATGATTTTATGATTTTTTTGGTAAATTTAATTTTGGAAAAAGGATCAAAATAGTATGATATGTAGTCAAAGAATCAATACATCGGTAGACCTGTAAAGGTATCTTGGAAATAACTCAGATGAGATACTTTCCTTCATTAATTGTGGCCCAGATAGAATTTGGGAATTTCCATGATGACTGTTAGGTCCAATTGGATGAATGGCAGGATAAAAATAGAAAGTTTATGTTGTGACTGTGAAATGAGATTCAGCGAGGAAAAATCAAATGGTGACCACGGCGGGATAGTCACTGAGGGATTTTTTTACAGAGGATCTGGACTCTTTGGACTGTGGGGGTGCCTATTTTGGACCCCATCATATTATCATAACCATTGACTTCTGGGCTTTGAAGTCTAACGATTTCAATCATCTAAAGAAATTAATTTTCATCATAAAATCCAAAATCCAAGGATGATTAATATGTGTTAAGGGCTGTTTGTTATATGTAGTTAAGTATATAGGAATCCAGATTTCTGTTTCTAGAAAAAGGATAAAATTAAAGAAACAAATGTAAATTTCTAAAAATATCTATCAAGTCATCTCTCCTATAATCAAAATAATGGGAGGTGAAAAAAAAACCTGGTTATCAATAGTACTTTCAAATCCTAAGGAAGTGAGAGTTGCATCTCTATCGCAACCTTATCCTTCTCCCTTACCTCTTTATTAATTGTTTGCAAACAACAATTTCTTTTAAGTGTAAATTGTCAAGTTGGATGCCTTATTATTATGCGAGTTTGAAGAGTTAGAATTTTTTTTTTTTTGGCAAATATTGACACAACCAAAACCCCACCCGATCCAAGTTCCTTAACCATCAGTGTTCCCATCCTTGGTTGTTTTGTGGTGAGGGAGGTGCCTAATCACTAATGAGCTTACCAGTCGAGAATGAAGGGTTAGACTTGATCGTAGGATGCTAGGAAGCTTCATTATTAGGGATCCTGGGATGTGCTTGTTGATTCCATTTATATAAAAACCTAACATATTTTCAGGTAATATAAAAATCAAGTGGTGTATATGAATGCTAATTTAGCTGTAAAGTATGTTTCTTGCTCCTCTTGCAACTTGAAAGTTTTTTGAAGGTCAACTATAATGGATTAATGTAATGTCAATATCAATATTATATGTGCAAACAATCAACTACACAATAGAAATAAATTAAATAAAAGCACACACCACGAGAAGACCATATTTTAACATGAAAACCCAAACCAGGAAAAGACCATGACCAAAAATCAAGCATTAGGAATCATATTACAGTTATAAGAGATATACTTATAACTCTTATCTAGTTTTCATGTAACTTACGGACTTGTGATTCTCATTACACAGCATCTCACTGCAATGACTCATTGCCATCCTCTGTTACAAATCTAAGCATCTAGACGCCCTCTAGATATTATACTTGACTCCTTTAAACAATCTTCTTTGTTTAAAAAAAGATTTTCTATAAAGAGATGTAGAAGACAATGATTTTTAGAGCAAAACTTCAGCCTTTAAACTCTCCCATAAAAAATTATAAAGAATATGATCTCCAATAAGTAATATCTACTTAGAACAATGAGATATATATTCCATTCCTTAGGGTCGAGAGAACTCCTTTCTATAGCTCCAAATTCGTGCCTCATAAATGTGTTCCATGCGTTTAATCTGATCAATCAGATCTTTGCTCAATTGATTGGGCAACCATCTTCAAATATTTTGGATTATCTTTGTTTTAGCTTTTCTGGAACTATGTAACCCCTTTAAACTGCTAGTCTAAAAATAAATAGAAACGCAATTTCGATTAGGACTGAGTTTTATTTAAATCATGAATTTAGCCAATATAAAAAATTCCTTTCATATCCAAATGTGCAAGCCTATTCTCTCAGCCTTTGTCCCCATTAGGATGCTTGGATTTCTATAAGAATGCCTACCTTTCTATTCTCTGAAAACAAAGTACATATCTTTATAAAAATTAAATGCATGCCCCATCCAAATTAACACTCTTGAGCATTAACCATTATCTCTAAAAATAAGGTACATTTCTCTTATCACCAGCCTCGTGAAAAATAACCATAAGGTAACACAAGTTAAAGAAAATATATGCTTTCAAAAGTACTTATTATATATATATATGTAAATATATAAAAGAATATTAGTATACATCCATCCCTCACCATAGGATGGAGATATTTTCATATTTAGATATATTAATATGCAAAAGACAAAAAGCTATAAAAAAAAAGAGAAATACTCAAATACAAATAGAAAAAGCCATGTAAGCATCTCTCGTCTTATGGTGAGGGAATGGTGCATATGTTATATATATATAATGGAAAATATACATTTCTTAAAAATCCATGGATCCATATTGCAGTCAAACTTTTTAACTTATGACCAGATGTCACTAAAAAAAATTACGCTCCTTCACTAATATGCACTAATTACTTTTATTATTACAGTGTTTGTCTACCCACCTGGCGAGGACTCAGTGCTTCAAGTAACAAAGGATGACTACTCCAATTGCAACACAAAATCATTTATTAAGTCTTTCAATGATGGAAATACTCCCTTCATGTTCAACCAATCAGGACCCTACTATTTCATCAGTGGAAAGGAAGAAAACTGTTTAAAAAATGAGAGTATGGTGGTTATAGTAATGGCTGATAGAAGCAAACTGTCAAACTCAACAATTAATTATCCTCCTTCTCCCTCACCCTCTTCCCCTTCAGGTCCTCCTGAAATCAACCCAACATCACCTCCCCCTTCATCTTTACCACCTGCGGTTGTAGAAACCCCTACTACATCTCCTCCACCGCATCCAAATGGAGTCTCTTCTTCAAAGGTTGTGAGCGTTATGGGTTCAATTGGACTCGTTGGGTCAGGCATTCTCCTTGTTCTATAATATGGAGTGTGTCGGGGATGATGTGTTGAGTCTTGAGTATACTAGAAAAGGAGAGCATGTAAAATTAGTATGATTTCCATGAGACGTGTGAATTATCACTTTGCTTTATTTTTTTATTTTTTATTTTTTCATCTTTGTGGGGTTTAGCTTTTCAAGGCTCTCAATATTTATTTCGTGCAAACCCTCCAAAAATAATCAAGGAGTCAAGTGTATTATTTGGGTTGTATGGCTTACCCATTTATAATAATAATGTAAATGCAGAAATATGTAGAAGGGTCCAATTGTGGTGTACTCCTGCCTCCTCCTCCTCCTCCTCCTCCTCCTCCTCCTTCTTCTTCTTCTATGTTTCTTCTCCTTAATTATACTCTCTGAATCAAATGACCAAATGGGTTTCTTGGGCTAAGGCTAGAGAAGGTTAACTCTCATATATTTAGGCCTGAATTTTTGGCCGAGCCCAATGTCTGTAAAAAGTGTTAAAGCTATAGCTACGCACCACTGGCTGAGAATCCTAAGCAGCTGTATTACTGTCTGATAAATGCTGATCATTGTTACATCTCTTCCATCTGTCCCTTTTGAGGACCCTGATTCTCTAGTTAAACTCATTTATCAAAGTAATTTTAGGCTTCACCCATGTAGTGTAGTGCATGAGTTTCAAAGTATGGCTGTAATAGAACCAGGTCAAGCCTGAGCCCACTGGCGGCTGAACTTGATATAACCAGAATTGGCCTGTTCAATGATCTTGATGGCCTTACATAGCCCTAGGTTTCCAACCATAATTGGCAAATGGATGCATAGCCGGTCCAATATTGTTATTATTATTATTAGTAGAAGTATTTTTTATAGAAAGTTTTCAAATAAGGCCTTAAGTGTTTGCTTTATTTGAAAAATGATACAAGTTTCAGAAATTTTCAAAATAGTCCCTAAGTTTTCCATTGAGGACAACCATCCATGTAAAGCTATTCTCTAGCGACTTTTTTCATCAATTTCCTTAAATACCAAACTACCATTCATTTAAATAAAACTCTCATTTACTTCTTTTATATTTGCATAATTTCCTTTACCTACATCCTTATGGTGATAAAGGACAAGTAGCATTTCCACGATATGATTGGCTGTATGTAATGGCTACCGAAATCATGTTATGGCTTTAAATAAAAGGCAATTTGGGTATTAAAAAAAAACAAGGGAAAAAGTGGCTAGAGAATATCTCTAAATGGACAGACATTCTTAATTGAAAACTTAATGAAAAACTTAGGGACTAATACAAAAATTTTTGAAACATGTGTCCTTTTTTTTTTTTTGGATTAAAGCAAAAACTTAAAGCCTTATTTGAAAAATTTTCTATTTTTATTCTTCTTTTGGTAGAAAGAGAAACTTTCATTAAAGAGAAAAAAATACAACCACCATTAATAAAAGAAACACCTTTAAACCAAACACCCACCAAAACTGGGAGCACATCTAATCCCAAAAATGGTTGAATTCAAAGAGGAACATAACCTACGACACTCACGAGGTGCCTTATTAAATCTTCTAACTAGGAATACAAGAGAATATATGAATTCAAAATTAAAAACAAGAGATATAACTAATATTTAGAAGATTTGAGTTGATAGACCAGTTTGTCTTCCTATATTCTTGGTACCCCAGCTAGAAGAGGGCTCAGTCCTTAGAGGGAGCCGGCACACATGGGAATGGATGTCTACATGTGCAGGAACAAAAGTCTGCATATGCAAGAAAAATTGCATATCTAGGGTTTGGACCCTGGACAGTTAGGTGAAAACTGTTGCACCTTACTAATTAGGTAAGGAGTTGTTCTCGAGTCTATCTTCCCATTGATAGCTTGGATCACTTCAAATGCATCTGAAGGAACGTAGGCCTTGGAGTAACTATATTTCAAAAATTTCTTTAAAGTAAAAAGAATTCCCTTCACTTCCTCTTCTTTAAAAGAACTTAGACTTTAGAGTTCCTTTGCATAGATAGAAGTCATTACACCATGGAGCAGTATTATTTTATTTTTAATCATCTGACGCCCTAAAAAGCATCTGAAATAAGACCATATCTTAAGTAATATCTACACCTAGTTGGAGAAATTAGCTTCAATAGGTTATGAAACAGGATTATATATAGATTAAATAATTTATACTTAAGAACATTAGCAAAAGTAGCGTTTGTAGTCCAACGGTTAGGATAATTGCCTTCCAAGCAATAGACCCGGGTTCGACTCCCGGCAAACGCATCACTTATTTTTTATTTTATTTTATTTTTTTATTTCTTAGCTCTTCATGTCTGGTCATGAAGATTTTTTTTATTTTATTTACTTTAGGTTCTTAGCTCTTCATGTCTGGTCATGAAGATTTTTTTAATTTTATTTACTTAAAGTGGCATGAGGTTCACACTCGACTCACCAAAATATTGACTATTCATTGTCATAGCATTAGATCAGTTAATAATAGGAAGTACTCTTCCCTTTTCCATCCACGATTTTACTTACTAAGGAGTAGACCTGATCAAGTGTTTAATTGGTCGGGTCAAGTTGGATTCAGAGATTGGTCCATCTTGGTCCATCAGAATCGCTCCGGGACAGGATCATTTGATAAATAAGAAACCAGCTTCATTTCCTCTAAGGTCCACTGATTCTTGTTTAACCTGAACCTCAGTTGTAGATTTGCTCATGGCCCGTCAGCGTTAATGCCCACCAGATAATTGTCTGGAAGGCTCCCAGTAGATGAAAAAAATGTCTTCTTTGATCTCTTCTTTGAAACATTCTGGTTCTTTTGTTTGAATTCACTGTCCAAACAGTTTGCACTTCTGAAGACCGGAATGGCTGGCTTATGGGCCAATGTACGGGAAATATGATTAAAAAAGGCCAACCCAGAACTGACCTTACAAAAACTATCCTAACCCCATTTTAACTTGGTGTGCTATTTTCTCCAACCAATTTGGTGGTATTGGGTTCAGGTCAGGACGAGCTTAGCTATCGTCGAGTTTGAACAGGGTGGGCAAGCCAACCTTAAAACAAATTGAATTAGGCCAGGTAGAAGATTTCAGGTCCAAGGAAGAAATCCCGCAGCAGATGGATGATGCAAGAAAAATATCAGGTCTCAGCCCCATCTCAAGCCCAACTAAACCCAGATATCCCAAATTGCATCCCTATCTTTGCTCACTAAATAATAGTTTTCAACAGAGAAAGAACATAGCCAACCAAGGTTAGTGGCAAGTATGGCTGTCAAAGGGCTAGGGCGGGTAAGCCCTTATCCTTCCCTTGTATATGTGGGCCAAGCTTATGTTAAGCCATAGGCCTCTGATTCCTCGGCGGGCCTACAATACCAAAGCCCATCCTTTACCCTGAAAGGTCAAGGCTGGGCCAAGGCTGAAAAAATTGATTTTTAAATATTATTATATTTAATAATTTTTCTCTATCATAGTGCTAACTCTTCCTTGTTTGAGTTACATACTACTGAAATGCAGAAGTCAATACGTGAAATAAGTTATTTTATCATCATATAAACATATTATTTAAGATTAAAGGAAATAAACTAATTTGATGATATTGTAACATGGAATTAGGACATGGATGCCACTATTAAATACTTTAGCACACAAGCACTAGTTACATAGTTTAAATAATGTATTCGGATTTATTTGTCATTAGGCTATTAGTAAGATTATCGCATTTAAAGTTCATGTACTATATTTTTTTTATAAAGTAATAATATAGACCATCAAATAACACTTTTCAATTCTCATATGATTCAATTACATTTATTTCAAATTGGCATTCAACCTTTTTTCAATTCAATTTTTTAGTGTGTGGTTTAAATAAACATTAGATCACTATTGAATTAGCATTAACCATAACTTGTAATTCTTTATAATAAAGTAATTAAACTTTGACTATTTAAAATGAATGACTAAAATAATTTAATGCATGGGTCACAAACTTTAACTCCAGTTGTGGAGTCCAATTGAATGAAACAATAGTCATGAAAGCAAGAGAATAGAAAGAAATTGACATTGATCAATGGCTAACAGAAAGAACTTAGTCTCACTCAATGATGTTGAATTTGGCTATTCATCTAAACTCTTAAACTTGAAAGTTTACTTTAATAAAAATCAATTAAATGAATGACAACATGAATTTTTTTATAAAGGAATATAACCATGTTAGGCAAGTGTAGAATCAAACATACAGTTCAAAAGAAAATGAAATATTAAACATATGTATAATATTGTGATCTATTGGGATAGCTATAAAAAAAAATTCGTACCTAAGATTTGGTTATTATTATTTGACAAAATATTAAGTTTATTATTAATTATTAATTAGAAGAGTAGTTTATAATTTTTTGGTGAAAATCCCTGTATATTATATTATACATATTATTTTTTTATATATAAATAAATAAAGGGTTTGGCCGAGCTCCCACGAACCGGCTAAATCAAGCCCTAGCTCAGCCCTTAAGTTTATGGGTTTTTCGAAATTGGGCACTACTTTACCCTTGGGATTTATGATAAAAAGAAAAGCCCTTGCTTTGAGGGCTTTTAAGGGCCGAACTGGCTCGTGCCCCCTTGTCGAAGGGCCATATTAACGGCCCTAGTGGCAACCATGGGCCATTCATTTTGGGCCAAAGCCCAAACATTGTAACTTTAAAATACTTTCATTTAATGTGGACCATATAAATTGTATTTCAACCCATAGATTAAGTAAGGCCTTCAACCCACTATAGAAGATTCAGAACATTATACCATACAACATCACCAAACGAGAATTTAGTGTATCTACATATAATATAAGCAGTTCAGATTGGACCGGTTCCAAACTGGATCAAAGTTTTAGAACGCGCCTCCCCTAACTGTAAGAAAGGCGTAAGGTAGAGTAATTTGGACGAGCTTTGCAGTTTTAAAATATTTTCACAGCCATGAGTCATCCGACTCACTTCTCTTTTGATTAAGATTGACCCAGGCAACTCAAACTTCTGACCGAGTCTGGACTCGTAAATAAAATTGGGACGCCTAAAAACATCATTTCATATCTGGTCTTTCCACAGGCCCTAGAGATGGCAACGGCTAAGTTCAAATGGGACCCATCCCAAACTGCTCCAATTAGGGGAGGGTGGGATTCAGGGTGGTTATAGGATTTTACATCTTCACCAGAGTCGAGTTTTGGTTGCCCTTGACCAGCCTCGTCATTGATGAGATTGCATTCATAGGTAGGTATTAAGTAGGATGTTTTGTAAGGTTAGGGAAATATACGTTTTACACCCTGAACCATAAGCAGAATCAGAAATTTTTTAAGGTGGGGGGGAAAGTAAAAAATAAATTCAGAAAAAATAAAAAATTTAATAAGAAAATACATAATAAAAATTATTGAAGTTGTGCTTTACAGTTTTTCATTAAGTTGAAATCATCTATTATTGTTTCAATATTGCATTTTTTTTGCAATTTCTTTTTCAATATATACAATCAAATAACCAAAAAGAAATTTATTTTCCATTTTTTTGCATAAAGCAGAAACATTCCATCCTTAAAATGGGTTCTTGATTTTTCTTCTCTCTTTTTATATCTACTTTTATCATCATCATCATCATCAAAGCCTTATCCCAACCATGTTGGGGTCGGCTACATGAATTCTATTTCTCCATTCCGTTCTATTTTGAGCTAAATCTTTCGATAAATTTTTATACCTACTTTTATATAAGAAATAAAAGATAATAAACGATAACGACCATATATGAAATCCAAACTATTCAAAAATATGGTTCCACAGCCTTTTGTCTCTTAAAATGAATTTTCTCTAATCAGATTTAATATGATATTCATAATCAAAATTAAACAATGAAAAATAAAAAATTATCTCTAAATAAAAAGTTATCTCTATCTATGGTGGATGTAGATTCAATCAATTTTAAAAATTTTAAATTAACAGAACATAAATAGCAAGTGATTTTGAAGGTTTTTGATTTCAAGTATAAGCTGCAAGACTAAAAAGAAAAAGAAAAAGAAATATAGAAAATTAGTGCATTTATAAATGTAAACATATAAAGTGAAAGAATGGTTACTTTCTTCAACCCTCCTTTCTCGTACTTGTGATAAAGTAATAACAATTTCAAAATCTTTCATAGCCTCCAAGCCTCAACAATCCATGCTTTCAGTCTCTCTCCGATGAAACTATAATAGTCTTAAAACAAGGTATATGACGTCAATGACGATAGTAGATTTGAGTAAATAATATCTAATCTATCTCTAATTCCTTCTTTTATTTAATTTTTTCCATCTTTCATTCTTTTCCTTCCATTTCTTCTTTTATTAGATTTTTTTCTACTAAAATTGGCTATTATGTATTTTTTTTCCTAAAATCCAGTTTATATTCCTAATATCTAATTTGATAAATGATAATATTTGAGGGGCCATCATATTAAAATTTCCATTAAAAGAAAGGGCCATCATATAATAATTGCCATTAAAGGAGGGGCCAAATGATATATTCAAAAGAAAAATCCACTACCAAATGATATAATTAAAAGAAAACTCCATCATGAGGTGGGGTGGGGGGGCTTGGTACCATGTAGCATAAATATGTAACAAATCAGATTTGGTTGAGGTGGGTTTGGTACCATGTAGCACAAATTCATAACAACATTCGGATTCATTTTATGCCTAGGGTGGCCATATTGAACCTGTTGCCATCCATCATGCCCAAGAAAACTTGCCCAAGTCAGACCAGTGAATTAAGGTTAATATGGTTAGTTCGTTTGTTTGCCTCTTACCCCAGTGGTAAGAGGTGTTGGTTCTAATATGAATACCTTGAGTTTGAACATGGGTGTCACTTTTTCCTCACTTGAGGTTTTCTTCTTTCAGTAGAGGTCTCTCTTACCCTACTTGAGGTCTTCTTAATTTCCTCACTAGCTAGAGGGCTCCCTTACCACACTTCATTCAAGGTCTTCTTCTCACACGAGAGGGCTAGGGTCCCTACACACTAAGCGGGGAAAAAATGGCCAATTCGTTCCTTTGTTCTTTATTTACTTTTTTTTTTCTAATGTTAGTAAAAGATGATTTGTTCTGTGATGATTGTCCTTGGATTGACTAAGCCTAGTTTGGTGAAGTCAACTCAGCTTACGAATTGAGCAAGTTCGATCAAGTGGCTGACCAGTGCCACCTGAGTAACCCTATCCGGAGATTTTTCTACTTAGATTTGAGTTTCAATGATTCTATAATATATTTGAAGTGGACCTCACCTCATATCAACCAAAAAGGAAAAAAAGTGGGCATCAGCATGATGGTGATGGATCATTGCTTGTTCTCATTTTCCCGGATAATTCAAGCAATTTGATGGTAGATGGTCAAAGAGCAAATTCTATTTTGCATGATCAAATAGGTTTATATATTGAGCGAAAACAAGAGATCATTAGTCAATAGTGGTTCCCACCTTCTGGGCATTCTTTTATGTCTTTTCCTTGGTCTCCCTTCTTATTAAACCAAAACATTCCCATGTACCTCTTTTTTTTCCCCATTTGTTTTTTTCTTGATAATTAATAAAGAGTCAATTTTTATATTTTAAAAAAACGAACTCAATTCACATGAGTAAACATTGAATGGTTCATACTGCAGATGTAATAATTTCATATCTATCAGAATCTATGAATATTTAAAATATGAAATTGAATGTTTCTAGGTTCAATAAGTCAATACACAAAATGAATGGTTCAAATTAAAATTGTGGAGCCCATAAGGGTTGAGAATAATGAACGTTGGTGATGCCGTTTGTTGGTTTTTAATTTGTGTGTTTCAATAATTCAAAATGTTAATTTTTGTCTTTTTCTAAAAATATATTTGTATTATATTGAAGGGATGTCCTAGTGGTGAAGGCTTCTACTCTCATATTACCCACTAGAAATCAAACCCTGGTGAGGTGCTTCCTACTTTCTCCCTCTTGGCCATTGAGCCAAGTCGGAAAAACAATAATAAAAGAGTTTTTTTTTTGGGGGGGGGGGGGTGTACCACATTCCTCTTCTTGCTTTTATTTATAAAGGAGAAAGAGATGCCTTTTATGTGTTTGCCTTAAATTCCACATTGGCAGTGTAGAAACCATTTGTTGGCCTTATAAGAATTCTTTTATTCTTTATACTTTAAGTTGTTTTGAGCCTTTTGCCATAAGCCTTACGCATGTACATGATTTGAGCTTGGCCCGGGGTGCTGGTTCTTGAGATATTTAATAGGGCACGTGTTTGCATTGTGTGTAGGGGAAATGTGTTTTTTATTTTAGTGTTTTCTAAACCGTTGTGGAATGGATTTAATTCTATTTCAAAGAACTTTTTAAACATTGGTTGGAGTTTGATATTTAGATTCGGTGTGTGACATAGTCTAAGTCTTATATGAGGAGGTTGTTGTCTTTTTTAGGCAATTATGCCAAGAACTTTCACACTGAATTTTAACCCAAGAGGCAAAACTCATCCTAAAAAGAGTGTTATAAGATATGCCTTGAACTACTACTACAGTGGTTGCTGCTCTTCTAATTTCACCAGCAAAACATGGCTTAAAAATTCATAAATTGAATATCATTGTTCATATTCCTCTTCTTGCTTTTATTTATAAAGGAGAAAGAGATGCGTTTTATGTGTTTGCCTTAAATTCCACAGTGGCAGTGTAGAAACCATTTGTTGGCTTTAAAAGAGTTTTGTTGTTCTTTATACTTTAAGTTGTTTTTAGCCTTTTGTCATAAGCCTTATGCATGTACATGAGTTGAGCTTAGCCTAGGGTGCTGGTTCTTGAGATATTTAATAGGGCACGTGTTTGCATCGTGTGTAGGGGAAATGCGTTTTTTTATTTTAGCTGTTTTCTAAACCGTTGTGGAATGGATTTAATTCTATTTCAAAGAACTTTTTGAACATTGGTTGAAGCCTGATATTTAGATTCAGTGTGTGACAAAGTTTGAGTCTTATGTGAGGAGGTCGTTGTCTTTTTTAGGCATTTATGCCAAGAACTTTCACACTGAGTTTTAATCTAAAAGGCAGAACTCATCCTAAAAAGAGTGTTATAAGATATGCCTTGAACAACTACTATGGTCATTGCTACTCTTCTAATTTCACCAATAGAATATAGCTTAAAGATTCATAAATTGGGTATCATTGTTCATATTCCTCTTCTCGCTTTTATTTATAAAGGAGAAAGAGATGCCTTTTATGTGTTTGCCTTAAATTCTACTTTGGCAGTGTAGAAACTATTTGTTGGCCTTATAAGAATTCTTTTATTCTTTATACTATAAGTTGTTTTAAGCCATTTGCCATAAGCCTTTTGCATGTACATGAGTTGAACTTGGCCCAGGGTGCTGGTTCTTGAGATATTTAATAGGGCACATGTTTGCATTGTGTACAGGGGAAATGCGTTTTTTTTTAACTGTTTTCTAAACTGTTGTGGAATGGATTTAATTCTATTTCAAAGAACTTTTTGAACATTGGTTGGAGTTTGATATTTAGATTCGGTGTGTGACAAAATCTGAGTCTTATGTGAGGAGGTCGTTGTCTTTTTTAGGCAGTTATATATGCTAAGAAAGTTTCACATTGAGTTTTAACCCAAGAGGCAAAACTCATCCTAAAGAAAGTGTTATAGCATATGCCTTGAACGACTACTACGGTGGTTGCTACTCTTCTAATTTCACCAACAGAACATGGCTTAAAGATTCATAAATTAGGTATCATTGTTCTTTCATTTTGTTTATTATTTGGCAGTAGCCACTTTTTTGTAGCATTATTTCTAACAATTTTATGACAAATATGGTCATTTCTATTGTCAAATTCATGAACCGGAAACTTGTTCGGTAAGCCAAATTTGATGGATCTAATTTTCATTGCTAGTAGCAAAAAATATTATTTCTGTCGTCATCTTTGAAACTAGCATATATCTTGACCAAACCATTCCCTAATCGAGAAGAACGGCCCAGTGGCTTTATGCATTGCAATAAACTGAAAGAAGGTGATTATATGTGCAAGAATCATTTTCTGAACATTGGTAGCGTACTACATTTATATCTTGTATTCTGATGCTCACACTACGAAAGACAGTTGGAAAGCCCTTGACAGAAAATACAAAACAAAGGAATCTTTGACAAAACAAAGGAATCTTTGGCATGTTGGTCGCTACCTAGACTTTAAGATGGTATATGATAAACCAGTTTTTCTTCAGTTTGATGATTTACAAGCGCTGGTAAATGAAGTTATTAAAGGAGGGATCTGAGTTGAAGAACAATTCTAACTGGCTATAATTATTGATAAGCTACCACCCGCATGGAAGGATATATATATATAGAAAGTCTTTTTGACACAAGAGGAAGTATTATTCCATGGAGTGCCTTCAACGATTGAGTAAAAAGACTGGATTAATGATCAAAAAGATTTAGCAGAGAATGATAGAAAGATTAATGTGTCAGATCCAAAGAATAATGGTGAAAAGAAATGAGAATTTGATCAACATCTGAGTAAGAATGGGAAGAATGATCTATCTTTCAAACACAATAATCATAAGCAAAACCAAAATAACATGCCCAACAAAAATAACTAGAACCTAGATAATGACAAGTCGCAAACTAAGAGCGCCTATTTTGTTTGTGGTAAGCGGGACACTATACGAGAGGATGCCATTAGATGTGCCTTGGCCAACTGTTATTGGCACTGCTCTTCAAATTCTGCAATAAAACACAACTTGTGGATTCACAAATTAGGTATCATCGTTCTTTTATGTTGTAAATTATTTGATAGTAGCCCCTTTTTTAACATTATTTTTAAAAAAACATTTGAAACCACAACCTATAGGGGGTTGAACATGTACTGGCGCCTCTTCTAATTAAGAGATGTATAATTGTTTACTATCTTTCTCAAGCGCATAAATTTTCACATGAAAATAATCTCATTTATACATTAATTTCACAATTTATTTACCCGTGCAAATGAACTCACACAAATGTGATAATGTATAACATTATGCACACTCATTACTTCTACATGCAATGAAACGATAATCCTACAATTGGCATTTTCCTATCCTTTAGATATAGTGCCCAAGTTTGGATCCTTTTAGGGCCGAACGCAAAGGAGTGAAATTCTAAGTAAGGCTCGCTTATTGAAAACTTGAGCTACTTAAAAGGAATTCTCCCAATGTCTTGAATGTTTTCAGATTTCACTCCAATATTAGTGGTCCTATCGTAAGATCAACTTGACAGTGGAGTCATCTTGTAGTGGAGTCAAAATTTAAGAATATCTTATATTATGGTTGACATTCATTTTACGGGCTCATACAATAGCTAACTTAGAGGATCTGAATTTCAAACTCGTGTAGCTAGGGTGTACATGGTTCGAATTAGATCGGATTAAGCTTAATTCGTCACTAATTCATTATCTGTGGATTGACAATTTTGTAATTTGTAATTAATTCGTTGCTCATTAAAAACTAAACTGATTAATTAGTTAACGGTAATGTCAACTATTTTCTTATTATTTTATATGAAGAGTGAATGATTGAGATTGAAAGTTAATGATGAATGGCTAAAAAATATTGTCCTTTAATATATTTATATAAATATATATTTTATTTCAATGGTTCGGATTGATTTAAATTCTCAAATTAAGAATAAAATTCGTCACCAAGCTATTATTAACTAATTAAAATTTTTTCAATCCATTACTAAACTATTAACCTTTAAATCAATTAAAAAACTAGCGATCCAATCAGCTTCATATATACACAGATTTTTTAGTACACTCTTTGGTGTGACCCATGTTTTCAAAACAATATCCCATCAGTCATCGTAGTCATTTGACCCCATGTTCCTCTCTGCTCCATTGGGGAAGAAAATCTGCGTTTGACCGGCCAATATGAGTCCCAGTACCAATGGTTGATCCCATAGTGTGATGGGATTGGTCCTCCGTGGGTCCCACCCCTTGAAGTGGGCCCACCAGAAGAGAAGTTTGTCGTCATGCATTGGCGGCCCATCCACGTTTCCTGACATGACAGCACAAAAACACAGACTGTGCAGCATGCTAGGCTGGACTTTTGCAATTCTGGTCCTCTGAGGACACGACACAGACAATTCAGTAAAACAGTCCACAGCCATCAATTTCAACAGTTTCAAAACATAATAAATCTAAAAACCACTGTCTCATCCTAATTTATTTGTCAAACCTACTCACCATTAAATTAATTTAATAAAATTATCTGATTAAGTAAATCAAATTATTATCAATTTGTATTTGTGTGTTACATGATGTTATCGTGAAACAAGAGGGAGCTGTCGTTTAGTGCGGTTTAGAGGTGGGTTCTAATGAAGGATTGATTGGAGTGAAGTTAGTGCATGTGTAGTTGTTTACATTCCACAAAAGCTGGGTAATCCCAAATGGTTTCTCCAAATCATAGAAAAGTTGGTTCATCTTTCCATTGAAACATGAAAATTATTAGAAAAAAAAGCTGCATAAATTTGCACATGGAGAAAAGTGATGATTGTCTCTGTGTCAACTAAGGCTTTTCACGATAGAGGCAAATTCATTTATTGAAAATGCAAGCTCTTCAAAATGAATAGTTTAACATGTAATAGACATATTCTTCAAATTTCACTATAACAGAGTTGACCCTAGTATTGTTAGGTTTATGTCTTGTATTCCGGTTTAGCCGGATGAGTCCACTGGGTTAGCCAGGGACTGGTTTAAGGTCAAGTCTATTTTGGTAATTGTACCGGGGCTTTCTTGGTGGCCAAGAAAGCGGAGATTATATATTGTATAGTCTGTAACCCTAGACCTTGCAGCGGCGGCGGCATTAGTTGCCCGTGGTACTCCCACACCACGTAGGAGAGATGAGGTGAGAGTGTGTGAATCTCTTGTATGCTTTACTTGTCATAGTGAAGATGTTCGTACTCCTATGCCCGTGGATGTAGCCCGGTTTGGGTGAACCACGTAAATCTCGGTGTCTCTTCTTGTGTGTGGTTGATTGTTGATCTTGTGTTCCGTGGATGCGCACAACGGGTGATTATCAGAAAATCACAACAATTGGTATCAGAGACACAACAAGTATAAGATTGAGAATACAATTAATAATGAAATTAACACAATCTTTTACCTTATAATCATATTCATTAAGCATGGCATTAACAATATTTCCATTCTTATGCTAGAACTTACGCTTGTTAGATTAGAGTGAAAAAAAAAATTTACTCTTATTAGATAAAATCTTAGAACATCCCGTACAAGCAACCCGGCTTTATATTTGACGATTCAAATTCTGAATATGTGGGCTCCATGGTCGGCTCCCGGTCCCAGCTACCCTCACTGGGAATGCCTGAGTGCACACGGAGAGGGTCTGCAGTCCGCCCGCCCAACGACTTTTAGAGTTTGTCTTCGGAGTTGGGAAACACAATACCATCTAGCTGTATGATGTTGACCTTATCCGTCTACTGTTTTTCATTTCAGTCAATCTGGTGATGCATATCCACATGAAGCTGGTGACTCAAAAGCTTGGCACGTTGGGAATGGCTAGTCTTGTAGAGAATGCCCAAATCTAGCAAGGATCACCTGTGCATGCAGCAAGAGGCCGTTCATCTGATGGGCCATTTTTTCATGGGATGTATGGACTCGGCCTCTAGCCTGACTTGGTGCCATCAATGATTCGAAGTTGAAGGTCTTTGCCGGGTTAAACGGCTGATCCGCCCCGACCTGCTTCTAATACCATTTTGGTTTTTAACCCGCTCGTGTTAGTAGAAGGTTTAGCAATAAGTTTCTTAAATTGCCCTGCTTCTAATACCTTTTTTCGTTTTTAACCCGCCCGTGTTAGTAGAAGGTTTTGCAATAAATTTCTTAAGTTGCCGCCGAGTTTATATTTGTGGACTCGATGGAATGTCACAAAAGACTCAATTTTGAGGTTCAGCCCGACTTCAAAAACACTGGTCAAGGCTCAATCTAGGAGGTTGTAAAAATTAGTCTCGAGCCCATCCATTTAATCAATCGGTTTGGGCTGAATGGGGTTTTTTAATCAATCTTGTGGCCATTTGAGCAATTGTTATACTAAATAAATTAAATTACATGCATTTCTTATACTGGTCAAGCAGGGTTTTCAGCTTTTTTCATTTAATCCGTCCGGACTAAGGCAGGTTGGGCCCAGATCAAGCTTAGGCGAGCCTAGCCCATGAGCAACTCCAAACCTTGTTTTGACCTCTTTTTGGATTATTTATAAATTTATTACTAAAATATTTTATACAAAATACTTATAACTCAGATAGAATTGGGTGTTTCATGGAAGAGGTGATGGAAAATAATTCCTACGGCTAACAGTGATAGGAAGAAAACCATTGCTAAAAGCAGATTTTTCTGCTGCTAAAAGCACATTTTTTTAAAAGGTGCAGTGTGTAAATTACTCTTCTTTTACATTGATATTTCCATAACTTCCAATAGTAAAATGATTGATGCAAATTAGTCACCTTCAATGATTTATGCAAATTGATCACTTCAATTGTCTCAAATGAGTCACCTTCAACGATGATGTCACTCACACCACTATTGCAACTAATTTGTATACCCCTTAACATCACTCCATTGCTCCATTATTGCACTGATTGTCTGATGAAAAACATGATTAACGCACTATTTTGTATATTCATTATCAGTCTTTTTTTTAATCAAGCATTCAAAAAACTTTGATTGATGTAAAACCAAAAGATATTGCATTACCTACATGAAGTTTATTTTGAATAATTCGGATGTTTACGAATGAGCCCCATAAGGGAGTTCTACTAATTTTAACTCAAGATTTCTCTATATAAAAGCAATAATTATTTGTGTATACACTAAAATGCACACAAATATATTTATCTTAAGAGATGGTGACAAGTGTATTTATCTCACGAGGTGATATTAGTATGCCTGAAAAAAAAAATAAAAAATGAAATAAAATTATTATTCTGTGATGCCACGTAAACTAATACGTACTTTTATGTGTTTTAATATGTATATGCATCACAAGTGAGGAAGGCACTAGGAGATCCGAACGTATCTTTCTAGGATAGTTGGAGCGTGACCTTTTATTCTTCTTTCTTTTATGAAAAGCGAGAAAGCAACGTATTAGAATGCCATAAATTCTCAACGAGTTGGTTGGAATGTGAGGAAAGAAAACTTTCCATCCTACCACGGCAAAGGGCAACCACAATTTCCTTCTAAAAGAAAATTACAAAAAGCTACCTGTCCTTTCAGGAAACCGCAAAAACCCCGTTTTTTGTTTTTACTTAAAGATACCTTGCAGCTAGAACCGTTCCCACGCTTCTCTCCTTTGAATTACCAATTTTACCCCCTTGAATATCTTTTTTTTTTTTCTGGTAGAAACCCCTTGAATTTGTTGGAATGTTAAAAACAACTCTTCTACCCCCCACTTCTTTCTCTCCTGAGTAATCTCTCCGAGTACCCGCTAGATGGATTTGTGTTGGGTTAGAGTTTTTGTGCTTGAATTAAAGCACATCAATAATCCTTCTTCGCAGCATGTAACGGATGGCATCAGTATTGTTCTTAAAATTTATTTTAGTCTAAGATTTTATCTTGCTGAGAGTGATTAGTTTTGAGAATGGACCAACTTGTTTGGCTATATTCTGACAATTTGTCCACCAATCAATTTTAACGTAATAAAGTTTACAGATTTCAGCACCCAACTCCCATCAATGGAAACACCTGGTCAGTCAGTGTCTTGTTTGGAAACTTAGAGTTGTTAGATTTGAGATTCAAGATGTTTGGATCCATAGAATCTCGAAGTGTTGGGTCATATCCCAATAATCCCATGACCCCATATGATCAGTAAATTTTTTTTTCTTTTTAAAGCACATGTGGCAATTAGCATATTTGTAACAAAAAAAAAAAAAGAACTTTTAACTCAGGTGTCCCTTGAAAGCTGCAGAGAATTGATATGTATCATATGTATCAAAATTCTAAATGGGTTGAGTCAACAAGGTTTTTTTTTTTTTTTTTTTTAAAGTTTGGTTTTCTAAAGAATTAGTTGGTGTGGCCCATCACCCCACAGGCACATATTCCCACATGAGGATGTCAAAGGGTCAAGCTAGGGCTGAACCTAAGGTTGTCTTTATCCTACCTTCAATATATGAAGGACCATGCCTTACCTGGCTATGCCTTCAAAGGACTAAGTGATCGAGAGCCCAACGTGCAAGACCTCAATTGTAGTTTTATCTAGTGAATCGGAATCATATTCACGGGGAGCTATGAGTCACACAAACCTATCATATTGAAAAACTAACACTATCATAGGAAAATCTATACAAATAATGTTATACTAAATTGAAAATTAAATTAAAATTAAACACCAATGTCTAAAATTAAAATTACAAATTAGATTTAAAACCTAATCCAAAATTCCTAATCTAAAAAGCAATTTAAACTAAAAACTTCAGTCACAAATAAAAAGCATCAAACCATCAATGTAATAAAGTGAAATAAAA
The DNA here is from genome assembly GCA_037013555.1 of Sextonia rubra. Taxonomy (NCBI): domain Eukaryota; kingdom Viridiplantae; phylum Streptophyta; class Magnoliopsida; order Laurales; family Lauraceae; genus Sextonia; species Sextonia rubra. The sequence goes on along the minus strand of JASUAD010000003.1, from coordinate 6,438,214 downwards.
AAAAATAAAATTCATAAAATAAAAGAAAGAAAGATGGGCTTTAGAATTTCAATATCTACTTTCAAACTCTATACTTAGGGTCAAAGGACAATGTACAACTACAATGCCAAATATGGTTTGTCACCCCACATAAACACACTGTATTTACCTAATAAAATAAATTATTCAACTCACAAATCCTTGTTTAATTCTTTGCACATCACTAAGAATCATGAATAAGAAAATAAAAAAAATCCCAAATAAACTCACTTCCATTCTAGTTACATGGAACACCAAGTCACGGGATCATCCGCATCGCAAAGTTCATTATCTCTTGAAATCCTAACCAATTTGCACCAAGGAGAAAAGAGGTTGATGATAATGAAAGGTGAAGATGATGAAGAAGATGGGGATAGATCCAAGGTGGGTTGGCAAAACTCACCTTGAGATGGATGGAAGAGAGAGTGGAAAGAGATGAAATGGTGGGATGGAGTATGGGCTTATGTGTGTTCTTTGTCGTAGTTGGACGTGTCTCTTATAAATAGAGTTTGCTGTTTCTTTTCTTCCAAGAGTTTCCATTTACATATTTGATAGTAGACTTTACTTGCCATGTTGACTTATCTCCTTATTTTGCTACAGTTCTTTCTAAGCTAACCAACTTCAAGACTACAAAAATACCTTTATCAAGCCATCGTTCTTTTACCATGGCCCATTAATCCTTTTAATCATCAAAGTTATCTACTGTAAAATTCCATGTGTGGGCCCCGCCTTCTTTCTATGATGAAAAAACGTACTCATGGGCTATGCATGTGTTCTTAGCCATAGGGATCTTTCCTATTATACTTCCATGCCATTTGATGCCTTCGTGGATCTTTGCATTAAATTTATCATAATGGACCCCACTAATATGATTTTGAAGTGATTTGAATTTTTATGGAAGCTACCAAATCTTGCTGGCCATGGAGTGCAAAGAAAGGGTTGGGTTGGATTTTCATGGTTGGAAAATTGCATGCAAAGTTGGCTTTCCAATTTGTGCCTAACTTAGACATCAAGACCTTCCAATTTTCTTCCTTGTTTTTTCTCTTAACTCAAATTCAAATTTTGAATTCAGATTTTCCAGCAAATAATTTGTGAAATGGGCCCCATCTTGGGGTGGAATGCAATGCATGCAAGTGTGGGACCCATTGCTTGAATTCCTTCTTTTTTTCAATTTTCTTTTTCCCCTTCAATTCTTTCTTGGGATTTCTTCACACTTAACTCTTTGGCTTCAAATCTTCAATGTGGGTCCCTCTTTCTTTAACTCACCTACACACAAAAATGACTTTTTATCAAAATAATAATTTTGACTAAAAGTCATAAATACACTAATGTGAGACCAATTCACGTAAAATGATGGAATAAAATCTCATCATTAACCATGATTTGTCTTTAAGTAACTAATGATGATAAAAAATAAACTTGTTATTTTATGTGAAAATGTGAGTTTGAAAAACCTTCTAAAAATGAAAATTCAAAAATGAAAAGTTTAATGATTTTATAAAAAAAAAGTGCTTTTAGAATGAATTTTATATGAAAACTTTATAATGTTACTCAAAACTATAAAAGCATAATTTCTAACTAAATGAAGAGTTTTCTAGTGCATAAGTCTTTAAAATTCCCTAGAATGTACATGAAATGATGCATTTTTAAAGACTTATACTAAGCAGGTCCTTACCCTACACTCAAGGGCCAATGCTGGACTAGGACAAAGCTCGAGGCCAAAAAACGAAAAAATCATTATTTTTTTACACAGTTACCTGATATGACTGTCAACTGAGTGTTGTCTTTTCTAACCTCTAGTATAAATGGATCAGTAAGAGAATGTTCAGAGACTAGAAGATGCTTCAAAAACTTTCTTTGATCACAAAATCATATATGCTTCGGTGAGTTGGGTTCTAGACATGAGCGATTTTTTTTATTTATTTGTCCAAGAAGGAAAATGGTTAAAGAGTTTATTATATCTCACACTTTTCACAACAGATTTCATATACCAAATTATTCCAGCAGATTCCTATCTTTGAGAGATTTAAACCAGTTACATTCACCTATATTTTATGAATTTATATTACTTTTAATTTAACATTGATATGACTATTAAGTGTTGTTTAATTTCAGTCATAAAAATAAATGTACTTAAAAATCATTGTTATTTTAGATTTTAAAAATCTGGATTACCCTAAATCCTTAAAGTGTCATATATATATATATACAAACTACTTTTATGAATTGATTGGCATCCCACGTCACTCTAGAGTGGAAGAAGTGTGTCCTTATTAACTAGAAAAAATCTATTTTTGCAATAAAAGAACAATATAAAAATAATATAAAAAACCTAAATAAGAAACAATACTACTACAATAAAAGGGATAAAAAGCAATTGTACAATACTTATTGTTTTTGTATTAAGTATAATACATAATTTCAATAAAAACAGAGGAAAAAAGAACTGAGCAAGTGTGTGTATTGGTTTTTAAGGCATTTTATAATGGGTCTGATCAGACTATGAAATTACCTTCACATTTCCGATTTATTTACACAAAGTGACTTTGATAAGAGCATCTTAGTATATATTTACTATATAAAAATATTATATAAAATAGAAAAAGTGGAGGACGAGGTTCAGAGCCAATTCATGCTAGTCCAGTACAAGCCTAATCCTCAAATTTTATAGGGCTTGGAAAGTGAGGGCTTGGAAAAACTTTCCAAGCCCGACCCTAGGGCCTTCAATTAGAAACAAAAATTGTCATTTTAAGTGACTTTTGAGGGCCAGGCTGGGCTGGCCCCCTTGTCGCAGGGCCAAATTAATAGGGCTGCCCCCACTTAAGCATAGATTTTTCTGTTTTCTGTACAACGATATTTTCTATCCAACCATGTTTTGTCTTTTGATGTCGAAGTCCAAATGAACAAATTAAAATTATATAAAATCCTTCCACACCTCTTCATTAGAAGTAGTTGGGCCATGGGTCTTGAGAACTTGAACTCCTGAGGCTACTTAAAAGAAAAATAAGCAGTATAGGGGGGTTTTTTGAGGTTTCCTGAAGGTAGCAACCTTTTTCATTTAAAAAAAAAAACCCTCAAAAAAGAACTCTATCTTTATTATTTCCTTTTCAAACCCAACTATTTTATAAAATTATCATAAAACACTATTTTGCATTTCCCATTTCAAATCAAATATTTGTAACCGAGTGGTAGTTTAAATGTGAAATTGCCCCAATATGCTCTTATTAGGGGTGAGTTTGGTAGTGGTTTTATTGGAATATGGCAGGTTTGGATTTTGTTTGGTGGTGGTTTTATTGGAATAGGGCAAGTTTGGATTTTGTTGATGTAACCCCCCCCCCCCCCCCCCCCCCCCCCCCCCAAAGTAAGGGTCTATATAATTTATATTTATTTATTACTAATATTATAAACAAAATTTATACGCTACAGGTGGTGTTCGGGCATTAACTTAGGGCATTTGTATATATGATTGTGTGTTTAAATTTTACCACACTTTTTCCCATGTATTTATATATTTTAAAAATTTTAAGCTTTAAATTTGACCTGACCATATCCAAATGGGCCGGATTTGATGTCACGTACCAATGACCCATCACAAGCTGGGTTAAATTTGGATGAGACAAACTTGAAACCCCGTTTCTATCCCAAACTGTAATTAGTTATATTAGCTATATAACTAGGAATGTCAATGACCCTTGATTACCCCATTACCAGAAGGCCTGACACAAAACTAGCTCGAATCTGCATCGAACATTCACTCCAATTGAGGTGTAGCATACTGTTGGAACCATCACATGTGAAAACGAAATTTATTTTTTAGATATTTATAATATAGTATTGCAAATGTGATTACTTAGTCCAATCATAATGCTCATTTTAGAGGGCCATTTGTTTGCATTAGATTATATAGAAATTCCCATCACTTTGCCTGCGTGAGTTGTGTCTACTTCTCATTACATATGTAAGTTCCCATCACCTTGGATGCATGAGTTGTGCCCATATCTCTTTGTATGTGTAAGTTTCAATCACTTCACTTGTGTAAGTATTTGGATCCCAGCGTCTTAGCTGGGTTATTGAAAAAAAATTATATAGAAATTGAATATATAATAATTTATAGTCAAGTGAACTCTATTGGAGGACTATTATAAAAGGGGTGAAATACGAATATTATGAGTTAACAAGTGAAGAATATAAGGTATCATTGTAGATGGGACTTTACTTTCCTAGGTAATTAATTTGTAGGATGATGGCTAAGTATTTATTGCTCATCTTCTCTTAATTTAATTTACATAAAAATAGAGGTTATTTGATGGTCGTATTTTTATATTCACCTTTGCTCTTCATTCTTGACCACTTATGGTATGAGTTATGGCACAAATTCCTACTTATTCCATATAAAAAATAGGTAGATTGAATTGAGTTTTTTCAGTAATATTTCTATGTTCACGATTTCGTGAGATGAGCGCTTAGAATGATCATGAAGAACTAGCACCTATGACCTAACCCAATTTTATGAAGTGTAAATTAAATTCTAGTACAATGAAAAATTAAAAATCATACGCTTTAATTTAAACATCTTTCTAATGTGGCAATGGACAACAGGAAGAATATTGGGCTAAAATGTAAGTGCAAGCTAAACTCTTTGTAGTTTGTGTACTCGGTGGTGTTTCTATGCAAGAACTCCTGATTTGAGCTCTTGCTACTATGGATTTCTGATAACATGTTAACCATCACACCCTCCCCGTTTTTTATTTTATTTTACTTAGGGGTAAAATTTGTGTTAGTGCTATGCCCCCAAAGCCAAAAGGCTATATATAAAAACTTTGAAATGAACCAAAAACGAGAATGACAAAACAAGACAAAAGAGCACCCAGAAAATCTTCCACACATCAGTGAAAGGGGTTGGATAAAATTCTCCAAGAGTTTGAACGGAAGGGAGCTAGTGAGTTCCAGCAGCTGTTGCAAGAAGAATCTCAGCTTTATCCAGAGATGGAATTGCCGTTGAATAGAAACTTGTTACTAGCAAACCAGATGAAGGTTTATGAGGTGGAAGAAAATTGTTGCTGCACAATTTCTGCTAACCCCATCTCACCCATTGGAGAGGGTATAGAAATATTAAAACAATTAAATACTTTTTATAATTTTGCTGTGGATTTCATTCAAGAAAGCATTTCATTTATAAGCAACCTCATCATAACCCAATCTAACCTTATCAAGAGGATACGGATAAACTTTTAACCACTAATAAAATCTTAATAATTTTAACAAAACTTCTAACAACCTATGATATTCTCTAACATTCTCCCTCAATTAGATGGTCCTTCCCAAGAAAGGATCTCTCATTGTCAATAAAAATAAAACTAAACCATTTGCATCTCTGAATGATATAAAACTAAACCATTTGCATCTCGGAATGATAAATCATATATATATATATATATATTGTACAAAACTGAACTCAAGTCTTTTTCGCAATCGCCATTGTCCGTCGATCTATCACTGTCACAATCTACTCTTTTTTCTAGAATATCGGTGCCGGTAGCCCATTGGATTAGATCTATCGAGATTTCTTTCCAAAGCTTTCGATCGTGAAATAGTACAATTTAATAAAGATGTCAAGATCATGAGGTAATTGGATGGACAAACGATGGAGGTGATGGTTTATTTTATTGAAATAAAAAAAATGAAAGAAAAATGACGATGATCATTGTGGAAGATAGGACCGTGCCCGGCTTGATCATAAGATCATCACCGGGCCTGGCTCTAACACCATATAGAAATATTAAAATAATTAAATACTTTCCATAACTTTACCCTTCATTTCATTCAAGAAAGGATTACATTTAAAGCAAACTCATCATAACCCAACCTAATCTTATCAAGAGAATAAGGACAAACTTTTAATCACTCATAAAATCCTAGGAATTTTAACAAAACTTCTAACAATCGATAATATTCTTTAACAATGGGCACTCCCAAGAAACCCAATAAAAGAAGTAACAAGAATTGTCTACCCAAATTTGGAGATTGTCTGTGAACACATAGAAAAGAATAGGAGCAGTATGTTTTTTAGTGAACTCTGCACAGAGAACGCCTAGAAGCAGGGTGTACACCCATCAATTCAGCCTGGGATTGGGTTGCTGTTTTCCAGTGGAGAAAGTTCCAAATGAAGGAAGTTAACCAATGATGGACGAATTTATTCAAAATACCAGGCTTTCCCAATCCACCGGAGAGACCTTGGCATATATGCAGCAGCTGCTATGTTGGGTATTTTCTAAAAACCAACAATAAAAAAAAAGAAATTTAATCTCAATAGGCACTTAGAGTTGAATGTATCTTTTCAAATTATTTCAAATATTTAAAGTTAGTGTCTTTTCAAAACCATATTTGTGCTCATTGGTTGAGATGTGTCTCTTGGATCCATTGGAGTGGATGTAACTCAATACTCAAGGATACTTTCCAACTCTATTTATTTAGGCCCTATTCAATTTTTGGAAATGTGAAAAATTAAGTATATTTAGAAGTACATTGCTAAGAACATTTCATTCTATTTTTATTTTACTTTGATTTTAAGGGAAATTCTATATTTCTGATTCTAGTGTGTAGACTTTGAATCAAACTTGGGCATTGTATATCGGGGACCAAATTTCATCAAAATCACTGGCATTTGGAAAACTTATAGCCTTTAAAAAAGCATCTTAATTATCTTTTTATTTTTGTTCAATTTCTCACATTTACTTTTATTCACTAATTATTTATTCTAATGTTTATACATTTTTTCTGACTGCACATTCTTCGAAAGTAATTTCCCCAATATACCATGCCTCTGAAGAGAAAAGATGCTACAACATTTGGTATATTTCTCTATTTTTTTTAATTTTAAGAAATTTGAATTGCCGGATTACCTTTTTTGACATAAGCAAAAGTTTTCAAATTCCATAAATTTTAGCTTTCAAAATGCTTAGCCTCCCGTGAGCATTTATCACTCCAACTGGAGAATAGCATATATTTGGAGATTCAATTATCCCTTAGGGGTGTTTGGATAAATGCAGAATATAATATCATAAAATTTAAATATTATAATTTTTCATTACCACAGAATAAAATAGTATCATATTGTAATATTGTGTCACTTATAGTATTTGACAATTTATATACATTTCAATATATATTTAAAGATTGTTTTATACAACATATATATACTTGAATGTTTTAATAGGAAGGTTTTTACAAGAAAGTGAGATATTGTAGACTATCTTTTAAAATACTCAAATACATACTTTTCCAATGTTTAGATTATATTCTAAAATAGGATATATTATTAAAAAATCTTTTAAAATATATGCTTTCCAAACACCCCCTTAGGTATAATTGTCTACATATCCTCCAAACAAACATGCCCTTAGGGGTTTTGCATTAGATCTGAAGTTGGATTTAGATCCAATTGGGTCCATTAGAGTTCCAGTGGAGTCCCATAAAAGAGACCCTACGGATTTTAATTTGTTATATGCTCTGTTCAAACGTATAACGTAGAAGAGTTTTATATTGATCTGAAATAGTTTCTAATGGGTCTGGGATTGTGGGTTCACTTTTCCCCGTAACCATCACAACCAGTTTGAAAAAAGGGGAAACATTAAAAGAAAAAACTCAAATCTGATTTTCTCGGATGGTTTCTTGTTCTCAACAAAGGAAGAGAAAAGAAGCAAGAAGAAAATGCAAAAAAATACAACGGAACGATGCAAAAAAAAATTAGGGGAATAAGAAGATGGATGCTTGGGTGTTTCTTAGGGACTAGTACCTAAGAGATAAGTGGTCTCCACTAAGTCTTGTAATTGTATTTCTCTCCTCCTATTTGATAGTGGAATCATCTGTTATTTATTGGACGTGAATTGATGCTTCCGCATTTGTTTATAGTGACTGATTTCTTTTGCTAAAATACAAATGGAATTAAAAAGGGAGGAAAGAAAAGCAGAAAAAACAGCCCCCAAAAAACAACAAGAAAGAGCACAAAGTGGCTCAACTCAATAGGCCTGTGCAAAACCAACAAAAAGGAAAATTACAAAGGAATATAAGCTTCCATAAATTGATGAATATTAGTTAGAGTTTGACCAAGGAAAGGACTACGGGGGTGATCAAGGGCAGGATTTAGCAGGATCCAAAGAAGCCTTTTGGCAGAGGCTAAGGATGGTCCTTTCCCTTCAAAATGGACCTCATTTATAGGGGGTGATCCAGAGGAGGACTTAGCAGGATCCAAAGAAGCCTTTTGGCAGAGGCTAAGGATGGTCTTTTCCCATATAAAAATGGACCTCATTTCTAAATTTCCAAAGGGCCTGAATGGTCATGAAGAAAACCATAGCAATGCCATGTTTTGCAGCATTATCACAAAAGGATGTAAGAGAATTCCAACACAGGGAAGCAGAAGTGAAAAGAAGAGGAGGGCGGTGAGCTGCAGTGAGGAACCAACTCAAAGCTTGACAACAAAAGGGCAAAAGAAGAAAAGATGCAGGTCATTTTCTTCATCCTTGTTACAAAGAGAGCACTAGAGCAAAGGCTACAACCAAGACGTTGAGCATTACCATTAGTAGGAGTTTTTCTTTGGAGAAGCGCCAAAAGAAGCAAGACAGTCTTCGGTTTTTCTAAGGACTCCAAACCATAGTAGCCCAAGATTTAGTGCAAGATTTTGATCGCACAATATTCCAGGCATCTTTGAAAGAGACCCAGTATTAGGACTTGGAGACCAAATTAGAGCATCCTAAGAATGAGGGTTTAGCTGGATAGATTCAGCTTTGGAGAGAAAAACAGCAACAGGAGGCTGGCGATCAGATGGGATTCTCCGACTATTTCCAGAGTTGATATCAAAGACTTTTGCATTCAAAGGAAAATTGAATTGAGGAAATTTCCATGCTAAAATAGAATTTTCCAACTATCAAACCACAGGTTAATGGAGCTACCATTTCCAATTTTAAAATGGCTGTTAAGAAGAATTAAAGGAGATAACTTCCTAATTTTTTTTCCAGATACATGATTCAGAAATTGATGTTTAAGGGTGCCATATGGAGTAGTTTCTGAAGTACCTACTTCTGTACCAGGATGAGCAAAGAAAGGTAGAAATTGCTACATACCAACTAAGCTTAAGCATTGAAGCCTCATTCACCTCTATAACTCTTCTCAAATCCAACCCCCCTTCACTCTTAGGAAGGCAGACCACATGCCAACTCACCAGATTTTTATTAGGCAAATCACTAAAACGTGACCAAAGGAAATTTCTTAAAATCTTCTCTATGTCTTCGGCAAGGCGAATAGGGATAGGAACCACCATGAGGGAGTGGAAAGGGATGGCATTAAGAACATGCTTGACAAGGATTAAGCTACCCGCAAAGGAGAGAACTCTGTTTTTACAACTGAGAGTTTCTTGAGAAGGGAGTCTATCAAGAAGCCAAAGTGGGCTCTTTTTTGTTAACCAATGAACATAGGCACACCAAATATTTAGAGAGGTTGGAATTTGGTTGATGTTAGAGTTGGAATTCCCAACCCTCAAGCTACAATGACAAAAAAAAAAAAAAAAAAACAAGGGGCTTTTGATCAAATTAAAAATTTGGCCAAAGGACATCTCATAAGAAAAAAGAAGAGATTTGAGGTTTCTACAGTTTCTGGAGCTAGCCCGCAAGAAAATAATGATATCATCAGCATATAATAAGTGATTAATATGCGGTTGGTTGTTGGATACAGAGTGGATTTTACCTTGGGTCAATAGATAGGATATTTGTGTTGGGTTTTGTCTTGTATTCCAGTTTATCCGGATCGGTCTCTTGGTTTAGCCAAAACTAAGGCTCAGGGTTAAGGGTATTTTAGTCATGTATGGGTTTTCTTGTTGGCTAAGAAAGCGCGAACTATATACATTGATGTACTGTAACCCTTGATCTCGAGGGGATTGAGATGAGATCATGATAGATGAGTTCTATCCTCCGTGGACATAGACAAGGTTGCCGAATCACGTAAAACTACTATATTCATGTGTATGATTGATTGATGGTGTGATTGCTTGTGTTCATCATGGTTGATCCATTGATCACGTGTAGTTTCCGTTGCACCACTTTTCGCAACAAGTGGCATCAGAGCTTGGTTGAGATCGCTCAGGTTTGCGATTGATAGATTGGATCTTGGTGGTCGCCTGAGAAGAGAGGTTGAATGGTTTTTTGCAAAAAATAGAGAAAGGGGTTGCAGTTCAGTCCCCCGTTACTAGTTGTGTGGGTGTCTAGTTGCAGCAAACCCAGGTTGGAGAAGAAGGCAGATAGTTTCTAAAGAGAAGATCGAAGAACGAAGGGCTTGGATTAAATCTCAGTGGTGAGATTGGAAAAGCTCCATTGAGGTGTTCTATGGGTTGTAGGGCTCCCTGTCCCAGGAAGAAGATGACTAAGATCAAGTGGATCTGGTCTTCATTGGTTTGTTGATCTCGAGGTGGGCCCCACGCTGGTTGGAATCAAATATTAGAGGGTTTTTTGGTTTGGGTTTTCTTTAGGAAGAAGATCGGAAAAGGGCTCATCGTCGCCTTAGCCGCCACTCTCCGATCGTCCGTTATCGCCGAGGTGCTGTCGCCTGACGCTCGTCGCCACCGCAGAAACTTGCTTGCCGCCACTAGCCTCAACTGCTACTACCTCGCCGCTGTTATCGAAAAAGGATAAAGGGAGGCCTGGGGTTTGCCAGTTGCAGAGAATAGAAATTGTAACGGGAAGGAGAATAATTGGGTTCTGGTTAGGCCAGGTCATTGGTCAAGGCGGGTTAACCTGATCAGTGTAGTAAAACCCAGCCCATTAAAGGTTCAGGCTAGACCTAAGTCAGGTTTGCATTGGGTTGACCGTGGAGAAGCCAAAAGAAGCCCAAAGCAGCCAAGTCTAGGTCAGGTCAGGTACGACCTGACCCATTATGCAAAGAAGCCCAGCCCATAGTAGTTGCAGAGCTAGGTTTGGGTCAGGTCAAGTTTGGACCTAACCTATTTATGCAACAAGCCCAGTAGTAGCAGTTCCAAGTCGATTTGGGTCAGGTTAGACTTGACCTATGACTCAGAGCCCAACCTGTCAGCAACAATGCTAACATCAACACATGTCAGTAGCATAGGTCAAAGGCAGTTTGACCACATTTAACTGTTGAAATTATTTCTGTGATATCTTGATTGTCCGATTTCCGATCGGAGATCCGTTTGAGCCTATGGACTTATTGTGAGGAGATCTACGTGTGTATGGAATAACATGGGCTGTTCAACAATCAACATGGATGTTTGACCAATTGGAGTGCCGAAAACTATTTATACGATATCGAAGCCATCCGAAGTTGGATTTTAGATCTGTTTCTTCCAGCATACTAGCAGTGATGAGATCTACGAGGCAAACAAAAGATATTGGCAGTTTGATAGGCAAAAAATTAGGTAACTGAAGAAACTGATAGATTCACGTGACAGCAATGTATTCAAGCATGACGGGTTTGATTGAAGTGTTTGATAGAGAAACGACTTCAGAGATTAGCAGAGAAGAGTGTTAGACTCCGTGATACAATAATGATTAAAAAGTATTACTTGATGTCATGAATAGAAGATTGCTTGGAATAATTTGATGGAAAGCTCAGATCGTGTTGAAGGGATCGGAAATGAACGACATGCCAAAGAGGAAGAAAAAGCAAAAAAATCAGAATCGGAAGGAGGTAGCGTGTAAAAAATCTCGGATTCGGATGACAAGGAATCACTTTTGGTCACTACAGGTATGGATTAGGTTGATGATTCATGGTATTGGGATTCAGATTCTTCCATCATGTGTTTGAGTAAAGATTGGCTTGATGTAAGTAACTCTCATAGTGGATGGATCTATTCTTATGGGGGAGAACGCAATTAATGAGCATTTGAGATAAGAACGGTAGAGATCCAGGTATATGATGATGTTATTCAAACCCTAACGGATGTGATATATGTTCCGGATTTACGAAGAAATTGGATTTCTTTAGGTGCTTTAGACTTTAAAGGTTGCAAGTGCACTGTAGCATGTGGAGTTACAAAGGTGGAAAATGGAACATTAGTCATCATGGAGGGTGAGATAGTGAAAAATCTCTACAGATTGATAGGGGATGCTTTTTCAAGTGGAACAGTGAAGGATACATTAAATAACAGGGGAGGAAATCTATGGTTCAGGTAGAGTTAGATGTGAAGGATCATCAGAAGATGGATTAATACATCTTTAATAATATCATCTAGCGAAAATCCAAGAAGACCTGACTGGAGATAAATTTTTCCAAAAAAGTAGTCCAGTTCAAGTCAAAGTAAGCCAGTTTAAGCATCGGGTCATACCTAACCCGCATGTACTGTGCCCAACCCACCAAAACAAGCTAGAATAGGACAGTTATAGGTTTGACGGAAAGAACACCGGAATGGAGACAGAAGGAAAGATTCACAAGGTATCAATGAGATCCAGATTTGGGGAGGTCTTCAGTTTTGTCTTGACGGATGGAAGTTAGGTTCATTGTGTTGCGAGGTTGCATGCATATGGCAACATATGGAGAGCACTTCAAAGGTTCAAGATAATGGTGTTGAGGTCAAAGGAGGCAACTGTGGAAAGTTTCAAGTCGGTTTAGACTTGATCGACACTAGACAATACTGAGATTGTCTATGTGTCCAGGCTAGGGGGTTGATTGATGTTAGGGTCCCAAGTGCAAGGTTTTGATGTAGTTTTATCCGGTGAGTCCGGAATCATATCCACAGGGAACTAGAATTCATAAAATCCTGTCCTAATTGAAAACTAATGCTAGCCTATTAAAAATCTATACAAAATAAATCATCTACTAAACTAGAAATTAAAATTAATTACAAGTCCCAATTAAAATAACAATTCCAAATAAAACCTAAACTAAATATCTAAGCTAAAAGATCCTAATCTAAAGACTTCAAAATCATAAAAGGGATCAAACCACCAATGGGCATATAAATAAATTGAATTAGAATAAAATTCAGAAACATAAAAAAAAAGAATATAGATTTAAGATCATTAATTTTTGAATTACAAACTTCATGCTTAGAGTCAAAGAATAACTCAAAACTGCACTGCCAAATACAGTCTGTCACACCACATAAACACAGTGCATGAATATAGTAAAATAAATTACTACGACTTATAAATCTTTGTTTAATTCATTGTACATCACTAAAGCATGAAGAAGAATACAAAAATATTAAATAATAATAATAATAATAATAAACTCATGTTACTCTAGTCACATGAAACACCAAGCCAAGAGAGTGCCCGCACCGCAGTACACATCATCTCTTGAACTTCGCCAACCTGTACCGAGGAAGAAGACTTAATTGATGGAGGAGGACCCACTTTAGATAGCTGGAGGGGAGAGATGTGATGGATGTGGAGAGAGGCAAGGGTCCATAGAGGTAGATGGTGATGAGGAGCATGGAATGGTGGAGAGAGAGAATGCTTTTGTGTGGTGCTGTGTTCTGTACGTGAGGTATGGGCGTCTCTCCTTTTTTTTTTCTTTTTTCTATCACATGGAATCGCCAGCGATGAAGTGTGGTGGTGGAATCCAGAAAAATGAAGAGAAGGTCTTCTAAGAAGAAACCGAAAAAAAAAAGAATAAGATAATGGTGGGATGGAACTGTTTACTTGTGGAGTGGTGATCGTCCATATCTAATCGTCCAACCACCTTTTTTTTTTTTTTTCAATTTCTCTCTTGGTCCATCTTGTCTTGCAAGTGTGCTTATCTGATAAATGACTTCCTCCTTTCTTTTATCCCCTGCTAACATTTAAATCTTCTCTTTACACCCATGCAGGTAGAATTTGGCCCACCTTGGATAGATTCTTTTCTTTTCAAAATTTGAATTTTAGAGGAGTGGGTCCCATTTTTCGATTTACTTTCTTTTCTTCATCGCGGGTCCCATAATGACTATTCTTGCTTGAGAGTGGGCCCTCGTGGGTCTTCTACACCAATTAAGATCCTTTAAAATTTGGGAAATTAAATAAAAGAAAATAATTAAATGACTTCATGCTTAAAATGCAGAAAATTGATGACTTATTTTGAAATCCATAAATATGATGCAAAAATACATAAAATCAGTTTATCTAGCCTAAATAAGCCCATAAATTAATATAAAATTATGCCAAGAACGTGCTATTTTATGAGCTCATCACACCCTCCAACTAGCATTTTGCTAATCCCAAGCAAAATATGCGATCTAGAGTAGGAAACTAACTTAAACTATTCTAAGAAAAATAAACCTAATGCAGAAAAAGAAAAGAAAATTACCACTTTCGCGAACACTCTCGACTGCATTTAGTATATACAGCAAACCCGTAAACCCCTAGATTCCCCCTAGTGGACGAGTTGTGCTTCGTGAGGGTTTGCAGAGAATATACCCACAAAATTCTTTTTTTTTAAACAAACTAAGAGCAAAAGCAAAAGAAATTCTCCAAAAGAAAATCCATTCATATCAGATATTTTCGAAGTTTAGAATAATCAAGATTTCAGAATTTTGAAAGTCCAGTTCACAGTTCTATTTTCGAAAACTTTCTCAAATTCAAACCAAACTTGCGTGCACGATGAAATATATATATATACATCAAAAATCTATCTCAAATATTCCACAATAATACTGCAAAAATGGAATTTTTCCTTCAAATAGTTCGATCCCCCGAAATTTAGCAAAAACTAATTTCCTCTTAAAGCTATTAAGATGGCTGCCACACTACTGTTTACTTTGATAGGCCTATTTTATCTCTCTGTCTCTGTCTCTCTGTCTCTGTCTCTCTCTCTGTCTCTCTCTCTCTCTCTCTCTCTATTTTTTCTTCTAACAGATTATGTTGTGATTGTGCAATGTCTAGGTTCCTTAAGCTTTCTAATTAACCAATGTAACAAGCGTTAGGCTAATGACTCCCAAACCAGATGGTTTTAGGACACTAGGTATGAATACACTCCTACGGGCTTATTAGCTCGAGTTAAAAAAGCTACGAACCCAAACTAGTCACAAAAAAAAATTATTATTATTATTTTTCTTCTTCTTCTCTCTTTTTTTTTTAAAGACCAAAAGCAAACACGAGGTAGCCTTTTCTCGTTTCGCTCGAATTAATTCATTTTGGTTCTAGTATATACAACCCACCAAAAATGAACCATGGAAACAAAAAAATTTTACAAACTAAATCTTAGGTTCTCATTGTATTCTCTCGAAAAATTCCAAAAACAACATTAAAGTTTCCTATCCAAAATTAAAAATATATATATATGTATGTGTATGTGAGAAACAAGTTTTGGTAATTCTTTGATAGGTTTCTTCTTTTAGAAACAATGAATTTTCTTTTTACTTCCTTCCAAAAATTTTGAAAATTCTAGATTCCTATATATCTTTAAATCACCTCAATTCTTTTGAAAACTTCCTTTTCTAAAATTAAAAACTGCGATCGTAAAAATTCCTAAAATCAAAACAAAAAAAATCTAAAAAATAAAAATAATAAAAAAATTCCTAAAAATGATTGAAAAGACAAAAAAAAAAACATAAAATATGAAAAATTTTGCCTAAAATTGGACAAGTGTGCTTATCCCCACCCCATAACCTAAGAAGAACATCGTCCTCGAAGTTATGCATGAAATGCAACACATAAATGATTTAACTAACTGTCACAACCCGAGCCCACAAATCGGGGGTTAGCGAAAAGCCAAATCAGTGACATACGTACTCCTGTGCACGTGCATCCAAACCCATTCCAGTTGCACACACACAAGGGATCTAACACATGCGGACTAAGCGTACGCAGAAGCTGTAGATATCATAACCAGCAAAACAAACGAAATAGCGGAAGTTAAAACAAAGAAAACGAGCGGAAAACCAACTGTGATATGCGATATAAGAAAAGACGAAGATAACATACATGGCGATAAAACCAAATACAAGTCTAAGTACACACCAAAATACACCCAAAATAAAGATATACAAATAATACGCAAGAGTGACAAAGTCCCAAGTACAAAATACATGATCTCCAAAAACCAAAATCATGATGACATGCAGGTACGCACTCGGCAGAGGCGATCAAGCCCACTCTGCCAGGCCAAAGGGTGTCTCTAAGCTTTGCCCTGCAGACTCCTCGACTGCTGGGGAGTTGGGCAAGGGATCTGCGCCTACAACACCACAGACAACACAATGAATACAATGATCCAGCAAATATAAGTGACAGGGACGTAACACTCATAGTATCAAATATAATAATGACAGAAGATTAAATACAGAGTTTCATATTAGTATGCTAAGCAAATCGTGCATAGAATTTAAAGCATGATAAATGAATCAAAGCATAGAAATACTGAACTAGGTGGCTACTACGTTGGCCATATTCTCTCATATAGAGAGCAGAGCAAACAGATGAGAACACCACCGACCTGGCCAAAGGTACAAGTGGGTCTCGGTCTCCTGGGTTCTGGGGTCCCAAGACAAAGCTACGCTTCAGCGATACAAAGCACAGAGAACCAAGCCAGAGGTAACCCCGTCGAGTATCCTAGGGCTGAAGCTGAGTAGAGCCAAACTGATACCAATCAAATCAAATCTAAGGAGAAAGAAAATTATCTGCTTTGGACTCACCGATGGCAAAGACCGGATCTTATCCTCATGTATTAATCTCTGGGCAGAGCCACCAGGGAATACCCACTGAAACAGAGATTTCAAAGCCAGAGAAATACCGAGCATAACGGAAATAAGTCAAAGCATAGCATAGATCAAAGCATCATACAGAGTGAAGAATAAAACAGATATACGGAACGAAAGCAAGAGGATCTCGTAATGCATAGATATAGATCAGCAGAACAGAGGGCAAAATTACACTCAATATGCAATGCATCTCAGATTAACGCGGAATCAAGGTTGATTACGAGCCAACTCTATTCTAGTTGTTCACTGTCACTAACCGTGCATGTTGGTGTAGTTTTAAGTTATTCAATGCACCGTTGCCATCAAAGTGTTGCAATATAATCCTCACGTGCACCGAAGTCCTTTAAACCAACACCCATGGGGAGGTGCTTAACAGTAAATCAACGCTCACATGAATGAGTCACAGCCTAACAGACTATTCATGCGGTCTAAGAATCCATTGGGCCGGTTCACATGTGTGGTTACCTGTATATAAATCCTACAAAGTCACACCATTAACCTAAGTTTAAGTTCAGGAATTTCAGATCTTACAGCTTAGCCGTGGGTGACCTACGGCTTAGCCGTAGACATCTTACGGCCTAGCCGTAACATGCACTTGCACTATGGCTTAACCGTAGTTCCCTTCAAAATACGGCTAATCCTGTCATCTTCTACCTCTGATCTGATACATTTCACGGCTGAGCTATGATGGAGTCCACGGCTTAGCCGTAGTTTCACCGTAAGAGTACTGAAATTAGAAAGTTTCGACTGATCAGAGATTTAATTCACGGCTGGTTCACGGTTAGGCCACGGTTAGCTTACGGCTCAGCCGTAGGACAATGTACGGTTCAGCCGTATCCTAACCGTAGAACAAAATTCAAAAATTCAAGTCTCTGGAATCTAAACTGTACGCAGTTACGGCTTAGCCGTGCAGTACAAAAAACGAATTCGAGCTGAGTACAGAAACTGGAATCTGATACAGAAACTTAACACAACAAGCTCAAAAGATCCTAATACTTTAAAAATTGGCTATAAAACATCCTATACATAGAAGAAGATGAAATCAAAGCAATTAAACAAAATGCCCATATGTGTTATACAATCCTGTACTTATACTTGCCTCAAAGCTTGTCAAATCCACTAAGATGAAGCTCCGATCCAACTAAAACCCAAGCAAATCAAAGAGAAACCCATGCATGAGATGTATGAGAGATACAGAGCTTGGATAAGAAGAAACCCAATTGGAGGGAAGAATTCAAAACCTACTTACCTCCAGGCACAGACAGAGAATTATCACAGAGAGGAGAGAACCCAATCAACCCAACACCAACCGAGAGAAGTGAAGAGAAAGAGAAGAAAGAAAGGACGTGAAGCTTTCTTTGGAGTTTGTTGCATGCACCGATCAAGCAAATGAGCAGGAGAGAGGACATCTGGCTGATGACTCATATTTATAGTTTTGGAGTTTAAATCAAAGTCTGTCAAGTTTAGGCTAATTACAATTCAAGTCACACAAAGGTCCAACTCCTCCAATTGAATCCGAATGGGTTCGAGACAGTTACGGAAATTAACGAGCTCAAAGAAATACACGGGCTGACACCAAGATGATGCAAATATGATGCACTCAAAGCAAAAGAAAAATTACGAAAAAGGGCTTAGAACTACCTATACCAAGTCAAAGACTACCCAACTACCTATCCATGACCCAAAACCAAGTCCAAAAGAAATAAACAATACAAAAGCACACTAATGAGCCACTAATCCGGCTCAAAGGGGATCGAAGTGTTACACTAACATGAGGAAATAAATAACAAAGGGGTAAGTAAAAGGATGGTACCTCAATATGGAGCTTTTCTACGCCCTATCCAAGGTTAGACAAAACACAAAAAAAAAAAAAAAAACAAAAAAACAAAACAAAACAAAAACAAAAACAAAAACAAATATATATATATATATACATATGGTACAAATAAAAGGTCACTGCCATATTTAGCGCCCGTCAGTCCTGATAAACAGAATCAGTCACAGCAAGTTCCTCCTCCTCTGAAGGAACAATCTCCAAGAATTGTTTTAAACACTGCCCATTTACAGTAAAACATCACCATTCATAGGATTTAGCAAAGTAACTACACCATATGGAAAAACCTCCTTTACAATAAAGGGTCCCATCCATCGAGATCTCAACTTTCCAGGAAACAGATGAAGTCTAAAATTATACAAGAGGACCTTTTGAGAAGGATGAAATGATTTTCTCAAAATTTGCTTATCATGAAAAATCTTAGTCCTTCCTTGTAAATTTTAAAGTTCACGTAAGCCTCATTTCTTAACTCTTCTAATTCATTTAAATCCAATTTTCTTTTCTCCCCAGCCTTGTCTAAGTCAAAATTAAGTTGCTTGATTGCCTAATAAGCCTTGTGTTCCAATTCCACAGGAAGGTGGCAAGCTTTCCCATATACAAGCCAGCATGGGGACATGCCAATAGGGGTCTTAAACGCGGTGCAATAGGCCCATAGTGCATCGTTTAATCTCATGGACCAATCTTTGCGATTTGGTCTCACAGTTGTCTCCAATATTCTTTTTATTTCCCTATTTGAAACCTCTACCTGACCGCTTGTTTATGGGTGATAGGGGGTAGCAACTTTATGTGTAACGCCATAAATCTTAAGCAAAGCTTCAATAGTGTGGTTACAAAAGTGTGTGCCCCCATCACTAATGATGGCTCTAGGAGTTCCAAAACGGGAAAATATATTATCCTTGAGAAATTTTTGAACGGTTTTGGCATCATTGGTCCGGCATGGAATTGCTTCTATCTATTTAGACACATAATCAATAGCAATCAATATATATTGATAACCTTGGCTAAAGGGAAAAGGTCCCATGAAGTCTGTGCCCCAAGTATTAAAAAGTTCTATTACTAAAATTGGGTTTAAGGGCATCATGTTTCTTTTGGAAATTGAACCCAGTTTTTGGCAACGCTCACATTTGTGACAAAAATCATTTGCATCTCGAAAAATAGTTGGCCAATAAAAACCAGACTGCAAAATCTTTAGGGTGGTCTTTTTGGGTGAAAAATGTCCACCACAAGCATGAGAATGACAGAAGGAGATGACACTGTGTATTTCATGATTTGGCACACATCTTCTAATGATTTGGTCTGGGCAGTATTTGAAAAGGTATAGGTCATCCCAAAAAAACTTTTTCACCTCAGTGAAAATTTTATTCTTATCTTTTTTTGTCCACTCCGTGGGAGTTTCACCAGAGGCAAGATAGTTGGCAATGTCTACATACCATGGGGATTGGGAGGTACTAAGAAGTTGTTCATCGGGGAACGTATCCTGAATCGGTAAAGGCTCTAAAGAATTTGAAAGGACTAGCCTAGATAGATGATCTGCTACCACATTTTCTACTCCTTTTTTGTCTCTGATTTCGATATTAAATTCTTGGAATAGCAGGATCTGTCGTATCAATCTTGGCTTAGAATCCTTCTTAGAAAGAAGGTACTTGAGCGCAGAATGGTCGGTAAAGATCACAATTTTGGATCCAAGTAAGTAGGGATGGAATTTATCAAGTGGATAAACAACTGCCAATAATTCTTTCTCAGTTGTAGAATAATTTATTTGTCCACTGTTTAAAGTCCTGCTAGCATAATGAATCACGAATGGTTTCTTGTCCCTACGTTGCCCGAGTACAGCCCCAATTGCATAATCACTAGCATCACACATGATCTCAAAGGGCAAACTCCAATCCGGAGGTTGCATTATTGGAGTGGTTGTTAGTTTGTCTTTTAGCTTTGTAAAAGCTTCTTGATATGCCTCTGTCCACTCAAACTTTGCTTCCTTTAATAGAAGGTTACATATTGGTCTAGATATTGAACTGAAATCCTTTATGAACCTTCTATAGAATCCGACATGCCCTAAAAAAGATCTCACATCTCTTATAGTTTTCGGGATGGGCAAATTGGTGATCAAATCTATTTTGGCTTTGTCCACTTCTAGTCCTTTAGAAGATACAATGTGTCTAAGGACAATGCCCAGCCTAACCATAAAATGGCATTTCTCCCAATTTAAAACAAGGTTCTTTTCCTCACACCGAGATAGGACCTTCTCCAAATTACTCAAACAGTTCTCGAATGAATCCCCAAAAACAGAGAAATCGTCCATGAAAACCTCGAGAATACACTCCACCATATCACTGAATATACTCAACATGCATCTTTGAAAGGTTGCCAGAGCATTACACAGCCCAAAAGGCATCCTTCTATAAGCAAAAGTGCCAAAGGGGCATGTGAAAGTAGTTTTCTCTTGGTCCTACGAAGCAATTTCTATTTGATTGTACTCGGAGTATACATCCAAGAAACAATAGTATTCGTGGCCGGCGACCCTTTCTAAAATTTAGTCTAAAAATGGTAGAGGAAAGTGATCCTTTCGTGTGACTGCATTTAGCTTTCTGTAGTTAATACAGACTAGCTCGCCAACCAGTGGGTACTCAAGTTGGAATGAGTTCGTTATTTGCATTACGGACTACAGTTACACCAGCTTTCTTTGGTACGACTTGGGTAGGGCTAACCCATTGACTATCCGAAATTAGATATATGATACAAACATCAAGAAGTTTGAGCACTTCAGCCCTAACCACCTCTTGCATGGTGGGGTTAAGTCGGTGTTGCATTTGTCTGGATGGTTTAGCATTCTCTTCTGGATATATGTGATGCGTGCACAGAGTGGATTAATTCCTTTAATATCGGCCACGCTCTAAGCAATTGCACCTTTATGTTGTTTGAGCATATGAAGAAGTTGGATCTCTTGGTCTTTCTCAACATGCGTGGAAATAACCACAAGAAATGTTTCATCTTGCCTAAGGTAAGCACATTTAAGGTGTGGGGGTCAGTGTTTCAACTCAAGTTTGGGCGGCCTCACCTGAGAGGGAAGAGGTGGGCTACCAGTTGGTACAAGCTCTTCGAAAGAGGGTTTCCATGCTACTGTGGCTATTTCAACAGTGTCATCAGCTGTCTCCATAAGGTTGGCCATGGCCTCAGTTGATTCAATCAGATCGTGTGAGTCAGACAAGACGAACTCTGCGAAGGTCCCCGCTACCAAGGCATTTATTAAATCTACCTCCTCAAAGTCGATATTGTCATCCCGAGGTTGTTTACAAAGATTAAATACATTGAGCTCAAGAGTCATATTTCCGAAAGAAAGTGTCATTTTTCCATTTCGGCAATTTATCAGCGCATTTGACGTGACTAAGAAAGGCCTTCCAAGAATTACCGGAATTTGAGCTTGAGGGTTAGTGACTGGATGAGTGTCTAGGACAATGAAGTCTATTGGGAAGTAGAACTTATTAATTTGCACAAGCACATCCTCTATTACTGCTCTCAGTTTTTTTACAGATTTATTGGCTAGCTAAAGGGTGAGTTGGTTTTAGCTCGCCTAGCCCTAGTTGTTCATAAACCGAGTAGGGTAGCAAGTTTACACTTGCCCCAAGATCAAGCAGAGCTTGTTCGATCTGGTGGTTTCCAATGATGCATGAGATTGTAGGGCATCCTGGATCTTTGTACTTGGGGGGAGTGTCGTGCTTTAAAATTGTACTAACTTGCCCAGTTAAAAATGCTTTCTTTTGGACATTCATCTTACGGTTGATGGTGCATAATTCTTTGAGATACTTTGCATAAGATGGAATTTTCTTAATTGCATCCAACAATGGGATGTTAATCTTGACTTCTTTAAGGACATCTAGGATCTCTTGGTTTTGGATATGTGGCTTACGCAGAGCCAATCGATTTGGAAATGGGGCCAACGGTTTGAATCCGGGAGGAACTGTAGTCTTTTCTTTGACAGGAATTGCAAGCTTTTCTTTGTCTTTTTCCGACTATACTCCTTGATCTGTGGAGGCAAGTTGTTTATCTTTTTCCAGATAAGGTTTTTGAATTTCTTTACCACTACATAGAATGGTAATAGCCTGAACCTGCCCCTGGGGGTTTGAGGGTCCAGCATGATTGACCTCATACTTTCCTTTTGGATTTGGCTGTGGTTGAGCCGGAAAAATCCCTTTATTTTGTGATTGCACATAATTCCGTATCTCATTTTTGAACTCTTACATTTCCTGTTTTTGAGCCAAAAGGAATTTAGCCAACATCTCTTCCAAAGGTTGAGTTTGAACAATAGGAGGTGGCACTTGTTGTGCAGTTTGATGATATTGTCCCGAAATGCCACCATACTGGTTTAACCTTTGGGGGAGATTTGCTAGAGTAGCACTTGGGCCAGTTTTCCAACTGAAATTAGGATGATTCTGCCAATTAGGGTTATATGCATTACCCGGCTGGTTGTATGCATTGGCAACATTTGCTTGCCCGAAATGCCTCTTGAAATGCAGAGAGTGTGGGGCACTCCGTAGATATGTGGGTATCGCAAGCGCAAATGCCACAAACGATTGCAGGCTCCTTGTTCTTCAAAAATTTCAGGGACTCAACTTCTCTTGTAAGATAGGCAATTTTTGCTCTAAGATCATCATTCTCTTTGAGTAAATATAACCTACCTCCCTTGGCTTGATTAAATTACTTTACGGGTTCAATACCTTCAGATGTGTCCCAGTTTCGTGCACTATCAGCCAAAAATTGAAGGTATGCCCATGCTTCATTTGGATTTTTAGCCATGAACTCCCCGTTGCACATCATCTCAACGAATTGCCGTGTTTCCGGACTTAATCAATCATAAAAATGGCCAATTGTGTGATGTCATTCAAATCCGTGATGTGGACATGCAAGAAGAAGTTCATTAAAACGTTCCCAACACCTATAGTATGACTCTCTTTCCTTTTGTTTGAAATTCATCATGAGCCTTCTTAGGGTGTTGGTCTTATGAGGTGGGAAGAATTTTTTCAAAAATTCGCGGACCATGTCGGCCCATAAAGCAATCGAATTGGGCTATAACGAGTGGAGCCATGCTTTTGCTTTGTCTTTGAGGGAGAATGGAAATAATCGAAATTTAATAATATCTTCCCTCACATTATTAAATTGAAGTGTTGCAACTACTTCTTCGAATTCTTTTATGTGCAAATATGCACTTTCTGAGTCAAGTCCATGAAATTTGGGGAGAAGTTGAATAACTCCCAGCTTGATATCTAATTGGCCTACACTGGCAGGAATGACCATACATGAAGGTGTGGCTTGTCGTGTAGGTTGTAGGTAATCACGTAGTGACCTAAGTAGTTAGTTCACCTCATTATTATTTGGCATAGGTCCATGCCCGTTTCTGTTCTTAGGTCCATCATTGTAGCCATTCGGGTTTATCGATAGGTCATTATTGTCATGACCACTATTTGCATCTGCCATTGTTTATAAAATCCCAATAAGATCAGGAGATCGAGATGCGTCGTAGATTTCAGTTAACCTCTTATATTTGTATTTCTTATGCATACAACTATTGAATCAAGAGGGTCAGGTGTCCATTTTTTTTTTACCAAGCGAGAGTCCAAAGAAAATAAATTTCTAACACTAATGTAAAAGATAAGGTTCCAAAGAAAGTTTTGAAACTTTTTGGACCCTAGGACTTATCATGGCTAAAAAGTCGAATCGGAATAGGTTCTTGAATTGTCTTTTGAAGGTGAGTTTCAAAAAACAAAATTTTTTTGGTAACTTATCTAACCTAAAAAATTATTAAAAACAGAATTTAAACTAATTAAAAAGAGTCATAATCAGAAAGAAAAATAAACTAACCAAACTAGTTATCAATGAGGACTAGTTTTGTAGGCAATTTTCCAAAAATTGTGGCTTTTTAAAAAAATTCAGAAAATATAAAATTTCAGGTCAGAAATTAACAAATTTTAATCTGAAATCATCAATTAAAATCTTTAATTAAATGTCCAAGGGCTGGTCATTCATTCCATGCATGCTACCCGTAGGCTAGTATGATGATTGGAATTAAAAAGGCATACCCACAAAGCAATTAAAGAGATCAAGTTGGAAAATTGCCTGTGACGTTTGCTCCCTAGCAACGGCGCCAAAAACTTGATCGATGTTAGGACCCAAGTGCAAGGTCTCGATGTAGTTTTATCCGGTGAGTCCGGAATCGTATCCACAGGGAGGTAGAATTCACAAAATCCTGTCATAATTGAAAACTAATGCTAGCCTATTAAAAATCTATACAAAATAAATCATCTATTAAACTAGAAATTAAAATTAATTACAAGTCCCAATTAAAATAACAATTCCAAATAAAACCTAAACTAAAGATCTAATCTAAAAGATCCTAATCTAAAGACTGCAAAAACATAAAAGGGATCAAACCATCAATGGCATATAAATAAATTGAATTAGAATAAAATTCAAAAACATAAAAAAATAATAAATAAGAATATAGATTTAAGATCATTAATTTTTGAATTACAAACTTTATGCTTAGGGTCAAAGAACAACTCAGAACTGCACTGCCAAATACAGTCTGTCACACCACATAAAAACAGTGCATCAATCTAGTAAAATAAATTACTACGCTTATAAATCTTTGTTTAATTCATTGTACATCACTAAAGCATGAACAAGAATCCAAAAATATTAAATAAATAATAATAATAATAATAATAATAATAATAATAAAAAACTCATGTTACTCTAGTCACATGAAACACCAAGCCAAGAGAGTGCCCGCACCGCAGTACACATCATCTCTTGAACTTCGCCAACCTGTACCGAGGAAGAAGACTTAATTGATGGAGGAGGACCCACTTTAGATAGCTGGAGGGGAGAGATGTGATGGATGTGGAGAGAGGCAAGGGTCCATAAAGGTAGATTGTCACAACCCGAGCCCAGGGACCGGGGGTCAGAGAAAGTCTAACCAATGACACACGTACTCCCGTGCATGCACACCTGGACCCCGTCCAAGCATACACACACAAGGGATCATTCACACGTGCAAACAACTATACGCGGAAGCTGTACGTATCAAGGCATATAGCAACACACTCAACTCAAAAGATACAATGGATTACACAAAAGATCATGAACTGATAATAGTAATAATTACAAGAACGTATGACAATTAAAGCGGGCTTACAACAATCCAACAATCAAAATACAGGTATCACTCAAGGCCCACTTTACAGGTACAGAAAAAAATCCCCTCGATAGACTCCAATACCAAGAATGGGGAAAACAAAATGATGCAAACCGTACTCTGGAGGATGGATCAAGTCCACTCCTCTAGGCCGGAGGGGGCCTCGCGAGCCTCTCCTGCAGTCGGGTCGACCGACGCAGGATCGGAAGAGGGATCTGAGCCTGCAACACACAAAGACAACTAATAAGTACGACGACTTAGCAAAGTATAAGCCAACAAGAAGATAACACGAATTGTGTCTAAAGTGAGCATTAGTCATAATACAAGACATCATACAAGATCTACAGAAAACATGTTCGTATACCGAGCAATTATGCAAATGATAGGCATGCTGTAAGAATCATAAACAGATAACATTCAAGTGGCTACTACATTGGCCATTTTCTCCCTTACGAGAGCAATCAGGATGAGAACACCAGCGACCGGGCCAGGGTACGCATGGGTCTCTAGTTCCCGGGGTCCGGAAGCCCAGGACAATCACTCTGCAGAGGTAAACACTTAAACTAAACCAAAGTTAACCCCGTCGGGTATCCTAAGGCTGAGGCTCAGTAGTGCCAATACCAATCACAATCAAATCAGATGATGCACCTCACTCAATCAATCATATCATATCACGTACAGATCTCACATAGCGCGCTGAATACACAATAGGAAGTGCATCGAACATGATACTGATACTGAATGTACACAAACAGGTACATAAACACATACAAGAAGTGTTAACAATGAGTATCAATTACAATCACTGACTCATAACTGATGCAAGTACTCCAATAGAGTAACGGTAAACACAATACACGATAAGAATGGTTCCGCCCGGGCTTCGCTCTGGGGTTGCTGCATTTCCCACAGAATCGAGAGGTCCAGCGCAGAACACATAAGAGGGCATAACCGAAATCAATATGCTGTACAAATCAATAAATCAAGTACTTATACGAATCAAGGATCAATTACAAGCCAATCCTACATTAATTATCCAGTGTTTCTAACCGTGCATGTTGATGTAGTTTTAAGTTGTTCGATGCACCATTGTCTAGTGTTGCAGGGTCAGGGGTGTGCACCGAAGTCCCTTAAACCAACACCCATGGGGAGGTGCTAAACAACTGGATAACTATCCATGAATGATTCGCAGCCCTCGAGATCATCCATGTCACTCAACATTCCATTAGGCATGTCCAGGTTAACTACATTCTAACATGAAAGTCATCTACGGTCTTTTACTTAAACCTAGTCCCTTTTCATTCAATTCTCAGGGTCTCACGGTGTAGCCGTAGGTAACCTTACGGCTTAGCCGTGGCATCTTACGGCTTAGCCGTACTATGCACTGCGGCTGAGCTGAGGTTCCCCAAATATCCCTTCGGATTTACGGCTTAACCGTATTTTGCTCTACGGCTCAGCCGTATCCTGGTCCACGGCTTAGCCGTAAGACAATGTACGGCGTAGATCAGGCTGGGCCGTAGAAGAATGTCAAATTGCCAACATCCAGTTATTTTCAGCTAACAGTCTGTACTGTTCTACGGTTTGGGTTACGGTTGGGTCTCGGCTTAGCCGTAAGCCATTTTACGGCTTAGCCGTAGCACATTTCACGGCTTAGCCGTGAGTGCACGGGCTCATTTTCCTGAAATTGTTACAGTCATACAGAAACTGTGCAAAACAACTGAAAACAGCAGAATAACAACAGAACTGACTGAAAGGGGCTGTCTAACACTGAGATACACAATGAAACATAAAAACACAACAATCAAATCACTATCAATCGGTGTTCACACATCTTGGGCTTATACTTGCCTCACGGACGAAATCCACACGCGGATTGGCTCAGTCCACCGGGATCACACACACTGACGAGTTCCTTTCTTCCTCCCTCAAGCAATCGAAACAGAGATGGAGAAGAGAGAAAGAGAGCTGACGAGAGAGAGAGAGAGAGAGAGAGAGAGAAAACAAGAGGGTTGGTGGGGATATTTAAAGGTTAACTTGAGTCAAATTTACATTTAAGTCCAAACAGTTAACACGAATATCAGTTCAAGTCAAATGACGGTCCAACAAGAGCAAACGAACTCATTCGAAGCCAAGACAGTTACGAACATTGACAAGCTCAACGAAATACACGCGCTGACGTCAAAATGACGCAAAACTGACAAGGTCAATCAAAAGCCAAAATTACGAAAAAGGGCTCGATCTACTTAGACCAAGTCAAACTTAACCCAACGATCTCTCTACGAGTCAAAACCAAAGGAAACAAAATCAAAACACTCTTAGCGATAAAAACACACGCAATGAGCCACTAATCCGGGTCAACTCGGGTCGGAGTGTTACATCCTCCCCCACTTGGACATCATTCCGTCCTCGGAATGAACACGTACCTGAGCAAACAGATAAGGATACTGACGCGCCATCTGATCTTCTAATTCCCACGTGGCTTCATCAGGTCCATGATGTTCCCAAAGTACCTTGACCCATCGGATAGTCCTCGTACGCAAGAGCTGTTCTCGAGTCCCAATAATACGGAGCGGACGCTCAACGTATGACGCATTGGGTTGCATCTGAATATCATCGTAACGAATCACGTGCGTCGGGTCTCGAACATACTTGCGAAGCATAGACACATGAAAAACGTCGTGTACTCCAGAAAACTCCACGGGTAGAATCAGTCTGTACGCTAGATCACCAATCCGGCTCTTGATCTCCAATGGACCCACATATCTTGGCGCTAACTTGCCTTTTTGACCGAATCGTACCGTACCCTTCATCGGTGAGACCTTCAAGAATACCCAATCTCCAACCTGAAATGTCAAGGTTCTTCTACGCGTATCTGCATAGCTCTTCTGTCTCGATCGGGCAATCGTCAAATTGTCAATCACTTTCTGAACTTTCTCTGTAGTCTCAGCAATGATTGTCGGTCCGTGGAAACTCCTTGTTCCAACTTCTTCCCAGCAAACAGGACTTCTACATTTCCGTCCATACAGAGCTTCATAGGGTGCCATTCCAATACTCTCGTGGAAGCTATTGTTATACGCAAACTCGCACAACGAGAGATGCAGATCCCATTCTTTCTCGAAATTCAGTACACTGGCCCGTAACATGTCCTCGAGCGTCTGAATAGTTCGTTCGGACTGTCCATCAGTCTGCGGGTGATACGCCGTACTGAAGCTCAACTTCGTTCCCATGGCTTCCTGGAATGCTCTCCAAAATGAAGAAACAAAGCGGCTATCTCGATCTGACACAATCGATACAGGTGTACCATGTAGTCTCACGATCTCATCAACGAACTTCTTCGCCATCTCGGAAAATGTCATGCCTTTCTTGAATGGAAGAAAATGGGCTGTCTTCGTCAATCTGTCCACGATCACCCAAATGGCACTGTTCTTCTTGCTCGTCAGGGGTAGTCCTGAAACAAAGTCCATCGTAATATGCTCCCATTTCCACTGGGGAATGTGCAATGGATGTAAGGAACCTGGAGGTCTCTGATGGTCAGCTTTCACCTTCTGGCATGTCAAACATCTGGCAACAAACCCAGCAATTTCTCTCTTCATGTTGTTCCACCAGAATCTGTCCTTGAGGGCTCGGTACATCTTCGTACTTCCAGGATGCATAGCATAACGTGCATGGTGTGCTTCGGTCATCAAACTTTCCTTTAAAGCATCTACTGCTGGCACACATAATCTGCTCCTGAAATATAAAACATCACCCTCCAAGCGGAAGTCTGGTCGATCTGCAATGCTATCCCGGATTCGCTTCAACATCGCGTCTTCAAACTGCTGGTCTTTAATCCGCTGAATGATGTCAGGCTGAAAGCTCACTGTGCTGGCAAGTGTCAAACGATTCTCCACCGATTGCAGTTCCACTGGCTGTGCATGCCTAACAAAATAAAGGCTGTCCAAAGCCTGAAGAATCTCTGACTTCCTACTCAAGGCGTCTGCAACAACATTGCCTTTCCCTGGATGGTATTTGATGGGGAAATCAAAATCCTTAATCAACTCAAGCCACCTTCGTTGCCTCATATTCAACTCAGACTGCGTGAAGAGGTACTGTAGACTATGATGATCTGAATGCACTTCAAAGTTCACGCCATACAAATAGTGTCTCCACATCTTTAACGCAAAAACGATGGCTGCCAACTCTAAATCGTGTGTGGCATAGTTCTTCTCGTGCTCCCGAAGTTGTCTCGAGCCATAGGCAATCACTTTGCCATGTTGCATCAAAACACATCCCAAACCGACTCGAGAAGCATCAGAGTAGATCATAAATCCTTCATGCCCATCTGGTAGCGTCAAGACTGGAGCCGAAGTAAGCTTCTCCTTCAACATCCGGAAATGGCGCTCACAGTCGTCCGTCCACAGAAAAGGAACATTCTTCCTGGTCAATCGGGTCAACGGTGCAGAAATCTTGGCAAAATCTTGAATAAATCGACGATAATAACCAGCCAATCCAAGAAAACTCCGTATCTCCGTCACTGTCTTCGGGCTGGGCCAACTCATCACTGCCTCAACTTTCATCTGATCCACTGCCAACCCATCTCGTGAAATGGTATGACCAAGAAAAGCTACCTGCTCGAGCCAAAAATCACACTTCGACAATTTGGCATATAAGCGATGTTCCTGCAACAACCGCAAGGCTCGACGTAGATGTTCCTCATGCTCCTCTGGGGTCTTCGAATACACCAGAATATCATCAATAAAGACCACCACAAAGCGATCCAAGAAAGGAGCGAAGATCCTATTCATCAAAGCCATAAAGGCAGCAGGTGCATTGGTTAATCCAAATGGCATCACGAGGAACTCAAAATGTCCATACCGTGTCCTGAAAGCAGTCTTCGCAATATCTTCTTCCTTCACCCGGAGTTGGTGATACCCCGATCTCAGATCAATCTTGGAAAAATAGGCAGCACCTTGAAGTTGGTCAAACAACTCATCAATACGCGGCAATGGGTATTTGTTCTTGATCGTGACTTTGTTCAACCGCCGGTAATCGATACACATCCGTAAGGTACCGTCCTTCTTCTTCACAAACAGCACTGGAGCTCCCCACGGTGACACACTCGGCCGTATGAAACCCTTCTCCAAAAGATCTTGCAATTGCGTCTTCAATTCGAGTAACTCAGCAGGGGCCATACGATAAGGAGCTAAACTAATGGGTGCTGTACCGGGCACTAGATCGATCGCGAACTCTACATCTCGGACAGGGGGTAACTCGGGTACTTCCTCCGGAAATACATCCGGGAACTCACGTACTACCGGAATCTCACCCAACTGCTTCACTTCCTTCTTCTTCGAGACAAAAGCAAGAAATCCTGCACAACCTCTACGTATCAAACGATCCGCTTTGCATGCGGAGATGACACGCCTCGGGCATCTCTCCTGATTGCCCTCGAAACGAAACCCCTTCTCAAAATCGAAGTAAATCGACCTGTTGTAACAGTTAACACAGGCACGATACCGCGCTAGCCAGTCCATTCCAAGGATCACATCGAAATCCAACATGGACAACAAGATCAAATCAACTGGCAGCTGGCGACCTTCAATCACCACGTCGCACTGAGGGTAGTATACACTACACTCCACTCGCTTGCCCACAGGAGTGGACACTACTAACAAATAGGGTAGCGGCTGAGGGGGTTGCGGTAACTGTTCCGCAAAACGAGGTGCAACATACGAACGCGTAGATCCCGAATCAAAAAGTGTATGTGCTTCAGCTCGGGCAATGAGAACTTTACCTTCCACCACTTTCGCATCTTCTGCATGATCATGAGAGGCTGCATACACACGAGCAGTCTGACGCTGGGGCTTCTGGCTTTGGCGAGACGGATGGGGGCTGTTCGAAGCTGCTGAACTGAGAGACTTGGATGACCCCATAGATCTAGATGACTGAAGAGGCCTAGCTGTCGGGCACTGAGCTATCTTATGCTCCATAGATCCGCAACTCAAACAAGCTCCGGACTTCTTCCAACACTTCTCCGTCGGATGACCAAATCCACAAAACTCGCATCTGCTCCCGGAGAAACTCGAAGTTCCTTGCTTCCCTTTCCATTTCTTCTGGATCTGTCCCTTGGACCCCACTGGTGCACTTCTCTTGAAGTCCATAGCTCTCTCTGCTAGGTGGTTGGCTTCCGCAGCGTGTGCTCTATCGACCGCATCGTCAAAAGTAGCTGGTCTCTGAAAAGCAGTCACATAATTCGCATATCTCGGATGCAGACCAGTAATAAAACGATTCACCTTCTTCTCCTCGGTATTGATCATGTCCTCAGCAAAATGGGACAACTGGGTAAAGCGGTGAATGTACTTTGAAACGGTCAGCTGCTGCTGCTGTAAGGCCAGAAACTCAACCTCCTTCACACGCCGGACATGAGCAGGGATGAACTTCCTTCGGAACTGTTTCTGGAACGTCTCCCACACTGTTTCGCTAGGCATGGTCAGATAAGCTGCACTAACACTCTTCCACCAGGTCTTTGCCACCTCTCGGAACATCGAGGCAGTAAGCATAACCTTCTGCCGGTCCTCACAGACGATAGTCGAGAAGAGATCTCCTGTATGCTCTAGCCACTGATCAGCCTTCAATGCATCTTCATTTCCATAGAATTCTGTGGCTCCACGTTTCCTGAATTTGTCGTACAACGCATTCAGATCGCTCTCCTTAAGCGGAAAGACCACTTGCTGCTCTGCAGGCCGAACTGGCGTTTGGCTCTGTCGGTCTACGATCGAAACGACCTGCGCTTGCAAGGAATGGATCGCCTGTAGCATAGTCAAGAAGCGCTCGTCAAAATTCACAAGTGGCTGTGGAGCGGCTGATCCACTCTCGTTATCTCCCTGATCATTGTTGTTGTGTGTTCCAGATCCCGATGCCATAGCCTGCAAAACACAAAAGTCAATCTGCTATCACACGAAGTACTCACACAACTCACAAGACAAGGAGACCACACTCAACAGTCCAAAACTGGACTACGAAATCTCACCACGTCCTATATGCCTACATGCTTACTCACTAAGATAGAGACAATGCCCTGAGAGACAAGGCTCTGAGAGACAATGCTCTGATACCATACAATACGTACGTCACAACCCGAGCCCAGGGACCGGGGGTCAGAGAAAGTCTAACCAATGACACACGTACTCCCGTGCATGCACACCTGGACCCCGTCCAAGCATACACACACAAGGGATCATTCACACGTGCAAACAACTATACGCGGAAGCTGTACGTATCAAGGCATATAGCAACACACTCAACTCAAAAGATACAATGGATTACACAAAAGATCATGAACTGATAATAGTAATAATTACAAGAACGTATGACAATTAAAGCGGGCTTACAACAATCCAACAATCAAAATACAGGTATCACTCAAGGCCCACTTTACAGGTACAGAAAAAAATCCCCTCGATAGACTCCAATACCAAGAATGGGGAAAACAAAATGATGCAAACCGTACTCTGGAGGATGGATCAAGTCCACTCCTCTAGGCCGGAGGGGGCCTCGCGAGCCTCTCCTGCAGTCGGGTCGACCGACGCAGGATCGGAAGAGGGATCTGAGCCTGCAACACACAAAGACAACTAATAAGTACGACGACTTAGCAAAGTATAAGCCAACAAGAAGATAACACGAATTGTGTCTAAAGTGAGCATTAGTCATAATACAAGACATCATACAAGATCTACAGAAAACATGTTCGTATACCGAGCAATTATGCAAATGATAGGCATGCTGTAAGAATCATAAACAGATAACATTCAAGTGGCTACTACATTGGCCATTTTCTCCCTTACGAGAGCAATCAGGATGAGAACACCAGCGACCGGGCCAGGGTACGCATGGGTCTCTAGTTCCCGGGGTCCGGAAGCCCAGGACAATCACTCTGCAGAGGTAAACACTTAAACTAAACCAAAGTTAACCCCGTCGGGTATCCTAAGGCTGAGGCTCAGTAGTGCCAATACCAATCACAATCAAATCAGATGATGCACCTCACTCAATCAATCATATCATATCACGTACAGATCTCACATAGCGCGCTGAATACACAATAGGAAGTGCATCGAACATGATACTGATACTGAATGTACACAAACAGGTACATAAACACATACAAGAAGTGTTAACAATGAGTATCAATTACAATCACTGACTCATAACTGATGCAAGTACTCCAATAGAGTAACGGTAAACACAATACACGATAAGAATGGTTCCGCCCGGGCTTCGCTATGGGGTTGCTGCATTTCCCACAGAATCGAGAGGTCCAGCGCAGAACACATAAGAGGGCATAACCGAAATCAATATGCTGTACAAATCAATAAATCAAGTACTTATACGAATCAAGGATCAATTACAAGCCAATCCTACATTAATTATCCAGTGTTTCTAACCGTGCATGTTGATGTAGTTTTAAGTTGTTCGATGCACCATTGTCTAGTGTTGCAGGGTCAGGGGTGTGCACCGAAGTCCCTTAAACCAACACCCATGGGGAGGTGCTAAACAACTGGATAACTATCCATGAATGATTCGCAGCCCTCGAGATCATCCATGTCACTCAACATTCCATTAGGCATGTCCAGGTTAACTACATTCTAACATGAAAGTCATCTACGGTCTTTTACTTAAACCTAGTCCCTTTTCATTCAATTCTCAGGGTCTCACGGTGTAGCCGTAGGTAACCTTACGGCTTAGCCGTGGCATCTTACGGCTTAGCCGTACTATGCACTGCGGCTGAGCTGAGGTTCCCCAAATATCCCTTCGGATTTACGGCTTAACCGTATTTTGCTCTACGGCTCAGCCGTATCCTGGTCCACGGCTTAGCCGTAAGACAATGTACGGCGTAGATCAGGCTGGGCCGTAGAAGAATGTCAAATTGCCAACATCCAGTTATTTTCAGCTAACAGTCTGTACTGTTCTACGGTTTGGGTTACGGTTGGGTCTCGGCTTAGCCGTAAGCCATTTTACGGCTTAGCCGTAGCACATTTCACGGCTTAGCCGTGAGTGCACGGGCTCATTTTCCTGAAATTGTTACAGTCATACAGAAACTGTGCAAAACAACCGAAAACAGCAGAATAACAACAGAACTGACTGAAAGGGGCTGTCTAACACTGAGATACACAATGAAACATAAAAACACAACAATCAAATCACTATCAATCGGTGTTCACACATCTTGGGCTTATACTTGCCTCACGGACGAAATCCACACGCGGATTGGCTCAGTCCACCGGGATCACACACACTGACGAGTTCCTTTCTTCCTCCCTCAAGCAATCGAAACAGAGATGGAGAAGAGAGAAAGAGAGCTGACGAGAGAGAGAGAGAGAGAGAGAGAGAGAAAACAAGAGGGTTGGTGGGGATATTTAAAGGTTAACTTGAGTCAAATTTACATTTAAGTCCAAACAGTTAACACGAATATCAGTTCAAGTCAAATGACGGTCCAACAAGAGCAAACGAACTCATTCGAAGCCAAGACAGTTACGAACATTGACAAGCTCAACGAAATACACGCGCTGACGTCAAAATGACGCAAAACTGACAAGGTCAATCAAAAGCCAAAATTACGAAAAAGGGCTCGATCTACTTAGACCAAGTCAAACTCAACCCAACGATCTCTCTACGAGTCAAAACCAAAGGAAACAAAATCAAAACACTCTTAGCGATAAAAACACACGCAATGACCCACTAATCCGGGTCAACTCGGGTCGGAGTGTTACATAGATGGTGGTGAGGAGCATGGAATGGTGGAGAGAGAGAATGCTTTTGTGTGGTGCTGTGTTCGATACGTGAGGTATGGGCATCTCTCCTTTTTTTTTTTTTTTTTCTATCACATGGAATTGCCAGCGATGAAGTGTGGTGGTGGAATCCAGAAAAATGGAGAGACAGCCTTCTAAGAAGAAAATGAAAAAAAAAAAAAAAGAATAAGGTAAGGGTGGGATGGAACTGTTTACGTGTGGAGTGGTGATCATCCATATCCAATCGTCCAACCACCCTGTTTTTTTAATTTCTCTCTTGGTCCATCTTGTCTTGCAAGAGTGCTTATCTGATATATAACTTCCTCCCTTTTTTTTATCTCCTGCTAACTTTTAAATCTTCTCTCTACACCCATGCAGGTAGAATTTGGCCCACCTTGGATAGATTCTTTTCTTTTCAAAATTTGAATTTTAGAGGAGTGGGTCCCATTCTTCGATTTACTTTCTTTTCTTCATCGCGTGTCCCATGATGACTATTCTTGCTTGAGAGTGGGCCCTGGTGGGTCTTTTACACCAATTAAGATCCTTCAAAATTTGGGAAATTAAATAAAAGAAAGTAATTAAATGACTTCATGCTTAAAATGCAGAAAATTGATGACTTATTTTGAAATCCAAAAATATGATGCAAAAATACATAAAATCAATTGCATGCTTCAATTGAATGTACAACCACCTAGTATACGAAGTTGAAACTCTATGAATTATCAGTTGTTATTTATTATGTTAGATACAACATGCGTTAACTTATTATTGCTTATACTTTGCTGAATTGTTGTATTCATAAATTATCTTTGGTGTTGCAGGCTCAGATCCCTCAACTGACCCTTCGTCGGTCAACCAGACTCCAAAAGAGACCCCAGATGCCCCATCAGGGCTAGAGGAGTGGTTGTAATCACTCCACCGGAGCGTGACATGAGCATACATGCATTTAGGTCTTTTGGTTGGGATCCAATTGTTTTGTTTAGTTAGAAATCTCTACGATTTGTATTCCGATTCCTGTTGTATGACTCTAAACATCATGTAATCTTTTATATATATATTATTTTGTTTTATATGTCTTCTTTTGTTATGATTTGATACCTACGGCTTCTGCGTACATGTATTAACATGTGTGGACTTTCCCTTGTGTGTGTACATTTAAACAGGGTCTAAGTGTATAGGCACAGGAGTACTGTGTCATTGGTTAGGTTTAAACCTGACCCCCGATCTCCTGGGCTCGGGTTGTGATAGAAACCATAGCAAATTCAGTTTATCAATACAGAACATCTAGTTATGCAAATGCATTTAGAAATCAAATGAATCCAATGGTCGGAGAAGCCAAAGAATTTGAGAGCTTTGAATGGGAGTTCCCAGTTGAATTTGTCAAAACCTTTGCTAATGTCAAGTTTAATGCAGATAGAGTCTTGTCTGGAATTCGCTTTCAACCTTTGAAAAAGTTCATGGGCAAGGCCAATATGATGGGATATAGATCCGCCTTTAATGAAAGCACTTTGGTTTTCTGAGATTAAAGAAGAAAAAATACATGAGAGTCTTGCAGCAAGGATCTTAGAAATGATTTTGTAGGAGAAATTGAGAAGGTTTATGGTAACTGATCATTACTTATAATCTCACCGTGGACTTCGATTCACCTAGAATTGGGCCTCGAATGCAATAGGAGGAAAAAAATATATAATTAGTCCGATTCTCACGTCCTATGAATACGGTTAGGATCTAATTGGATTCAGAGGGCGTGACACTATCTGTCCATGCTGAATATCCCTTCCCACTGAATTGGCAGTCATCCAAAATTCACTCCAATTGAAGTGGCCGATCTTGATGACATCATCACAATTGTAAAAGCAATTTGTTCAATGGAGTTAATTATGTATTTTACATGTATCCATCCAACCACCAATGATACTTGCATCATTGAAAGGAATTTTTTTAGTGGCTATTATATTCATGGTTGTGATGTGGATGGCTTCGATTAATAAATTATAGGCTATTGCACAAATATTTTAAGAGGTAAGAGCCAGTTACATGGATTGTTTATGTATCATATTAGGACTTTTGGTTAGGCTCAGGGTCAAGTTCAGGTCCAATGAAGTTGAGTCCCTAGGTATAAACTTTTAGTTAGCAATATTTCCAATTTAGTATATGCAAACACCTATAAACTTGCAAAACACTTTTTATTTGAGAAGAAAAATCTCTCTCCATCAACCAAGGGGAAACTTGCTGAGATTTAGAAGAATCATCATGCCAATAAATAAATAAAGGAAAGAGAGAGAGAGAGAGTCCATCATGGTTATATATGCTTTGCTTAGGGCTTTTCCCCCAATGTATCTCTAATGCAAGGCCAACTCTGCTTAATCCAACTTGGTAGATGAATTCGTTCATCAGAGAGAGAGAAATTTGGACAAACTATACTGTATCCTCAAGAAATTTCCATGGAATCTTATTTTTGAAACCTTATAAGAATTCCTTATTGTTAAACATCTGACGTTCATGACATGTTATCCTCTACAGAAAGTGATACAATGGTGGATGGTTGGATCCAAATGATACAATGTGCATTAGACGCACCCTATAAATTAATTTGATTATTGAATAAATTATATATCCAAAACTTTAATTGGATTTAAGAGATTTTGCAAGTACAACTACCTTAAGATTTGACACTTACCCGTCAATAATTGAAGTTTAACAAATTCCCACATAGTTGTATGTGCAACATCCTAGTGTCATTCGATATCACACATATCGCACTATGTGACATCCTAGGTCCATGCAATATCATACATATCACATTAGGAGATATCTAAAAATCATACAATATCGCACCATTGTTGTCACAACCCGAGCCCAGAGATCGGGGGTTAGCGAAAAGCCAAACCTGTGACACACGTACTTCCATACACGTGCATCCAAACCCAGTCCAGATGCACACACACAAGGGATCTAACACGTGCGAAACAAACGAACGCGGAAGCTGTAGATATCGTAGCAAGCAACAAAGAAATAGCGGAAGCCAAAACAAATGCGGAACGGAAAAGACAAAGATAAATACAAACACGACAAAATCAAGATGTACAAATATACAGAGTAACAAAGTCCGGAGTACAAAATACAAAAGCTCAAAACCAAAACAACTAGGCCACTGATGATATGCATGTACGCACTCGGCAAAGGTGATTAGGCCCACTCTGCCAACTCGGAGGGTTCCTCTAGGCTCTGCCCTGCAGCCTCCTCGACCGCCAGGGAGCTGGGCAAGGGATCTGTACCTGTAACACCACAGACAACGCAGTGAATACAACGATCCAGCAAATATAAGTAACAAGGACGAAACACTCATAGTATCAAATTGAATAATGACAGAATATTAATTACAGAGTTTCATCTTAGTAGGCTAAGCAAATCGTGCATAGAAGTAAAGCATGATAAGTGAATCAAAGCATAGAAATACTGAACTAAGTGGCTACTACGTTAACCATATTCTCTCCAATAGAGAGCAGAGCAGAGCAGATGAGAACACCACTGACCGGGCCAAGGGTACAAGTGGGTCTCGGTTTCCTGGGTTCCGGGGTCCCAAGACAAAGCGACACTGCAGTGATACAGAGATACAGAGATCTAAGCCAGAGGTAACCCCGTCGGGCATCCTAGGGCCGAGGCTGAGTAGAGCCAGACTAATATCAATCAAATCAAATCCAAAAGAAGGGAGATTATCCGCTTTGGACTCACCAATGACAAGGACCGGATCTTATCCTCACGTATTAATCTCTGGGCAGAGCTACCAGGGAATCCCCAACGAATCAGAGATATACAAAGCCAGAGATATACAGAGCATAGCCGAAGTACAGATCATAGCATAGATTAAGTCAAAGCACATCATAGATCGAAGCATAGTGCAGATCGAAGAATAAAACAGATATATAGGACGAAAGCAAAATGACCTCGTAATGCATAGACATAGATTTGCAGAACAGAGGGCAAAACTGTAAACAATATGCAATGCATCTCAGATTAATACGGAATCAAGGTTAATTACAAGCCAACACTAATCTAGTTGTTCACTGTCACTAACCGTGCATGTTGATGTAGTTTTAAATTATGCGATGCACCGTTGCCATCCAAGTGTTGCAAAGTAATCCTCACGTGCACTCAAGTCCCTTAAACCAACACCCATGGGGAGGTGCTTAACAGTAAATCAACGCTCACATGAATAAGTCCTAGCCTAACAGACTATTCATGTAGTCCAAAGAGTCCATTGGGCAGGTTTACATGGGTGGTTAACCTGTATTTTAGCCCTACAAAGTCATACCATTATCTTAAGTTTTATTTCAGATTTTCCAGGTCTTACGGTTTAGCCATGGGTGACCTACGGCTTAGCCGTATACACTTTACGGCCTAGCCGTAACTTGCACTACGGCTTAACCGTGGTTCCCTTCAATACACAGCTAAACTGGTCATCTTCCACCTCTGATCTGATACATTTCACGGCTGAGCTACGGTGGAGTCCACGGCTTAGCCGTAGACCAATCCACGGCTTAGCCGTAGCTTCACCGTAAGAGTACTGAAATTAGAAAGTTTCGACTGATCAGGGTGATAATTCACGGTTGGGACACGGCTAGCTTACGGCTCAGCCGTAGAACAATTTACTGTTCAGCCGTAGCCTAGCCGTAAAACAAAATACTAAAATTCAAGTCTCTAGAATCTGAGTCGTACAAAGTTACGGCTTAGCCGTACAATACAGAACCGAATTCGAGCTGAGTACAGAAACTGAAATTTGGTACGAAAACTTAGCAAAACAAGTTCCAGAGGTTCCAACATCACAGAATTTGGCTGTAAAACATAACAAACATGCATAGGATGTATAAGATGAAATCAAAGCAGTCAAACACAATACCCATATGTGTTATACAATCCTGTACTTATACTTGCCTCAAAGCTTAGCCAAATCCACTGAGATCAAGCTCAATCCAGCTAAAATCCAAGCAAAACAAAGCAAAACACAAACCATGAGCATGCAGAGAGAGAGATGGGAGATCCAATTGGAGAAGAAGAAGAATTGGAGAGAACCCACTTACCCAAAGCAAAGACAAAGATGAGAGAGAAAACCCAATCGAAAGAGATGCAAACTCCCAACACCAACAAAACTGATGAAGAGAATGAAAAGAAGAGAAGAAATGGAAAAGAATGGACGTGGCTCTCCCAGAGCTGTGCATGCAACGTTGAGGCAAATGAAATGAGCAGGGGAGAGACACCTGGGCTCATGACTCTTATATAGTTTCTGAAGTTTAGAACAAAGTCTAGTGAATTTTGGTTATTTACAAATCAAGTCACACGAGGGTCCAACTTCTCCAATTGACTCCGAATGAGTCTGAGGCAGTTACGGAAATTGACGAGCTCAACAAAATACATGTGTTGACACCAAGATGATGCAAATATGATGCTCTCAAAGCAAAAGCAAAATTACAAAAAAGGGCTTAGAACTACCTATCGCAGGTCAAAGGTTACTCAACTACCTATCCAAGACCCGAAACCAAATCCAAAGGATTAATTAACAGAAAAGCACACTAATGAGCCACTAATCTGGCTCAAAGGGAATCGGAGTGTTACAATTGTTATATGAATATTTGTAAGGTTTATTTGTATAAATGGCTAATTCATGGGTTGGACAAAACTATGGGTCCTTTAAGTTATTTTTTGTATTTATTTTAGAATGGATTATTGTTCGTGTCGCTAAAAAAGCTGAAGTAAGACTTTAAGGAAAAAAAATAGAATTTCAGAAGAATATAAAGCCGGGACAGAAGCTCTACCCGCTCGAGCAATCAAATGCCCCCTTAAGCGGACCTGGCGAGTTTCTCCACGTAGAAGCTTTGTTCGCTCGAGCACCAACTTTTCCGCTCAGTGCTTGACAAACAGAAACCCACTTTCCTAATTTGGATTTATTCCCTATTTATGCCAAAGCTGGTAGTTCTTAGTATTCCTTCATGGCACAAATTGTAGATTATTTAAAGGTTTCTCTCTTATGGATCTCATTATTTTAAGTAGAGATTACATATTGAAGATCATCCTATTTCTCTAAAGCTTTCATTGAAGAGATTGTACAAAAGCTTTAGGGCAGAGTATATTGCTTCGACACCTCTTGTAGAAGATTGATAGCATATTGTGCTTTTAAGGTATAGTACAATCAAGTAGAGAACCGTGCACGACGAAAGAGAGTTGTAGTAAAGAGTTGTGTCAGAAGAACTCAGTACTTAGGTTAAAGGAGTGACTGGAAGGGTTATGAGTATAGCTTGAAACCATTTGCTATTTCTTGATAGTTGGTCATTGGTGGACTAATGGTTTTTTACCTGATTGGGGTTTTCAACTTTAAAAAATATGTATCTTCTTCTTATGTGGTTGATTGATTTACTTGTTAGTTCGTTTATTTCTTCTGCTACATAGTATTTGAACTTGCAATTTAGAAATCCAGACCTGAAATGATTGTTCAATATTTTTATAGAAAATATAAACATTTTAATCATTCAGGTGTAAAGTCAAATCTGAGGGCAGCTATGCGATCAAAATTCTTAGATTCAATAATCATAAACATTAAATCAAGAGCAAGCATAATAAATGGTAGCAGGGATTGATCTTTTTAGCCTATTTTGGTAGATGTTTGGTGATTATAACATACCTAGAAATAGGATCAAAATTGCTAACCACCTAGCTAAGATGGATCAATATGTTTTGTTAGGAAGTTTTTTTTAGCTTGATCTCTTGAGTGCAGTTTGTAGTTTTGGGGTGTTGGGTTTGTTCATCTTGAGTGTATCGTTTGTAGTTGGGATATTGACCATACAACTAGCTTTAAGTCTGATATTTGTCCTAAAGCAGTCCAAATTTTGATATTTCCCGTAGAACTGCTCGTGCACAGCCTTAGGATATTGCACAAGGTGATATGAGCGGTATCGCACAACCTTAGGATTTCGCACGAATAGATTTATGGAAAATACTTAAACTGTGATTGTTCAATAACGAATATCATGTTCAAAGATATGTCCAAAGATAGCTTTACACGCAATATCCTTTGTATATCCCTTTATAGTTTTGGGATGTTGGGTCCTTCATTTTGAGAATGCATTTCCTTTTCTTAAAGGAAAAGAATGCTAAGAAAAAAAGAATGGTTGGACTGATTCAATCTAATCCTCTATTTTGGACATCATGGGTATGGTGATGATCAACTAAAATGGTTACATCCAATCCAAAAAAACATGCATCTCATCCAACCATCCATTCTCATGATTGGGAAAATATTCAACTGAGAACAGCCATTACCATTTTTTTTGTGAGAACTTTAGGTGGGGCCATTTATCTCTCAATCCAAACCTTGCAATGGGCAAGGAACTCCCTTGATAGTTACACTTCCTAAA
The DNA here is from genome assembly GCA_037013555.1 of Sextonia rubra. Taxonomy (NCBI): domain Eukaryota; kingdom Viridiplantae; phylum Streptophyta; class Magnoliopsida; order Laurales; family Lauraceae; genus Sextonia; species Sextonia rubra. The sequence goes on along the minus strand of JASUAD010000003.1, from coordinate 6,395,322 downwards.
ATTTGACAAACACTCAATGAATTGGACCACTGAATCAACTGTACACCTATTTGAATGGATTGGATTTGTGGGTGATGGATGAAAGGATTAGAAATATATAATTAGGGCCAAACCAAGTATCTAGGGTGATCCCGCATGTATCTTTTCATCTACAGGTCTCATCGGTTGATGGGGTCCATAGTGGGCCCTATAAAAAGTTAGCACGAACTGACCTTAAAGGGTAGTTTGCACTAAAAAAACAGCCCCATGATAGAAAGCCAACGTGGCTCTCCATAAGATGGCCGGACTTGATTGAGCTTGGAAATTGGGAGCTTGGAAATTGGGAAATACGTAAGGGTGCGTTTGTGACAAGCTGAGGAAGAGGAAATGGGCTTTTTCTCTTCGGCAACAATACGCTTTTCACTCAGCCACATCAAATTTACGGATTAGTCCTATTGCAGAAATATCACAAAAATTCGAGTTTCCTTCCTCCACTTATACACTGCAATAAAAGCCACTGGATTCATATGTCCCCCATTTTATACAAGAGTCCGGATCCTTTTTTTTAGAACCCATAGTGAAGGTGGTAAGACCTGCATCCCCCATGCATGCCTCCTGCTAGCTGCAAGTGGTGCAATAGCAAACCTAGTTGGTCCCGCCACTGTTTCCGTATAATTTTTTTTTACAGTGAATCGCGGACTCTTTCCGAACGCACCCTTCTCGTGTTTCCTCCAAGGGGGTGTAGTCCTGTCACTGACATTGGTTGAAGGCGTTGTACCACTTCCCAACCCCTCCCATAAAAACAAGGGATCTTATCAAATTTTAGTACGGGAAAAGTGATGGAACGGAGGGCTTTCAAATTGCAGCCCACGCGTCTCGTTCATGAATGATTAAATAAACTCCTCGTTTCTGTTAAGCAGCCACTATTCTGATGGATGGACCCACCACTCACATCCTCCATCCAACTGACAAGGATGTATACATAAGCCAAATTAGCTCACAAGCTTCTCAAAAGCTCGACTCAAATGTTGGTGAGCTAAGCTTTGAGTAGGTCTTATTTGACTCATCTAACTAGAAGTCAGAAGGGGCGGGAATAATGGGTTATCTTCAGAATTTGCAGTGTACGCACGTTTGTAGTTATTATGCAACCACTCTTGTCTACGTTTGGAACTTCATGGACCCTAACCCAAAATTCAACATTTTTAGGTCAAACACGGTAAGCCCAAACTCACTTCGAAAATTTTATGGATCCAAAGTGAACATTAATGCCGTGTTATTTATTGGACGGTCTCATTAGATGTATAAATGAGTAGCCATTTCCACTTCTAACAATGCAATTAAAATATTTAATTTATGTCAAGTAAGAGTAGCGAATGGGAATGTCTTTAGCTGCGTGAACCTCCTTTTCAAACGATCAGATGGACAACCCTAGTCCCAAGCCTAGAATGGAACTGCTTATGTGCAAAAAATGGAGTCATTAGACTTCAGAGGAAAATTAGGCTGGTTGCAATTCAAGAAGAGAGAAGGGGTAGTGTGAGTAAAGGGGTTGAATTCAATAGCAGCCGTAGAATTTTTATCTGGGTGGTATAGGCAATGACAGGGTGAAAAAGTCAAGTACTAAAATAAAAACTTTTAATGTTTAATTTAAGAAAATTCTCGAATCACGTGCGGTTGCAACCTCGTGTGAACAACTAAGTCCGCCCTTAGTTGGATTGATCATAGTGGGCTACGTGAGACCTACCAGCTAAACTGTTCTCGGAAATATGCTAGCTTCCTTTGATTGTTTCTCATTCAAATGAATATATAAATACAAATATATTAAAGTTCTGCTGCCAATGAAGATGATATAATCAAGACTGCATAGGAAGGATAAGGAAAACGCTCTCCTCTTGCGTACTTATATGAGAGTGAAACCTTTATTCCAATGCTTGGGACCCTTTTGTGATCAATCCAACCCGGATTAAACTTTAATTAGGGCCATACAGACTTTTGTTTTTAACTTGCAAATATGAAATGAACTCCGCCAATCCAGGGTGAGTTAGCATGAGTTTGTAAGACAAGCTATAACTTGGTGGTCCCAACTCCCAAGTGACTTTTGCAACTTACCCACCGAAGGGTACGTTTGGGAGACAGGTAAGGTTAAGTAAGGCAGAGTAAACTTAAAATTGAGAAAGAATGATATATAATTGGGTAATGATGACTTTTTTTTTAATTGTTTGATATAAAATCTTTTTGACTTTTTGAATAAAAAGTAGAGATTTCTTTGTAGTTTAGTTATGCCTTTTTTGACTTTTTTTTGAAAAAAGATGAGGAAAATTAGAAGTTTTTAAAAAAAGAAGGGGGGAAATTTGAATTTTTAAAATTTAACTTTACTCTACTTCACCTTACCCCTTTGCCAAACATCCAACTAAAGCTCAACAACCTGTTTTTCAACCAACGTACAACCAAGAATTAAAAGACTGGTCAATGAAACTCTCCAAACCCAAAGGACAGTTTAACTGGGAGTTGTGACCAGATGAATTTGCCATTAGACAAGATGTAGTGAGGAAGATTTGAGATTTCGATAAGATTGAAGAAATTTCATAGAGGCAAAAATTCAGAGTTACCTGGCTAAAGAAAGGTGATAAAAACATGAGGTTCTTCCATCAGATGGCTAATATGAGGAGCAGGGTTAACTACATAAGAAAAATCCGTCATGATGGTAGGATTTTTGAAAGTCTACTTGAGGTAAAGGACGAAGTGGTGCGATTTTTCAAAGAAATCTATGAGAGTGATGTGGGTGCTAGACCCAATCTTTATGGCCTTTGTTTCCCCATAATTTCTGTAAATGTTAGGAGATGGTTGGAAAAGGAATTTGATGAGGAAGAAGTGTTAAAAGCCTTGGAAGAGTATAAAGGAGATAATGCTCCTGGTCTAGATGGTTTTAATTTCTCCTTCATTAAAGCTGGTTGGTATTTTTTAAAAGAAGATTTTGTCAATTACTTTCTAAATTTCATGAAAGGGGTAGATTCAACAGAGAGATGAATGCCACTTTCCTAACGCTCATTCCTAAAGTGCTTAATCCCGTGGAGTTAAAGGATTATAAGCCAATTAGTCTTGTGAGTTATTTTTATAAGTTGTTGGCAAAGATCTTAGCTAATCTGCTGAAGAGTGTTCTCCCTCAAGTTATTAGCCTTTTCCAAGGGGACATCATGGTGGGTAGCACAAATTTTGATGTAGCATTAATTGCTAATGAACTCGTGGATTCAAGGAAGAAGTCTAAGAAAGAGGGTGTGATCTTTAAAATCGACTTAGAAAAAGCTTATGATCATATAGAGTGGGATTTTGTTGACTACATGTTGCTTAGATTGAGATTTGGGGAAGAGTGGTGCGGTTGGATCCATGAGTGTATTTCCACTACCTACTTTTTTCTTCTAGTTAATGGTTTTTCGATTAAACTGTTCAAACCTTCTAGAAGAATTTGACAAGGCAATCCCATTTCACCGTTCCTTTTTCACAATTATGGTGGAGGCCTTATGTCAGGCCCCAGATTTTAATTTTGGGTCAAAGCACTCTGTCGGGTTTGAGTCGGTTGAGTGGGGTTAGTTGGATTGATTTAACACTGTTGGGCTTTGAGCCTGAGTTATTTGATCCTTTTAAGCCAAAAAGACCTTTTTTGAAATTTTGTAAAACTCACTCGAAAGTAGGGAGCACTTCGTTTTAATTTATAAAAAAACACTTTACATAATATAAACCGTAAGGTTTTCCCTCTTCTCCCATCTTCTTTATTTCCTCTGCAACTAAGCCCTAGAAGCTCTCCGGGGGGAAACTAAGCTGGGATCTTCATATTCGCTTTTGGCATCGAGATCTAGGCAAGTGGATAACTGTAAACAATATCTTCTTGGTTGCTTTCTTGAATCACATGCCCTAACTATGATTTATTTGTTTTGATTTAATGTTTTGGATTAGGGATTATTAATGAAGATTTGTTTGTGATTAAAATAAATATGATTTATTCGAATGGGTTCATGCCTTTGATAATACGGATTTGATTTCTTTTAGTTTAAATAAAGAATTGAAATAACATATATATGGCCGGTAGCAGTAGCGCAGGCGTTGCCTGGGCATGCCAGGCTGCAGGGTTACCCGGCATGCCTAGGCAGCGGGTTGGGCTGGGCTAGGTCCTGTTGGCAGCCTGGCCTGCTAGCGGCCTAGCCTACTAGGCTAATGGCGGGCTGGGTTGCTAGCAGTTTTGGGCTGGATTCGACCAGGCTAGGCCCATTACCATGAAAAAATAATAATAAGAAGGATTTAGTATTTTAATTATAATTAAGTAGGATTTAGTATATTAATTACAGATGGTTTAGGATATTGTATAATGATTAATGGTGATATGAACATACTAATTAATTTTTAATTAGGTGTTGTTAGAAATTTAGTTAGGATTGTTTATAACTTAATTGGAGGTTTAATCACTTGTGCTTAATAATTTATTTAGATTGATTAGGAATTAATTAAGATGTGATTGGGGGTGAGTGAATCTCAATTTGGATGTAATTAGAATTCTAATTTGGGTTTTAAGTTAAGTTTAATTTTCAAATTTGAATTAGGGATTTGGACCTTTTGCTTTATCTAAAATAATAAGGTGTATTTATACACAACAATGATAATTAAGAAATTAATTATTCCCTTTCCCTTTTTTTATCCTAATTTTATTAAGTTTGGATTTTGAATTTGAATATCTTTTACCTAATTTGTAACACACATTAAATATACATAATTGAATTAGATGGATTCATGTCTTTTTAGAAAAGTTGGTTGAATGTTCACATGAGAATTGAACTGAATTTAGAATGGAAATGTGAGATTCGGGGTGGTTTGTCAAGAAGAAGGATGGATTTTTTCGAATGTGCATCGACTACCGACTACTGAACAAAGTAACAATAAAGAACAAATATCCCCTACCCTGGATCGATGAGTTGTTTGATCAACTTCAGTGCAACTTATTTCTCTAAGATTGACCTGAGATTTGGGTATCACCAGTTGAGGGTGAAGAAAGATGACATCCCCGAAACTGCTTTCAGGACACGGTATGGACATTATGAATTCCTCGTGATGCCTTTTGGACTAACCAATGCACCTGCAACGTTTATGGCTTTGATCAATCAAATTTTTGCTCCTCTCTTGGATCAGTTCGTAGTGGTGTTCATTGATGATATTTTGATCTACTCTAAATCAGTGGAGGAACATAGGGAGCACTTGAAGAAAGCTTTGACTCTGCTGAGAGAACATTAATTATATGCCAAGTTGTCGAAATGTGATTTTTGGCTTGTGCAGGTGGCATTTTTAGGTCATATTATTTCACAAGAGGGATTGACAGTTGATCCATCTAAAGTAGAGGCAGTTGTGAATTGGCCCAGCCCTAAGACAATGACAGAAGTTCGGAGTTTCCTTGGACTAGCAAGTTACTATCATCGATTTGTCCCGAATTTTGCTAAGATCTCCTCTCCTTTGACCAAATTGACTCGGAAGAATGTGCTTTTTGATTGGACTGAGGAGTGTGAAGCTAGTTTCTGGACCTTGAAGGATAGGTTGACTACAGCTTCAGTGTTAGCATTGCCAGATGGTAGTGAAGGGTTCGTGATATATTCAGATGCTTCTCGAGTTGGTCTAAGCTCTGTGTTGATGCAACACGGGAAGGTAATTGAATGTAGATCAAGGCAACTTCGGGAGCATGAGAAGAATTATGCCACCCATGATTTAGAACTGGCAGCCATCATGTTTGCGTTAAAGCTTTGGAGACATTATTTGTATGGTGTGAAATTCAAGGTACATTCAGATCATCACAGTTTGCAGTACTTATTCACGCAGCAAGAGTTGAACATGAGATAGCACCGATGGCTTGAGCTCATCAAGGATTATGACTTCCCGATCAAATCTCAGCCAGGAAAAGGGAATGTGGTGGCAGATGCTTTTAGTAGGAAAGCAGAGTCTGTGCAGCTGTTGAGCAATTTTCTTTTGATGATGCATGATAAGCATGTGGAAGTAAGACTGGTGGATGAGTATGTGACATTGGCTAGTACACTAGTTTTTCAGCTTGACATGATTCAGCAAATGAAAGACAGGCAATTTAAAGATCTCACCTTGAGACGCATTGTGATCATATCGGAAACAGACCCGATTTCAGACTGGAGGATGGTGTACTCTATTTTCCGAGCAGATTGTGTGTCCCTGCCATTGATGATTTCAAGGAGAAATTGATGAACGAAGCACACTATACTAGGTATGCGATGCACCCAAAAAGCACCAAGATGTATCAGAACCTCAAAGATCGCTTCTGGTGGAGCAACATCAAGAGAGAAATAGCATGGTTCGTCACTCGATGCTTGACATGCCAGAAAGTGAAAGCAGATTGTCAGATACATCCAGGTTCGTTGCACCCATTGCATATACCGCAGTGGAAGTGGGAGCACATCACCATGGACTTCGTTTCAGGATTACCTCCGACGAGTAGAAAGAATAATGCCATTTGGGTAATTGTAGATCGATTGACAAAGTCTGTCAATTTCATTCCATTTCAGAAGGGCATGACATTTTCAGAAATGGCAAGGAAGTTCATAGATGAGATTGTGAGGCTTCATGGTACGCCAGTATCGATTGTGTCCGATCATGACAACCGTTTTGTTCCGTCATTTTGAAAAGCAGGCCAAGCGGTAATGGGTACGAAATTGGGTTTCAGCACAGCATATCACCCATAGACAAACGGACAATTAGAGCGGACGATTCAGACCGTGGAGGACATGTTACGGGCCAGTATATTGAGTTTTGAGAAAGAATGGGATGCCCATCTCTCGTTATGTGAATTTGCCTACAACAATAGTTTCCACGAGAGTATTGGAATGGCGCCATATGAAGCTTTGTACAGACACAAGTGTAGGAGCCCCGTATGTTGGTAAGAAGTTGGAAGTCGAAGTTTTCACGGGCCGACGATAATCACCGAAACTATGGAGAAAGTACAGAAAGCAATTAAGAATTTGAAAGTTGTTCGATTAAGACAGAAGAGCAATGCAGACACTCACAGAAGACCGTTGGAGTTTCAAGTTGGTGAGTGGGTTTTTCTGAAGGTCTCGCCGATGAAAGGTACGATCCGTTTCGGCCAGAAAGGCAAATTAGCTCCAAGATATGTCGGACCGTTTGAGATCAAAAGTAGGATTGGTGATCTGGCATACCGATTAACTCTTCCAGTGGAGTTTTCAAGAGTACATGACTTTTCCATGTCTCGATGCTTCGGAAGTATGTTCATGACCTTTCCTACGTCATTCATTACGATGATGTGCAAATCCAGCCAAATGCTATATACGTTGAGCGACCGCTCCGTATCGTGGGAACCCGAGAGCAGATACTACACACCAGCACAATTCGATGGGTTAAAGTGCTATGGGAGCATCACAGTCCCGATGAAGCTACTTGGGAGTTAGAAGAGTAGATGGCGCGACAGTAGCCCGACCTTTTTACTCAGGTATGTGTGTTCATTCCGAAGACAAAATGATTCCTAAGTAGGGGAGGATGTAACACTCTGACCCAGCTTAACCCCGATTAGCGACTAATTAATGATGCCTTAGCTGTTAATTGTGTTTTACTTTCATTTTGAGTTTGTTGCCGGTCATGGATAGGTAGTTGGGTTGAGTTTGACTCGTATTAGGTAGACCAAGCCCTTTTTTTGTAATTTTAGCTTTGATAAGATATAGTTATTCGCACATCATCTTGGTGTCAACACGTGTCTTTCATTAAGCTCGTTAACTTCTGTAACTCTGTCATTTGCAAAAGATGTAGTATGGTTCCGTTGGACCCGGATTTGACTCGAACTGTAAATTGTCTTATGTTTTGGACTTTCTTGTAATGTTTCCTTTAATCTTATCTAATATAAGGTTTGAGCGCTGACTCTCTTCCTCACTCTTTTCGTTTCCCTCACGTTGGAGACTCTCTCTCTCCCCCTCTCGATTTTTCTCCTTCTCGATCAAGCCAAGGAAGAGGAAGTTGTGCCCTTGACTCTTGATTTCCTCTTTGATAGTGAGTTAAGGTAAGCATTGGATTGGTTTTCGTCTTCTTCTTCTCATCACATACTGTATGCATGTTCTCATGTTTCTTTCTTTCTTCCTTTCTCTACATGCATGGGAGATTAGGTTTGTGTTTGGTTGTTGGATGTGAGCCTAAGGACAACAATTGGTGTGGTAGAACTTAATTGAGGCAAGTATAAGCATAATTTGTATGAACCCATGTTGATATATGCGTGAGTTTGAATGATTCTCATGATCTTGCATGTACAGTATGGTTACAGCCTAATTCGAGCTCATTCTCCCTCTTCTTGCTGTGGTTTTGCTCTTTTCATGTCTATACAGCTTTTCTGTGATTGATTCAAAAATCGACCCAGTGCATGCATGGCTAAGCCCTGAAATGTGTTACGACTGAGCCGTAACTTGCGCTACGGCTAAGTCGTAAGCCCTACTTGACCCAGTCGTAGATTAATACAGGGTGTGTCTGAAAATAACTGAGAGTATGCAAATCAGCAACTCTTATACAGCCCAGCCACGGCTAGACCGTGAAGCCTTCTACGGTTAAGCCGTAAGGTGCCTTCGGCTAAACCGTAAGGTCACCTACGGCTGAGCTTGAAAACCTGAATAGTAAGAAAGCTATGAAAGAAATAAGACTAGTAGGGCCTCTAAAGTAGAAGGTAAGCAACTTCGACTTGCCCAACGGAGCATGTTAATGTGCGTGAATGATCTCGAGAGCTGCGAATCATTCATGTTCGTTATCCAGTTGTTAAGCACCTCCCCATAGGCGTTAAGTTAAGGGACTTTGGTGCACCCTATGATACAAGGCAATACTAGACAACGGTGCATCTGAGGACTTAAAACTACACCATCATGCATGATTAGAAACACTGGATAATTAGATTAGGGTTAGCTAGTAAAGAAATTTGATTCATTATGATAAGAATTGGTTGCATGGCATCTTGCATTATGATCATTGATCTCCACTCTGTAGTATGATTGATTTGTTCTATTTAACATCGAATTGTTGACTTCTTTACGATGTTTCCAGCACCTTGAGTATGCACGTATGTTCTTAAATTTGGACGTATAAGATATATTTTTGAATATGCACTATGATATGCTTGTCACGATATGCACGATCTACTCAAGGGTTTCGTACATGATTGACTCTGTATGGTCGGGCACTACTTAACCTCAACCTTAGTATCCCGACGGGGTGAATTTGGTGTAGTTATATGGGCTTGCTGCAGTAAGGACACTTCTTGGGGAATCCGGACCTCAGGAACCCGAGACCCATTTGTACCCTGGCCCGGTCAATGGTGTTCTCAGCATGGATATAAGATCCCTATTTTGGGAGCATATGGCAATGTAGTAGCCAACTAGTTATGTACACAGCACGTATACCTTGATTCAAATGGCATGCTTTATTTCATGCACAACTACTTAGTATACGAACTTGACCTACTATGATTTACATCATGTTCTTTATTCTATTAGACACAATATGTGTTAACTTGTTATTGCTTATACTTTGCTGAATCGTTATATTCACGAGTTGTCTTTGGTATTGCAGGCTCAGATACTTGGACCGACCCCTCGTCGGTCGACCAAACTCCTAAGGAGACCCCTGATTTCCCATCCAGATTAGAGGAGTGGATGTAGTCATTCCATCGGAGAGCATCATGGACATATTTGCATATGAGTCTTCTTCATTTTGAGATTTGTCACGATTGGATCCAGTCATGAATTATATATGTATTTTGGCTTCATTTTGTAAAACCTTTATCTATATCTATCATCTTTTGTCTAGATTCTTGGTTTCTGTATTTCTTATGTTGTCTTTGATACCGACAGCTTCCACGTACATATTTGGCACATGTGAATCTTCTCTTGTGCATGTGCATTTAGACCGCGTCTAAGTGTATAGGTAGAGGAGTACGTGTGTTATTGGTTAGACTTTTACTAACCCTCGATCTCCTAGACTCGGGTCGTGATAGTTCTCATGTGCATATTTATCTAACTATGATCGTCAGGTGGATTAGTGCTTACCCTCAGAGAACTTGAATTGAACACGTTCATAATATACTTTTAAATTAATCTAAATACTTAAATTGATATTGGGATAAATATTATGAATTAACGGTTTCAAAGCATGGTTCATTATACATCAGTAGACGTATGTATTTGCATATGTATATTTATATATATTTGACCGACTGCAGTTCGGAGGTGAACGTACGCCATCGGGTCAGTGTGTACTATGGAATATAGTACACAACCGTTCCATTTGTTATATTTGGTGGAAATACCTGTTTTTGTATGTTTGTCTGCGGGAATATCTGTTTTTATATATTTGTCTACAGAAATACCCGTTTTTGCATATTATATCTGTACGAGTACCCATTTTTGGTATATTGTATATGTGGGAATATCTGTTTTTGTGCATTTATGCCATGATGTTTGCATTCGGTATGTTTTGGGGCAGATTATAATATATGCTTTAAATTAATTGATTATCACTATTGCCTGCAGTTTACCATCTTGCCAAATATGTCAATCTAACCCACTACTTTTAGTGTCTAGGTTCAGTTACCAGTGCCGAACCGAAGGGTCAGGTGACGTAGGAGATTCTGCCAAATGGTGGAGTTATTGAGTAGAGCACCGATGACATCGTTATTGACCCATAAAAAATTACAAATATTACAACAAAGATATTACAAGCAAATTCTAAATCAAGGATACATAAGCCTTGGGATTGTGGAATGGCAAGTTAAGTACTGCATCCAAATACCAAATTCAGGGTTCATTGACTCAAAAACTAGGGGTCCCTGAACATACTCAAGGTTTTGGGTTACCAAAGTGGCTGAAACTTTTGTAGCAACTCTAAAACATGCTTGAGAATGATGTTTCAAAGTTTCACAGCGTTTGTACTTCATCTCAGCTTAAACCAAGTTTCAGTGACCATTCGCCAGCTCCTTGGGGGTCACTGTGGAAATTAACACTTTTACATGTCAGAACAAGCTCAAATTTAGAGGAATGCTTTCAAGTACATTCAAAGATTATTCTTTAAAATTTTAGAGCATTTGAACATTGTTTGGACCCAAACTCAGTTCAAAGGGTCATCTACTAAGCTCTATGAGGTCACTATGCAAAGTGACACCTCACAAAGATCAAATTAGCTCAAACTCATGGAGGAAGCTCAAATTATGCTCAAGGGAGGCTATGCAAAATTTCAATTTAAAAGGACATCATTTGACCCAAAGTCTACAAACATATCAACTTTGGGTCAGTAACCCCCAAATCATAGGGTCACTGACCAAAGTCCTGCTTTCCGACATCCAAAATTAATGAAAATTGGGCATAAAGCTTCAGTCATGCTTAAGAGAGATTCTACAAATTTTAAGTCAACAAAACTTCATTTAGTTCTACTTCCACTGCATGTAAGCTTACAAGTTAGTGACCCCCGAGCCATGGAGGTCATTGGCCAAAATCCTATTTTCAGGAAGCCAAAGCTAATAAAACTTGGAATATAGATTCAAAATATGTTCAAAATGAACTTCTAAAAGTTTCAAATCAATTAAATGTTGTTTGGGTAGAAAACAAGCTAACTACTTACAATGTAAGGTGAATAGAAACTTAAAACATGCAACAAATAGTCACTATTCAAAATCCTACTTCCACAAATCCAAATTATATAAAATTTGGATAGACACTCCAAGATACTCCTGATATTAGTCCCTCCAAGTTTCAAATCAAACTGAGGTCATTTGGGCCTCAAACAACTGAAACAAAGGCCCAACTTCAACGTGGAGTTGACTAACTTCAAAAGGTCAAAAGGGCTGAAATTTCTATGACATAGTCAAAATAGTGTCAAGAAGCATCCCTCTAAGTTTTGTAAAGATTGAACATCGTTTGGGCCCCAAACAGGTGAAAATGGGTTACACATGCAAATGTCCAAAAATGGGCCTTGAGAGTGATTGCGGCTACAGTTACTAACACCTGTGGAGTAGTTCCTATGGTTTTCGGTGGTTCCCTCTACTTTATTTTGAACCTTAACTTCCCATAAGTCCTTTTTAACTCCCCATAACATCCCAAACTACTATTGAAGTCTATAAAAAAGGAAGTTTAACATACAGAGAGGATGACAGAGATAGAGAAAAAGGCAAAACAATTTCTATTAAAAGCTTCAAGCAAGGCATCCTCCAGCGCTCCAACCCACTTTTTCTTCTTCTTCTCAATCACTCAAGTTGAGAGATGGTTCAGAGAAGGAAGGAGAGTATGGGTATTATTTAAAAGAGAGCTATGTTCAAGTACTAGCAAGCCTTCAAAGGATGACATGGTTCCTTTGTTATCCTCACTTGGGCGGTTTTCTAGCCATCATAGAAGTTGTGAACAAGCCTCTTTAGGCTTCATTTTGTCTCTCGAAAATTATAGGTTCAGAATGACACAACTTTGGCTCCATAAAGTACCTTCCTCGGACTTGTACAAAAAATGGTCCGTAAACAACAGTGACGATCAACAAAGGTTTCAATCAATTCCACGGTTGAATTTAATCCTCTCGACGGTCAGTCGACATCCCAAAAATTATAAAAGTGAGTTTCAACACTTTAGAAAAGTTACATAGACAAAACGGTACAACACAGAAGGCAAAACAGTGGCCTTTCAACCACTGTTTACAAGTGACAGTGTGCCACGGTCACTCCCCCATTTTCTTCCTTTTTTGAATTTTTTTACATTATTAATGTATTTTCTTGTATTTTCCGAATTTGAATCACATCTGAGACTTGAGAGAGGGGTTGTAAACTTTGCAAAAACATGTAAACAACTTGCATCTCCGCGGTCAGAGCATTTAAATCCATGTAAAGAAAGGGGAATTAATGATGAACTGTAGTTCATTCCCATTCTTCTTAACGCTTAAAGTGCATGAATGTCGGACTCGAATCCATTACACATTTTTGCATCTTTTGAGCATGATCAATCATCTGAGGTGTCCTAGAGTTGGTGCACAGATCGAAACTTTAGATTATGTAATAAGTCTATATTTGAGGCCATTAGTTATTCATTTAAATTATTTGTCTTGGAATTTCAACTTTAATTATTATGCTTCAAAGCACTTGACCTTGATTTTATTATTAATGAAATTTGTTACATGAATGATATATGATATTCATCTACACAGATTATGGATTTTAGTTCCATGTGTGATTATGGTTGCTTGATCACCAAGCATAGCCTCACGAAGGACTTCGATCCACCCGGAAATGAGGCCGTATCGTTTATATAAGAAAATCTTTAACTGCCCCAAATTCTCACACCCTTAGAATGGGTTTGGATCTGGCCCAGTTTTGGAGGAATGACGCCTTGTCTTCGCTTTTGGTGAAAGAAAGAAAGTTGGGGTTGATTGGAGGATTTAAAATGGGACACAGTAGAGAGGTTATTACTCATTCTCAATTTGTTGATGATACAATTATTTCAGTTCGACCAAGTTAGAAGAAATATTATCTATTAAGAGAATTCTTTGATGTTTCCAATTGGTTTCAAGTTTGAAGATAAACATCTCTAAGAGTATGTTGGCTGGAGTTAGGTGCTCACACGAGACCACATGTACTTTGGCTAATAATTTTAACTATAGATATGAGAAACTTCCCATTATTTACATTAAATTGCCTATTGATGCCAGGCCAAGAATTAAGTCACTCTGGGATCCGGTCATTGAAAATTTTGAGAAGAAGTTGTCTTCGTGGAAGAAGTGCTACTTGTCTATAAGCGAAAAAACACTCTTATCAAGGCTTGTTTATCCAATCTTCTAGTTTACTATATATCTCTTTTTAAAATGCCAAAGGCCAATATTGAGAGGTTGGATCGTATTTGGAGGGACTTCTTATGGCATCGTCAGGGGATAAAAAGAATTGCATTTGATAAAGTGGAGTGAAATGATTAAGTCTAAATCTAGTGGGGGACTGGGTTTAGGTAATTTAGAAAAAAAATTTGGACTTTTGTTAGCCAAATGGTGGTGGAGGTTTCGGGAGGAAAATGAGGCTCTTACTACAAGAAAAAAAACCTTTTTGTCAATGCATCTATATGTTAACAAAAGTTAGTATCTATGTTGCTAAACACATTCTGCAACGTAATTGAGTACGTTGCTAGCATGTTGTCAAAGCCTCGTCAATAAAAGTATTCAGCGACGCAAGTTGACCGCATTAGGGAAAGTCAACTCTTCAGCAATGTAATATTCGTTGTCAAAATACGTTGCTGAATCATTTTAAATGTTGCCAAAATATGGTCGATTGGGGAAATTAGTTGACATACACTGACGCAATAAGTGCATTGGCAGAAGTTTTGAACCTTTACCAACGCACGTAGTGCATTGGAAAATGTTCACTTTCCGCAACGCACATGGCGCATTGGCAAAAGTCTACTTTCCACAATGCACGTGGGCCATTGGCAAAAGTCCACTTTCCACAATGCACACAGCACGTTGGCAAAAGTCCACTTTTTGCAATGCACGTGGCTCATTGGAAAAAGTCCACTTTCTACAACACACCTGCTGTGTTGTTAAAAGCTCACTTTTATCAACGTAATATTTGTGTTGGAAAATAATTTTTTACCTCCACCAATATAAATAACTGCATTGAAAAAAGTATTACATATCATGTTGACATGTTCAAAATTTGCTTTTGCCAATGTCATTATTAGCGTTAGCAAAGCTATTACATCACACCTAAATTTCCTATTTTTTATTCACAACCTATATTCATATAAACTCATTTCAATTGAAAATAATTTCTCAATCTTAAATATCAAAATAAAAAACCAACTTCCATGTGTATTCATAATGAAATTCATTCAAACCTCAAACCATTTGCATTAATATTAAAATTATATCTAATTCAATTCCAAAACATACCTCAATCAAGAATATCAAAATAAAAAAAGATAAAATAAAAATATTCAAATAGCATCTAGACAATGTATTAAACTCAAGTATATTCTCCCTTTCTTTCTCTCTCATGTTTCATCAAAGCTGCAATGCATTCCATGATGTTGCTTATCCATCTGCAAAAAAAGAAGAAAAAAAATACATCAAACATGTTTTTAATCACATTTCAAATATAATATATGTGCAAAAATTTAGATTGAGATTAGAGATGTCATTAGAGTTTTAATCAAGCGGCTCGATAAATATAAATGCATGTTTCATTCCGAACTAAAACAGAAATTCTAAAATTGATATATTGAAAATCATACGATAAACATGAATTTACTAACCAAGAAGTCTTGGCATAATTGACTCCCGATACACTTGCCCCATCAGGCGATGATGTCGAAAAGGATCCTGCCCGCTGTAGGGCCTCCATTGCCATAGTCTGAAAAGTTGAAAATTCTTCAATTCTTTTGTTTGCAACTTTAATCTTCTCTTTGAGGCTCCGCACCTTATAATCACGTGCTTGAGTCTGAATGACACTCCTAGAAGACGAGGGTTTTGATCCGACTCTGAATCCCTTCAAATACTCCAGTCTCGGGCCAAGCACCTCAATCGACATCTCCTCCTCGCTCATCAGGGCTGCACTAAGCTGTAAACACCTATCTCATATCTTTACCAATTCATCCTGTCATTATTACAAGGAATTAACAATTAATTATATTAAGAAATGATATTATTACCATCTAAATAGATTAAGAACTAAAGTAAAAAAGTAATAACAAATATTACATATGTAATATGCTATAAGCAAGCTATAAACAAAGTAGCATATTCACTACATTACAGCTAATATCACATGATACATGTATCAATGCATGCATGCACGCGCGCGCACACAAACACACACACACACACACACACATACATACATGCATGCATACATATATGATTTTCCTTGTATTTCAGATTCACTCAATCATTGTTTGATCTACTCCAGTGGGAGCCTTTATAAAAGTCCACAAAGTGGGCTTCTGGCTGCCATTCTCTTCCGCCTGATTTTGTTAATTAGTTTTATGAGTAAGGTTATATGTAAGTACTAGAAACTAATTAATATTATTTTTTAAAATTATCAAGAATTAACATTACCATGATATACATCGTTGATGGAAAAAACCGTGACCCACATGCATGATTATTTGGCAGAAGTGCACGAGATGCTTTGACTTTCTCTAACTTAACCTACCAAAATTAAGGCAAAAAATAAAAAGAAGTTAGTAAATCCCAATCATGTTAAATCTTAACCAATAGAGATGCACGACAAAAAACTTAATGACATATATAACACATAGATGTTACCTTCCATTTCACATCAATCCATACATGGTCGATAATGTAGTTCCATTGCTCTGGCTTAACGTTCTTAGGTGGCTGAGTTTTGGGGTCAACACTTTCTTCCAACATATTCTACTTAAGGTGCAAGCTGCACTTCCTACCCCTGTATAATGTCTAACATTTTTTATCAATTGCCACCTGTACTTTGGAGTCAATTGTGTAATTCTTAATCTCAAACTTCTCCTGCAAACATAATATTAAAGTATTGATATCGATGAAATAATACAAATTAACCTTATTATTTAGTTAATAAATTTCAATTGCCAAAGATAGCCCCTCTAAGTAAGCGAGCAATATCAGTTCATATATTGATGCCCTTTAGCAGCACTACCCTTCTAATCTCTTTGCCAAGCTCCATTACAAAAGAAGGGGCATTAAGCTCCACTAGTGCATTGCAGTCATCTAGGAACCCCACTGGGAGTTTTTATCAGATCATGCTACAAGCCTCCCAGTCCTCCTACCTTTTGTCAGGCCTAGTACGTAAGACCTTTTGGTCAAACTTGAGGCTAGAAAGACAAAAATGTTGTTTAAGCATATATACATAATACATTTGAGTAAGATAAAAATTATTAGCGAAGAACATTAGATTCTTACTTACACTATTGGCTTGGGTGGTTGTGTATTCACTGAAGGTGCATGTTAGGTCTGTGCAAGTTGGGACTGTGCCAAAGGAGTATGTGGGGTCTATGCCAGTTGGGATTGTGCCTCCCAGATTAGGAACTGTGTGGGTAATGGAAATTGGTAGATGACGAGTCGATTGACGTCTGGCAGTCATGGATATGACCTGAAAGAAAAAAAAATAGATTATGTGTACATATATCACTAATTATCAATAATTAACGTATTCTATGTACAATATCACTAATTATCAATAATACAAAGAAGTGTACACCACACCAGTTAATCGTTGGTAAAGATAAAACCAATCTTAGATGCACACTCACACACATTACCTTTTTAATTTGAGATCCAGAACACTCATCATCACCATCACTAGCATACTCTCATTATCCTCATTGGAGTAACTTGGTCCTTCCTCACCCTCCGGCAGATTATACTCTTCATCAACTTCCTCAACCATGTTTCTTTTTCTCTTCTTAACTAAATTCGTAAGGGTGATCTTCTCAATCAACACCCTCCAAGAATTTGTCACCCTGTGCAACCCCAAAGCTTTAAGTCTCACTTGGTTTTTAGCTATGGTAGCCATTTTTTTGTTTTCAATATCTAACATCTCCTGCCTTTGAGACTCAGGTTTAACCCACATTTTCCATTCTTG
This sequence comes from Sextonia rubra, assembly GCA_037013555.1. NCBI lineage: Eukaryota > Viridiplantae > Streptophyta > Magnoliopsida > Laurales > Lauraceae > Sextonia > Sextonia rubra. The sequence continues at coordinate 6,377,717 of JASUAD010000003.1, read as the reverse complement.
GGCATTTGTTGCAAATAGTAGTTACTGAAAGATGTTGAAAACATATATGAATAGTCAACTAACATCAAAATCTGATTAAGAATAAATGTTGGCATATATTTAACCATCTACATAGCTTACCAGTGAAAAAACATTAGCATCAATATATTTGTAACAAATACAAAGCCAGAAACTAAATAAAATTATATAGCAAATTTCTAGAAATTAGGCTAAATAGAACATTTATTCATATATAAACCAATAAATTTATTAAAAACATTTATCCATATGCAAACGAAATCAAATAGTACATATCGCATTCTATATTAGATCTATATTCGAATCGAAATGCCTTTGTTGGACATCATCTTCATCATCTCCATTCTTTTTCATTGTTTCATCCTTGTTATCACTATGGTCCATCATTTGTGCATCACGAATATGTACTTGATTGCTTGAATGCAAAACCTTATTTCTTAGAATAATCTCGAGATCAACACCATCCTATGATATTGAATATTAGTATCTTCAATGACCATTTGGACAGCCTCAATGGTTTCTTCCTACTGGTACGCATCATTAGGTTTAGATACTTCTGCTAAGCTATGTTCATCACCATCCAACTCTAGTATATCCCATAATCCCTGATGTCGAACTCATTGTACGACTTACCAGCGCATTGTTATTTGCGGTACTTACATTGGCAAAAGGTAATATTTACCAACACCTTTAAGATAACATTGGCAAAAGGCATTAGGGATTGCGCAATTTGTTATAGCTTCTTTGGCATAGACTGATCGCTTCAAAGTATGGTAAGGATAATTGGGGTTGTGGCCTAAGCTAGGGCCTAATAATTGTAGATCAGGTATATGGGGAGCTATTGCAACTATTGGAGATTATTCCAATGATAAGGGGAAAGTCTTGTGCAAAGTGGTGGGTTTTAAAGTGAGGAATGATAGAGATGTTAGGTTCTGGTTGGTAGGTTGGGTGGGGGAGAGGCCTATCTATAAGTCTTTTTCCTGACTCTTGCTGCTAATAAGAAGTCATTTATCAACGATTGTTTCGAGGTGAGGAGTGGCTGTATTGTGTGGGATGTTGCCTTTACAAGGGGTCTTTGGTCAATTAAAGGGAAACTATATAAGGAGTTGTTGAGTATTCTTACTAAGATGTATTTTTGTAAGGATTCTAAAGACTCTCAGATTTGGAAACCATCTATTTCAAGAGAGTTTTCGACTAAAGCTTTCTATTCTACATTGGAAGGAAACCCCACTCTTATAGCTCCTTTATACCATGTGTCGATGGAATTAGCGCCACCTTCAATTGAAGCATTTTATTGGTTAGCAGTTGCCAAAAAAGTCTCTATTGTTGATAACCTAAGAAAGAGAGGAATCACCTCTTCTACTATCTTAGATATCCATGAAATGTGTGGCAAAGAGAATGAGACGGTGAACCATCTCTTTCTTTATTATGAGGTGGTAGTCTATATTTAGAATGACTTTATTAGGAGGTGTGGTATTGCCTGTTGGGTGTAGGCGTGTTTTATGAAGGATGATCCCATTTGCTATCATTTGGTCTATTTGGAAGGAAAGAAATGATATGATCTTTAATGGTTCTTCTCTTCGGTGGTTGAATTGATTTCTAAAATGGTCTCAAGGATTGCAAAATAGGCTTTGGTTATGAAGGAGTTTGTAAACTTACACTTTAATGATATCATTTTCAATTAGGAAACTTGTATGGGGTGTCATCATTGTAAGGAGAAGAGATCCATTTAATAAGTCCTTAAAAATGCATCATTTTATGTGTACTTTAGGGGATTTTAAGGACTTATTCATTACAAATCTTCTCATTTTGTTGGAAATTAGGCATTTATGATTTTAGAACTCATTTTAGAGTTTTCATGCAAAAAATCATTGAAAATCATCAATTTTCTATAAAATCATGAAACTTCTCATTTTTGAATTTCCATTTTTAGAAGGTTTTTCAAATTCAGGATTTTACATAAAAATGACAAAGGCTTTTTTTTATCATCATTAGTTATTTAAGGATAAATCATGAACAATGATATGAATTTATTGTGTCATTTATGTAAATTGGGCCCGCATTAATACAATTGTGACTTCAGGTTAAAATTATTATTTTTAATAAAATGTCATGTTTCTTTATAGAAAAATTGAAGAAAATGGACCGACAATCAAGATTTGAAGCCAAGGAAATAGTAATAAAGAAATCCAAGAAAGAATTGAAGCCAAATTGAAGAGATGAAATTTGATAATCAAGTAGACTCTGCCACCATGCAACATGCATTAATTTACATATGCCAAGCATGCCAAAGAGAGAGGTCCCACATGCTTTCTTAATGCAATTTTCCAAAGAATTATATCTTCAAATTTGAAATTGAGAGGAAAAAGAAATTCAAGTGTGGAAAATCTTGGCATGAGAGAAACAAGAGAGAGATTTTGAAAATTAGAAAGTGACGCCTTCATATATGGAACGCCCATATCTTGGCTGAACAGGGAGTTTAAGTTGATGCTTGGATTAAAAAAAAGTTTATCATATTATTATCTTCAAAAGAGTCCAAGACCAAGTGGGAAACTAATGCAAGAAAGGAGGCTTTGCAGATGAGATAAAATTAGGGGATTGTTAGCACTAGAGAGAGGGTGCTTTTTCCTTCATAACTTCTTTCTCTTCATGAAGGTTTATCCCAACTTGATGTTTCAACTATGAGAGGTTCTTTCTTTTTTATTATATATTAGTAAAAGTGTGATTTCTTTATTCCTTTTTTTATGGTGATTAATGCTTGATTTATGCTTTCTTTGTTGTTACTCTTGAATTGACAACCTAAGATCCTAGGGGCATGAATTAAATAATTTTGAACCCGATATGAGAAGAATTTTTGAAAATGACATACTTACCACACATTTAAATTATTATTTTACTACACATTTATTTTTTTTTTGCAATCCATACATTTAAAATTTTGAGATTCCACATATTTAAATTCTTGTTTATCCACACATTTACTTTTATGTTGAATCCATACATTTAAATTATAACAATTGGGTTTTTTTTTTGTTTAAGTTACCTTTGTCTCTAATTTAGACTTTTGCATAATTTAATAGCTAAAACTGTGTTTATTACATGCTTCAATTATTGGCAAATTTCTTAACATGATTTTGGTACTAATTAAGTGAAATTAAAGATGATTTAATCGCTGACTTAAGTCATATTTAGTGAGTGATTTTGGGTGGGTTTTGAATCTAAAATATTCAGGTTACAGCAATAACATAAAAGCTGTAACATGTATTGGCAGTGAACAACATTAAAACTCTTGTACAAACTTGCATAATTTTGTACTAACAATATACCAACAATAGGCTTTATGGAAAGAATACTTAAAAACTAAGAAATTTACTTCAGATGTAGCCATAAGATTTTGATGTGTTAAACAGTTCATGAACAGTCTGCAACTACGCAAAAAACTACCAGCAAATTTGTACCAAACTGGGTTGAGTGATTCGTCAATTTATGCATATTTTTGTTAATAAGTTGCTAAAAAAATTTATAATTCTAAAAGTAGACTCAAAATCACAACTTTTTTCTTTAGTAGTGTTTAAAAATTTATGTGATTTCAAGTGTACAAATTAGGCCCCAACAGAGTGCATCTACGCAAGAAATTCTGCACAGCATTTTTTTGGCAACCTTCACATTGTTTCATGCATAGTTTCTTTTTTTATTATTTTTATTTTCTATTTTTTTTGTTAGTTTCATGCATCATTCAAGTGTATTTTATCAGCTATTAAATTTAGTTCTAAGTTGCATGAGATTAGTTTCATATTTTTTTTAGTTTGCATGTCATACATGTGGTTCTACATTAAGAAATTTTCATAGCATGCATCGCATTATAATTTTTTATTAGATCTAGACAAATTCTAGAATTAAAATATCTTTCTAAAAGTGTTTTAGTGTTTTATGTTAAGTTCTTAAATTTGTTTTCTAACTTAGGAAAGATTCTAATTTAACGTAGTTTCTAATTTAGATTAGATGTTAGGTAAGTTTCTAATTTTAAAGTTTTATTCTGAGAAGGTTGCTTTTGTTTTGATTTGATTTTGATTGTTTCTAACTTTAATTAACTAACATAGATTTGGAATTGATTTGTTTCTATTTTTTGTATCTATTTTACTTTTTTGTTTTATTTTTGGTAAGTTATTATTATTTTTTTAGAATGTTTCTAATTTGATGTTCTAATTTTTATGTTCTTTTGCAGTTAATTTAAGATTCCTTTTAGATTAGGAATTTTTTATTTTTGGAAATGTTGTCACATCCCGAGTGCAGAAATCGGGGGTTAGTAAAAACCTATCCAGTGACACACGTACTCCAGTGCATACACACCTAGACCTTGTCCAAGTGTATGCACACAAGGGATATTCACATGTGCAAACATGGTGTACGTGCAAACAGTGGGCATCATTGCAAGAAAAGAAAATGCGCAACGAGTTACAACAAGTACCAAAAGTTATATGAATTACAGAATGTACAAACAAAATGGGGAGATAGTCGCCTTGAGACAAAGATGCAAGATAAACAAGGCGACCCAAAAGTCCAAATCAAACCCCACATCTAACAAGACAAGTAACTGATGCAAATGCAAGGCCGCTCTCCACTGGAGGGATCACATCCACTCCGCTAGCCCTGACTGGGCCTCTCGCGTCTCTTCTGGAGTTTGACAGATAGTCAAAGGGTCGGTAGAGGGATCTAGGCCTGCAACACCAAGAACAACTCATGAATACAACGATTCAACGAAGCATAAGCAACAACAAGTTAATACGCATTGTGTCTAGTAGAATAGTTAACAGATTATAATGCATAAAGGTCGTGATCGTATATTAGGCAGATCATGCATATCAACAAGCATACTATCAGAATCATTAAACAAAGAAACTGGCTAGGTGGCTACTATATTTGCTATATTCTCCCTATCGAGAGCAAGCAGGACGAGAACACCATCGACCGGGCCAGGGTATGAATGCGTCTCTGGTTCCCGGGGTCCAGAATCCCAGGACAAGAGCACTCTACAGAGGCAACAAGCAAGCCACGCCAAAGTCAACCCCGTCATGTATCCTAAGGCTGAGGCTGAGTAGTGCCAGATTATATCAATCATGTTAGATGATGCACATCAATTCAATATCACATTCAAGCAATACAAGGCATGTATCATGTCATATCACAAGTAGGCAATACAGTGCATACATCATACTAGGGTTACACACCATAATCAACTCTTCGATACGGATACTATTGCACAGCAAACAATTACAAGACAAACAAGCAAAAAAGCATGGAAGACAACAATCGACATCAATATGCAATGCAAGTCAAGTTAGATTAAGAATCACGATTATTTACCAGCCAACCCTAAGCTAGTTATCTACTGTTTTTAACCATGCATGATGATATAGTTTTAAGTTATTCGATACACAATTGTTCCTTGTGTGGGTGTTGTAATGTACCGATAAACATGTATCGAAGTCCCTCAAACCAACACCTATGGGAAGGTGTTTAACAAATGGACAATATACATGAATGAGTCACAGCCCTCAAGACCATTCATGCTTTTCAGGTAATCCATTGGGCGAGTTATGTGGTTGGGAAGTCCATGTGATGGCCTTATCAGGTCTCCTCATTAACCCTATCTTTTCTCCAAGTCATTAATGAGTAGAGAGACCAAAAGGGTAGCATAAAAAGGTCCTCTGGGTGTTAAAGAAGCAAGGAAAAGGAGAATGAGCAAGAATAGGATTCAGTTGGACCCTGAATCTCCCAGAGAAAAAGTGCTTCAAGGCCGATCGATCGGCTCTGAAGCCCAATCCTTAGGATTTCGGTTCTAGGAGTGTCCGATCGGTCGGGCCCCATGCCCAATCGATCGGGTAACAGAGCTCTGTACAAAACAACTGAACTGAATGTCTTATACTCGCGGAAAAGACATATATCACGTCACTATCAAGCTAAAGGGGGCTGTCCATAACCACACACTTGAGAAAGCAATTAAAAGAAACAATAACAATCAACCTATACCAACATGTGTTCTTCCATACTTTCCTTTTATGCTTTAAACGAGCTTTTTTCGTAACTTAGTTATTCTTTGGCCCAATTGATCTCGAAGATGTAGTCCTAACACCATGCATGCCAAAAGTGAGCAAAAGAAAGGTATGCATGCAGTGCAATCACATCTTAGACTCACATAGGATAGCATGACTTCAAAGCTTACCGTAGAACACATAAAAAACGAAGAAGAAGAAACAAAGGAAGAAACATGAAAACGCATCAAGTTGAGCAAGAACCCTCTCTAACCTATGAGTGCTCCAAGAAGCCGAAAAAAGAAACAAAGGAAGAAGAGAAGACGTATCAACTACATGCACAGACTTGTCCCCATTTGTTTCCTTTGAACACGAGGAAGAAGAAGGAAAGGAAGAAGAGATGAATAACAGGGAAGAGAAAGAGAAAATTGGCATTAGGAGAGAGGAAACAAGGAATAGTCAGTGAATATCTTCTCTTATATAAGATAAGGATTGCAAAATTTATATACAAGTCCAACAGTTCAGGATAATTACAGTTTGAGGCAAACAACGTCCAACGGAAACAAATGACGTCGTTCACATACGAGTCAGTTGTGGAAGTTGACGAGCTTGACGAAAGACACGTGATGACACCAAGATAATGCATGAATGATGAACTCGTATAAAGTCAAAAATTACGAAAAAGGGCTCATGTCTACCTATTCCAGGTTAAATTCAACCCAACTACCTATCCATGACCCGAAACGAATCCCAAAACGACAAAACAACAAGCATCATCCTCATTTACTATAAATGGATCCAAAACCACATTTATTAGTCACTAAACCGGATTAAGCTGGGCCGGAGTGTTACATCCTCCCCTGCTTAAGAATTATTCCATCATCGGAATAAACGCATACCTATGCAAAGAGATAGGGATACTATCGCGCCATCTGCTCCTCCAATTCCCACGTAGCTTCCTCAGGGCCATGATGTTCCACGTAGCCACCTCCCCATATACCATTACACGTCCCATTTCACCTCTCAAAATCATACACCACCATTCTCTTCCATCCATCCCAAGTTTGGTTCGGCAGAGCCAATTTGGGCCTATTATCCATCTATTCCATCACATTGATCGCACTCGAAATGTGATGTAAAATACAATGGATTCAAGTTCAACAATCACACACTTCAAGTGTTCAAAAGAATGGAAAAAATAGTACAGTTCATCATTAATTTCCCTTTGTTTACATGAGTTTAAAATCTCTGACCACGGAGATACAAGTTGTTTACAATTTTTGAAAAATTACAACCCCGCCTTCTCGTTTCAGATGTGATCTAAGCTTGAAAATTACAAGGAAATATGTGAAAAAGGGGCAGAAAATGCAAAAGAAAGAAAGTGGAAAGGTGGTGATCATGGCCCATGTTCATTGATAGACAGTGGCCGAAACGGCCATTGTTTGTCCCTGTTTCTTCCCGGTTTCACTTCTGTGATGCCTTCAGAGTGCTAGAGCTTGTGTTCTTCAACTTTTGAAGTGTTGAATGACCACTAAGAGTGCTTAATTTGCCCATAGAATCAGTTAAAACATTGGTAATAATCACTTTTTGGTTACAAATTATTATTGTACAAATTCGAAAATGGTGCTTTATACTAGCAAAATGAAGCCAAAGTTGTATCATTCTGAACTTATGATATTCAAGGAATAAAATGAAACCTAAAGAGACTTGTTTACAACTTCTGAGATGGCCCCAAACCCTCACAAGTGGGAAAACCAAAGGAAATAGTTTTCATCATTTTCATGTTTTATGGCCCCATGCACCCATCTTCTCTAAATGATATGTATGCTTCTTCTCATTCTTTGAACCATATCTCACCTTAAGTTAGAGAGAAGGAGAAGAAGAAGTAGACGTGGAGTGCTTGAAGTGCCTTAGCTTGGAACTTTGGAATCCTTGCTTTTAAGTTGTCACAACCCGAGCCCAGAAATCAGGGGTTAGAGAAAACCTAACCAATGACACACGTACTCCCGTGCATGTACACCTAGACCTTGCCCAAATGTACACACACAAGGGATCAATCACACGTGCAAGCAAGTGTACGCAAAAGCTATAAGTATCAAGGCATACCACAAGATAAGAAAAGACACAATGATTATAAAAGATTCGACTGATTACAACAATGCACAACAAAATAGAGGGACTAGTCCACACAATCAAAATACAGCTATAAATCAGACCCAAAATACAATCTACAGAATAATCCCCCAGATAAGCTCAGACACAGTGGAGGGGAGAACAAAATGATGCAAACCGCTCTCAAAAGAATAGATCAAGTCCACTCCTCTAGGCCAGAGGGGGCCTCGCGAGCCTCTCCTGGAGTCGGATTGACCGATGCAGGATCCAAAGAGGGATTTGAGCCTGCAACACCAAGAACAACTCATAAGTACAAAGACTTAGCAAAATATAGGCCACAAGAAGATAACACGAATTGTATCTATCAATGAGCAAAAGTAGTAATGCAAAGATCCATAGTGAGCATGTTCGTATACTAGGCAAATCATGCATAGGAATAAGTATGCTGTCAGAATCATCAATAGAAATACATACTCAAGCTGGCTACTACATTTGTCATATCCTCCCTTTCGAGAGCACACAAATATGAGAACACCATCAATCGGGCCAGGGTACGAATGGGTCTCTAATTCCCGGGGTCCAGAAGCCTAGGACAAGAGCATTCTGCAGAGGTGATCACACACACTAAGCCAAAGTTAACCCCCTCGGGTATCCTGAAGCTGAGGCTGAGTAGGGCCATATATAGACAATCTCAATCAAATCAGATGATGCACATCAAACAAAATCACATAAAGATCTCATATCACAATCTATCACAATAAACGAACAATAGTAGTGCATTACACACTGATAAGCAATACGACTCATACTGTTAAGCAATACGAATAACAATACGAATAACGAATGCGAATAAGCGAATGCGAATAAGCACTGACGAATGAGTACAAATAACAAATAATCAATGAACTCAAGTACTTCACATGAACAATTACAAATACACAGTAGTGGATTGTGCCTGCCCGGGCTTCGCTCTAGGGATGCTGCTATATTTCCCACAGACTCGAGAGGTCCAGCGCAGAAAACAAGAGAGCAAAACCGAAATCAATATGCAGTGCAAATCAGATTTACCTTGAGGAATCAAGGTTATTTACTAGCCAATCCTAATTTAGTTGTCCAGTGTTTCTAATCGTGCATGCTGATGTAGTTTAAAGGTATTCGATACACAGTTGTTCCATCAAAGAGTGTTGCATCTTACTACGAAAGTGTACGAAAGTCCTTTAAACCAACACCCATGAGAAAGTGCTAAACAACTGGATAACATACATGAATGAGACGCAGCCCTCGAGATCATTCATGTCATTCTTACATTCCATTGGACGTGTTCGGGTTGTCTACATTCTAGCATGAGAGTCATATCAGGTCTCTTCCTTAAACCTAATCTTTTTATTCATTTCTCAAGGTCGCACGGTGTAGCCGTAGGTGAACATACGGCTTAGCCGTAGGCATCTTACGGCGTAGCCGTAATCTGCACTGCGGCGGAGTCGAGGTTCCCCAAACTATTCACCCGCATTTACAGCTCAACCGTAATTTGCTCTACGGTGCAGCCGTATGTTGCTCTACGGCTTAGCCGTAACACAATAGATGGCTTAGATCTGGCTGGGCCATAGAAGAGCAGCAAATGTGCCAACTCTCAGTTATTTCAAATGTCACCCTGTATTGATCTACGGTTAAGGTCACGGCTGGGTCACGGTGTAGCCGTAAGACATTTCACGGCTTAGCCGTATCACAATTCATGGTTTAGCCGTGAGTGCGCTGAGTCAATTTCCTGAAACAGTTACAGAATTACAGAAATGGCTAACTCTCGACTAAAGACAGAAAGATAAGACCAAAACTTACTCAATAGGGCTGTCTAACAATGATTCATACAAGAAGAGTAAAATATACATACAATCAAAGCATTACCAATCAGTGTTCAAGCTACTTGTGCTTATACTTGCCTCACAAGTGGAAATCACACACACTACAGTCGTTGTCTTGGCTCAATCCACTGGAAACACACGAAGCTGACGAATACTACTCCTTTCCTCAAGTAAACAAGGCAAAGCTGAACGAAAGAGAAAGAGAGACAAACGAGAGAGAGATCGTTGAAGAAAAGAGAGAGAAATGGTGGTAGGTAGGATATTTATAAGATAAAAGAAGTCAAATTTACAGACAAGTCCAAACATGTTCACAATTTCCAGTTTGAGTCAATTAGCGATCCAACGGAAGCAAACAAAGTCGTTTGGATCCGAAACAGTTACGAAGATTAACAAGCTCAACGAAATACATGTGTTAACATTAAAATGACGTAAAACTGACAAGGTCCAACAAAAGCAAAAATTACGAAAAAGGGCTCGAACTACCTAAACCAAGTCAAACTCAACCAAACTACCTATCCATAACTCAAGACCAAAGAAAAGGAAAACCAAAACACACTTAGCAACAAGATTGCACTTAATTAACCACTAATTCGATTTAAGTTGGGTTGGAGTGTTACATAAGCTTCCAACCTTACTTCCACCTTTCTTCAGAGTCCAGGTGTGCCTTTTATAGGCTTCAGAGGAAGTTCAGATAGTTCCCAACAGTTGTAAGGAAGTTATACTTCAAAATAAAGTGAAATAACTCCCAAAAACCATCCGGGACCAATTCATAGGTTTCCGTGACTGCGGCCGCGCTCATGGATAAAGCGCAATTTCGGATTTTTGTATATATAACCCGTTTTCATCAATTTGGGCTTGAACGATGTCCAATCTTGATGAAACTTGGAGGGATGATTTCTAACACTATTTTGAGTGTATCATAAAAATTTCATGAAAATAGGCCCTTGTTTCAACTGTTTGATGTCCAAAGGACCTCGGATTGATTTAAAACTTGGAAGGACTGCTTTTTTGAGTATCTTGAAGTATCCATCCAAATTCAATTTGGTTTGGACTTCTAGAAATAGGATTTTGAACATTGACTCACTTGGTGCATATTTTAAGTTAATGTCTTCTTACACTGCAGGCAGTTAGCTTGTTTTCTGCCCTAATGATGTTTAATTGATTTAAAACTTTAGGAAATTGATTTTAAGTATATTTTGAGTATCTGATCCAAATTTTATTAACTTTGGCCTCTTAGAAGTAGAATTTTTAGTCAATGACCCCCATGACTTGGGGTCACAGACTCCTAGCTGACATGTAGTTAAAGTAGGGTTAGACGAAGTCCTTTCGGCTTGAAAATTTGTAGAATTACTTATAAGTATAACTTAAGCTTTGTATACAAATTTTATCAACTTCAGTCACAAGAAGCAGGACTTTGGTCAGTGACCCCTTGGCTTGGGCGTCACGGACTCCTAGCTGACATGTAGTTGAAGTGGGGTCAAATGAAGTCCTCTCGGCTTGAAAATTTGTAGAATCACTTCTGAGTATGACTTGGGCTTTGTATCCAAATTTTATCAACTTTAGTCACACGGAAGTAGGACTTTGGTGAGTGACCCCTTGGTTTGGGGGTCATTAACCCAAAGTTAACATTTTTGTTGACTTTGAGTCGCATAACTTCCAGTTAACCAAAAAGTTTAAAGAGTCCCTCCTGAATATAATTTAAGCTTCCTCTATGAGTTTTAGCTGATTCTGACATTTAGAAGTGTCTATTGCCACAGTGACCCCAAGGAGTTGGAATACAGTTACTGAAGCTTGAATTTGAACTAAAATGAAATCCAAACGTTTTGAAATTTTGAAACATTGTTCCTAAGCATAATTTGGAGCTACCATGCAACAGTTTAACCACTTTGATAACTTAGAAGCTTGAGTGTGTTCAATGACCCCTAGACTTTGAACTAATGAACCTTGAATTTGAAGTTTGGTGAGTCGAGTGACCAAATGAAGTCCACTAACTCTGAGATTTGAACTACAATATTTTGGGCTCATCTGATATTTTCTAAGTGAGTTGCATCTGTTTTGAACTCTAGATGCGGTATTTGACTTGGCATTCCACAATCCTAGGGTTTTGTGCCCTTGGTTTGGAATTTGCTTATAATGTCTTCACTACAGCATTTGTGATTTTTTTGGGTCAACACATTGTTATCATCTTTCTCTTGTCCAATTATCCTCCCTTGATGTGAAGCATGATGATTGGATCCCGAATTGCACATGAAGTTCCGTCTCTTTCTTAATGTCTTGATCTAGGGTAAGGATAGTTTTATTTTTAGTTTTAATTATTTTGGGGGATTATTGGTTGTATTGGTCTGTTTAAATTTAAAAGACGCAATTAGTGAGGTCAAGGTGTCCTGCCTTGGATCGGCATCATATATTTGTATGTGGTGACAATATGCACTTGGTTCGGTGTTTTTGTGATCTTTTATTAATTCCACCAGTATGATGTTCTAATTTCCCACAATAAAAGAAACTCGAATTCTTTTTATTTTATTATTTACCCTTTATATTTGAATGATTTTATTTCTAATTTTTAATTTAATGCATGATTTATTTATTTTTCTACAATGGTGGTTTGATGAATTTTATGGTTTTGTAGTTTAGTAGTTTAGGTTACTTTTTAGTTTAGGGATTTTAGATTAAGTTTTATTTCTGATTTGTTATTTAATATTTAGGTTTATGATTGTAATTTAAATTTAATTTTCAGATTTAGTAGTTGTATATTTTTATATATTTTATCAAGCTAGCATTAGGTTTTTTAATTAGGACTAGTTTTTTTGCGAAAATTAGCTCCCTGAGGATTCGATTTAGGATTCACTAGGTAAAATTACAATCGTTGACCTTGCACTTGGTCTCCCCCTCTCTTTGGCATTTTAAAATTAAATGTGGATGGAGCTTCGAAGGGTAAACGGAGGCCAGCAGGGGTTAGAGGTGTGCTTTGTAATTGTAAAGGTGAGGTGTTACTTATGTTTTCTAAGCATATGGGCATCTATGACTCGAATGAAGTAGAGGCATTGGCTATCTTGAAAAGGCCTTAAGGTGTTTTTAAAACGAAATTTTAGTCATCTAGTTGTGGAAAGTGGTTCCTTAAATGCAGTCACTTAGGTGTCTAATCAAAAGGAACCCTCTTAGAAATTTCAATTCCATGTCATTGAAATTAGAGAGTTATTGGCTATTTTAAATGTTTCTTTCTGTTATGAGGTTAGATTTGCCAATCATATGGCAGATGCATTAACCAATTAAGGGGTTGAGAAGTTGTCTCCTTAGGAGGTATGATGATGGAATTGAGGTGGGGTAGTATAATGCTTTTGTACCTTATCCCTCCCCTTTCTTCTTTGTTTTTGTCCTTATTTCTTTTGTTTTTCTTTACTCTCGTACCCTTTCTTTTTTTTCTCAATAAAATTTTGTTACCGTTCAAAAAAAAAGAAAAAAAAAAGCCTTTTTGGCACAAGAATACAATGGACTAGTGCAGTGTCCATAGAATATCTTATAGTTTTCTATTGTATTTCTTGTATGATATGTAAAAGCAGCATATTATAGGTTGTGGAGAAACTGAACATACCAAAATAATATGTTGTGGTAGTTTTCCAAATGTTTAACTCATTATTAAATCATATTTGAAAGATTTAGAATGCCCAAGATTTATTTTAATTTGTAATTCGATAATGTTGACCTATAAAAATTGCAAATACTGCAGCGAAGACACCTTATCTCAGCTTAATTTAGGCTACAAAGGTTATTTGCAGATCCTGGGGAATCACTGTGAGAACCGACATTCCTACATGTCGAAGTGATGATATGCTATGCTCTGTGGATCCCTGTGCAGAGTGATATCCCATGAAGACCAAGGTAGCTGGAACCCTCAGATAAAGTTCAAATTTCAGGTTGAACAGACATCATCGAACTCAAAAGCCACAGCATGTCAACCTGAGGTCAGTCCCCCCCCCCCCCCCAAGCTAGGGGGTCACTGACCAAAGTCCTGCTTCCCGATGTCCAAAATTGATGAAATTTGGCCACGAAGCTTCAGTCATGCTCAGAAGATACTTTGCAAATTTTCAAGTCGAAAAGACTCCGTTTGGTCTAAATTTCATTACATGTCAGCTTAGAGGACAGTAATCCCGAATTTGGGGGTCACCAGCTAAGATCTTACTTCCAGAAAGCCAAAGCAGATAAAATTTGGAACGAATGCTCAAAGAATGCCCCAAGTTATTCTCCCAAAGTTTCGAGTCGAGTGGAGGCTGTTCGGATAGAAAACAGGCTAACTATCTCAATGCGGAGTGAATAGTAACCTAACGCATGCAATGAATAGGCCACTGTTCGAAATCCTACTTTCTCAAATCCAAACTATATGAAATTTGAATGAATACTCCAAGATATTCTTGACGTCAGTCCCTCCAAGTTTCAAATCAAACCGAGGTCATTTGGGCTTCAAACAGCTGAAACAAGGCCCCACTGTTATAAAAAAGTCAACTGGAGAGTTGACCAAGTTCAGGTGGTCAAACAGAGTTGAAACTTCTGTGACACACTCAAAATAGTGTCAAGAAGTATTCCTCCAAGTTTCATGGTAATCAGACTTCGTTTGAACCCAAAACAGATGAAAATGGGCCACATACGCGAAAATTCAAAATTGGGCCTCGTCCGTGACCCAACCTGCAGTCACGGACCTTCAAAAGATGTTTCCCACGATTTTGGGTAGTTTCCCTCCACTCTTCTTCGAAATCCAACTCCCCACAACTGCTATTAACTCCCCAAAACTGCACAAAACTGATTGGGAGTCTATAAAAGCTTTAAATTTTGAAGGAAAAAAGGAGGAACACATACACAAAGAAGAAAAGAGAAGAAATCAAAGAAAGAAGCACTTAAAGCAACAAAGAAGCAAACTCCAGCAGCATTTCCACGACCATTCCCACCTTCTTTTCTCAGTTTTGAAGGTGAGGAAGAAAATTCAGAAGAAGAGAAGGAAGTGGAATGGCCAAAGTTCATGCTATGTTCATACATCAGCAATTTCTAAGAGGATGACATTGTCACCTCTGTTTCTCTTATTCGTACGGCCTCTTAGCCATCGCAAGAGTTGTGAAAGAAGTCTTTCTAGGCCTCATTTTGTTCCTTGAAAATGATAGGTTCAAAATGACACAACTCCGGCTTCATATTTGCCCATTTCGGACTTGAAATAAAAACACAGTCCGTAAGTACGAATGATGAGTTACAGAGGTTTCGATTGATTCCATGGTTAAATGTGATCTTCTTGATGGTTGTCCACCACTCCACAGTCATGAAAATAGAGTTCCAACACTTGAAAGAAGTTCCAAGAAAAAACCAGCGCGAACAGCACAAAAAAACGGAGGCAAACAGTGGCTTCACGGCCACCGTCTACCAGTGACCGTGACCCACGGTCACTGGAAGGCCCCAGTGACCGTGGGTGAGTCACGGTCACTGAATGGCCCCAGTGACTGTGGGTGAGTCACGGTCACTGGAATGGGGCAGTGACCACGGGTCACGATCACCCGATTTTTCCATCTTTTTTTCACATTTTTCCTACTCTGTGTACATCTTCTTGTAATTTCCAAATTAAGATCACATCTAAGACTTGAGGGAGGGGTTGTAAACTTTGTAAATTCATGTAAACAACCTACATCCCCGTGGTCAGGGCACTTAATCCCATGTAAACAAAGGGAAATTAATGATGAACTTTAATTATTTTCCATTCTTCTTAACGCTTGAAGTGCGTGAATGTCGGACCTTGATTCCGTAATTCATTTTTCACGCCTACTTTTTAAGCGCGATTAGAAGATTGGCGCCGTCTGTGGGGAATATATGCCTTAATTTGTGATCAAATTTGGTGAAAAATGGATGAAAGTGCTGAAAATTGCTGAAAAGTGCTGCTGTTGCACTGAAAACTGACGCTGTTGCACTGTAACTGCCGCTGTTGTGCTGGAAACTGCTGCTATTGCGCTGTAACTGCTGTTGCTGCACTGAAAGTGCCGCTGTTGCACTGTAACTGCTGCTGTTGCACTGAAAGTGCCGCTGTTGCACTGTAACTGCTGCTGTTGTGCTGGAAACTGCTGCTATTGCGCTGTACTGCTGCTGTTGCACTGAAAGTGCCTCTGTTGCACTATAACTGTTGCTATTGCACTGAAAGTGCCGCTGTTGCACTTAAAGTGCCGCTGTTGCACTATAACTGTTGCTATTGCATTGCAACTGCTGCTGTTGCACTGAAAGTGCCGCTATTGCATTGTAACTGCTGCTGTTGCACTGAAAGTGCTGCTGTTTCACTGAAAGTGCTGCTGTTTCACTGAAAACTGCTGCTAAAAGCCTGTGACCGGGGCATACGGTCACTTACCTATTTTTTATGATGACAAAGGCTTATTTAACCTCCAATTACACCCATACAAGACCTTTGATGTCTGCAATGGGTTTGAAAATATCATTAAATGACTTTTACACCTTGAAGTGCATATTGTTCATACAAATGAAAGCATTGGGCACCTTGATGTGCGTACACTTGCCATTTAATTGGAAGAATTTGCACCTTGATGTGCATAACTTGATTGAATGAATTCGCACCTTGATGTGCATGGACCAAATCATCACCCTTTTCACTTTAGAAGAGTGATGATTCAGTTCAAAGGGCTTCTGACCCATATAAAATATTTATTAAATCAGTGATAAGACCAACGACATTGTAATTATGCATTGTCCGGTCTCAACTACTGATGGATCTTGTGTGGTCATTGTGATAGTGGTGCAGGCTTGATCCTGTGGGTCCTATCCCTTTGATTGATCCAACCCTCTCTTGCTAATAAGTTTGACATAGATAGTCCTGAAATGCTGCTGAAATTTTGGTAGCCAGATCTAGTCAGCATAGCATGCTTTTAAGCCTGACTCGATAAACCCGAAATGCTGCAGAAATTCTGACAGCAGGGATAGTCAGCATAGCATAATGAGATGGGATTTATGCCTATATCTAACCATTTCTGTTCAAAACCATGTTGGTCTAGATGGCATCTATAAACAATTCCGGCTAGCTCAAAGAGGCAGCCACGTTGGTTATACCACTAATATAGTCCTGTGGGCTTACTTTTTGCAGAGACATCATGGGTTCCCTGATCATCACTTTTGATGAGGCCAAGGAGAGGCTCTCTAAAATATCCATGACCCAAAATAAACCAACTGTAAGAGCATCAAAAAAGGCTTGAATGGACTTTACTGCCCCTATGTCAAGAGTCTCAGTATTTCAAAAACTCTCTATTCCAACAGACTCTATAACTTCGGCTGATTCAAATGGGTCATCAATGACCCTTAAATTCATCAAGAAGACTAAAACTCCTAAATCTTGGGTTTCCAAATACGACCAGAATCCGTTTGGGGTTTTCAACAAGGTTCAGAAGGAACCAAATCACAAACTGAAGTCAGAAGGCAGCAATCTTCATATCACCAAGCCTCGTCTGGGGGCAAGGCAGGTCCGGTCCACGGATCATAAATCAGTGGTACTTGACAAGTCACATTCAGTGACTGCTCAATACTTAAAGTCACCACCTACTAGGCCCAAACAGCGGGTCATTACCAAGCAAACACCAAAGGACTTCCGACAATTCCTAACTTGTAAGAAGATCCAGAAGGGTGCATCCATCCCCAGATACAGCACGTGGTCACCTCAACCACACACTCCAAAATCCAATATGGCTGAGAACAAACTCTTGGCCTCAGTTGAAGATAATACTTTCTATCCTCTGACTCAAAAAGAAGGACGGAGGTTTGGCAGGGGGCATCTACCTTCTATCATAGTGGCACCTTCTTCATTATCTTCAACCCAAGGCTTATCATATGGCGCTGAAGGCCACAAAGAAGCTGAGCGATTGGTTATCAATAATTCGACTGATCTCACTCATTTCAAAGATTCACTCCAATAGAAGAAAGAGCAAAAGAAAAAGAACAAGGGGGGTGCTATTGACATCCTTTCACTTCTCACTTCAGATTCCATGGATTGGGAACGAGTGACAAGCACTTACAAGCCTTTGGTTGCCAAGTTTAAAGATTAGACCTCAACAGCCAGGATGGCTAACCAACTCAAGAAAAAGCTTTAGCCCATTACAAGGATGAAACTCAGAAGCTGTCACAGTGCAAGATCACTCAAAAATGGGTGGTTAAAGAAGATGATCCGGACTTGACCTCGTCTTACATGGTCGGGCCAGGTTCAATTCGAAGAATTACTAGGAGTATGACTCGAGCTCAATCACAAGGGTCTGATTCAGACTCCCATTCAAGCAATACTTCGGAAGGTCATATCGAAACTGATTCTAACGATGATCCTATCACTATCTTGAATGCAAAAGATAGTCAATGCACTCCTCAAGCATTAACATCATCTTATCCTCGTCAGTACACTGTGTTTATGGCTGAAGGGAGTGGAACTAGCAAAGATGGAAATGACGATGCTAGTGGAAGTAAAGATGCTGACGAAAAAGATGCTAGTGAAAATGAAAATGACAATGTCAGTGATGTTGTCAAACAACAAGGAACTATGATCGACCACTTAACTGCGCAAGTGAAAATCTTAACAGATCAGCTAAGTGGTCCGGTTGGAGCTCAAATAAATCCTCTGTTTGCCAACAGAAGAGAACAAGCAATGATCATGGAGAATGCCACTAAAATTGACCTTCTCACACCCCAATTTAAGTCCCTAACAGAGAAGGTAATAACTACAGGTTTTACTGGTGGTGATCATTCATCAATCCTTGGTCTTCATACAAATCCTGAAAAACATGTGACCTTCAAAGAAGTTGAAGAGACACTGACAAAATCAAAAGTGGAGACCAGAATGAAAAAGAAAGGTATTACACCCAAGTATCCCCCGGAATTTGATCCGGTTCCATTTCCACCAGATTATAAACATCCGACTTTCCAACTTTACCTTAGGAAAGGGTCAGCATATCAGCATATTGTGCATTTCAAATCACTCCTAGGAAGCCTGCCAGAGTTAGATGCATTAAAAATAAGACTATTCGTCGGCACATTGAAAGGAGTTGCCTTCGATTGGTACAAGCAGTTACCAGAACTCTCATTCATGACATGGCCGATCACAAAAAAGAAGTTCTTACTCCATTTTCAGGAGGAGGATCAAACAATCACCTTTGCTATGCTCAGCAACACAAGGCAAGGAGACAACGAAACTGCACAGGCCTTTATCAATAGATGGAGAGCGTTATCCTATAAATGCTTGGAACAACCATCTCAAAGGGCAACGATCGAAATGTGCAAAACCAATTTGCGACCAGAAATCAAGGCTATCATACTTAGTCATAAAACTAAGTCTTTGGCTCGATTGGTTGAAGTCGCCACTGATGCAGAACTGACTCTCAAAGAGATCAGTCAAAGTCAAAGCTATATTGAAGATGCCTTCTCTGAGAACTCTTAAATAACTCAAGGGATTGTAAGGTAGACTTGCCTACATTTATCCGTTCATCTCAAACTTATCTGGGAAGTGTAGAGCATTATCCAGACTCATAAAAAAAAAGGGAATTGAATTTGTGTGGGTTAAAGCTTGTGAAGATATCAAATGGTGTCTCATAAACTCACTGATCTTTTCAGCTCTAATTCCAGGCAAACCACTCATCTTCTACATTCAAGTTCTTGATCACTCTCTGAGCACATTACCAACTCAAAAGAACAATGAGGAAGCAAGGCTTGCTTTAATGGTACACATGCACTCCTCACACTCGAAGGAGATAAATGCATGATGCTTATTAATGGAAAACTTCTCAAGAAATAATATACTTGAATGTCATTGGTATATCCAAACCACGTACAATGTACCCAAACCATGTACAGTGTACATTCTCACTCCCAAACAAAACCAAAATCCTCTGGTTTCGAGCCTCACAACCTATGACTCTTAACCAAAATCAAAATCCCCTGGTTTCGAGCCTTACAACCTATGACTCGTAAACAAAATCCCTCATATTTGTATAAAATGACTGCGAGGATCAAGTCCTTCGACCCCTCTAGTCAAACCTTTGTTACTTGAATAATGTCCTTACAAGACCCCTTGTAACATCCTGCTATATAGATTAAGTCTTTTTGCAGACCCTGTATAGTGAAACTCAGCTATGTGGAATAAGTCTTTTTGCAGACCCCATATAGCTAATCATTAGTTGTATAGAACAAGTCTTTTGTAGACCCTATATGACTACCTTCGGTTATATAGAATAAGTCTTTTTGCAGACCCTGTATAACCAAAATCTAAAAAAAAAACCAAAACCAAATCTTTGTCCTAATGAATAAGTCAAGGATCCCGGGGAAAGCCTCACATATGGGCACTGGACAACATCCACTTTGTTTGACCCCTTTCGACACCAAAAGGATCAAGTCATGGACCCTGGAGAAAGCCTAACACATGGGCACCGGATAACGTCCACCTATATGACTCCCTTATTTTCGATTTGTGGATCCAAAAGATCGCAAATCACACCCTCATACAAGTTTGAGAAAACCAAACCAAACAAACCATCCACATAAACCACATCAAACATCCACAAAAAAATCAAACCAAACACCCATACCAATGACAAAAATAGAAAGGAAAAACATTTTCCATTGATATCCATTTTAAAGTTCGAATACAAGCAGTGAAGTCAATATACACATGGCCCTCGGGCCTAATAATAAAAGAAAAATGGGAGTTGCGGCAGAGAATCTCAGTCCAGGAACTTCTCCAGTTGCCCCTTTGCATTCAGTACTTCTGGCCATGAGGATACGCCTTTTGTAGCTTGCATAAGCTGGAATAGCAGTATTAATGTCAATCTTGTCCAGCTTAATATTCAATTCAATCTCCAAGGACTGCATGAAGTCATTCAGGGCTGTCCGTTTCGCTTCTGTATGCGCGAAAAGATCATCTCGACGACGAATTTTCTCTGAAACAGACTTCTGCAAATTTTCCATGGCATTTTCCACGGAAGATAATTGATGTTTAGTCCTCTGGAGCCACAGGTCGATATCAGATGCTTTATTTGGATTTTTCGGATCAGGCCCTCTTGTGGTCTTACCCTTGGCACGACTTTTAAGTGCCCCAACAGTTGCAGTTGCAGGTGCTTTACCCCTTCTATCTACAAAACAGATCAAAAGAAAGAAAAGATGGGTATCAGTAACAATGATATGGAACTTCTAAAAAAAAAATGGGCAGCATCTCCCCTTAGTATAAGGCCAAAAGGAGAAGGCAATACTCAATTCTGAGACCAAGAATTGGCATCAAAGGCACACTTAAGTCTCAGAACCGAGGCTCCCGGTCCAAACAGATGTTCAAGCACCTTAAGACCTTTTCAGGGGGCAGCAGGCTCGTGTTCAAGCACGAAAATGGTATTCTATAATTCCCATAGAGACTATGGTGATTCGATTTATGCTTTCGCTATGCTTTAAAAAAAAAAGAGTCATGACAGTCTCTTGGAATATGTGGCTAGCTTTACCACTGTTTGGTCTGAAGCATTCTCGCTAATGACAAGGTCAATTCATATGAGTCACCATGGCAAGAGATAAAATCATTTAAATGGCCTGTGATTAAGAGTAGCTATGCCGTGGTTGTATTTGGATAGTCTGTGGTTGTATTTGGATAGTGCCTAGTCTGAACTTGAACACAAATATCACAAAGAGAAAAAGAACTGCAACCCATTCAATTCAGTCTACATGAGTGCTCTGTGACCATAGAATTAACCAAGCCAAGACAGCAATGGTTGTGACTACAGCAAAAGGTCAGAAGCAAATTCAGTATAGTTTCTTCAATCATGACTGTGAACACTTTACAAATTGTTTCAGTCATGACCATGGACTACAACAGTGGTTTTGGCGGTGGGCTTGCTCGATGAAGACTTCACCAGAGAATGAAATTCAGGGCTCTATCATGTGCCAAGAAAATTGGTTGAATCCAGCAAAGTAAATAAATTTGTTTTCAAATAAACAATTTGACAAACAGTTGGTGACCGTGGCCATCACCATGGGTTCATTAAGATTGGCTGTATTTCAAATTTGGGAGATCAATACCAAAATTCATTCACAGGTTTTGCGAGAGCACTAACGGTCACAAAATGGCAGTGATCATGGTCTTCTATGACCTCTGTTGGCAGTGACTATGAACTGGTTCGGTGTTTTAATTTGAGCAATATAGGAAAGACTTCATCATTTCAAAGCACTGACCGAACTAAACAAAAAAAAAAGAAGAGGAAAAGAATGAAGAAAGTCATTTAGGCATTCTACCGAACAGATTATGATCACAAGCACAGTTACATGGTCATGAATATATTTGAGAGCTCAGAATACATTCTTCATTAAAATTGAATGATACCCAATGCCAAATCAGAAGTTGAATATAGTATCTCAAAGTCATTCAAAAAAAAAAAAAAAAAGGGGGCTGTGACCATGGGATATCCCACGGACAGTAGTGGCCATGATCAGGGGCCATCTCCATGATGCTCAAATTCAAACAGGTCAATAGAGAAAAGCCAACACAACGGTGAAAAGGCAAACCCAAAAAAAAAAGGGGGAGATTCCACATTCGGCCACGACAGAACTTAAAGAAACTAGGATGTAGAAACTTACTAGCCATGGTGATGATCTTCAATCAGTAAACCCACAAGATGGAAGATGGAAGAAGAAAACTGAGATGATAGGCGCCCTTGAATGCTTGAAGTCTCAGTCTGTCTCCCTCTCAATCAGTTCAATTTAGGGACTCGGTCTCTCTCTCTCTATTTTCTTCTCTCTCTCCCAGTCTCTCTCTCTCTCTCGGTCTCTCTCCCTCTTTCTCAATTTTCCCTCTCTCTCAATTTCTCTCTCTCTCCCGGTCTCTCTGTCTCTCTCTTTCTCTCTCTTTCTCGGTTTCTCTCTCTCTCCCAGTCTCTGTTTCTGTCGGTCTCTCTCCCTCTCTCTCAGTTTTTTTTCTATCTCTCTCGGTCTCTCTCTCTCGGTCTCTGTTTCTCTCGGTCTCTCTCCCTTTTTCTCAGTTTTTCTTTCTCTCTCCCGGTCTCTCTTTCTCTTTTCCCTCTCTCCCGGTCTCTCTCTCTTTTTCTTTTTTTTCTCTCTCTCTTTCTCTCTCTCTTTTTCTCTCTCTCTCCCGCTCTCTCCCTCCTGGTCTCTCTCTCTCTTTTTCTCTCTCCCGCTCTCCCTCCCGATCTCTCTCTCTCTTTTCTCTCTCTCTCTCGGTCTCTCTCTCCCGGTCTCTCTCTCTTTTTCTTTTTTCTCTCTCTCTCCCACTCTCTCCCTCCTGGTCTCTCTCTGTCTTTTTCTCTCTCTCCCGGTCTCCCTTTCACCGATCTCTCTCTCGTTTCTCTACTCTCTCCTAGTCTCTCTCGTTTTCTCTCCCTCTCGCACTCTCTCCCTCCCGATCTCTCTTTCTCTTTTCTCTCTCTCTCCCGGTCTCTCTCTTTTTCTCTCTCCCTCCCGATCTCTCTTTTTCTTTTTCTCTCTCTCTCTCTCACGGTCTCTCTTTCACTTTTCTCTCTCTCTCTCAGTTTCTTTTTTTTTTTTCTTTTTCTCTTTCGGTCTCTCTCCCTCTTTCTCGACCCTTCTCTCCATTTCTCCCAATTTCTCTCTTTCTCTCGGTCTCTCTCCCTTTTTCTCAGTTTTTTTTCTCTTTCCCTTTGTCGGTTTGAACAGAAAAAAAAAAAAAAAAAGATAGAAACGTTGGGTTTTAAATGCCCACAGTCTCTTCCCTGTTTGGCCTCCTTACCCACAGTCATTGCAAACCTGAACTGGTGGAGCCCATTGCCGAATCCCCTCGAGCTCAAGTCGTTCCCACAAATACAATTTGGTCAAAATCAGTGGAGTCTAAACTTTGATCAAGTCTCGATGGATTCCTCCTTCTTCATCTACAATCTCTGTGATCTTTTGAAATTCCTATGAGGGGTCCACTTGGGGTAATTTACAAATGAAATAATCCTATTTTAAGGTATTTTGAGGGAAATTATACAAAAAAAGAGATGCGGAGTCTCTTTCCAAATCAACTTTAGGTCAAAACTTGATTTCAAACCAATGTCCCAAATTGTTTTTCATCAAAACTCATAAAAGCCAATCTCTTTCAAAACTACATCTCATTTTGTCAAAATTGCATCTTATTTTAAATCATGTCAAGCCAAGTCAAAACCCAAAATTTGATTTTTGAAAATGAACCAAAAATCCATGAAAATCCAAACCCAAATCCATTTTTATTAAAACTTTTGATTTTCTTAAAACCTCAGGGATTCTTTTTGTGGGTGTTCCCTACGTCCCCACAAAGATCCCACTCTAAATATCTATGAAAAATAGGTCAAAAGAAAATCAAATTCATTTCCAAAATCCAAACAAAATTCATAAACTTCTGAATTTTCTAAATACCTAAGGGATTCCTTTGTGGGTGTTCCCCATAGTCCCCACGGAGATGCTACTTTTGATATCCGTGAAAATAGGGCAAAAAAATTCAGATTTCTTATGTCTTTTCAAAATTCCGTCATCAAACCCTTCATGGTTTTTCTATCAAAATTTTCAAATCCCAAGTTTAGGCTTACAACCTACCTTGACAAACTGTCTTTTCATCAAACCATCCATCATTCCACAGATTGGCTATTTCGAGGCACAATGATTATTATACTATAATCATTGCACCTCGATGGGGCACTTGTTGACCTATAAAAATTGCAAATATTGCAGCGAAGACACCTCATCTCAGCTTAATTTAGGCTACAGAGGTTATTTGCAGATCCTGGGGAATCACTGTAAGAACCAGCATTCCTACATGTCGAAGTGATGATATGCTATGCTCTGTGGATCCCTGTGCAGAGTGATATCCCATGAAGACCAAGGTAGCTGGAACTCTCAGAGGAAGTTCAAATTTTGGGTTGAACAGACATCATCGAACTCAAAAGCCACAGCATGTCAACCTGAGGTCAGTCCCCCCCCCCAAGCTAGGGGGTCACTGACCAAAGTCCTGCTTCCCGATGTCCAAAATTGATGAAATTTGGGCACGAAGCTTCAGTCATGCTCAGAAGATACTTTGCAAATTTTCAAGTCGAAAAGACTCCGTTTGGTCTAAATTTCATTACATGTCAGCTTAGAGGACAGTAATCCCGAATTTGGGGGTCACCAGCTAAGATCTTACTTCCAGAAAGCCAAAGCAGATAAAATTTGGAACGAATGCTCAAAGAATGCCCCAAGTTATTCTCCCAAAGTTTCGAGTCGAGTGGAGGCTGTTCGGATAGAAAACAGGCTAACTATCTCAATGCGGAGTGAATAGTAACCTAACGCATGCAATGAATAGGCCACTGTTCGAAATCCTACTTCCTCAAATCCAAACTATATGAAATTTGAATGAATACTCCAAGATATTCTTGACGTCAGTCCCTCCAAGTTTCAAATCAAACCGAGGTCATTTGGGCTTCAAACAGCTGAAACAAGGGCCCACTGTTATAAAAAAGTCAACTGGAGAGTTGACCAAGTTCAGGCGGTCAAACAGAGCTGAAACTTCTGTGACACACTCAAAATAGTGTCAAGAAGCATTCCTCCAAGTTTCGTGGCAATCGAACTTCGTTTGAGCCCAAAACAGATGAAAATGGGCCACATACGCGAAAACCCAAAATTGGGCCTCGTCCGTGACCCAGCCTGCGGTCACGGACCTTCAAAAGATGTTTCCCACAATTTTGGGTAGTTTCCCTCCACTCTTCTTCGAAATCCAACTCCCCACAACTGCTATTAACTCCCCCAAAATGCACAAAACTGATTGGGAGTCTATAAAAGCTTCAAATTTTGAAGGAAAAAAGGAGGAACACATACACAAAGAAGAAAAGAGAAGAAATCAAAGAAAGAAGTCCTTAAAGCAACAAAGAAGCAAACTCCAGCAGCACTTCCATGGCCATTCCCACCTTCTTTTCTCAGTTTTGAAGGTGAGGAAGAAAATTCAGAAGAAGAGAAGGAAGTGGAATGGCCAAAGTTCATGCTATGTTCATACGTCGGCAATTTCTGAGAGGATGACATTGTCACCTCTGTTTCTCTTATTCGTAGGGCCTCTTAGCCATCGCAAGAGTTGTGAAAGAAGTCTCTCTAGGCTCATTTTGTTCCTTGAAAATGATAGGTTCAAAATGACACAACTCCGGCTTCATATTTGCCCATTTCGGACTTGAAACAAAAACACAGTCCGTAAGTACGAATGATGAGTTACGGAGGTTTCGATTGATTCCATGGTTAAATGTGATCTTCTTGATGGTTGTCCACCACTCCACAGTCATGAAAATAGAGTTCCAACACTTGAAAGAAGTTCCAAGAAAAAACCAGCGCGAACAGCACAAAAAAACGGAGGCAAACAGTGGCTTCACGGCCACCGTCTACCAGTGACCGTGACCCACGGTCACTGGAAGGTCCCAGTGACCGTGGGTGAGTCACGGTCACTGGAATGGGGCAGTGACCGCGAGTCACGGTCACCCCATTTTTCCATCTTTTTTTCGCATTTTTTCCTACTCTGTGTACATCTTCTTGTAATTTCCAAATTAAGATCACATCTAAAACTTGAGGGAAGGGTTGTAAACTTTGTAAATTCATGTAAACAACCTGCATCCCAGCAGTCAGGGCACTTGAACCCATGTAAACAAAGGGAAATTAATGATGAACTGTAATTATTTTCCATTCTTCTTGACGCTTGAAGTGCGTAAATGTCGGACCTTGATTCCGTAATTCATTTTCCACGCCTACTTTTTAAGCGTGGAAAAATAAAGAAGACAACATACAATTTAACATGGAAACCCAAATGGAAACCGCAAGTCTAAAGTGGACAAAATCAATTACTAACTTCCATGGTAAAAGATATACTCACAACCCTACATTTAGTCCCTTAACATAAGGCGCTGTAGTTGTTCTTGATGAATTTTCATAGCAAGCAATCTATCAGTGCCCCGTTATCAGTGCCTTGATCTTTATAATGAACAATCTCTATACTTAAAAAATAATCTTCTACAAGGAAGTAGAAGCTATAAATCTCCTACGATGAAGTAGAAGTATCAGCTCTAAAACTTGAAGCCTTTAGTTCAATCTCTTATAAAAGCTTTAGATAATATACCCAAAAGTAATCTTAGTTCAAAACTGTAAGGTTCAAACATGAGCTAATCTTAATTTACTATAATTAATCTTGTTTAACTTAAATAATACATAATTAGGCTAATTCAACTTAAATCTCCTTAGGGTTTGGGTCATGGATAGGTATTTGAGTCGGATTCGAACCTCCCTTTGGTAATCGAGGACCTTCTTGTAATTTAGAGTTATATGGTTTACATTATCTTGGCACTATATTAATTGCATTATGTATATTTTATCTTATGGGTCAACTTTCATATTTGCCCCAGCTCAATTCGGATCCATCTTGGCCCAATTGAAGTCCAATTGACTCTAATTGTAATTCCATAAGCAAGCTGGACCTGCTTGTAATTTTCAAAAAAGTTGGATTTAAAACCAGTTTAACTGTTCATACTCTTCATTCCCTCTAACCTCTTTGCTGGAGCCTTCCTCTTCTTCCATCTTTTCCTCAAGCTTGGAGTTGGAATGCATGCAGGAGCATTAGATTCCATCACCTTCTTCCTTCCTTCTCCTATGTTTCTTTCCCATTAGGAGCTCCAATTGCATCTCTTCTTCTTCTTTACAACTCTCTAAGATAAGAGCTCCACCATCCCTTCAGTTTTTGAGTTCTATTAAGTCAAGCAGACTCAATTATGCAATGTGCATTCATCCTACACCCATTTCTTCTTTTGCATGTAGTAGGGTTATCTTCTATTAAGACCTTCTCCACCATCAAACCAAAGGAGAAGTTTTTTTTGAGGTAAAACACTGAGATAAGGTAAGTGTGAGAGTATATTTGTATTGACCCATAAAAATTCACAAATGTTGCAGTAAAGACATTAAAAGCAAATTCCAAGCCAAGGGCACATAAATCCTAGGTTGTGGAATGCGAAGTCAAATACTACATCTAGAGTTCAAAATTGATGCAATTCACTTAGAAGATTTCAGATGAGCCCAAAGAACAGTAGTTCAAATCTCAGAGTTAGTAGACTTCAATTGGTCACTCGACTTAAGTCTAGGGGTCATTGAACACACTCAAGCTTCTGAGTTATCAAAGTGACTAAAAAATCACATGGCAGCTCTAAATTATGCTTACGAATGATATTTTAAAATTTTAAAGTAGTTGGACTTCATTTCAGTTCAAGTTCAAGCCTAAGAAACTGAATTCTAGCTTCTTGGGGTCATTGTGGAAAGAGACACTTTTATATGTCAGAATCGACTAAAACTCATAGACGAAACTTAAATTATATTCATAAGAGACTCTACAAAATTTATAGTTAAGTGGATGTTGTTTAACCCAAAGTCAGCAAAATGTCAACTTTGGGTTAATGACCCCAAGCCATGGGGTCATTGACCAAAGTCCTGCTTCCGGATGACCAAAGTTGATAATATTTGGACACAAAGCTTAAGTCATACTCAAAAGTGATTATGAAAATTTTCAAGCTTAAAGTACTTCGTCTAACCCTACTTCAACTACATATCAGCTAGCAATTAGTGACCCCTAAATCATGGGGGTGACTGACTAAAAATTCTGCTTCTAGGAAGCAAAAGATGATGCAATTTAGATCAGAGCTCAAAATGTGCTCAAAGTCACTTCTCCAAAGTTTCAAATCAAATTGAACAACATGCGGGTAGAAAATAAGATAACTGCCTGTAGTGTAAGAAGACATTAACTTAAAACATGCAACAAGTGGGTCACTGTTCAAAATTCTATTTCCACAAGTCCAAACCAAATGAGATTTTGATGGATACTTCAAGATGCTCCTAAAATCAGTTCCTCTAAGTTTTAAATCAATCTGATGTCATTTGGGCTTCAAACAGCTAAAACAAGAACCCATTTTCATGAAAAGTCAACCGAGGAGGGGGGTTGACCAACTTCAGAAGTTCAAAACAGGTTGAAATTTCTATGACACTCAAAATAGTGTTAGAAAGCATCTTTTCAAGTTTCATGAAAATCGGATATCGTTCGGGCTCCAAACTGATAAAAACGGGTCACATATGTAAAAACCGAAAATTAGGCTTTGTCCATGACCACAACCTATGAATTGGTCTTGGATGGTTTCTAGGAGTTATTTCACTTTATTTCAAACCCAGATAGTTTTTGGGAGTTATTTCACTCCCTTACGACTGCTACAAACTATCCTAACTTCCTCTAAGGCCTATAAAATGCACACTTAAGCTCTGAAGAAGAGTGGAAACAAAGTTGGAAGTTCACAAGCAGGGATTCCAAAGTTCCAAGTTGGGTCACAAGGCTTCTAAGGTACTTCAAGCACTCCAAGTCTACTTTTTCTACTTCTTACTAACTTAAAGTGAGAAATGGTTCAAAGAATGAGAAGAAGCATGCATATCATTTAGAGAATATGGGTGCAAGGGCCATAAAACATAAAAATGATGAAAACTATTTCCTTTGATTTTCTTACTTGGAAGGGTTTTGGGCTATTTCAGAAGTTATGAACAAGCCTCTTTAGGCTTCATTCTGTTCCTTGAAAATCATAGGCTCAGAATGACACAGCTTTGGCTTCATTTTGCTTGTATAAAGCACCATTTCTGAATTTATACAAAAACAATCCGTAACAAAAAAGTGATGATTACCAAATATTTTAGCTAATTCCATGGCCAAATTAGGCACTCTTGGTGGTCATTCAACATTCCAAAGTTGAAAACCACAGGCTCCAGCACTTTGAAGGCATCACAGAAGCGAAACAAAATAGAAACAGGGACAAACAGTGGCTATTTCGGCCACTCTCTTTTAATCAATATGTTTTCTAATTTGATTGACATATTATGATAGTCTTATGTATCATTATATTTGCGTAACCATTATGTTAACAGTGCTAACTTTAGTGTTACAGGTGCATAACGCAATTCCAACACAGCAATCGACGCGGCCTAAGAGGGAACCCCAATGGTACCTCGAGGTGTTAATCATAAGTGGAACGAGGATGATGTCTTTTATAAATCATCCGATGTAGCACATCGCAGGGTTCTTTTTGAATTACATAGAGTACATCTTGTCATCATCATTATGTTATATGGAATTACTGTTTAATAAACATGTTATCTTGCGTTTTCGTATATGGTTATGAAACCTTAGTACCATGTACATGTGGATGGTGAATTAATAGGCCTTGGTTTATATAAATGAATGAATATGTTTTTATTAGTATCTATCATATGTAAAGGTGAATTCTTTAGGTTTTCGCTTATTTATTGAAATGATTGTTACATATTTACGGATCTTCCTCACACGTACCGGGAAAATTGCCCTCGTGGCAGTTCATACATGTCTTAACATTGCATAGATTGCCACGGGTTAGTGTGCCGTGCCTCGGGATCCACCCTAATCCTTAATTCTCGGGTTTGGTTCGTAACAAGAACTTAAAGATCTCTATGTGTTGTATTGTACTTAGGATTGAGAGAAACCATCTTTTTATAGCCCATAATTTGTCCCTTAAAAGAATATGCCTTGTAGGATAGAACTACCAATTTATTAAAAAAATATTCATTTTAGAATAAGAATTACCAGTTTTAACACAAATAGAAAACAAACCCTAGACAGAAAAGTTTTATCTAATCCCATGAATTAGCCAACTTATTAAAAAAAACTTTATAATCTCCCCCTTTGGCAATTTAAGAACAAAACTAATTCTTATGTATTCAATCTACCAAAAAATAAAACCAAAATTACATTGAGTAAATTAAAATGCAAAAAATAATAATAATAAAATTGTACCATCAGCTCTATACTAATTTGAAGGCATAATTGAAAATCTATCATCTTCAGTACTACTATTTTTATAACTTTTCCCCCTTTTCTACATAATTGACAAATTTCTGGTATTATTATCCATCATGAATGTCAACTATGATCCAGCATTAGCTCTTTCTCAATTGGTACTTCCTTTCAATGATATACTCGTATCAGCATTAAAGGTGAGAGCTTGATTTTTTTAATCAAGGGCTCTTGAACTTTAGTACCTGTCACAACCCGAGCCCAGGGACCGGGGGTCAGAGAAGTCTAACCAATGACACACGTACTCCCGTGCGTGCACACCTGGACCCCGTCCGAGTATACACACACAAGGGATCAATCACACGTGCAAAAGACTGAACGCGGAAGCTGTACGTATCAAGGCAATACCACAAATATAACAAAAGACATAGGAGATTACAAAACAATATACACTGATGATAAGACCAAATACATGAACGTATGACAATAGAGCGGGCTTACAACAACCCCAAAATCAAAATACAGGTATCACTCAATGCCCACTTTACAATTACAGAAAATCCCCTCAATAGACTCCAACACAAAGAATGGGGAAAACAAAATGATGCAAACCGTACTCTGGAGGATGGATCAAGTCCACTCCTCTAGGCCGGAGGGGGCCTCGCGAGCCTCTCCTGCAGTCGGGTCGACCGACGCAGGTTCGGAAGAGGGATCTGAGCCTGCAACACACAAGACAAACACATAAGTACGACAACTTAGCAAAGTATAAGCCAACAAGAAGATAACACGAATTGCGTCTAGGACTGAAGCATACTGAACAATAGTCATAACGCAATATCCATAGAAATGATGTCTGTACACTAAACAATTATGCAAATGAATAAGCATGCTATCAGAATCATGAACAGGTAACAATCAAGTGGCTACTACATTGGCCATTTTCTCCCTTACGAGAGCAATCAGGATGAGAACACCAGCGACCGGGCCAGGGCACGCATGGGTCTCTAGTTCCCGGGGTCCGGAGTCCCAGGACAATCACACTCTGCAGAGGCAAACACTTAAACTAAACCAAAGTTAACCCCGTCGGGTATCCTAAGGCTGAGGCTCAGTAGTGCCAAGACCAATCACAATCAATCAGATGATGCACCTCAATCAATCAATCAATCAATCATATCATGTACCACTTACAGATCTCACATATCATGCTGAACAACAATAGGAAGTGCATCGCATATACGGACTGAATGTACATAAGCAATTACAAGAAGTGCTGACAATGAATATCAATCACAATCACTGACTCATGACTGATGCAAGTACTCCGATGGAACAATGATAACACTGATACCAATATAACAATAGAATGGTTCCGCCCGGGCTTCGCTCTGGGGTTGCTGCATGTCCCACAGAATCGAGAGGTCCAGCGCAGAACACATAAGAGGGCATAACCGTAATCAATATGCTGTACACATCAAGATACCTTTACGAATCAAGGTCAATTACAAGCCAATCCTATACTAATTATCCAGTGTTTCTAACCGTGCATGTTGATGTAGTTTTAAGTTATCCGATGCACCATTGTCTAGTGTTGCAGTGTCAGGAGTGTGCACCGAAGTCCCTTAAACCAACACCCATGGGGAGGTGCTAAACAGCTGGATACAAGCATGAATGATTCACAGCCCTTGAGATCATTCATGTCATTCAAACATTCCATTGGGCATGTCCAGGTTCGCTACATTCTAACATGAAAGTCATATACGGTCTTTTGCTTAAACCTAGTCCCTTTTCATTCAATTCTCAGGGTCTCACGGTGTAGCCGTAGGTAACCTTACGGCTTAGCCGTGGCATCTTACGGCTTAGCCGTAATGTGCACTGCGGCTGAGCTGAGGTTCCCCAAATATCCCTTCGGATTTACGGCTTAACCGTATTTTGCTCTACGGCTCAGCCGTATCTTGGTCCACGGCTTAGCCGTAAGACAATGTACGGCTTAGATCAGGCTGGGCCGTAGAAGAATGTCAAATTGCCAACATCCAGTTATTTTCAGCTAACAGTCTGTACTGTTCTACGGTTTGGGTTACGGTTGGGCCTCGGCTTAGCCGTAAGCCATTTTACGGCTTAGCCGTAGCACATTTCACGGCTTAGCCGTGAGTGCACGGACTCATTTTTCTGAACTTGTTACAGTCACACAGAAAGTGAGGGAAACGACTGAAAACAGCAATACAACAGCAAAACAAACTCAATGGGGCTGTCTAACGCTGAGAAACACAATGAAGCATTAAAACAAACAATCAAATCACTATCAATCGGTGTTCACACATCTTGGGCTTATACTTGCCTCACAAATGGAATCACTTCGTGGTTTGGCTCAGTCCGCTGGAATCACACGCACAAACGAGCTCCTTTCTTCCTCCCTCAAGCAATCGAACAGAGAAGGAGAAGGAGAGAAAGAGAGCTGACGAGAGAGAGACGAACTGGAGCGTGAGAGAGAGTGAGCTGAGAGACGATCGAGAGAAATGGGAGTGGTTGGGGGATATTTATACTTAATTTGAGTCGAAATTACATTTAAGGCCAAATAGCTTATGCAAATATCAGTTTGAGTCAAATGACAGTCCAACGAGAGCAAACGAACTCATTCGGATCCAAGACAGTTACGAAAAACGACAAGCCCAACGAAATACACGCGCTAACGTCAAAATGACGCAAAACTGACAAGGTCAATCAAAAGCCAAAATTACGAAAAAGGGCTCGATCTACTTAGACCAAGTCAAACTCACCCCAAACGATCTCTCTACGAGGCAAAACCAAAACAAACAAAATCAAAACACACTTAGCGATAAAAACACACGCAATTACACACTAAACCGGATCAACTCGGGTCGGAGTGTTACAGTACCCACACTTGTGCATTAAAGAACATTAGTATAGTGTGAACCAAAATAAATGGCAAGTCTTCATTCTTGACCCAAATTGTACTTGAAGTGGGTGTAGAAAACTGAGTTCTCCATTGCTTGTTTTTTAACATAGCTTCTAGCTTGTTGCAATAGAGACGAATGTATCTTTCTATTCCACAATGGTGACATGTGGGTGCTCGTAAAGTTTTAGGATATGAGTCACTCTATGATCTACAATTAACATGTTTTCTCTATGCCGTATGTTATGTAGTGGATGCATATATAGTACTATGCCGTATGTTATGTAGTGGATGCATATATAGTACTTTTCAAAGACAATGTTACTTGTAGATTTTAATGTTGAAGTATCATTAGTGTATTTGAAACCAATTTTGTCTAGTATATAGCTTCTGACCACTCAAAATGTGGTCAAGTGCAGTTGAACTGGCATGTGTAGTAATACGAGTATCTAACTTTATCAATGCCATTTTCAACTTGACATTCAGATCATCAATCTCAGCCTGAATCTTTAATGCTTCTGTTTGCAAAGATTAATTCTCTTATTTCTTAAAAGTCAAACTTTCAAGCAAAGAACGTTTATGTCCTTCAACAAAGATGAACTATGCATGTGTTATCTCTAAATTCTTCTTAACAGATAGAATTTCAGCTTCTGCATCCTCAACTTGCTTCACAAGTTTTGCAGCACACAACCTTAATTTCTTACTCTTTTTCCATACAAGAATTTGTACCGTGCTTCTTAGTCAATATTCTCATAAGACACTTCTTCATTACTATTATTATCATCAGAATCAGCTTCAGATGGAAATCTAGTCATGAAAGCAATCTACTTGGCACTAGCAGTGTT
Organism: Sextonia rubra; assembly: GCA_037013555.1. Lineage (NCBI taxonomy): Eukaryota > Viridiplantae > Streptophyta > Magnoliopsida > Laurales > Lauraceae > Sextonia > Sextonia rubra. The sequence goes on along the minus strand of JASUAD010000003.1, from coordinate 6,343,122 downwards.
AAGAAGAGAATTCTCTGCATCTTCAAAATCATCAACTTTACTATATCTCTTCCTTTTTCTATTTGCACATTTAGATGCTCCATGGCAAAACCCTTTGTATTCAAAGCATTGAATAGATCTAGAGTTTTTCTTTTCAAACTCAAATTCGAGCATCTTCTTCGAGTCAGATTTTTTAACTTTTTTACTATATCTCTTCCTTTTTCTATTTGCACATTTAGATGCTCCATGGCTAAACCCTTTGTATTCAAAGCATTGAATAGATCTAGAGTTTTTCTTTTCAAACTGAAATTCGAGCATCTTCTTCAAGTCAGATTTTTTAACTTTTAGAACACAAGGCTCAGTTGTAGATGTGCATTCCCGGTTGAATTCCATTCTAGAACTCTTAAAAGGATCTGAAACAATAAATTAGCGTAAGCTACTCTGATACTAATTGAAAGATTTATAATGCCCAAGAGTTATTCTAGATTGTGATTCGAATATTAGTTCTATGTAGCGGCAAAATAAAAGCAATCAACCACACAAACAAAATAACACACAATTTAACTTGGAAACCCAAACAGGAAAAAACCATAAGTCCAAAGTGGATAAAATCAATCACTAACTACTGCAATACAAGATATACTCACAACCTTACAGTCAATCCCTCGACACAAGGCACTATAGTTATTCTTCATAGATCTCCACAGCACGTAGTTCCTCTATGCCACGCTATCAGTGCCTTAATCTCCACAACAAACGATCTCTATGCTTAGAGAATAATCTTCTACAAGGAAGTAAAAGCCACAAATCTCCTACGATGAAGTAGAATTATTAACTCTAAAACTTAAAGCCTTCAACCCAATCCATTATAAAAGCTCTAAACAATATCTCCAAAAGCGATCTCAGTTCAGAACTTAAAGATCTCTATGTGTTGTGTTGTACTTGGGGTTAAGAGAAAGCCTCTTTTTATATCCCACAATTTGCCCCTTAAAAGAATACTCCTTGTAAAATAAACACTGTCAATTCATTAAAAAAATACTCATTTTAAAATAAGAACTACCGGTTTTGGCACAAACAAAAAACAAACTAGAAACAGGAAAGTTTTGTCCAATCCCATGAATTAGACAACTTACTAAAAAAACCTTACAATATTCTTTTAGTATCTTGAGTATATTTTCATCATTTTAATGATTTTGATTATTTTGTTCTGGTGATATTTTTCTATAATACTAGGAAAAATCCAAGACTCTAACGATCTCCCATTTATAGCTTGGCTTTAGTAATGTTTAATTGTTTTGTGACAACGATTATGATCATTACTATGAATTGTCTGTCATTTGAGTGGCAAAAATACATTTCTAAGGTCTCTAGATTTTACAAGGGCCTATTAGTGTAACTCCATGAAAAGAAAACACAGGACCTTTTATGTGGAAATGAAAGTTTGACTGGGGAGATCAAATAGTTGTTTCTTATCTCATGCATAAAAGATCCCAAAAACATTGAAATTTTCCACAAAGAGTCTGTTTGCATCAGATGACCAAAAAAAAAAAAAAGAGGAATGCATGGAATATTAATACGCCAACCTTTGTATTTTTGCAAAAACAAACTTGCACAAACATGCCCTAAAGATGCCTACATTTTGAATTTGAAATATGTTTTATTTTTAATTATTTTAATTAAGCAGGTTGAAAATATCCAAAAAAAAAATCTTGATACTAAAAGATCACTAAACTTCAATAACAAATTAAAGTTACTTGTGAGAGTGGTTATGAAATTGTGTCTATACGGGTGCAACAACATTATTTAACCTAAGAGTATGGGTTGTTCTTCTTTTATCACATGTCCTATGAAAGTGGATTTACATTAGTTAAATTTGCGCATGTGAAATTAATATAACTGGTACACATATGAAATTTACTATGTTAGTTTGGGAGTACCATTTCGACATGATCACTAAACTTTGAGCCATTGCGATTAGAGCTTAAGCAACCATTAAAGAGTGTTGAAGTTGTAGAGTTCTAGAGACCCTTTCTTCCACTATATCGCAGTAGATTCTGCGTCTTGAGCGGCTTCAAGAAATGACAATTCAAGCACTAGAAACGGTGAATAGTGTATGCATCGGTAAGAAAAATTACAGTCTATAAGTTTTGTTTAATAGAGCAATGGTTGTGAGTATATCTCATAACCATCTAATTTATAGTGCCTAGTTTTTCCTTGGATTAGGAGAAAGGTCTCGTGGTTTGTTTCTATGTTCGGATTTTCTATATAAAATTCGTATGCCTTCTCCCTTGTGGTGATTGTTCTTTTTCTTTGCTTTCATTGCTTAAGTAATTGGACTGCATATGGAAATCTATGAGGAACTTAACCCAGATTAGGGTTTAAACCTCTCACATCCCAAGATATTCATAATCTCAAAATGTATGGCGATTCAATACATGAAACTAAATCTTTCTTGAGTTTAATAGATCAAAAAAAAATTAAATGGTAATTCCAATTAATATCCCGGGCTTCACAAGAGTTGCAAAAAATAAATGATGATGGATTTTGGATCACTTACCAATATTTTTCTAGTGAAAGAGGTGTGTAACAATTCCGTACCTCTTAGGGGCAAATAAACAACCCATTATCAACTCCTATTTCCAAACCTGAGTGAATAGATTCAAACGAATGACCTAGCCAGTCCTATTTTTAAACTAGTCTAAAAGATCTATTGTGCTCATGCAAACTCTTGAGCTATTGGGGTAATTTACTTGTATAGTGTTGTGAAAAGTCAAATCAAGAGATAATAAAAGAAAAGAGGATTAAATAAAAAAAAGTGTTGAATGATTTTAAAAAATGCATCTTCCAAAAGTTATAGATAGCTTTTTGTCATATATTGTGATGAAAGAGTAGGTTTTTTAACTTTTTTAGAATAAAAAAGAAGAGGACCTTCCGTGGTTTAGTGCCAAGAGGGAGTGGCTTTTAAACTTATTTTTTTGTAAAAGTAAGATGTGTTTTTTGTGATTTCAGACTTTTTCTCTTTGATCTCGTCTTCTATTATTCTCTCCTAATTTGATCATTGTCTTCTCTTCCTACCCAACACATATTTTGGGGTGTAAGGAATTATTTTTATGGGGCCTGCATGACAATTATTGAGGAATGAAGTTAGGGAATGGCTATGTATAAGGCACAACTAATTTAAAAAATTATTCAAATGAAATCATTCTAACCGTTTAATTAGAGGCATACAATTTTAACCCTAGATGAAGGTTGTTTACCCCAATTTCATGATTACCAATTTAGTGATTTGTAGGAATCGATTTAGAGTCCATTGAGGCAAGTGTACTGTGTGGCAGGTGCATGCATTTGAGGGGTTGAATTCATGATCAATGGGGCTCATAAAAAGTTTAGTTTTTCAAAATGAAGGAATTGATTCTCTAGATCTCCTTAAACTTCTTCAATAGCTGAAAAAATAGTTTAAGTAATGAACTTGAACTTTCCTTGGCCCACCTCTAATCAAGTTATCCCCATCACACATGTTATCTCCCTTTGAATTACACAAGACTAGGTTTTTGGCACTTATCCAACCATTACTCATCATTGAATTGAAATCCAATAAAGATGGTTGGGGGGGGGGGGGGGGGGGGGGGGGGGGGGGGTGGGCGGCCACCTATCAGTCAATTTGAGCATTTCCATATATAGCCCACTTTCATCATAACAGTCATGGCCGTCCGGACGACTTCATTGCACCCATCGAACCATTTGAGTTCATCGTTTTCAGATCAGCTCCTTACAAGTAGCGATAAATATAAATATATATAAAAGGATTGCGGTCTTAATTCAGGTTCTAATACCAAGTACATCATGGGCCCAACCTAAATTGGACCCATTTTCACACACACTCGGCTGTAGTAGCTAATCAATGAATTACCACATGTTGATTATGCCTTACCCTGGTGGTAAGGAGTGGCAATTCTTATCTGACTATTGAGGATTTGAATTATAGATATACTACGTTTCTTCGTACATGTGCGGGAGCTTTCTTCCTACGTATGCTTTCCACATCCGTGGGCCTTCCTTTCACATATGTAGGCACTCTCTTCAATCCTAGCCAAAGCCTGGCCTATGTTAAAGAAAAAAAAAACCCATGTTAGGTGCACATTGTATTGGCCAAACTAATGACCAGTATCGAACACAATTTTTATTCAATTAGTAAAATCTCACTTCAATCAAATTGCAAATGAACTTTTAGATTTTCACATAACCCATCAATTGGATGGGTAGAAACAATTCTTACTCGCACATGATCATTTCAATGGTTATGATCATATAAATCTGGGGCCGGACACATCCAATCAAGTTTAATCCTATACTGCATCGTAGTGGACCCTTGGATGTGTCTCCCTCCAAAAGAGCAAGACAAAGAAGGTAGAAAAAATTTGAAAAAAACGAAGGAAAAAAGAAAACTAAGAGAGCGAATGGATCAGAGAGGATTAATTAGGCGATAACATCGTCATTAACACAGAGGAGTTTAAAGACGAGCTTGAAAACTGTCGTCTTAGTTGGATGGCCCATAAACCGAAACTGTCAATGGCCTAAAAGGGGGAGCATTTGCAGAACGCAAGGGGCGTTATTTCGGGCAAGAGAGAAGGGAAGGAGTAGAAATAGAAATATAATATAAAAAAAATGCATGCAAGGTGGGCATGAAAGCAGTAATGACATAGCCATGCAGCGTCTGGTTGGCCTCAGAGTCATTTAATGGGGCGCATTGCAGAGGTGAAAATGGTGTAGGTGACTTCAATGGGAATCCCAAGCTACCACAACCTTCCCTTGCTAAATTACTAGGTGACAACACACACACTCTCATCTTCACATTTACCCTAATACATCTCTCTCTCTCTCTCTCTCTCTCTCTCTCTCTCTCTCTCTCTCTCTCTCTCTCTCTCTCTCTCTCTCTCTCTCTCTCTCTCTCTCTCTCTCTCCTCTCTCTCTCTCTCTCTGGTTTGCATATTTTATCTCTCTCTATATGAATCTACGTATAATGGGTAATTTTCCTCTTTCATTTTTAATGAGGTAGGCATTGGGGTGCTTTCATTTGTAAGGTACAAATGGATCGATAATATTAAAATTCCTCAGCTTCCTCTACTTCACTTCCAAAAGTTTGTTCCTGGAAAGTTATCTCTTCATAAAATTTTCAGGATATTATCAAATTTGAATTTTTCTTCTTGAAAAAATGACAGAAAAAAATTAACAAAATATAATTAAATATAAATTTTGCAAAGGTATAATACCTAGTTTTATGAAAAAAATTGCTACTTTATTTTGATATTGTTGTGATTTACTTGCATGTTTTCGATTTGATTTATTTTGAATATGACATGATTATTTTGGGAAATATAGTTACAAGTAAATAGCGTGATTTGCTGCAGGTATCTTCAAATGACATTACAGATATTATTTTTATTATTTTTTCTTGTGGTTTGAATTGGTTCCACATACATCTATGGTACCCAAGTAAATGCTCTTTTTTATCTGGTTATTAATATTTTCATTTTGTTGACTTCTTTCTTGAATGATTGAACACGGTGAAGAACATGGCAAATCAAATGCATTCAACAAAAAAAAAAAGTATACAACTGGTTATTTTTTCCAAAGTTCAATTGATAAATTGAAGCCATGTACTTACAATATTGTTGAAGGATGGGCTATTTTATAGTTTTTTCTGTTGGTTCTCTTGCATATATTTTAAGTTTGTTCTAATTAATCTTGAGAAAGTGTGCTGTATGCTTTATGATGTTCTTCATTCGACTACCAATTAAAGAAAAAAACCAATAAAAGAAATCTTCATTTAGGTTTTTTACAACTAAAACTTTGAATTAATTTTTTTGGTTTTCCTCTTTTGACCCCAATGTAAATCTTATCATGCAATATTAAAATTTTTCTTGATTTAGCTGAACTACATCCTATCATGTTCCTAAACCAATTAATGTTACCTTAATTCAAATTTTAGAATTTGCCTTTTCTATGTGATGTTGAGCTGTGCATAATAATAGTGTGTAGGGACCTACTGTTATCTTGGATAATTATGGAACATTAATTGGCAATATGCTACCCTCCAAACAACATATCAGTGTCACCTCATACTCCTATAAATTATCCAAGAGGCATAACTTTTTTTCTTTTTTTTTTATTTCTCTTGTGTATTGAGCGTTCTCATTCATGATAATAAGAAAAATGATTTATATTGAACTTAAACATAAAGAATAAAATCATTTGAGATTTTGTAGATAATATTAATATAGTGTTAAAATGCATACAAATTAGAATCAATGGTCCACTAAGATATAATCTAAATGGAAACGTAACAATAACATGATATTTGAGGATAAAAAGAAAATGGAAAGCGCATTAAGTGGGAGAATGTTTGTAGATATTCCACCCCAATCAATAGGAACTATTGTTACTGACCTTTAGGTGAAAAGTGCATAAAATTTTATTACAACTAAGGTTATTTTTTTATCTACGTGCTCAAACGCAAACCAAAGCCCAGTCATATCTTTCAATTGATATCGTTTAATACATGGATTCTTGAAAGAAATTGTACTTTAAGCAAATGATATCATAAAATATGCCTACTTCTAAACTTTTGGACATCAATTAAGGAGAAAAGCTTCAAATAAAATTGCATGAAAACTGTTAAAAACTGTATTGAACTATGTAATATCAAAATACTATTGGAAGAACATAAAGACACGCCCAAACATATAAAACAATATAAAATATGCTAATTTTAAAAACATTATGTTAATATAAAAGATTATTCACCAAATCTTCAAAAGATGCATACACAAGAAAAAAATATCATTTAAATGAAATGGCCTCGTATATTTTGAACTGAAGACCTTTCACCCTACCAAATATATTCCAATGGCCCTGTACCCCAAAAATATATATTCAAATTGCTTGCCAGTTTACCAGCAACTCATGAAATGAAATGAAAAGAAAAAAAAAGTAAACATAGTAGTAATAAAAAGATAAAATTAGAGATAATAAAAAAAATATTGTCTATAAATATGAGATAAATGGTGATTATAATATCAGTGATGGTTGAGAAGGAGTGATAGAATTGAAAATTTTTGTGGAGTTTGGTAGCCGTCATTCGTTTCACAATACCTCTTGAGGAAAAATAAATATGAGATGTCTCTCTCTCTCTCTCTCTCTCTCTCTCTCTCTCTGTCCCTCTCTCTCCCCCTAAGCAATTACACCTCCCTCTCAATTAATGCCATTGCACCCTCTCAATAGGCTCTGCAATTACTACTTGCTGCCACATCCTCTCTCCACCTGTTCCCCTTTCTCCTTGCTTCATCTACTCCCTCTTTCATTGCCTTCTTCTACATCTCTCTCTTCCTCTCTCCCTCTTCCATGGTATCTTCTCTCTTATTAACTCTTCATCTCTCATAATACTCACTAACAAGATCTCAAGCAAACCCATCTATAAAAACCCGTCTTTCATTGACATCAACTAGTTTTTGGATGATCAAGACAACCAAAGGGCAGATCTAAACTAACCCATCTCCCACCTTGGCAAAAGGAATATCAAACTTTCAAAAACCATCTCCTACTTATCATTTCACGAACACCAATCTCTATATCTCCTCAGGTGACAAACTAGTTCTGTTCTCTTTCGTTGTCTCAGATTGAGAGATTGGTATATATAGGTAGAGAGAGAGAGAGAGAGAGAGGAGAGAGAGAGAGAGAGAGAGATGGTCCTAGATCTAGGGGGTGTGCTCTTCTAGAGCGAGCATTTTGAGGCTAGGTTGGTCAACCCTTGCCAGTGCATCTTTTGCTTCTTTTTTCTCTCTTGCTGAGAGTCAATGGTCCTTTGAAAACAAAGAAAAAAGGGAACAGAAGCTGTGTTTTTTTTTGTTACATGTGCGAAGGCGCTTGCTCAGAATCTCAGCAGAGAATCTAATCAAACAGATAGAAAAGAAGAACAATCTTCTTTTTTCTCCTCCGCTTATATAAGGGCTACCAAAGAAAAGCTCTTGGAAACCTTAAAAAGGGAGACTAGGGTTTGAAGGAGAGAAAGGTATGCCGGCCGGGATCATGATTCCGGCAAGACAGATGCCGCCGATGGTGGAGAAGGCCGCTGCGGGATTTGGGTCGTCGGGGCTTACGCTCGGTCAGGTCAGCGGGTCAAAAGTCCCTGAAATTCTGCTTTCATTTGCTTTCATTTATCAAAACATTTTGTAGTAATTTCATGTGCACTTGCATGTATTGCTCTTCTTTTCCTTCTTCTTCGCTCTTTGGAAGTTGATTAGTGAGGGTTGGTTTTTTGGGTAAGTGAGAGCATTAAGCATTTTGGAGGAAAATCCACCTCGAAAAACGTGAAAACGCGTTAGTTTCTCCGGGCAGAAGAGAGAGAGACTCTCTCTCTCCCTCTCTCTCTCTCTCTCTCTCTCTCTTTAATGAGATATATAGTGCTCTTGGCCTTTGATTTTCGAGTGCGTACTTGATATGAGAGAGAGAGAGAGAGAGAGAGAGAGAGAGAGCTATTTCTCTAAAGCTTATATTTCACCAGAAATAGATAGTGCTCTTCCCAAATTCTACCTTCTCATCTACTGCACTGCTCCTCATATTTAAGAGAAGCCCCCCACACACACAGAGGGAGGGAGAGAGAGATCTAGCCCTTTAAAATATATGGTCTAGTTCATTTCTTAGATAGATTTTAGAAAAAAGGGTTTTCTCCATACCATCTTCTCCTTCTTCCCCATCCTGTGCGTTCTTTTTTTCATTTAAAATCTCCATTTCTTCTTCTTCTTCTTCTTCTTCTTCTTGTTCCTCAACTTGGATTTCAAAGACAACCCAAAACCCATGTTAAGACTTCCATATTTGCAGTCGTCTTTTCTCCTAGTTCTTTTTCTTTAACTTGGGTTTTCTTTGAAACCTTTATATTTTCATCTTGTTTTTTCCAACTTGGGTTTTCTTTCAAAACTCCATTTATACCTTTTTCTCTCTTGGTCCTCCTTTCAACTTGGGTTCTCTTTTCTCTGAGTGGTTAACTTAGAGCCGTTTTGGTAGATTAAGAAAATCCTAGCTTGTGATCTTAAGGATCTGTAGGTGATGTTCCAGCCAAACAAGTTGGAGGGCCAACAGCACCATCTGGAGATGAGCCACACTTTGGAGAGCGAAATGGCGAAGATCCGAGAAGAGGACTTTGAGAGCAAGTCTGGCAGCGAGAACGTCGAAGGGGCCTCAGGGGAAGATCAGGACCCCAACCAGCGCCCCCGGAAGAAGCGTTACCATCGCCACACACAGCATCAGATTCAGGAAATGGAAGCGTAAGCACCAGAGAATTCCCCCAAAAAATTTTATATATATATATATATATATATTTCCATTTGAGATGTCTTCCTTAACCTTCCTTCTCTATGATTCGTGTGCTGTCTTTAGTTTCTTCAAGGAATGCCCACATCCAGATGACAAGCAAAGGAAAGAGTTAAGCCGTGAATTAGGATTAGAGCCTCTCCAAGTCAAGTTCTGGTTCCAAAACAAGCGCACCCAGATGAAGGTAAAACTAGAAACCCTCAAAACTTCTATTGTGTGTGTGTATATTTATATATATGTAACCAGTATCAAAATCTTAGTCTTTGTTATCTGGTTAGGAGCAGCTATCTCAGTTGGTATTTCTCTAGCTATAATTGCTAATTTTTACGCATCGATCTTCTTTCTCTTTTTCACCTACAACAGACACAACATGAGCGCCATGAGAACACGCAACTGAGGAATGAGAACGAAAAGCTTCGGACGGAGAACTTGAGGTACAAAGAAGCCCTTAGCAACGCCTCCTGCCCCAACTGCGGTGGCCCTACTGCACTTGGTGAGATGTCATTCGATGAGCACCATTTGCGCATAGAGAACGCGCGGCTAAGAGAAGAGGTAGTAGAATCAATTGTGCTTTTAGAGGTGACAAAGTGCAAATTTTGAAGTGTTCCTTAGACAGGACTTCTTTGTTTTGGTTCTGTATTGCAGATTGACAGGATTTCAGGGATAGCAGCAAAGTATGTTGGAAAGCCAATGGTTCCATACCCTCTCGGCCCTCCCTCAGTCCCTTCGCGCTCACCGCTTGATCTTGGTGTTGGTAACTTTGGAATGCAGCAAAACTTGGGAGGAGAATTGTATGGAGCTGGTGATCTCCTTAGGTCGGTCTCAGGGTCGATCCCTGGGTCAGTTCCTGGCCATTCCGACATAGACAAGCCAATGGTGATTGAACTTGCGGTTGCTGCGATGGAAGAGCTAATTCGAATGTCACAACTAGGTGAACCCTTATGGCTTCCTGGCCTAGATGGCTCTACAGAGATTCTAAGTGAAGATGAATATGTTCGCTCATTTCCTAGGGGAATTGGACCTAGACCCTTTGGCTTGAAATCTGAGGCTTCACGTGAGACTGCGGTTGTGATTATGAATCATATCAACCTTGTTGAGATCCTTATGGATTCGGTATGAACATTTAAATCTCAAAAAAACCTTTAAGTACTGTCTTCTTGTTGTGATTAGGGCTAATTCTAGTTAGTTATTATTTTCTTTTTTTATGATCAGAATCAATGGGCAAGCGTTTTTTTCTGGTATTGTCTCGAGAGCCATGACTATGGAAGTCTTCTCAACAGGAGTAGCAGGCAACTACAATGGAGCATTGCAAGTGGTATACTCCAATTGTTCTTGATTTTCTTTGATGAATAAGCCTATATATAAACTTTATTATGTCTCCTAAAAACTTTGCCATTAAGGGTCTTAGAATCCAGAAATCATAGACAAGAGTGGGTGATTCATGTTCCGTAAGTATGGAAGAGGTGAATTTATTTTCTTTTGCGTGATTTTAGGTTTTCAATGCATCCTTACCATATTGCTTCTTTTGACATCAATTTGAAAGAATGAAATTGAAAGCGAAAGTATTCTACTTCATCAATTACTAGATCTTGTGTATTGAATTAGTTTCCTAATTTTTTTCTCAGATGTCAGCTGAATTCCAAGTCCCTTCACCACTTGTCCCAACTAGGGAGAGTTACTTTGTGAGGTACTGCAAACAGCATTCGGATGGGACTTGGGCAGTGGTGGATGTCTCGCTGGATCATTTACGCCCTATCCCGGTATTGAGATGTAGGAGAAGGCCATCAGGTTGTTTGATCCAAGAAATGCCAAATGGTTATTCAAAGGTAATTAATCACAGACAGATGATTTACCTGAATTTTACCTTTGACTCTTTAATTGAGTTCTGATTGACCATCACCACCAAAGTCATTAAAACTAACTGCTAGTTCTTGGTGTCTACTTAACTAGGTCACATGGGTCGAACATGTAGAGGTAGACGATAGAGCTGTTCACAGTATATACAAGTCGTTGGTTAACTCAGGCCTCGCATTTGGGGCTAGACGCTGGGTTGCTACATTAGACAGACAATGTGAGCGCCTTGCAAGTGTTATGGCCAGTAACATACCAGCTGGAGATGTTGGTGGTAATAGTCCTCTCTCTCTCTCTCTCTCTCTCTCTCTCTCTCTCTCTCTCTCTCTCTCTCTCTCTCTCTCTCTCTCTCTCTCTCTCTCTCTCTCTCTCTCTCTCTCTCTCTCTCTCTCTCTCTCTCTCTCTCTCTCTCTCTCTCTCTCTCTCTCCATCGAAACAGACTAATATTACATTCCTTCTAAACATTTGTTCACTGTACATGAGGGGCCTAACTTCTCGCCATCGGAAAGATCAACATAGAGGGATGCATACTTGATGGAGATTTACCACTCCAGCTTATCAATGCTCATCTGATCGCATTGGCTGTTATAAACTGCTTTCAAGTCACCAATACAGTGAAGCCTAATTGGATCCAAGACAGGGAGATACGATTGCATGACATGTTTCATGCTGGCCCGAGTGTGTGGCTCAGATGACCAATTGGCTGGCTTTAGATGAACCAGTGTCTCATTAAGTTAATTTGTTTCCCTTATTTTGATTTTTTTTTGTATGGTAATGTTGCAGTGATAACAAGTCAAGAAGGGAGAAAGAGTATGTTGAAGCTGGCTGAGCGAATGGTGATAAGCTTCTGTGCTGGTGTTAGTGCATCCACTGCTCATACGTGGACCACACTATCTGGAAGTGGTGCGGAAGATGTTAGGGTTATGACCAGGAAGAGCATTGATGATCCAGGAAGGCCCCCTGGTATTGTATTGAGCGCGGCGACTTCCTTCTGGCTTCCTGTTCCACCCAAGAGAGTTTTCGATTTCCTTCGAGATGAGAATTCACGGAATGAGGTATACAAATCCCTCTTTTTCTTTATGTACATCAATGACAATAGCCACCATTCCTCACACATTTTGGCTATAATTTTTTAATATTAATGAAAAACTCACTAATCCTCAGTATCTTACTAACAATGTGTGCCAATAAAAATTACAAAGCTCAATGGCCAAGAGGAAATTAGAACACATCAGAACATCAGTTAGTGTTGGAGATAACTACCGAAAGTTGAAGAATAGGATCATTAGGTGGCCTCTAGTCATTGCATGGAAGACAAGCAGTGTGACTTGAGAGAAGTTCAGTTAAACGCCTACAGGTCAAGTTGAATAATTTTTTAAAGCTATGGTTATATAATTAATAAGATACTTACTTTATTATATTGATGTTTTGGTTAAAATATTCATGCCATTTTTATTTAAAAATTGTCCTTATTGAGCATCTCTTGGATTCCAAACTTATTGGAGAGTTTTTTTTTTCCCAAATCCTTCTGTTGATTAGAATATAAATAGGTATTGTATTCTGAGGGTATCTTTTCCTCACACTGCCCCGTTGAATGTACTGCATTTTGTGCCCCTATTTTTCCATTTAAGTTCCGAATATATGCCATTTTTTTATAATTTGTTAAAAAAAGACACCCTTGCAGATGGTTTTGAACAATTTACTTCCAAGCCCTTGGAAGTTATGAGTTACCCTATCTTTATTTGCCTTTTGGGGTGTAACTTTTGGGTTGATAGGTTTTCAAAAATTAGTCAAAACCTAGCATTGCTTGTTACGCCAAGGTTTCAGCCATGGCCGATATGGATTGTTATCACTTTCATTGGACACCTAAAATGGTAAAACATGCCATAATTCAATTTTCACTATCTTTATACTCTATGTTATTACTTTATTTTTAAAATCCATTAAAAAGATGGAAATAAATAATTTCAATTTTTATTAATTTTTTGAAAATTAAAATGTTCTTTTAAAAAGAGTGTCAAAATGAACTGATATGCAATCTTCCTGCCATCATATCGACATATGTGTAAAGGTTTTGGCATGGGCTGGTCGAGCATCTGAAACCTTTATTTTAAATAATTATAAAACTACCATAAATACATTTAACAATTACAGCTCTCATTTATTTCTTTTTTATAAAATCAAACAATAAGGACTGGTGTTTTTTTTTTATAATTTGGAACAACTTTTTTAATCTGAATAACAATCAGCGCATATGAAAGGACACTGGACCATTCTGATATGGTGTCAAAACTACTTTTTATGTCATTCTGATATGGTGGTGTTCTTTTCTCTTTTCAATTGAAATTGTTATACTTTTATAGTGATCTGCAGAATGAAGAAAGCCTGATGAAAATTTGATCTGCCACCTAAAAATCATCAATCATTTAATTTGGGACAACCATGCAGATTACATGCACACATTGGGTCCTATGTAGTGGAACGAAGGACCCTACTTCAATGCCTCATGATTGGAATTCAGTTCACCTAATATTTAGGTGAACTGAATTCCAATCATGAGGCATTGAAGTAGGGTCCTTCGTTCCACCAAATAGGTCCCATTGTTCCACCAAATAGGATCTATAGAAATCTAATCGCTTACTGTTGAAAAAAGAAAGGAACCAATTTAATAAGACGTCTGCAAAATACTCATCAGTGTCATCATTTATTTCTAACTATATGATGTAAGATGATGGAATAGATCTTCCAAACGGATTATTGTAATGGACTGGATTGTAGTTGTGGATTTAATCGTAACAGATGGAATGGTTACAAATGATCAATGAGACTAATGTTTAACTAATATCTTACAAAAAGTCATCCTTCTAGTGCACTTTCATGCAAAAGTATTCATTTTTTAGCGACTAGTAGATCAAATATGAAATTTAGCATTGGACAACTGGGAGCCAAACTGTTTTCCCCGCACCTTAAACTGGTGGGAGTTCACCTGCTTGTTTATGGAGAGGCAGTGTCAATGCCAAGCTAGATATGAGCTGGTTGGAAGATGAAGTCAACTCGTTTGTGCTAAAAAGTAGCCTAACATTTCATGCAAGTAGAACCAACACTACCCTTGTAAGCAAACGTTCAATTGAGAACACAGCTAAAATCTGACAACTATTTTGTGGGTGCCACTTGGAAATATGCCTACCAAATGGACAAAATGGGGTTGTGAGGTGTCAAAGGTAACATTGATTTGATGACAAGAACCATCCATTTAATGGCCTCAAAAGTTTAATGATTTTATGCTACACAAATTTGTTAATTGGAGTGCTTAATTTGACAGATGGGATAATTATATTACTTTTTACTATATCTCTTTTGCTTCAAAATCTAAACCATTAAAGAAAATTGCATTCTAATAGCTATACCTTGTTGGTATATCAACAGTGGGACATCCTTTCAAATGGGGGCATTGTTCAAGAAATGGCCCACATCGCCAATGGTCATGATCCAGGCAACTGTGTCTCTCTTTTGCGTGTAAATGTGAGTATCTCTCGTAATTTTTTTCCTTCTCTCTTTCCGGTTGATCTCTTCTCTAACATATCTCAGCAGCAGAAGTTCTACATTGATCTCATTCTCTTCCGCATGTTCTCTCTTCATCTTTTACTTCGCTGGTGATTTTAGAGCACGAACTCGAACCAAAGCAACATGCTGATACTGCAAGAGAGTTGCACTGACCCGACGGGTTCTTTCGTTATCTATGCTCCAGTTGACATCATCGCCATGAACATGGTTCTCAACGGCGGGGATCCAGACTATGTGGCTCTGCTTCCTTCCGGTTTCGCGATACTCCCGGATGGGTCATCAATGCATGTGGGAGGAGTTGATGAAGTCGGCTCCAGTGGATCACTCTTGACCGTTGCATTTCAGATCTTGGTTGATTCTACACCGACGGCAAAGCTTTCTCTCGGGTCGGTGGCAACAGTTAACAACCTCATATCTTGCACTGTGCAACGTATCAAGGCTGCAGTTTCATGTGATAACGCATGAACCAGACCGGTGTTTTCATTGAGGTAAGCTGACGAGTGATTTCTAACTAGTGTGCTTACGAGTGAGTTCTAACTGATTTATTTCAGGTATTTAGTTTCTTTTTGATCGGGGTTTGACCTTGTTCTTGGGTCTTGATTGGGTCAGTCATATTGGGTCATCTCATCTACTGGATTCATAAAATAGCATTGTGAATAGGTTGGATCTCGTATAAGATCCAATCCAACCTAAGGGTTCCACGATCTTTGGCTCCTACTGTGACTTTGGCATAGTTCAAAAACCATAAAACCTTACTCGACTTGGTTTGGAACCGAGTCTATCAAACTAGAACTCGACGAATCAGCCCAAACAATAGGGTTCCGAGTCTGTCAAACTAGAGCTCGACGAGTCAGCCCAAACAATAGGGAAAGTCTTGAAATAGTTTTTATTTCTTTCAAGGACTAAAAAGGAGCAACTGAACTTAATCTCATTAGGTTGGGACAACTAGGATTAGTTTTGAGTTGTCGAGTTCAAATTTAGAACTTGTTACTATATTTCAATAAAAATTGACGGAAGGTTTGGATTTGTAATATTGCATCGTACTCACATCTCCATTAGTACTTCCATTTGCAACTCCAGGATTTTTCTTTCCAAGGAAATCTGTTTCTGCAAGGGCACAGAAAAGTGATTCTAGCCCATGCATTAAAAAGGCTTTCTGCAAAAGGGATAGTTCGAAAATTTTGTCCTCCATGCAAAATAGAACAGCCTTGAACTGCAGAAAGAAAATTGTCCATGAAAATATGAAGTATTTCATTAGACATCACAAAATCTTTGATGTTGCACAAATGTCCCTAGTAACTTCTAATTCTACATGTGGTACTTCCACACCCACAATTCTCTCTGATGAATAACCACAACTAATGGTATGATTCTATGTTCTTGTAGTGAGAACTTTCCTGTTGAACATTGACAGATGGCCATCTTTCAATATTATTACTACTGTATGTTATTTATATGCGCTTACGCATTGGGTATGGATAAGTTGAAGCTTCATCTTTGTCGTAGCAGTTCTATAAATTTTTAGGGACTAATCACTATGGTAAACATTATTGAGAATAATTTGGTATGTATAAAGTATAATAGAGATGTCTAGATCTTAACTCTATCACAAACAATCAAGATATCCCATTTCGCTTCGTTATCTCTAATCTAACAGGCCTCATCTTGTTCTAAGATGAACTTGTCCTTTTATAACATATCCAACCTTTTCTATAATAGTCTCTATTACGTTGCCATAGACAGGAGGTCTTAATTATCTTTGCTGTAGTTAAATCCTTCCCCGAGGGTTAGTGGAGGTTAAGCCGTTCCAGTGCCTAAATGGAGTTTAGACTTGAAGGGTTTAGGGTGGTTAGAGGAGAAAATGTGGTAAGGGAATCTTAGATGATGAACTGCTAGTTCCATAATTGTCGAATTGATATTCACAATTTGCTTGTTAATATGTATAAAATGAAACATAAATAGTTAATTTATTTTTTAATGCACCTATGCATCTAAGGGCCTGTTTTATAGCAAGAATCTCTGGAACTCTTGTTTAGAGAGATCTAGAATCCCTCAAATTATTCTCAAAACTCCCCTGTTGAGTTTTTTCTACTAATCTATAAAAAAAATTAAAAAATATACAGTACTGCGCATTCAAAAATATTTCAGAAATTTTATTGTGGCAAATTCTTATTTTTGTTCTTAGAATTCTCCCAAAAAATGTAGAATTTAAGGCATTGTAAGATACGTGGTGTATGAGCAATTTCCATAGCTGAATCACAGTTGTTTCCAAAAGTGCCTAAATGGGTTATTTTCATGAAGTTAAACTGGTAGAGAAAACTATTCATAAAGAGTTGAATTTCAGAAGATACAGTTATCTCCACCTTCTCATTTTCCAAACAAGCTTAAGAGAAGAAAAAGTGATAAAACCTTGATCAGTTAAAAATGTTGATCGAATGCGAAATTTAAAAATGAGCATCAAATAATCCAATTTTAGGCTATAAAATGTTCAAACCCCTTAAAGAGCTTCTCATTTTGTAACTATCTATAGTTTCCTTCACTATAGATAGTTTTTTTTATATCTTTTGTTTCTCATCCTCTTCTGAGTTGGTTTTGTTCATGGAGGCTGATCTATCAGCGCATGCAATTCTTTTGCGATTAATACTAATTTTACCTTAAAGCAAAGAAAAAAAGTAACTATCATTTGTGGGAAATAAAAATAAACAAGGAAATAAATTACTAGGGTGATGGCGGTTAGCTTATTTCTCATCTTTTGATTCTAGTTCCACAAAGAAAAGGTTATTTCGTGCTCATTATTGAAAATAGTCATTTGATTTTCATTTTAATTATCAATTGTAAAAATTCTATGTATCAATTTCTATATATTTTAATACAGACAAACTGGTTCTAACAAGTTTTTCAAACCCCTTTTTTTTTCTTATTCATTTTCTAACTGCAAATCTCTGTATCTGTTTCCTTTCTTGTTTCAGTAGGAAAGCCAGAAGGGTGGCTTGGAATAGAGGCGAAGGAAGTCAAGAACGCACCGTAGATGCGCCTTGCAATGTGGTGTTTGTTTTAGCCATGAAAAGGAAAAGAGAGAGATGAGTGCAGTTCACCACCCTGCAAGGGTATTGGTTCGGGTATTGACTTTCCCTGACAGACTTTTGGAGCTTTAAATGTCCCACCCATCCATGACTTCTTTTGGGTACCTTAAAACAGTAATTTCGTCTTGTCTTAAGTCTTTCTTCGCGTTCTTTTTCTCCACTTTCTAGTAGCTGTAATACAATGATGACTGTGTATGGAGAGTCCTCGCACCCTTTCAAAAGACATTGTCTTGTAATCCATTCTAGGAGCTTTTCAATGAATGCCCTTTTTTTTTTATTCCTTTTACTTTTTTCTGTCACGTCCCACCCTTCACACATGCATAATATTATCCGCTTTTATCCATGGGCCTCATAGTTTTATTTCTGGTAGGCTTCAACCCACCAAAAGGCCTCATGCAAAGTAAGGGTGCAAGCTTTATATATAAACTCATTCACTTTCCTCTCTATAGCCGATGTGGGACTACAGGATGTCACAATCCACCCCCTTAGGGCTACACGTCATTGTGCAGTAGTCTACCAGTTCCTGTAGCCTGCCATCCCTCTCCTCTTGGCCCGCCCACATATTAACCCGCCTACTTGCACCAGGCTACGGCAGGGGCCCACACTCAAACTAGTCGAGAGTCGGCTTTGATACCATTTGTCACGCCCCACCTTTCACACATGCATAATATTGTCCTCTTTGACCCATTGGCCTTATGATTTTGTTTCTAGTGGGCCTCAACCCACCAAAAAGCCTCATGCAAGGTAAGGGTGCAAGCTCTATATATAAACCCATTCACTTTCCTCTCTATAGCCGATATGGGACTTCAAGATATCACAGAACCCACATTAATTTTTAAGTGAAAACCTGCACATGCTGCTGCCAAACAGCAACATGTGCAGGAAATTTCTGTCACTGGACTCGTCCCAGGCATGCGGAAGTCTCATTTTTTTTAAAAACAAGGACCCATTTATTTTTAAGTGGCCCAGCCCCTCTTTCATCAAATCCATCGACCACCATAAACAAAATCTGTAAATTACATGCCCATCTAACCTACCATCATCCTTTAGGGATTTAAATGGGCATTGACAATACATCTAAGATCATGAAATCAATGGAATTAGTGAAATCATTAGAGATATGTGCAAATCCACTTGCCTTTGATGAAGATTAATGGATGGGATGATCTAGATCTCTCTCTCTCCCTCGTACACGCTGCCAAACCCCAACTGAGAAGATGAAGAAGAAGAGGAAGAAGAAATGACGAAGAAGATGAAGATAACCACCGATGTATGGCTTGGATTTGGGCTTGCCCCTTGGCCGATCAAGAAGAGAAGGAGATGGAGGAGAAAGAGCACTGTAGAGATGGGGAGAAGAGAGGCACCCATCGATGATATAAATAGGCTTAGAGTTTGGGGAAAAGTTTTGGGTTTTTATAAAAAGAACCCCATTGTTTACATTAGTTTTAAGTAAAGACTTAGTTTGGGTTATTGGGTTTAATGAGTCCGAATTGGGTCGGATCAAATGATGAACACTCATGCTCCTAAAATTACTATCCGATTAACCCAAAACCCAAAAGAAAATTTTAATAATTATAATAACCATAATTAACTAAAATACAAACAATTAAATAAAATTATATTTAAATTAATTAAAATAATAACTTGGGTTAAAGAATGTTACACTTTCATTTCCATGTTTCGTAGGGGATCAAGGCAAAGAGGAGATAATGGAAAGGTGACCCACTTCCAATTTCACATCGGATTCCTCAAATGAAGATGAAGAGTCGGAACATAAGAAAAATGTCTTGATAGTTTTTTTCTTTTTTAGCTATTGCTTGTTGGGTTTTTAAGTCTCATTTAAGGGATTCCGATCCCAATGCAACCTTTTCCATCTAGTGGCTCTTCACAACCCATCAGTAGCAAAACCCAAAGACGACTAAGAACAAAAGAAATTTGCAATGTATAAATCAAATTTCATGATGAGAAACGTGAGACACCCTACCGGCAAGGTGGGTGTCTCATCTCATAAAGCTGCACAAAGATCGATTCTCGGCAGAAAAAGAATAGAAACGATAGAAAGGAAAAGCCATCTCGGAAAAGTCATCATTCCACTCAGACCTAACTTCAATATACTGACCAGACTTGGCTAACATAAGAGCAACCACGTTAAAAACTTAGGAACATAAATGAGTTGATGACCCATTCCTCTTCTGCATGATTAGCTTTAATTACCACCTTAAATCGTCCAAAAAGTATGAATTTTAGAGAATGCCCTCTCTTTAACCTCATTTAACTCAAAAAATATCACTCCCACTTTAGAAAGACCACCATCTTTAGTCTTATCAAACCCAAAACGCTTTTAGAAAATCCTTGGCACTTGAAAGTTGCCTACACCAATTAACGACCCATTAAATTGTATTAGAATTTACAAGCCAAAGATAGATATACCATTGGATTTTGAGAAAGAGGCATCCGAGAGCATAAGAATCTCGTCACATCTTTCCATGATCTGAAGACATCAGTTAAAGGTCACATCAAAAGGACGATAAATTTGTGACTAGATTCTTAGCTTTTATTAGGATTTATCTTTAAACCCTTAAAAATAAAGTCATTTCTAGTTCCTACTCCTCAAATGGTTCACCATAAAGCCAAAACTCTTTAAAAAAAAAATAGAACTACACCTAGGATAATTCGGCTGATTGGATTCAAAGCATTACCATTCCAGCTTGGCTTTATTCAAAATTTTATGTGATTATAATCTGGGGAACAAACTGATCAATCAAACCAATATGGCAAAATCAATGAAAAGGCATACTCTCAAGTGATTTCCTCCGTAGTTTTGTAAATAGGGACATAAAAGAATTGATATCCCAAGTTTAGCATTAAGTGAGGATCTTACCAAAATACTCTACTTTAAATGAGTTTTAAATACTTCTTGCCAAAACGAAGAATTCTTCAAGGGCTAGAGAATTTCATTACTATTTTCTATTAGCAAAATGGTTACTAGAGAATGGATTAGACATATTCTTAATAATCAATCTATAGGCGGATTCAGTAATAACCTGACTACTTTCAGTGAATGGCCATATTGTCATATCCTTATGCCTACGGCAAGGACTATATATATATATATATATTAAAAATATCCTACGCATCCTTCTTATTGTTATTGTTTTTAGTATCCCAACTAAATGGGCTAGGACCATATAAAACTTTATAAAAAATATGAGTTAATGGGAACTCGCACAAGCAAAGAGTCGCAACTCACACATGTGAGGTAGTACAACTCACAAATGTAAGGAGGGGGAAGGTAAGATCTCATTTGCTATTCAGATCCTATAGATCCTTAACAAGAATATCTAGACTTAAAACATCTAAAATAGTTTTTAGGAAACCTTATTCATAAGGGCTCTAATTACAATTCTAGATGAAGATACGCTATTACTAATCATCTAACTAATGTTAGAGCTTAAAGATTGAGATTCTACGCACAAAGCCGTTCAAAAGCCAGGAGTTTCAAGATTTACAATTCGCCTCCCACAAAGTTTTTCTTGGCAATACTTAGCTTTAAGAACTTTAGACCATAACTAAGCTCTTTCAGCCGAATAATGTTGGAGAAAGGGTTAATTAGAACTTCAAGAAATTTAGACCATAATATAAAAAACTGTGTTAATAAGAGAGACTGTTTGTTAGGATTTTGAATATGAATGAGAAGAATGAAAAGAGGCATGTAATGAGAATGAATCGGATCTACTACGTGAAGTATAGATCTCTAAGAGCCTCTTCATAACTAAAAAATATGTGGCCCAAACTATTATTATTTTTTAAAATGCTTTTGAAGTCATCAAAAATATTTATTCCAATACTTTGGATCGATTATTAGTAAGAATTGAAAGATTGGGGGAGATTTCTAACACAGGATAAAACAATTAGAAAACTTATTAAAGAGACAAATCCTTTTCAAGATATGTTACAAATAATCCTATTCAAGTTGAGTTATAGTTGTATCTAGCGGGATCCATCTTTAGCACAATCATATCAATTGAATGAATTTGATATTATATTTTGCTTATCATAACAGATCACGGGCTGGAAGATTTCAATTCTTTGGAGTCTAGCTTGAAGAGGAGCTTGTTGGATCAATGTAGGAAGATTTTTTTCGATTAGGGGCTGTGTGTGCATGTGCTCTTTAGTCAAAGTCCAATAACAACTAGGGTAGAAGCAATTCGTGTATAATTGATCATAGATCAACTAGAGAGGAGTTGCCCAAACAGAAACTTGACATGTGTTTAAGTCCATAAATCCATATCTAGTATCTCAAACCCCTCTTTCTTCCTGGAGCAAGCTTGACAAATCTTGAGCTCAATATCTGTGGGAATCCCCAACTTTTTTTACGTGACAAGCAGAAGCTTTTGAGGCACCACCTTATAAAAGTTTTATAGGTCTTGGATTTCAAAGATCCCAAGCCAAACAAAATGTAACGAAACAAATAAAATAAACTTGCCATCAAAAAGAAATCAACCCTACAAGAAAAAGACAACCAAATTTTTATGTAAAAACCAATATGGGAAAAAAACATAAGTCACAACGAACTAATCAAGCACTAATTTTGACAAGTAACATGATATACTCACAACCTTACACAATTAGTCCCTCAACCATAGGATGTAATTTTTATTGCAAGAATCCGTAACACGACTCAACTCTGTGTGCCCCACTCTCTGTGCTTGATCCAAATATCTTCATTCCATAAAATAAACAATATTCTACAAGGAAGTAGAAGCAGCAAAATTCTAGAACTAAAAGTCTTCAGCAAACTCTCTTTAATAGGAGCTTTAGAGAAAAAAGGTGATCTACAAAGAGTAATCTCAAGTAAGAAAATAAGATCTATGTTTTAGGGTTGAGAAAAAATTCCTTTTATAACCTACAATTAGTGCCTTAGGATTAGAGTGCAAGTAAGAACAAAACAAACAACTCTGACACAAACAGAAAATGTTTTCGTGCAAGTGGGTGGTTTCTACACAATGTTGATCGATTAGTCAAAGGTCAAACCGATCAGATTAAGCTACTGTCTCTGATCTGATTGATTAGATGTTTGCCCGATTGATCGAAAGAAATTCAGCACAAACTTCTACAAACTTCTCGAGGCAATAACTTTATTGTTTTATCTCTAATTGATGTAATCTTAGGTTTTACAGATATCTACTCGAAATAAGCTTTCCAATGGTAGGTAGTTTACCCGTATCCATTGCTTGATTTGTAAGATATGACATTTTTTAACCATATTATCCTCAAAACAACATTCAATTTGTTACTCTTTCTTCAATTTCTTTACTTCAGTGCATCCGGCGACTCATGTCACAATCCATACTAAAAGATATATAAAATACAACACTAATAAACTCAAGTTTTTTCCAACCCATGAATTAGCCAATACAATAATCCTTACATTCTCTCCCTTTAGTAATTTATAGACAAAATTTCCTATACAATCAATCTACCAAAAAAGAAAACTAAAATTACATTAAGTACATTAAATTGGAAAAAAAAATTGTACAATCAACTTTTCACTAATTGAAAAAAATATTTAAATCCAGCTTCAGCTCTTTCTGTCTTCAAACTCCTCTAGAATCCCTCACCTTAAGTCTTGGAATAAGGAGAACGGTTCCTTACCCAAGTGGTAAGGAATGGCACTTCTCACCTAGCTGCCTCTAGGTATGCTCCCCCCTTTCATCTTGTCTGGGCCCCTTTACACTTGTGTAGGCTCTTTTTCCATGTGTGCAGGTTCCTTTCTCTACTTGTGCAGGCTTTCTTGGGTCCCAGCCCCACTTGGGTGAGGTACCAAAAAATGGTCCTAAACTAAGATTTCTCTTTTTGTGAACCTGGATCATAATATTAAGGAGGCAGAGAATTACTTTCTTCAAATCCAACAATCTGTAGATTTAAACCCAACAATGTATAGATCAAAAGATCTATATGCCAAATCCAACCTTCTCGAAGCTCTTAAAATCGACTAGAGGCAAAATCCAAAACAAAATGTCTAAAAGATAGAGATGACTACTTTTTGGGGAACCTAGAAGAGGGGACAAAGCCCTTAGATTTTAAGAAAATGGATCCACCGCAAAGCAAGAGTTATGGTCAATTCCCTTGTAAAAAATTGTGTTGTTAAGTATTTTGTTGGAAGCCTATAAACCTTACCGCATTTCTTCGTCCCCCTCTTTTTTTCATGTTGTTTCTGAAAGAATCTCTTCTAGATATAATCACTTCCTCTCTATTTTCCCTTACCTTTGAGGAAGGTAGGAATATAGTATTTTAACTTTAAAAAAAAAGATAGTGCTCCTAACCCTGACTATTTCCCAACTCTTTCTTCACCACCTATTTGCCCATCGCAGGAGACTCTATTTGAGAGTAGGAACTTTTTTTAGCACCAAAGGCTACTTAATGCCACAAATACTTTTTCGTATCTCTAATTGCCAAAATCATTAGCCGCTCAGATTCTAAACCATTAAGTTTTCTTAATTTTTTTCCTTCAAAATCATAAGCAGAGTCCTCTCCACTCTCCTAGCCTCAATTCTCCTATATGGGAATTTAAGAGGCACTACACTTGAAAAAAAATTTTCCATGCAATTTATTGAGACACTCTTCTCTTTTTACACAAGCGAGTACATAATTCAATCTCAAACAATGCATGTCTCTAGCCGCTTCTATCTAATTTCTTTCTCTAGCAACCCCCCTCAATTACATGGTGTTTTCAATAAAATAATTTGTGATTGTTAATATCAAAATAATAAAAAAATATCTACCGATATTTGTTCCGAAGCAATCATAATGCCATGTTGGTTATCACCATTTATCTTTTGGATCCATCATTATCACTCCTTCCTTTGAGCCTGTTGGTGTATGTAGTCCACTACTAGTTCAAGTGCATCGTGTTCTCTACTAGAAGCTCTTGATCATGCAATTGACGAAGATAGAACGATCATAAGTTTTGATAATTGAATGGATCAAAGATGCTTGATTTTTAGAGAAATAAAACAAGTGTTGGCAATTATTGAGGAAGTATAATAAAAGATAGGATTGTGACTGGCTTGATCAAGATCGCCATCGGGCCAGGACCCTGATAAAACTCTAACATCTATATTAAACTCTTCTGCTAGCTGTTCCTACCAAATTGATTTCATCCAAATAAAATTCACCGAGCTTCTTTCAGTGGGAAATCCTCTCAATACTCGAGGCATGACAAATGAAAGATTTTTAGAATTCAAACCTACCTAATGTTTCTAATATACCTCATCTCTCTTTTAACAACTGTAACAGTCGTTGACTTTAACAAACATATGGTTCTATCTAAAATCCTAGTCATTATTTTCCCCTTTCCTTCCCATGAGTTTTACCGAATACTCAAATTGAAATTGATTGTAGACTCGTTTTGTTTCAAAATTGGATATTTCCCTATTCTTGCATGTCCCATTGTTATCTTGAATTATATCCCCTTAGCAAATCAAGAAAGTAGAAAAAAAAAAAAAAGTTGGCTTCTAGACTAACATTTTAGGTTTGTCACATTCAAAATGAAAATTTCTGGCTTGGTAAGGATCCAAATTGAAAGTTTATAATGCCCGGGATTTATTCTAAATTATGATTTAATTACTACTTCCATATAATGGAAACATAAAAGCAATCAATCATACAAAGAAGACAACACACAATTTAACGTTAAAACCCAAACAGGAAAAAACTACGAATTCAAAGTGGACAAAATTAATCACCAACTTCCGCAGAACAAGATATACTCATAACCCTACAATCAATCTCTCGACACAAGGCATTGTAGATATTATTTCTTGATCTCCACAGCATGCAATCACTCGGTACCTCACTATTAGTGTCTTGATTTTCACAATAAACAAGTCTATTCAACAAGAGATTAATCTTCTCCAAGAAAGTAGAAGCCACAAATCTCCTCCGAAGAAATAACATCAACTCTAGAATCTTAAGCCTTCAGCCCAATTTCTCATAAAAGCGCTAAATAATATCTCTAATTGCAATTTCAATTCAGAACTTAAAGATCTCTTTATCTTGTATTGTACTTAGTGTTCAGTGGAACCCTCTTTTCATAGTCTAAAATTCGTGCATTCGAAAGCAGATCTAACCAAAACAAGTAAGTCTTGGGCAAATAGGAAGCAGATCTAACCAAAACAAGTAAGTCTTGGGCAAATATGAAGCAGATCCGTACAAGTCACAATGCTTATACAACATGCGCGCTCAAGTGTAGATAAGTGCCTGCTCAAGCGTATGTTATACGTATCCAGTTATTTACGATCCATCTTATTAGGCTTGAGCACGGTCTTCATAAGCTTGAGCACATGAGCATATCCTATCCAATGCTTGCACTATTTCTTAATTTCTTCAAATTAGGACTTCTTTACAATGCAATCAACAATTCATACTAAAGAATATGAAATACCGATCAATGACTGAAATTTTTGTCCAAATATGAATTAGCCGGTAAAAAATCCTTAAATGAACCAAGTGGTGATAAGAAGAGTTAACCCACACGATACAATCCAATAGCAAAGCACAAAAAGTCGTTGCCAATCACCAACATAGAACCATATGCTCTAATTGAATCCAACTACTAGAAGCGTAATAAAAAACCAAAAAACGGTCTAACCAAACTGAACCGAACCTAACTAAGGTTAATAACAATGTTTCATGGTTCAGTTACGGTTATGATTATTAAAATCAGAACACCGTCTGTCACGATTCGATTTTGATTTTCAGTCATGGCTCATGATTAATAACTGAACCGAACTGTAACATATAATTCGGTTAACCGTAAAATAGTCAACCGCGTCTATTGGCTTAAAATTAGAAAAAAAATAAATAAATGAGCTAAAATGTAATTGTTTTTAACTTTAAGCAAAAGGATAAAGCCCTAAGCCCTAAACATAAGAAAACCAAACAACCCCCCTTTTCAACGAAACAGGAAAAAGAAGAAGAAAAAGAAGTAGATTCGATCATTTGAAGTCCTAAATGAGGAAAAAGAAAAAGGGGCCCTAGCCCTTTTTAACGAAAACTATTGTTTGGTTTAATCTAACTTGATTTTGATTAAAAAAACCTACTTAAACCATCAAAATATTTTTTAAACCTATTTTAATCTTATTTTCATCAATTAATTTGTACAGTTGAAGATAAACTATGGGGTTGATTCCTCTGCGTGTCCTATTTAAAAAGTTTAAAAATTGTATAATGGCGTTTAAGGCAGGCAAGAGTCATTAGAACTTAGAAGGCCCTCCTAATGAGATAGTCCAGCTAAGAAACAAATCCACAGTGTTTTATCTAGCAATTAAACTAACTATAGAATAATAGATTGCAGCATGTTACACCTCTCATCATTGGATTGAAGGGGTTAGAATTATCTCTTGGAGTTGATATTTTACAGACCTACTAAGTCTTTTTAGATCTTTCCATCCACACCTCCTATATATGACATCGCCATGGCCCAAAAAAATTGTCTCTCATAAATGCCTCTTTGAGAATAGCCTAACCGATTTTTAAAATATAAATTATGCATATTTCCCACACATAATAAGACTTCAATAAAAACTATAACGGTTAACCATAACCAAATGTTTTTTGAAAATGTATTTTGCGTTTTGACAAAAAAAAAACTATAATGGTTAACCGTAATTAAACTGTCTAATATGGTTAACAACGGTTCGATTTTATATGTTTTTTATAGTTACAGTTACGATTATAATTTTTAAAAACCAAAAACCATAAAATATAATTCGATTAACAATTTTTTCAATATATAGAGTTAACTCAAGCGTTACACCTCCGCCAACTACTGCCTAAGATTTATGCACTATGCTGAACATGTACCGGCTTGCATAAGTGGCAACAATGTGCTTGTTGTTCAGATCACCACGTGGATTGCAACGACAGTTGAGCAAGTGGTGGGCCACACCTCTGGTTGACGGAAGGAGTTCGCTGGAAGTCCATTTATTCATTTATCCGACCAATAAAGGCTTATCGGGACATGCTACCACAAGTCCGTCCTGCCTCACAGTAGGCCTAGGACACCACACGTCAAATTCACACGTATTATGTAATTGGGCCGATACCTTCGCATCCAAGAAACTGCTTTCTGCTGATTGACATGGTCTATTTTTTTTTTAGACCGAGCAGTCAAAATCTTGAGGGTTTTTCACGAGTTATCCACATTTAACAGTAGTAAATTTTCAAGGAGTTGGTCTAGTCAGAATCGTCATTTGGAGAGGTTTTCAAGTCTGACTCCTTTCTACCGTATTTGAAAATATTAATATTTAGAGATTTACATATTCCAGGAAATTTCAACACTGTTGGAGTTAGTTATAAGAATTCTAATTCTCCATTTTGATCCATCCTATCTTAATTTTATAAAATTTTAACGAGGAATCCATATTCCAATGGTAGTAAAGAATTTTTAAATTTACAAATTTCTCATTAATTTCTCACTTGTTATCAAAGATGTCCTAAGTTTAAAACCTTAATCTACTCTACCATGTAATCATTTAAAAGTGTAAGGCCGATTTATTTTAATAGAATGTGAATACCTATGTTTCTTTTTTTAATTTTCCCACAACTTTATTATGTGAATACCTATGTTAAAGTGGATTGTACTGAAAGAATATTAAATAAGTGAGGGGTGAAAAAGACAAAGGGCCAGGAGATGTATACAACTAGACATAACTTTCTTATCATTTGATATAATTGGGTATTTGGTTTTGGTCTACTTATAATTCATCTTTCATAAATAGGTGATTATTTGATATCCATTTATCTTCACCTTTGTTGCTTCTTTTAGTTAATTTGATAACAATGCAATTTTTTAAGATTTTTTATTAGTTTATTTCCATGCAAATAAATAGGATCTTGCATAGACAGACTACAAAAGAAACTCGCAATTTGAAGATTTTCAATTCCCCCATTCCTTTTACATTGTTTTAATAAAATGACTCACCTTGCAGTTTCAGCCGCTACATAATTACTAGTTATGTAGAGTGATTAGCAACCGGCTTATCGACCTATGATTGGGGAGTTTGGATCCTCTAATGTTTTACTCTATATTGACTGTAAGTGGATCATGATCCAGTATATTAGTTCAAAAGCCTCAATTCGCATGGATAGTGAGAGTCTCATCCAAGAGAGCATCTCTGGTGATCCACAATTAACATCTTTGGTGGATCATAATTAGCTCACTCACGAGCACAAGTGAAAACCTCATGTAAGACCGATTCATGATTAGGGGGAAGGATGCTAGCATCCTATTCTACCACATTGTTGAGTGGCGATCATTAATGAAGTTGTTTGACCCTTCCATTGATAGAATCTTCTCATTCATAAATGCTGGTCTTTTCGCCAAGACATTGCTACACAAATCTGAATGTCTGCATTAGTTGTGGGCCTTGTCCTCACTGTACACGTGGCTTATTTCGATTTCCTGATAGTTAATGTTGAGCTGTCTGTGGCCCACTATAAAGATAGGCCCTAGATCTTTGATGATGTGGCTTTCTAAAACCATGTTGCAAAATAGGACCAACATTTTCAATTCATCATAATAATATTGAGATTTTTTTTTAAATGCCTCAACATTTTCAATTCATCATAATAATATTGAGATTTTTTTCAATGCCTCAGCAGGATATTATAATGATAAAATTAATTAATATTAGTTTACATTTCCGGCAATATCATGATATGATAGGCTTAACAAACGGCAAGTTGGAGATAGAGGCAAAGAATACGAAGGTTTGAAATCTTGATGAAATCTTAACTTCTCTAAAATTTGATATATTAGAGTAACCAGTTGTCTTCTTTCTACACTAGGGAACAGATCACTTGGTAGCAACTTACGGATTCTAGTAGTCTTTTTCGTCAATTTAAGCTAATTTTGAAATTAAAAAAATTCTTAAAATTCATAGGTATTTGTTTCCATGTGAATAATAGGGCCCTTACTTTTTTTTTTTTTTTCGTTCCTTCTTTTTGGGTGTCCCAAGTACTAAAGGGGGTTGAGCCCCACTCTCAAGTGCAAGAAATAAACCTCAAAAAAAGTAAAAAAAGGCCCTCAAGGGTGGGGAAAGGAGCAAACAAGAGAGGTAACACAAGGCCCTCTTAAGAAGGAGGTGCTTAACTAAATTTGAACCATAGTTAAACAGGTCAGAATTATCACCTCTTACTAATGAGGTAAGTGGCCGCTCATAATTGGGCCCTTACAGTTACATACGGAACTCATTTTCACGTTTTCTTCGCTAATTTCTTTTCTTCTTCTCAATATGAAAATCATTTAATGTAATTCTTACTTTTATCTATTTTATTTTGATGATAATTTTTCATGGGATATCTAAATAAAGACTCAAACTTTGAAATGAACTCCATTAATTAACTCAGCCACTGCAATATTATCGAGATTGAAGTTGCATCACAAGCTTTGTCATGAAGATCGTTATTAGGAAATTGTTCTTGAAAAAAAAAATTTTCAGAAAATCTTAAAACCTTTTTGTGCGTTTTCCATTTTTATTCTGATATTATCGTGGTTTTTCTTGAAATCTTCACATTTATAATTATTTTTAAAATATTTTACATATATTTAAAGTTTTATTTTTTTTGTAAATAATGCATTAATACCGTCGCCAACACTGATTACAAAGCCACCAACCCGAGAATCCATCTGCCTGAGTATTGTTGGTTAAGGTTTATTTGAGTCACCTGACTCAAGTTGAGACATGGCCGAGTCACGGCAAGTTGGAGTAAATTTTTAAACAATAAATGGCCTGAGCAGGTGAAGGAGCAAGCTGGGCCTAGTACACCCAGCTTTTTAATTGTCCAAACAACTTGGATTCTTGGGAGTCAGCACCATGCCCAGCTTAATAGGGAACATGGCCCAGTGGTGTCACAATTTCTATGGGCCAAATTATATTTTTTTTAGTAACCCAAATGAGAGGCTTAGAGATACGAAATAATGGGGACTCGCACATATGAAAACATAGAAATAACTCACAAATGCGAAGTAATAAGGACCTACACATATGAGTGGACAAAACACAACTTGCACATGTGAGATAATAAAAACTCACACATGCAAAGGAAAGGGGAGGCCTGGTTGGATGTAAAAGAAAACACAGGAAAGTAATATTTTGTAGACTATAACCTTTCATTTTTTAAAAGAAAAAATTTTGTACGTTTAGTAACCGGAGAAAAATTCTAATAAAATATCATTTTCTTTTAAAAAGTTCAATATTTTTTCCTACAGCTCCCCCATATATAAAATTTTTTACAATATAAAAATCTTTTAAAATGATAA
This sequence comes from Sextonia rubra, assembly GCA_037013555.1. Classification (NCBI taxonomy): domain Eukaryota; kingdom Viridiplantae; phylum Streptophyta; class Magnoliopsida; order Laurales; family Lauraceae; genus Sextonia; species Sextonia rubra. The sequence continues at coordinate 6,311,952 of JASUAD010000003.1, read as the reverse complement.
TTACAAAGTGGTAGAGTAAAGTAAAGACTTTACTTCACTAAATCTATCATGATGTATCTGTTTATATATATAGTAAAGTAAACTAAAGGTAAATGTAACATAATGGTAAAGATGAGGTAAAATAAAAGTTGGATAAAGAAATGGCAAAGTAAAGTGGGAGGAAATGATAAAGTAATTTCTTTTTGTTTAACTTTACTTTATCATATTTTACTGTAGTTTTATATGGTAAAATAAAAGGTGGCTGATAATAAAGAGACTTGTTAACATGTGTGGTAAAGTAAAATAAAAATTAATATTACATCAAGGTAAAAGGTGAGGTAAAATAAGATAAGGTAAAATAAGTCAAATAAAGTGGTACAATAAAGTAAAGACTTTACTTGACCAAATCTATCATGATGTATATGTTTACATATGTGGTAAAGTAAAGTAAACATAAATGTCACATCATGGTAAAGACGGGGTAAAGTAAAAGTCGGATAAAGTATATGGTGAAGTAGTTGGGAGTTTGAATTTACTTTATCACATTTTACAATAGTTTTATATAATAAATAAAAAATAACTTGTAATAAAGTGACTTGTTTACAAGTGTGTTAAAGTAAAATAAAGATTAATATCATATCATGGCAAAAGATGAGGTAAAATAAGTCAAATACAGTGGTAGAGTAAAGTAATAACATTACATCACCAAATCTATCATAATGTTTTGTTATTTACATATGAAAAAGTAAAGTAAAGGTAAATGTCACATCATGGTAAAGATGGGGTAAAGTAAAATTTGGGTAAAGTATATGGTGAAGTAAAGTGGGAGGGAATGGTGAAGTAGTTTTCTTTTATTTGTCTTTACTTTATCACATTTTATTATAGTTTTATAAGGTGAGATAAAGTATGTGGTGAAGTAAAGTGGGAAAAAGAGTTGTAAAGTTGTATTTTGTATTTACTTTGTTATATTTTAACCATGGTTTTACATGATGAAAGAATGCAGCCTATGGTAAAAAAAAATATAGCAGTTGAACTTTACTTTATCAAACTACTCTTTTATCTGGCCATTATAAATTACATATAAATTAAAGTAATTAATAAGAAATTGACTTGTGAACCGTCGTGCTGGTAAGTCACAAGTTTTAGCACCTCTGCGCTACTGAGCATGACATACGTGCTTTAATATTAACTTTTTTACATTATTGTAAAATTCAAACTGTTAATTAACTAAAAAATTCGTGTGATATTGCTGTTAACTTTTACCCTTGAAGTATTTAAAAAACAGTTATATCAAGTCATAGGCATCGCATCAACGACTTAGTGCTTGAAAACCCTAAACAAAAGAGAATAAAAAATAATTGGATCTAATTATAATATGATATATATATATATTCATATATCTATATATATATTGTCTTTATTGACTTGAGAAGAAACTTTTACTTTTTGCATAAAACGTAGGTTGTATTTTATTCTTTAGTGGGTTAAGATTGTTACTTGACTTTTTTTTAAAGAATAATGAAAATTTTTAAACTTTTAAAATGACTCACACATCTTTTCGTATCACTCAACCGAAGTCTACACGTTATTCTAATAAAGTGGCAAACATGCCCTAAACATCATTATTAGTGAGGTATGATATGCTATTTAAATAGCTTGCTTTGTACTTTTATTTACTAATTTTCTAAATATTTTTGAATTTTCGCGCACCTTTTAAGTGGACACATTCATATCAGTTTGCACGGACCTGGACCTACACTGATGGCACCAGGTCGTGTCTATCCCAACTCCCATTAAGACTCCCAACTGCCGTTCAGACTTTCACAATGGAAACCTTTTAACCCACTGCTTCGAAGTAGGCCCCTTCGGCTATACCGCTCAAAAGCTCTCTCTCTCTCACTCTCTCTCGTCAAACAAAACATACATAACTCTGTCGGTGTATATGTCTTTAAGATTATGCTAGGTGTATGTAACTTTAAGATTATGCTAGGGATATTCTCATAGAATTAACATTCGTCCATGTGCGAATCTAAGTTATGGTCTTTAATTCTATGAGAATTGTCCTCACATACGTACCGTAAGAATTTTTTTTAGTTCCATTTGGGATGGGACCAAAGGTAATAAAACGATCTATATGAAATCACCTTAAATATCAAATTTGGCCTCAATCACATATTCTTAACACTTTCATCCGTAGCGCACAAATTCAATCTATTCGAATTGGTGCAGAGTCAATTCAATGGTCCAATAAATTTGGATTTAACCAAAACTTGAGATGTGTAACTATCAAGGAATCCATATGTATTACAAAATTTAGATTAAGTGATGAATAGGCCCCAACTAAACTTCTCACAAAATAGTGGTGAGAATAGTTTTCATAGAGTTATTTTCCTTTTAAGTATATTTTAGTACCATGTGATATCTCACTCACATTTCGTGTTTTGCAATATCTTGAAAGAGTACAATATCACACATTTTTAAAAGAGTAGCTATACAGGGATAAAGTGATATGTGAGATATCACAATTTTGACCATTTCGGGGCAAATATCAAGTCTAAAGGCAATCTTACCGTCACTATCCCATTATTCAAAAAACATGTCCTGTAGAATATAAATACAACGTTTCGGTAGCCTAAATGAAAAGTATAAAAAAATTGCTAAGAATCTGGCAAATATCTAAGCGTTTGAAGATCACACATACAGTTGGTAAACAATAATGATTTCAATTTTTAATATATGTCTATATAGGTGTTCTAATCTTTCATCACACATATGATTGTAAACTTTACCATACCCCAAGAACAAAATTATTTCGTCTTCATGCACATCCAAACACAATAGAATAAATATGCATTGGGACCCACCAAGGCACCATCAGTTAGATTGATGAATTTGAAATCTCACATCAAATGAGAGAGAATCCAAAGAGCCATAATAGACGCCAAAACAAACCAGTTCCCTGTTTTCAGTGGCCCACTTTCCAGTCAATCCTATATCATCGTCCATTAAAGCAATTAAATGGGGACCATGTAACCCTTGTCAGCACTCCGCGTGAAGCACTTCAGATTGCATTGAAACTGCCAATCACAGAGTTAATATGTTCATCATAGTGGGTCCATCTTTAATAGTTCCAATCAATATCAATAAAAGGATGATTGGACAATGACCAGGTCATCTTGCCTGTGTACTGCGCTTCCCACATCTCTCTAGCCAATTCAGCAGTCGGATTGGGTGATCTCAAAGCCCCATTGCCCAAAAGAATGGGCTGTGTGGGGCTATAGTTGGACCCTCATAGGCTGGAGGTAAGCCTGTTGAGTGCTAATTTAGAACACTAATAGCACAGCCCAAACCCAGTGCATTATGGCCTTGAGCTTGGAATAGAAGCAACCCCACTGGATCTCCTTCCCATATTTAAATGCAACCTGAACTCCATTCTCCTAGGACTGATTGGTCTATTTTACTATATTTGGGGTGGCTCAAACATTTGTCAACCACATTAGATTGGCTATTGATTTTTCTGGACCACAATTCAGACCTCTCATTTGCACTATCACAGCAACCATCAACTGTATTCAATCATTCCTCATACAAGGATTTTTACATGCAAGATCCACTGTCAACGTGGCCACTTCCCATTTATGATGTCCACACTGAAACTGCATGTTGTATTATGAGTATTTATCAAGTGGGCCGTAGGCTCTTTGGGGTTTGCCACCATAATGACGATGGGACTGTTGTCAAACCAACCATTATAATTTCCTGGAGTAATGATTTTTTTGTCGTATTCTGGTGGTGGGATGCATCCGTTCAGTGCGAGTTATCATCCACACTTTCAATGATGGGCCGGAGCAGGCATGATCAGCAATATCCAAACATGAAAGGGGTTCGAAAGGCTCAGCAGTATATCCAAAACTACACAACATCCAAACATGACCATATCAATTGAAACATGCTGCAACCACAACTAATTTGAGCACAGCAACCACCGACCAAACAATCATGAAAAAATGGGCCCGAGATCAGGGTGTGGAATTTTGAGTTCGGGCTGGGTCCTGGACTTGCACACTTAAAAACAGATATGGGTCAATCCACAGATGTGGTCCAATGAAACAGTGAGCCTTTAAGAACTTTTACTGTCCAAAAACGTGTGACAGAGAGGGTACCTTATTACTGTACTTGAATAGTATTGAATATAAAGCACCATCAAATTGAATGTGGACAAGTCTCCATTATGAACATTATCATCATGGCCCACCTAAAAGAAAGAAGGGATTCTGGTTCTTTAAGGATGCTACTCAAGTCTCCAGACAATGAAACAGCTGTTGTCAGCAGTGCCAGAGGCATACATAATAGACGTATGTGTGCGCTAAAAATATGCAAACAGTGATTTCTTTATACAGGGATGGAGTCTGATGATCAAGGAATAGAAGGTGAAAGCAGACTTTCAAATTTGATGTTATTATCTACCAGATCAGGAATGACGGGCAAAACAGACATCATAGAAAGGTGGACCAGCAAAATAAATAAGCATGGAGACAGACCTGTTAAATGAGAGGAAAACCATAAATTGTAGTCCCCCCTGCAAGAGACGTGATGTAGTATTATTTTTAGAGTATGAATTTGGATTCACTAAAGCCTATTTGGAGTAGATTGATCATCACAACAACGTTCACAAGCACCTAATTAAGAATTCAAGTGGAATTGGAGCCCAACACAGTCCATATTTAGGCCCAAAACTGAGTTTCAGGGACCGGTTTATTATTACAGTGAATAACAGACTCTGCAGCACATTCTCAATTATTTTGAAGCTCAAACAGGTCAGAATGTTTAGGTTCTCTGCATCGTTCCTTGCTTAGATTTTAATTCTGAAATCATGGTTAAGTCTGCGATATCTTCATTTGCTGGATTTGATTTATTTGGGCCCTAGACAATTCGATTGTATCAAATCGGGACTCCATCAACATGCCACTTAAATGTGAAAACAACAACAGATGGAAAAGCACACTATTTCAACTTAAAAGGCATAAAGAACTTTCAACTTTAACGATGCCAATAGATATCCCAAAATTGACTTCAGTTTTGAATGTTCTAACTCACATCATCTGGAAAAAAAATGGAATCACAGCAACTAGAAAACTTTCATTTTTCCACGCAAGTCAGTCCTTAAAATCTAATTCCTCTCATGATCATGCTGTGCTGCTCAAGCAAAAATCCACTGACACCCTGTTCACATGGCCCAAAGAAAATTCATCACACTGGATCACCGGTCATCTTTAAATTTTCAGGACAACAAAACCATGTCATTGGTGGGCCTCACAAATTCAAAATACCAAATCACCAGTCCTCCTCCAAATTTAATTACAAAGAAACCGTGTTGCTGAAGGCTTTAATAGGGCATGAACACCAAGATGCAATAACACATGCACCCAGGTGGGCCTCACAAATTTAATTGCAGCAGATCAGCAGTGATTTTCGAGTTTCAATACAGGGAATCCATGTCTTGTATACTATGATACCCGGATACTTATACAAGCACAACGTATCCGTATCAGACCGATACGACACTTGCATTGATACATGATACTGCACTGAAACCTCTAGGGTATAAGCTTATTATATCCTACTTAGCAAGTCTATAATTTCATATAATTTTTTAAATTTTATTATTTCTCAACATAGAAAATATTAGAAATGAATATAAACAATGATAATTTCATTAATTCAAATGCGATATAAAAGGAAAAATTAGGACACCTATGTCCGTATCTCTGTCCTAAATTTCTGCAAATGCAGAGTTGTATCCCCGATCCCCATATCCGTGTCCATGCCCATATCCATATTTGGGCATCATAACTTGTAGACCTTTACCAAAAGGAGATGTCTGGTAGATACAATACAACATGCATACCGTTTCCATAAATTTGCACATTGACTGTGAACAAGTGGATGAGGTTAATCCAAGGAATTGCAGGCAGATGAGCCTAGAGAATCATGTCCATGAAATGGGATAGTCTTTATATGCCTGGGATGACATCTGCGAAAGAAAAATCATGGAATGGGGGACCTGCAATGAAAAGCAATGTGAAGCTAGATGCAGTCATGTAAAATCACAATTGAGGGGGACATAGAAGAAATGACTCAGTCTTTCAAATTTATTATAAGAAAGACTAAGGCCATGTTTGGCAAATCTTTTCTGTATGAAATACATCTATGTAGAATAGAGATGTTTTAAAAATAGACCGTTTGGTAAGATGGATATAACTTGAATTTTTTAAATCCACCGATTCACTTTTTTTCCACAAATCTCTCAAGAACCACAATGAATCAAGTGCTCAAAATTGGTCCCCAAGCCTCATTTAGCTTTCGAAGGATGATCGCCAGTTTGGATCTGGATTAAAAAGCCTATAGAAGTCCAAATATGCATGTTTAAAGGAGAGTAGTTTTTTCAAATATTTCGAGATCCATTTCGAATCAACGGCTCAAATTTGATATAGTGGCTGTATATTAAATTATGAAGAGAGCCAATGGTTCAGATCATGATTTTGGGTCCCAATTTTTTTTTCTTTTAAAAGGGAAAACCGGATTGTGCTTAATCACGTGAAAAACCAGCCGGTTGAAGCTTGAGCACATCATGTTCTTCGACAAATATCTATATATTGGAGACAAATCAACAGTTGGAATTTGATCTTAGGGCCGTCCCTAGGAAGAGGAAGCGTTATAACGGTTCAGTATATATAGTGAAAAAAAATTTGAAAAATATTAACACTAAAGGACTGTGCTTGACCACGTGAAAACTCAGCCAGTTGAAGCTTAAATGCATAACCTTATTTAACAAATATCTCGAGATTGGGGATGAATCAACAGTTGAAATTTGATTTTATGGCCATTATTATTCTGAGGATTCCTAACAGATTGGATCTATATGTAGGGCCCCACAATTTGAAAAAAAAAATGTTACTGCTCTTGATCACATGGAAAACCCAGTCAGTTACTGCAAAAATACATCAACAGTCCAATTTGTTTTACAAATTTCTCGAGATTCACAAATAATTAAGGTATGAAGTTTTATAGGGAAGCCATTTTTAGTATTAGAGAGAGGATCAATGGTCCGGATCATCACCTAGGGGCCCACACAAGCCCAGAAATTTAGATTTAATGGCCTATAATTTTTCACAAATATCTCAAAATTTGTGAGAAATTAACAGCTGAAATTTGATAGGATGGCCATAATTGATCAATAATAATATATTGTATTGGTAATAATAGGAGTTTTTATTTCTTTTTTGTAATTTCAAAAATTGCGGAGTAACACAAATATTTTGTATTGGACATCAATCCCTTACCTAGATGACCATACTCCTCTCTCTCACAAATGCTGTCTCTTTCTCACTGTCCTCATTCTCTCTTTGGGCTTTTTTGTAACTTTTGTAATATAACCCTAGAACTCCTCAAATCTATTATTCCAGTTTATCATACTATATGTCCTTAATGTCAAGCCAAGCTTGTGTTGACATCAGGCTAAGCCTGGAGGCCTAGCTTGAGATCTGCTTGACAAGCAATTGAGTTAATCATCACACAATTTGATTAACTCATCAACCAAGATTGACGAGGGGCTGAAATGAGGCTAGCAAGGTAGCTAGGCACAGTGTCATCCCTACTCTAGCCTATATCTAAAACCAATCAATTACTAATGAAAACACACAAAAAAATTATTTCAAGCAACTTGCAAATCATTATGGAAAAAGCAAGATTTTCTTTACCTTCATGTTCATTTAAAATGTAAACTGGAATGTGAGCTACCATCTTTGAAGCTCCTTCGCTCCAGTTGACAGTACCAGGCCTCCGTTGTTGCTCACTTGAAGGCCCTAATATTGACAAACAAATTGCCGGCTCATTCATTAATCCCAAATAATCGTGGGCACGCCTCCAAACCCGCATGTCAGAGAATCGAGATCGAGCAACCTGTCACACATCATATATCTTGTTTTAGCTAGGACTTCCATAAAATTTAAGTTGATTTACCCAAAGTTTAAGTGATATAAATATATATTGTCAAAACAGAGGGTGATCACTTCACATGTATTTGAAGCCACATTGACAAAGCAAACTATATCAGGTGTGCTAGAGTTTAATGGAGGTTATGCCCCAAAAAAAAAAAAAATTATTGCAAAATAATTTGTACTGTGGCTTCAAATATTCCCTTTTTGTAATTAAAAAAAATTGTGATAAATCAATTATTCCCTTTTCCCGATATGACAATTACAGCATGGAATAATGTGCAAAAAAAAAGAAACCAATTGCCCTTCATTAGGGAATTACCCTCTTCCCCATACGTATCACATTGAGCATTCCAATGGTAGAAACTCAATGAAAATTTGGACATTGAATCTTAACCAAACCAAAATATTTCCACCTGTAGATTGATTCAGGGTAGCTCAGTCTGCATTCAGCTTATCTCGAGTGATGTGGACCAGTTAGCAGTTAAAACGAAAATATGCATTAAATATTATTATCCATCATGCAATACCGGTTTTATCATCCAGGAATGGACTTCAGATTGGATTTGTATTGGTTGGATCACACCGAGCTTCTTATTATAACTCATCTTGAATGATTGAAAAAAATTGTAATGTAAATGACTGAAAATTGATCACACATAAGCTTGAACTTATCCTTAAACTGGGTATACAAAGGGAGCTGAACATGTCCAATATCTTTGACTGTGGTATATCATGTCAACGTGAAAATCAATTACCGACAATTATGTGTATAGTATTGGATGCATAAAATTTGGATGCTTCAAGGCCCAGATGTAATCCAACATAGGATCCACAGATCACATGTTTCTTTTCTGATAATAGTAAAATTTTATTGCTCCCAAATGGGAGAAAAAAAAAACCATCCACAACCATATTTGCCTCCCTCAATTCACAACAAAAAGAAGCTCCCAACTTGGTTGAAATATCCTGAATATCTTCCACCCAATGTGCCATCCTCCAAGGATGAGAAGACTTCCTACAATACGATAGAGTAAGAGTCACCTTCAATAATAGCATTGAAACCTGCCCTGGAACTCAACTCACAAGTCACAAGAACCCACAAACAAAGCAAATACTTCAGCTCCAATAGGCATCCGAACAATCCATGAGCCCAAAAAGATCCAAACAATTTTGTCAGTCCAGTCCCTAATAACACCACCAATCCCCATCTACCGTGCCAATGCGTGCGCCCCCCCCCCCCCCCCCCCCCCCCCAACAAAACAACCCAAAACCAACAAAAAACACCAAATTGATTGAATATAACTACCATCAAAATTTAATTTAAGATTCCCCTAGGAAGGATACTCCAATAAACTCTAAGCATAAATTTTGCATTCCGACCCCCTTTTAGAAATGCAGCCCACGAAGATCATCCAAATTGATTCCTTGAAACTCCTTTCCCTTACAAACCCATTCCCAGATGTTATAAATTTTGTCTTAAAACAAATATATGCTTTTGTAATTCTCAAACCAAAACTGAAGCATTTACTTGTTGGTAGAGACTTCATACGTTAGAATTGATGCAAGCATGATGTATCAAACCCAAGATCATGTGTTCAAATATTGCCGTTCGCTTTTAATGGATAATTAAATTCATTTAAAAAGTAACTTTGATTAAAGACGTTTGATGAGTTTCACAGGTTCCTTCTAAAGATATTACATGCTCAAATGCTGAGCTAAGGTTTAAGAATAAATGACACAGAACCAAAAAGATTGGAGCCTATCAGCACGATGCAGCTGAACCTTGGAGGATCTCAACCAAAGTTAAACACGAAGGATCGAGTGGGGTTTGCACAAAAGGTTCTTTTTTTTTTTTTTGGTCGAGCAATTTTTTTCGGGATATGATATTATTTACTTTTTGGAGTGGAGTCTGATCCCTAATTATCTAATATTTTCATGAGTTCTGAAAGCTTGTACTTATGCATATCAAAATGAAAACCCTAACTCCATTTTGCCGCCCTCTGCCCTATAGCATTAAAACTAGTGGTTCCCAACTCTTCTGTCAGTTACAATTCAATTTTAGCACCATAAAGGAGAAGGGACAATTGTGTAGCCGGATGTTATATTCAATTTCTACACTGCTCTAAACACATATCCAAACAAATAGAAATCCATTTTGCCAAAATATTTGAAACAATTTCCTGAACGTGTGTAAATGTGCTTAAAAGAGACAGACCTTGGCCAAGGAAACACGGGCCCTTGGAAGTAATTCACAGTGGTGTGTAGCAAGCTTCGCAATTGCTGTTACAACAAAGCATAAGAGCCTAGCCTGTGACGATTTTCTGAAGGGCGCACCATCTGAGCTAATAGTTGGATCCTGGCTTAAACCCAAACGACTGTCCAAAATGTAGAAGCATGAGTAAAAACCAATTTTCTGAAGCACAATTTTGGGGCCTGCAAAGTTACTGTAAACCTGACCTGGATGAGAGGTTCTCATATAAAAGTAATTCTAAGCTCTCAAAAAGCTCACGAGCTGCATCCTTGTGCGGCATACCTCCTCCTCCATGCTCTCCAATAGCCCAGCACAATTGTAATGCTAACTCTGTCTATTGAATAAAACAATTTCAAAAAAATAAACAATAAAGATATATATATAGGAAATGCTAGTATGCGTCCTTCCCTCATCATAGAATGAGGGATGCTTACATAGCTTTCGTTATTTGTACATGAGCATTCCTCTTTTTCATATGCCTTTTTGTCCTTTGCATATTAATATTTCCAATTGTGCAAATGTCTCTCACCATTCCCCCATATATATATATATATATATAAGTTCAACAAAACCCTTCTAGCAGCAATAAAATTTGGATTTTTTTTTACTGTTAATGGCACATTGGCACATAAATGTACTTATGATTGTTGATATCTCCAATGATTGTCTCCCTCAAGGGAAAACCCCGTGGCAAAACCACTTGAATAACTATTGACAATAATTATATTAAATTGGGTCTCTTTAAACCTTATTAAACTGGGTTTCTCTAAAGCAATCAATCAATTATCATCATTATCATTAAAGCCTCGTCCAAACTATGTCCGGGTCGGCTACATGAACTTTGTTTCTCCATTCCGTTCTATTCTGAGCCAAATCCCAAGATAGGTTGCACTTCTTAATATCTATACTGATGTAAGTCCTCTTTGACCCACCCCTTATCCTTGGCAGGCCATCAACCCGAATGGAAAACTATTTCTTAATGGTATCGTTTCTATACTATATTGGACATGCTTGAACCATCTCAAATAAGTCTCTCTTAATTTATCCCTATTGATGCTACCCCATCGAAAGCACTCATTTTTTATTTTACCTTTCCTAGTTCTAGAACATATTCATCTAAACATTCTCGTCGTTACTACTATGTTGTAAAAGATGTTGTTTTACAACATACTAGCAATGATGAGAATGTTGAGATGGATGTATTATTTTATAAGTTAAGCAATAACAGTTTCTTTAAAAATCAAATCCAGTCCTAAGAACTTTGTTTACAAGTCACAACTCAACACTTGCATTAGGGAGAGACATCCTAAAAATGGACCATGGCTCAACTCTGAGGAGTGGCTTGCATTCGAGGCATAATGCCTCATCATAGGATGCCTATTTAAGCCGTATGCTCCAAATGAAGCACAGGCTTCATTCATGCTTTACAAGGGATGTTCACCTCATTGCGACATTTTCCGTTTAAAGAGATAGGTACGAGAAAATTGTATAATTAAGAGCTTAAAAGTTTTTAAAATCTAAGTTAAGAAGTAATCAAAATAAAGTCGAACCCATAAATTATAAAAAGATCTAAAAAAACAAATTTGTGGAAAGTTCCTCTTTGTTTCAATATATTTTGTAGTTGTTTGATTACAAAACAAAAAAACCCCACTCAAGAGGCCCATGCTCCACTCTTTAAACCTAACACATAATGCTTGGGGCAGTTGGAACAGATGGATATGCACCACATCTTTTAAAATATTGGTTCAGATGTAGCCAAATCATGAGTGTAATTGGAATATTTAGGCAGTATTGAGGGGCATCCATACTGCTACACATTTAGGACAGTGTAGCTACAGATATTTTTTCTCCATAGTAAAACACACGCACACGCACGCACACATTGACAGACACATGGTTGGTGATGATATTTCTCGGCCAAACGAGAAGAAAACAGTTAACCTAACATGTTTCAAATTTTCACCCCCATCAAAAGTACAAGGAGAGGGCTACCTTGACCTTTGAGACGTGCACAACTTTCAGTTTGGGGTACATCAAATACACCCTTAACTCTTTCATTAGATTGACAAGTCAAACTCAATGGACCCATCTAATGAAACTGGCATATGCAAAAGTTTCAATTGTAAAATATAAGACGCAAGAGTTCAAAACGAAAATTATGACTGTTTTCTGTTTGTATTAATATATTTTACGTAATTGTTTGTTTAATAAAATAAGATGCATGATTGTGAGGCTTGTGCTGCACCCATTGAAGCTGACACATTACTGTTTGGGTAATTGGAATAATTGACTCACAGCTCAGCATTATCCAGCAATAGCCAAAGCACAGGAGTCATTAGAATATTTTGACAGAACATTTTGACAGAATATATTTTGACAGGCTGCTACACATCTAGGACAAGTAGATATCAGAAACCACACTAAGTTAGATATTTTTTTCTCCTCCATTCCAAATGAACATAAATGGTTGAAGCTGTTATTGCTGAGCCAAATGAGAAGAAGAACGGTTAACCCAACGCATATAAAATTTTCACCACACCCCCATAATAGTATAGTACAATAAATGGATAGTCAACTTGTCTTCTAAAATATTCAAACCACTCCCAGTTTATGGTACAGACAAATACATCATTTACCATATCATCAGATTGACAAAAAGTCAAAACAGTGGATGCCCATAAACAACATTGGCATATGCAAATTAGTCAATCTTAAGATTAAACTCTATTGAAGCATAGTGACTTCGGAACACTTTTACCAGATAGGAACTGGACCATTGCCTTTATGCTCCAAATGAAACTGAATATCCAAATGATCATAACACCTTTTCCAAGTTTCAATTCCATAAATAAAGAGCCAAATGTCAAGCTACCATACAAAGAGTCCTTTTATTACCTTTGCAGGGCTATCATAAGCTTCTCCAAGTCTGTCAATGATAGGCTTCTGCAAGATTTTAGGCAGGCTATAATTGATCTTTCTATAAGAAGATTAAAAAAAATGCTACATTAATCAAACAAAAACCCAGCAGAAATATTAATTTAATTAATATTCAAAATTAATAATTGTTGCAATAAAAAATAAAAAATGAAATTTTAGAAGACTTCAATTTATCAAGACACTACAGAAATCAATGTTCTCACCTTATAGTGTGAGTCCGTTGTAACTAATATATATACATAGTGAAAACTTCAAACCAAAGTAGTCAAGTTCTTTCGGACGCCGTTTAGGTTTGGTTCCAAAATGAAATATGTCGGGCGATTCGGACATTTCGCTTTCCAATTTGAAATTTTATTTCAGAAAATATAAAAAATTATATATATATATATTGGGAAATAATCCAATGAAAACTAGTTCTCACCACTGTTTTAAGAGAAGTTTAGGTGGGGCCCATCTATCACTTAATTCAAATCTTGCAATATATAAAGACCCCTCAAATAGTCGCATGGCCCAAGTTCTAGTCAAATCCGAATTTACTAAACTGTTGGATCGACTGTGACCAATCCAGATGAACTGTATTTGTGGGCCATGGATGAAGGGGTTAGGAACATGTGATTGGGACCAAAGTTGATATTTAGGGTAGTCGCACATAGATCTTTCCATCCCCCTTAGTCCCATCATCAAATGGGACTCACAAGTGGGGCTCATAAAAAGTTATCACGGTAGGTGTATGAAAACACTTCTCATAGGATTAAAGGCCATATATATTAAAAATATATAGAAAATTTCATTCTACCAAGCATCACAAATATAATTTGCAAAAGATAAGGTTTAAATACATCTCCCTCAAACATCACCAAATAAAGCAAAAAGTTTGCTTATTATGCATCATTGTAAACATCATCATCATCTTCATTTGCTCCCAACTCCTCTCCTACATGGCCACCTATTTCTTCACCTCTATCAAAATTAGGTACACTCCCTTGCACTTGTGTAGGTTGCTCCATAGCCATCCAACTATTGACATCATCCATGGTCAAGAGAGACGCTTCTTTAGCAATCCAATCAACCAAAATATAAATATTCTCCAAACTAATAGGGTCAGAGGCAACATTTCCAGTCCTTTTGAGCATATCCCTACAATTTATACAAGTTAATACTTTACTATATGATTATTAACAATTTGAAAAGAATCATGTAAAATTAGCCTTTGATATACCTTTCACGGAGCTTCAAATTATAATGCAGAAAAACTAGATCATTCAGCCTCTGATGTTCTAACCTATTTCTCTTAGAAGAATCAATATGCTCAAAGATGCTCCAAATTCGAATTGTTAATTTTTTCAATTCAGGGGTACCATTTCTAAACCGATCCCACCATTTATCTATTAAAATAATATTTTATAAACCACAATCATATAATAAGTTAATGAGAAGTTAAAACTTTCATTTATCTAGAGACATTTTATCTCAATTTTGTATTCTTGATGCAAAAACAAAATCAAAACAAGAATCTTTATAGTCATCACATCGTTTGAAAATCATGTCCTGAGTATCAAAATCAGGAACTAATTTCTCTATCACATTATTCAAACCCCTGATGACTTCGTTGTGCTTAGAAACTGTAGGGCTAAAGAAAAATGCTGGATTCAAGTAGTATGCTGCATCGTGTTGTGCACTGTGAAGTTGATTTTCCCACCTACGATCGATCATCTTTCAGTATAGCATGTAATCCTTTTTATTCTTTAACCTCTTTTGAATGACCTTCTTTGCTCGATCCATTGCCTCATGCACATAACCCATTGCAGGCTTGTCTTCACTGTCAGCTAGACGTAGAACTACCACCAAAGCTTCACTACCTTTCAAAATATGTTCAATATCCTTCCAAAATTTATTATTGAGTATTATCTACGTGATCTCCATGCCAACGGGGTACTTGAAACATTAGATTCAACCCAAGAGGTATTTGTAAACATTTGCCTAAGTTCTTTCTTATATTTAAAAAGGCATTGCAAACTAATAAAATTGGTAGCAAATATTGTGATGGCTGGTCGAATCAATTCTCTCCATTTGTATATTCTCTTCTCATTAAATTTAGCACTAATAAATGATTGTAAATGAACTTCAATACTTTCCTTGCTATCTCAATTGTGAATGCATTAACTAAAAACAAGTGGGGCTTTGCCATCGCCTCAAACATCAAATCTATGTAATTGGCTACACAAACTGTCCAATAAAAAGTCCCATATTTTTCAGCTGCTCTTTTTCCTGTTGCTTTATAAGTGGCATCATTGCCAGTAATGAATTGGACAATATTGGCAAGCCCAATAAGACAATTTCATCAAAAAGTTTAAATAGCCCATTTGCATTTTTTTTATAATTGCAATTGTATCAACTGACTTCAGAAACATTACCTCTTTTGGGCAATATACAAAAAAGTTAATCAGTGTTCGTTGCCTTTCATCTATCCACCCATTAGCCATGACATAGCACCCAATTTCACTCCAACATGATTTATAATACTCTATGAAATCATTAACTTCTAGTACAATTTTTCTCAAAATCTTTCCATGAAGGTCATGATATGACGGCATCTTGTAACCTGGCCCTATTGCAATGATTGCATCAGCCATTAGTTGTAAAAATTTTAATCTTACTGCATTACATAGGATGTTCGCATCAAACCTAAAACGACCAACAGCTAAATCAATTGCATCTTTTTGCTCCTTTGTTGCTAAAGTTGATTCGATGCCTGGCTGAGATTCGAGCATCGTTCGTGGTGCAAAGAAATTGTTCACACACCTTCTTTTGTTTGGTGCAGATGTTTGAGGGACCTTCTCTTTCTTCCAACTTCTTGTGGTGGGGGTAGTTAGATTTGTCAACATTTCTACTTCTTATACCTTAACATCTTCATCTTCATCTTCATCACCTGTTGGAGTTCCATATGGATTTCCAATTTCCTCATTTAACTGTCTTTTTTTTGCCCTATCCTTTTACCTTCTAAAATAAGTCTTTCCAGTTGCCATTTCACATGACCTGGCACCTTTTTACATGGTGCAATATCTCCTTCCACACCCCCCCCCCCCCCCCCCCCCCCCCCCCCCCCACAAAAAACCCCCAACACCCCACCGCACGTGCGTGCGCCCAAACCAAAATAAAAGGTGTTCTTTAAGTCTAGTGATCCTACCACCTTTTATGATGTGGTCACAAAAATGACAAATTACATGCTTGTTGTTGGTTATATAGATATTAACATAAGCCCATGCGGGATCATTAGATCTAATAGTTGTAGTAGTAGATGATATAGGTGTACTATCACTCATTTTAAAATCAAGCAAGCAAAAGTTGTAGGTTTGTAGCACTCAAATTAAATGGCGCATTTAGGATGAAAATTGAGGCCAAAGTCTTAACAAAAAATGTCTTTCCAATTTCATTTAACAGTCTGGAGAAATTGGTGGCATTCCTCCAAATGTCATTTATGAGAATCCAAATCAATCAAATTAAATATACCCATCAGGTATGCCTTCACCTAATTTCACCCCAAGAGGAGTTGGACGCACCATCATAATATGAAAAATGCTTTATATAGTGATAAATTTGACATTAGGCCCAAGGGTCCCACTTATGAAAATCAAAACATGACAAATTAAATTGTCCTATTTATGAAAATTAAATTGACCCAAAGATCCCATTTATGAAAATTAAAACATGATAGATTAAATTAACCCATTTATGAAAATTAAATTGACCCGAGGGTCCCAATTATGAAAATCAAAACAGGAAAAATTAAATTGACCCATTTATGAAAATTAAATTGACCCAAGGGTCCCACGTATGATAATCAAAACATGACAGATTAAATTGACCCATTTAATCAAAATATGATAGATTAAATTGACCCATAAGGCTCACCTGATTTTAACCCAATGGCCAACCATCAGATTTTGATAAAAAAAAGTTTCATTAAGTAAAAATCTAATAGTGACCCTCCATCAGATCAGGAGAAAAGTATGCTTTACATAGTGAACATTCTTATAGTGGACCTACATCAGATTTGAAAACCGTAAGTTTCAGACTATCTCATAGTGGACCCAACTAATGTATAATTGAAGTACAATTGAAAGTAACTGAACGAATCAAGGCATTTTAATCTATTTGGATACTCCATATGGACCCACCAATGAGTGTCACAGGTGCACTTGGAGGTGGGACGCACTCTTAATATATATCATCAGACAGTAGAAGAGAAAGCCTCACGATACAACCCCTCTTTTGTTAAAAGTAAAAACCCTCTTTTGTTAAACCCATATAAAGGGCTGAGATGCCGTTTCCAATTGTTTCATACCCATCCATCCCCATTCACCATTCACAGAGACTGGGAAAGAAAGAAGCAACGAAAAGGAACGAACTGGAGAGACATGTGTACCTGATCCAGTTTCGATGTGATTTTTTGAGAAGATATCAGCAACAGAAAACCTTCAACCATGAAGAACTCCACCCAACAGCCACCTCGATGGAGGAAATCCAACCACTAATCTTCGGCAGAGGAGTAAACTCAAGAAATCTCAGGGGAAATAGGAGATCCCGTGATTGATTATGCATCTTTGAACCCTATTTATAGATGGAATGGAATTTTTGAAGGTTGTATAATGTCGAACAAGAGGAATATGAGGAGTTGCTTATCGGTCAAATTTTTCTGCTCGATGAGAACAGGTAATTCAATTTCTGAATGTTTTCATTTCTTTCGTTTTGAGATTCGGTTCCATTCAATTTAACCTTCTTTCACGGTTGATCCTTTGATTCATCCGAATTTGTTGATTTGGATCATGTTCGTCTGAATCTAGGGTTTTCTATATGAAACCCTAAATTTCGACGAATTTACACAAAATCTGAACTGAACATCTTCAGGAGAGATGTTCAGTTCAGAATTGGCTTCAACACAAACTCAGATGTTTCATCCGAATCAAAATGAATTTGACAACTATTCTCCAGATACTATAGTCTATGAAGAGTATGAAATGCCAAATACAACCAAACATTATAAGATGCACAAAAAATTGATACAGATAATTATGTGATTGCTCTATCTAAATCATGAGTTCCATTTAAAAAAAGAAAGAAACTTTTAGATACCAGATATTCTTTATTTGTTTATTAAAGGAATCTCATAGAAAAAAATCTAAAAGAAACCAAACAACAGAGAGACACCATGTTCAGAAGAAAATTAACATATTTCATTGTAGAAAAGACAACATATCATGTATTGTTGAGATAAAACCAAAATGTTATGGAATTTATTTTGTTGATGAAAACAGAATAAATTACAGGAATAAAATATATATTGAATAGTTAAATAAATGTTATGATAATGATGATTGCTCTACAGTAAGGAGCAACAGAAGACAACTGTAGTGAGAACTGGTAAAGGACTTGTCTCATTAAATAGCCAGGCAACATTGCAAAGAAATACCTTCAGCAGTGAAACAAAATCTGGACATCGCTGAAATGCGGCTAGCATGAAATCTAAAAGCCTCTTGCGAACCTACAAAGATAGGATTGCCTTAGGGTCACCACGTTAGGAAAATGTAACATCCACTAAAGCCTGATCCATTAGTTGAATTTAAACCACCAATATTCCAGTTTCAAATATAAATGATGACCACGACGATGATGATAAATGATGACCATTGGAAATCCAGACAAAAAGCTAAACTGGATACAAAGAAAATACAAGCAATGGGCATTTGTGAAGAGGATCTCATGTAAAGCCTCGTCATAGTTTATGATTTAACAACTTTACATAAATGAACTGATCTCAAAAGAGATCAAGAAGCTTCAGCTTCCAGTAAAGCAGGATGCAACCCCACATCGGCTATCACAGTTTAGAAAAAGAAAAGTAGATACAGTACTGGTACAGTGTCTAGCATTTTCTATAGGTAACAAATACCAACATAATGTGTGGTGCGACATAATCATGGTCAATATTTAGGGACTAAATATTGATGTATACCCCTATGAATAGCCGGCGGCTATTAATAAAGTGCAACTAAAGATGCCAACACAAACTAGGAAACTCTAATAGCACTTTCCTAATGTAACATAAGCCCCAAATTTTAACCTAGACAAACTTATTATCATAATTACAAATAAACCCTTCTTTCACAACACTTCCCCTCAAGCTGGTAGATAAACAATATGTCCAGGACAGAATAAATATCATTGATCTACTTCCTTTTCGAGACTGCTTTGACAAAGAAACTTTATCAACTCAGCACCAGTGATAGATATTCATTCTATTTTGAAACCTAACAAGTATATGAAAAGTTCATGTGCTCTGCAACATAAATGACACAATCCACAAAATTGGTCATCTAAACTACACCTTGGTATGCTATACTCCATATTCAAACAAATCAGAATGCCACACAACACTACATAGTCGTTCTTAATGGTTGACTAGGTTTTGCACACAAACCTTCAATGGATGAACACTCACCCATTACTAAAATACCATAACAATGGATCAATTGTAAGAACCCAACCGTTTATTTTAGCATTCCTCGACATATAACCCACAAAAATCCATTCTATATGATCATATGCATTTTCCAAATCTATTTTGAAGATAACTCCTCTTTTATTTGACCATTTCCTAGCATTAATGAGCTCATTTGCAATGAGAACAACATCCAGAATTTGGCTGTTGTGAACAAAAGCCCTTAGCAAGGACCTATAATGGACGACAACACCTTTAGCCTATTGGCGAGGATTTTCGACAGCAGCTTATATACACAACCCACAAAACTTTCAGGTCAATACCCTTTAAGATCCACCTCATTAGGGACTTTGGGAATTAGAGTCAGAAAAGTAGCATTGATCTCCTTACTCAATCTGCTCCTCCTGTGGAATTCTGTCAATATTTTACAAAATCACCACTCAAAAAACCCCAAGCTGCCTTAAGGAAAGAGAACCTGAAACCATCTGCCCTAGAGCTTTATCTCCCCCTCATTCAGACAAAGACACTCTAACCTCACCATCAGAAATGGAAGCGAAAGACAAGCCCTCTAAGGTAGGCCTTGGGAAAACATCACTCACATATAACTTCTCAAAGTGACAAGCAATCTCTTCTTTAACTTCCTCTAGCACACTAGTATAACCACTCATCATCATTATCATCATCATCATCAAAGCCTTATCCCAACTATGTTGGGACACTAGTATAACCACTACGCCTACAAATTTAACCAATGAAGTTAATTCCTTTTCTAGCATTAGCCATGCAGTGGAAAAACCTCGTGTTCTTATCACCCTCTTTCAACCACAATGCTCTAGACTTCTACCTCCACGAGACTTCCTCCATATGATCTAGGTCCCAAAATTTCCTAAGAACCAAAGTCTTAGACATTTTCTCTTTTGGACTCAAACCTTTGCCCTTAATCAAATCTCACTTTTCAAGCTCCTTGGAATTGGAAGACCTAGAAGCCTCAATTCTCCCAAAAACTTCTTTGTTCCATACCTTAATCTTAACTTTAAGAAGTTGAAGTTTTTTGGCTTGGTTGAAACCGACAAAACCCTGTACATCCATTTGCTTCCACCATTCTTTAACCAACGAAAGGAAATTCATCTGCAATAACCAACAATTCTCAAATCGAAATGGTCTCAGCCCCCAATTTTTCTTAGTTGTACAATGCTTGATCGGCCTATGATCTAAACTCCTCTAGGCAAAGCTGACTGGATTACCCCAAGAAAGCGGTCTTCCACTCCTTAGAGACAAGAAAATGATCGATCCTACTCATAGCCACTGTGACCTAGTCATTTGGCTAGGTGAACTTGGAACCTGAAAGAGACAAGTCAATAAACTCATTCCCCTCGATAAAATCTAAAAACCTAGCCATACTCCTTGAAAAGAATACTACACCCTTTTCTCATGACAAAACCTAACCATATTCAAATCCTTGCCAACACACCATGGAACTAGCCAACACGAACAAATATGTAAATATTATCACAAAAATGACCTCTAGCTAAATCAACATTCAGACCATAGACACTGGCAGCCACCCACCAGAAGTTATCACCCACCAAAATAAATATAACTGCCAAAACCCTTTGAGATAAAGAAACATCTCCTTCCTCAAAGAGTCCTCATTTCAAATAGAGATGAGACCTCCCAAGGCACCCTCAAACAGTACCCACTCCCAACCACACCTTCTAGAACCCCAAACACAAAAAACAATATTTTCATTTTTCAACATCTCTATGAATGTGTCCCGTGAAGGAGAGGTAGATCGACCTTGTGAATTTTGATCAACCTTCTGATAGTAGCCTTTTTAGCTGGTTTTCCCAACCCTCTAACATTCTGACTCGCTATTATCATCCAAAACAAAAACAATCACCCCGGCACCTTGAAACCACTTAGACCAAATGTTGTGGCCTCCCCTGTTGAACCTTAATAGATCAACAATACCATTTCCTCTATCATCTCCCTCCTTGAATTCCAAGACTGTAATTCTCCACAAAATTTCTGGTACATGAGGACCAAAAGAGTCCCCACTTTGTTTACCCACATGAGCCACCTCCAAGGCTTGCACATCAAAGTCAACTTGATTGCACCCAACATCTCCAAACTCAAATCCTCCACACCCTTAGGAACATCCTCTCCCATAAGATGACAAAGGTTTGGAAGCCAAGTTAGAAGACAGGGAGAATACTACAGCCACTTTCCTCCGAAAAGCAGCATTTCTAGGGTTCCCTCTAAAAGCTCTATTTTATCATCTTGAGCTTCATTACTGAACTCTTCCTCAGACCATTTCCCCCTTCAAACCTGCCCCTCCATCTTCACAAGTGTCATCGATGTAAAGACCAACCCATAATTATATGCATTTAGGGGTAACTAAGGGTAATTATGGGTAATTAATTATGATTATTAGTTTTTAAGGGTGTTTTATATGTGGACCAACTTAGTTTTGGGGTTAGAATGCGTCTTTAATAACTTTAGGAAGTTTGGAGTGCGTTTGGGCCAAGTCAAGTTGACTTTAGGGGCCAAATTGCAATTTTGGGAAATTCTAGGGTAGTGTATGTAATTTCCAAAATTTCCCGTCCCAACTCCATTTGATAGAAGAAATCATGTTTTTCAACTTTCATGTTTTGTCCAAGTTCATTCAGAGTCATTAAACCCCTCTTTTCAGCGAAATTCGGTCCCCAAAGACAAATTGGTCAAACTTAACAAGATAGGTCAAAATTCCAAGTCCCCAAACCATGCTAATATTAGACTCATTGAAAAGATAATTTTATTTCATGACCTTTTGTCTTTTGCATTGTCGCATTTCGATCAACGGTTTGTGAGTTATAGCCCAAATAATATAACTTAAGTTGTGGGGCCCACATCAATTGTTTATATAAGCCCCGCTCCTCTTTCTCCCTCATTTCTTCCTCCCTCTCGTTGCTGAATGCCCAAGCCACACCCGGCCACCATTTGCAGCCTCTCTCTCTCTCTCTCTCTCTCTCTCTCTCTCTCTCTCATCACTACCAAACTCTACCAAATCAAAGAACAAATCTCCCCATGTTCTTCTCCTTGTTCTCCTCTCTCTATTGACGTAATTTTCTCGCGGATCAAGCCATGGCAGCCCCTTTTCCAACTGATCACTTGCTGGTCTGCCCTCTTAGAGGTAAGATCTTCCTTCCACCCTAGTATGAGCTAGAGCATGCCTTGGAGACCCTAATTCAGACATGCACGTGGAAATTCCAAGTTCTTCATAGTTTTCCAATTTTCTTTGATTGTAAGGGCTGTTTTTGGGGATTTTTGTGCATAGGTGGTTTCCAGCTAATTGGATGATATTAGAGGCTTGGTTTGGATATATCTTGGTTAAGGCAAGTGATTAGTTTCACTATCATGATGTGTTTGATTATTTCATGATTCCCATATACTAGTCATGTTTTTCTTAGTATTTTCCTTGCTTTGTTAATTGTTTAGGTCAATTAAATGTGGCGGTTTTGAAGCTCAATTCAGTGTTAAAATTCAGTCCTTTAATGTAATGTTCAAGAGAATAGCTGTAGGTTGCTAAAAAAGAAAAGACTCAAGACTTTGGAGAATTCGGGCACCAAATATTGCAAAAAGAGGTGGACTAGCCACTACACTCTGAAGTGACCAGAATGGCCACTCAAGGCAATGTCCAAATGATTCCATATGGGGGCTTCTGACTCCCCTTCCTTTAGTCCGTTTTCTCCTAATTTTGAGGGCTTAACCGAGGATTTTCAAGGAACTAATTAAGAGATTTAATTGCTCCTCTTACAAACCAATTAGAGGATTAAAATATCTTCATTTCTCAAGTTGAAAATGCTTTACTTAGTCTCATGAATTAGGACCACCACCTGAACTCACTTGGACCTCAACCCGAGCATCAAATATGAGAAGTTTGCAACATAAAACACCCTTGGGGTTTGTTCGGAAGTGCGGGTGTATTGTTTATGAACCGAATGTAGACAGTTTAAAGATTAAGGATGTCTATACATGATTAAGCACCAAGGTGATATAAATCCCAAAATCCGGACCTTAAACTAGTGAAAGTGCGTTTCGTGAGCACTCCACCCCACCAAAGGCAACCCACAGACCTTAATACAATGATAGGCGGTAATCCTTGCTCCGTACAAGTTATATTGTCCGTTTCCTCTAAACTACACTCAAGTCATGCACGTTCACGCTAGTTACCCCTTGACCGTCTCTGTACCCGGACTTAGATGGAACTGTTAGGTCAGAAGTCGGGCAGGGTACGGCGTCCAGCACTCATGTCGCGATCGGAGACCCTTAACTGACCGAATCCTAGGTTAGGGTGTTTTGAGGATTGATAAAGGTTGCCGTGATGCACCATGTCCACCCTCGAACACCGAATCCACCTCGTACCTTACCTATTTCGGGACACGTAATTGCATGTTGGAATGCTGCCTGACGGTTTTCAGACCTTAGGGTTTCAATGCTTTTATTTTCAACATAAATCAATTAAGTGACCCGTTTTCAAAGAAAAATGACTGTTTCACCTGCTTTCTCCCGGAAATCGCTCGAAACGCTTGTTATGTCCCCATTTACATGGTCTTTCCCTTGTGACCCAAGAGGACTATTCATAAGTAAGTTCATAAGCTTGATATGATATGAAAGTACAATATGAAATGCAAGTCAATAATAGCTCCTCATTTCGAGATTTTAGTCACGTTCAGCTAGTTACCCCGATTTGTCACGATACCATGTGTCGGCACCACTAAGCTTCAATCCTCTCTTGGTTAGGCCAAGTCAAGAGTTGGATTTAGATTCTTGTATTTACACCTCTGCATATGCTTCATGTTTCTCTCGGGTCTCCCTTGGGCTCTAGCTGGGGGCTATTTTCCCGCTCCGGCTTTAGCTGCAAGGAATCCCTTTTCCTTCTCTAGCCACGTAGCACAGCCGAGAGCGGATTTTCCTTCACTTGGGACATGCTGCGCATCCTGGAGTGAATTTCATGCTCATGCATGCTGTATCATAGTCACGCAGCGCAAGCATGATGAAGAATTTAGCCACGTGGATTGCCAACTAGCTTATTCTAGTATCCCTACATGAGTTCCTTCTTATTCATTATCCTAACATACTTATTGTTCTATTATTATGCACAACATGCCTAGTTATCATGTTCATGGCCTCTATATAACCTATTAACATGTTTATTACTCAATATTGCTACAAGTATATTGTATAGTGTTATTAATCTCTTGCCAGATCGCCATATCTGACCCAATCACCTTGATATTTAGGCTTGCTCGCCTTTGCCCTTGAGCTGGGGCGCGATGAGGCAACAGAGCCACAGGTATTTACGAGTATGCTAGTACCACTGATGTCACTTAGACGTCATGCTGGGTATCGGAGATACATTACATTTTGGGGAGGGTTATCATTGATTGTATTTTAGGTTTATTTTGGGTTATACCAGTCCAACTGACCATTTATGTTTATATATGTATAAATGTATTTTGAAATTTTAAATATTGAAAGAAATTAATAAATCTCCCTGATTACTTGTCTGGTTCATTATCTTGTGAATTTTATGATTACCAATCTGAGTATTTATGGTTATCTTGGCAAGGATGGAATATGCGTTGGGTTACGGCACAGAATCCAAAGGCCACAGACTTCAGGTTGCAATAATTCATAAGTTTCCGCGAATTAGTTTGTTAGTGATGGAGCTTCATCCACATACACATGAATTCTATTCTAGAGATTCAAATGCGCAAACACCCCATCAATATTAAATCTTAATTCGACCCCCTGGTTTGGGGGCGCAACAATAGACTACTGAATGGGTAGAATCCTCAATTAGGTTTACAAGCCTAGCAATAGAAGTCGAAAGCCCGCCTTCTAAAGAGTTCTTTGACTAAGAGGATAAGGGCTCCACCGATAGACTATTCACATATTGCTAAGATATGGAAAGGGCATACGGCACATCTAACAATACACTTAGCCATATCATCAGACCGACTATCTACTTCCATAGAAAAGGATGCATTAATCCTCTCCATCTGATCAAGCAGGTGCATACCCACAGCCCCCACCTTTCAACCACGTACCAAAACTCTGGAAGCACATGTACAAAAGGGTGACCCTAAAAAATCTCCCTTTACCTTATATGCACCTGCCCCATTTCCACTTTGGAAGATGAGATAAGACTTGAGGGAGACGTTTGATCAAAACAAGAAGAAACCCCAGCAACCATAGCCCTACAATCAATGCCTACTTTGTGAATTATGTCGATTTTCTTTCCTCTCCTAGGAAAGGCTATGTCTCCATAAGCTGCGATTTCCATTCCACTTCCCTTAAGATGGAAAAGGTCTAACGAAACCTCCACCTCAGGCAACTGTATAAGTCCTTTTTCTTACTAGAAAAAGAGAGGACGTCTTAGCTCGATGGCCACGTCAACCATAGGAGAAGGAGAGGATGAACTCAGCTCCCCGCCGGAAAAAGGAATCTCACAAACAAGAGTTTTCTAGAAGTCAATGGCTTCATCTAGATTGTCTCCTCCCGAGGAACAGAAGAAGAAAAATCCATCTCCTTTAACATTCCTCCATCGTATACATCCTTCAAACCTGTGAAATCTTTTGACGGATAAGACTCCATCGGCTCCTTCCTAACAGCAACCTAGAATATATTGCCACATATGTCAAGGTTTACCAACGGACTGAGGAATTGATGACTACCTATTTGGATACAAACCCTCCCAAATTCCAGCACCGATCTATCATCCATCTCCTTTGCCACACCCAAAACCTCTCCAAAATATTCACCAAATCACCTCAAAAACCTATGGGTTCCAGGCATGTAGAGGAACGCCAAAACATCTCAACCAAACCGCCTCTTAGGAAGATTAGGACCACGCAACCACATCGCCTAGGATGAGAACACAACAAAGAATTGTTGGTTATGCTCTTTGATGATACAAAGTGCCTATTTTATGTTTCCAAAAGTCGATAGAAGGATAACCACCCAGATTGGCCATTTTCAATTTTTCTAACACATAAGATTCACAAAGGACTAAGGTAGAGGGAATCGAACCAATCCATTTCACCTTCCCAAGCAAACTATTGGAAAACCACTAGGAGTTGCCTACGAGAGTCACGCTTCCAACCACCACCCACCACTGTTCTTCTAGAGGGGGACTAACGGCTTTTAAGGACATCGGAGTAAGACGACCCCAAAAAAGGAGACCGAACTATACTTCTCTTATAGACCCCAGAACCTCGATCTCCTTTCTTCTGGCTATCCATAATCTACAAAGAATTGTGAGTAGACACCTCAATAGCTTTTAGCCTCTTTGAACCATATCTCAGCGACCACCCAAAACTAGCTACCTTCACAAGCAGCATTCTTCCACCCACAATCCTCCCATTCATACATTTGACTGCCTTCATAGCTGTCTCCCTATCTCCAAACCTCACAAAACCGAAGCAAAATCGATTCCCCGTCCTGCTTGAAGAAGGGATATAGGCATTAAAGATCTTCCCAAACTGGGAGAAGGAATCCCGAAGCCAATTCACCGCCTTGTTTTCCAGCAAGTAGCTCACAAACACTGAGATTAGATCTTCCCATTTTATCCTCTTGTTCTTCCTGTTCCTTAGGCTTTCAACAAGAACCCACTAACCCTCCATCACAGATCTTTCTTCCCACAAATCCCTACATCCATCCATGCCAAAAACATATCCCTCTTGCATCAATGGCACCTATCAAAGTACCATGAAACTTATCTTAGATGGTTCAGTTGACATTTCTACAAATTATGCTGGGTTTGAAGGGATTTTTCAAGATCATTGTGGGAAAATGATAACCAGTTTACTGTTCAAAAAAAGAAAAAGAATGATAGCCAGTTATGTGGGACAGGAAAATACTTTAAAGTTGTCGCAAGCAGAACTGTATGCACTATTTAAAGGTATTGAATTATTCCAGTCAGCAGCTTTACCACGTGATAATTGAGAGGGATGCACTTTTAATACATACGTTTACATCATAATGACTGTTTCAGTGTTTCTCATGGGATCTAATGCCAGCATGGAAGAAAATCACTTCATCTCTCAAATGCATTCATCAATGGTCCTCAGTCTGCACAGCAGATCTGAGAATAGGGTCACTGATAGGCTATCAAAACTAGGCCCACCTGTCTTCACTATCTTCACTTGAAACTTACTAACTGAAATCCAGAACACATATTTGCAACAACAGGTGATGCAGAGGCAAGAGATGACTGAAGGAAGAAGTTTGCAAAACGAAGACAACATGGGCCGTGCAGCTTGGCAACCGGTAGATACTAGGGAGTTAGTTTGATAGTTGTGTAGTTTGATAGCTGTGAGTTTTGCTCTGGTTTTGAGGCCTGCCTGTACTTTTCTGCAGTTGTTTTCCTCTGATAGTTTGTAATAGACTCCTATTTTTTGTGAATAATACATCCTATATTAGCAGAGAAAAAGAAAGAAAGAAACATAAAACATCTGGCCTCCTAATTTAATGTTCTAGTGTTACATTTCTTTCAAAGACAACTATTTGCAGCTCCCCAATCAAAGAGTTAGGTTTCTCCTTTTCAAGAAACTTTTTAAGCATTAAGTATCCAGAAGTCCACATCCACAATAAGGCAGGTCAGAATAAAGGCCTAGATCAATCAATTGTCCACAAGCAACTATTAGACAGAAGGCATTATGGAATATCATGCCCTTGGTCAGAATCATATGCTCCTACCAAGAAGGTATCAGTAGAAACACAGACAGAAATTCCCATCATAAGAAAACCAACTAAATATCTTCAGAAAGCCAGGAAATGTAGGATAAAGAGATACCTAAAAGAAAGATAAAAACACCATTAACACTATACAGAAATTAGATATTAATGAAAAAAAAAAAAAAGTCTAACAAAGGGCATCATGCCCAAAATGAAAAAAGTATAGCGGTGAAGTTCTAGCCTTTGTGCCAAGGTATTCTAAAATTTTGAAGTATCAAGTCGCTTTAGCACTTACTATGCCCATCCAAACACATCCAGCCCAACAACAGATGGCCACATGCATAACTGGCACAGGTTTAAGATTGAAGTCATGCACCAATTGGGCCTCATTGTTTACCTATACTAGGACAAAAATCATGCCATTCTACTCATTGGTTGGGACAAACAAGAAACAAATGAAGATTTGAAATTTACTTTCAGTTTAGGAAATATATACAGAACACCCTATGGGTGAACAGTGGACACAGCTATTCTGGGACAAGGTGTCAACATGCTGGGGTCTACCCATTGCATACCTGAAGATAACAAATGTTAAAACAATGTTGCTTGCTTACCTCATAAGAGAAAACCTTGTCTGGAAAAATTGTATCATTTCTTGAAAAAAGTAGTGGAATTAGAGCACAAATAAGTGCTGCAACAACCAAAGAAAATGAACAAGTTAGATGCACAAGTAAAGCTTGACCAAACGAACAAAAGAAGAAGAAGAAGCATTGCACAAAGATAGAAGATGAAGAGAAAGGAAGATTAAGAAAAAAGCTCCCTACAGTCATTGACATCCCGCAATGCTGTTGCAAAATACATGTCAAGAAACCGAGGAGCCATATGCAGTGTCTGTCTTAGCCTGTCAGATTGAGCACTATTAATTGCAGCTTGCAGTGCAGTAGCCATTGCAGGTGATGTCCAATGACGTTCCTGATATGAATAAATAGCAAGCTGTTCATTTCAGCTGGGACACTAAAAAGAAAATGTAAAAATTTTCATTGGCCATAGAGAAAAATTGCAAACACAGATTAGGAGTTTGCCACAGCCACTTAGTTTGTAATAACCAAATTTGAACTGCAAACTAGTTCTTTCCAATGATTCCCAAATCAATTTTCTCAATAATTCAATATTAGTAAGGTCACCTTCGCAAATGGTCGTAATTGTTCGATTTCTTTTGGGACTCCCATAACTATATTTTTATTCCAATTTCTCAATCAACACATTTAAGCAAAAAAATCCAGTAAAAATCCTTGCATCCACAACATAGGATGGTAAGTGCTGGCCCCTACTAGTATACATTACATGCGGTGTTGCAAAATGGAGTTTTAGAATGAGAAAGCTATGAATGCAGACATGCACAGCAACAACTTAAATGAACCCCACACATGTAAAGCATGATCCACCTGTCTAGCAATGTGTCAACAAGCCAGTCTACCCGTCGAACTGACCAGTGTATCCTCAGAGAGAGAGAGAGAGAGTAAAGAAATGAAAAGAAACAAAGGAACAAAATGGATGGTTAAAAAGAAATTGGCCACTGGCCAATAACTGAGATGCGTTTCTCACGGTGGAGCGAAACACCTTTGACTTTTCAGCTTAGTCAAATAAATAGTTGGGCCAACTTAATAGGCTGTTTAATTGCATAATGTGTCATGTTGGCACACACTGCTATACACGAGCACTGAGATTTATGTTCAAATGTGCCTCCGTTGACATGGCCTCTGAATACATATTCAATATTGTCCTCTAACCCCTGGAGAATTTGGGTATTACAAGCTATGGTAGCAACTCAGCACCTCAACTATACAAGAGATGGGAGTATAGATCAACTAGAAAGGCCATAGCACCTACAGTCAATGTTATGGTGCACAGTAACAGTCAGGGCCTTGAACATACCAGAGAGATAGTATTTCAAAATGTTGATTGCCAATAACCAAAAAGCTTCATAAGTCCGTCCATGCATTGAGTGGGTCAAGCTCCCTCCTGTTAGCAGGAGTAAAGCGAGGAAGGTCATTTTTTTTATTTCCTTGGAGCTCTTTCAAAAGAAAATTCTTATTCCCAGAACACCATTCCAGACTTTAAGAAGGAATAGATAGCTTCCAAAGTAGGAAACTCTTCCCTTTTGTATTGCCAAAGGGCTGTTTCAAATGGACAGCTTCCTGGGCTGCCATTCCACAGGAATGGAATAGGCCCATACTGCTTCTGCTTCTTGTTTACTTGTGATCATGGCTGAATCATTGGGATGCACATCCCTCAGACACTATCTAATATAATATATTTGGCAAAAGTAAAGGTGATTTGGACCATACAGCTAACCCATCATTTTCATCCTTGAGAAGGTCGAGAAACAGAGAATCAGCAACATCTATAGTATTGTTATCATCAGATCCAGAGTCCCCCCCTCTATCTTCTATTGCCGAACCAGTATAAGCCTCATCCATCAGCGCAAGTAGCATCTGCAACAATAAATGCATTCTTAAATGACACAGTATTTTATTACAATTGCATTCCAAGAAGTTCAACAGGTTACAAAGTCAACCTCAGGAGCCGTACTCTTCTGAATCGAAGCAATGCTGCTCCCGATAAGAGGCCCTGAGCTTCTTTCCACCTTTTCCAGTGCAACTACCAGAACTGATTTTGGAAAACATTAGATTATTAGAAAGCTTGTTGCTAATGAAGGAAGCGGACAAAATTAATGCTAAATAGAAACAATGGACTGTTTCCAAATTGATAGGATAGTAAGAACCAAAATAATCATAATGTATACAAAAATATAAAATACAATTCAACGAATCCCAGCGCTTGAGAGTATTTGTGGTTTTCAGTTCAACTCTCTAATCTTACACATCCAGCCCAGAAATAGTGGAGATCTCTCACCAATTTCATAAATTAGAATTGAACATGGAAAGTTAAAACAATAATCATAACATAGCAGCTCACAATTCTTAGTCATGCCCCCTGTACAAAGCCTTGAAAATTTTTCGTTTCCATTTGGGGTTTTAGGAAGCAAAGAATCTCTTTTTTCTTTTCCATAGTTCTTTTTTTAATGGCAACTTTTATTAAAGAGGATAGCAAAATAATACTACAAGAGAAATATACTGAACAGATAAGCAGCAAAAACCAGGGCAACACACATTAAGCATCACACCAAACAAACAAGCCAAAACATAAAACAATGAAATAAAGAGGAGTGGGGGGAAGAAATTATCACGAATAATAATCTAACTCTGTCTACACTCCCTCAATAGCTAGTTTATCTGCCACGTCAATCGTGCTCTTGACATGAATGAAAAAAGCCCTAGATATCTTACCATCAGCACTACAGCCAAGTATTAATCCCTAGTTGTTTGTATGGAAGGGAGGTGCCTCACCACCAAGCTACTAGTAGATTGGCCAATTTATTTATGCTAATTTAATGAAAGATGAAGTGAAAACTATGAAAAGGTGAAAAAAAAAATGTAAATCATTGATTACATAAGCAAATGGAAAACTCACTTGGAAGATCCACAAGTGATGGGAACAATGGAAGAAATGATCCAGGAGACATCATTCCAGGAAAAACCTTCAAAGATAGTTTCTCTAATCTGCAATTTCAAGATACACACTGAATTCAGTTTGCATCCTCGACCATTTTATAATTTCTCACAAGTCGCTGGAACTAATAAATGTTTTACAACCCACAGAAATTTGTGAAATAATATACAATATTCATATAAGTATATGGGCAAATCTTCTCCACTTTGTATATTACTAATGGATACATGGTGGAAAACATAATACATCGCCTCTGGTTGAATGATTGTAAAGAGGTTCCAAAGTGCAACAGTAATACCTTCTTTTTTCTAAATGAAATATAATACTCTACTCGGATGACTTACAGAATCTCAATCAATGTAAAAGTCAAGGAGTCTCTAACTGGGCCCTCATTAGAGTAAAATTCCAACATAATTTCTGAGGGATACATGTTGGATTATGTGCCAATTAAAACTGAAAAAATAGAGCCAATTGGGACAAGAAGTCCAACTTAGAGGGCATTTAATTATCTCATATTTTTTTATCAAAAATATATATATCTCATGTTTTTAGAGGATTTCCATTTAAGTATATTTATGTGGGTAGCCTATAGTTTATTAGTACAAACATTTAGGGATTTCATATTTGTAATTTGGACTGCTAGGCTCAAGTCATCTTAGATTTTCTTTTTTCCCAGCCCTGGCTGAACCCACTACTGACTACTCTCCACATTCGCCATTTTCCCTCACTTACTCCATCAGACCTAAATCCCTTTAACTTCAGATCTGAATTTTAATTTGGATCTTTAATAAGTTGTGGAAATTGTTTTGTCAAACCATCGTCATCAAAGCCTTATCCCAACTATGCTAGGTTCAGATACATGAATTTTATTTTTCCATTCCAATCCAACATGAGCCAAATTCTGAGAAAAGTTAAACTTTTTCAAATCTAATTTTACTACCTCCAACTATATCTTCTTCGACCTACCCCTTTTCCTTGGTGGGCCATCAACCTACATAGCCAAACTTTTCCTCACGGCACTTTCGCCGGCCTACTTTTGATATGACCAAAAACATCTCAAACGGGTTTTTCTAATCTTAGCCCTTATTGATGCTACCACAAAATGCTCTCAAAAATACTCATTTTTAATTTTTATCTTTCCTAGTTTTACTGCATATCCATCTCAGCATTTACATCTCTACTACATCTATTTTATGCATATGTCGCTTCTTGATTGGCTAACATTCTGCCCCATAGGTCATATAGCTGGTCTAATTACCGTCCTATAAAATTTTCGCTTCAATCTTGTTGGCATTCGCAGGTCACAAAGTATTCCACAAGAAAATCTCCGATTCAGTCATCCCACTTATATCCTATATTCAACATCTTTATCAATCTTCCTATCCTTACTAATTATCAATCCAAGGTAATGGACAGAATCTCTTGGGCATCAATTCTCACAGTAATTTCAGTTCTTTGTATATATCCACTGAAATTATAATCCATATATTCTATTGTTGTACAACTTATTTTAAAGCATTTAGATTCTAAAGCCACCCGCCTCTCGAGTTTTGTGTTGACACCACCTCTTGATTCACCCACCAACATTATATCATATGCAAACAACAAACACCAAGGCACCTCCTCTTTATTATAAGCAGTTAACTCATCCATAAGCAATGTAAAGAGATAAGAGCTTAAGGCTGACCCCTTATGCAAACCTATGGTCACTAGAAACTCACATGTCTCTCCACATGTAGTTCTTACACTCGTACCACTCCTCCATACATATCTTTGATAATTTCAAGATAGCCTCTTGAAAAATCCTTTTTTTTCAAAGCCCACCAAATTAAATCTTTGTGCATCCAATCGTATGCTTTTATTAGATAGATAAAAACCATGCGCAGATTTTTCCTTTTTGCTTTCCATTAATTGCCTAAGTGGGAAAATAGCTTTCACAGCTGACCTTCCTAGTATAAAACCAAATTGATTTTCAGATATCTTGGTCTTCTGTCTAAGTCTTTGTTCCATTACTCTCTCATATAACTTCATAGTGTGGCTCATAAGTTTAATCCCACAATAGTTAGTACAGTTTTGTATATCTCCCAAGGAACAAAATAGCGGCCACTACAAAGCGTAGCAACCACGCTACAGGAGTGTTAACGACAATAACACCCGCAGCGTAGCGTAGCAGCCGCTATGGGAAAATAGCGGCTGCAAAAAGCTTCCAAAAATACATCAAGATAAACAAATCCAGATCATTCATCTTATTTAGAGTGAAAAGGCATCTCTCAAAAGGTGTTTTTGATTTAATTTTTGTAGATCTATGGCTATATTTCTCTTTTCTCCTTCATGTGAAAAAAAAAAGATTGATACTATTATTTTTTAATTATATAGTGATACAAGACATCATGCATTAAGAGGACCACTACGCCCCCCTATTTTAGGCTTTTTTTTAAAAGAAAACACATATTCTAGCTCTTTACAATTTTCTGGATTTTCTGAAATTTTTTCAAATTTTTTTAATAATTTTTTTGAATCACACCACTATGCAGCAGCGTAGTCCCGCTGCCACTACGTAGCGTTCTAACGACCAACCACAACGCTATCCGCTACCACTATTTTGATCCTTGATATCTCCCTTATTCTTATATATAGATACTACAACACTTCTTCTCCATCCATCCGGTATTTCCTTTATCATTAATATCTTATTGAAGACTTTAATAAACCAAAGCCGCCCCCCCCCCCCCCCCCCCCCCCCCCCGCGAAAACTTCTCCTAAGCATTTCCGCCTCTATCGAAATGTCATTTGGGCCCATAGTCTTTCCTGTCTGCATTCACTTCAATACTTCCCCCATTTCCATCACCCTAATTCTGTGGAAAAAAAGTATGTTCTGCTAACGAATATCATCTCTTGCTCTTGTATCTCCTATATTATCTTCATTTAAAAGCTTGTTAAAAATATTCCTTCCGCTTGTTAAAAATATTCCTTCCGCATTTCTTTGATATCATTGTCCTTCACTAGAACCTTTTGGTCATTGTTCTTAACACAGTTAACAAGATCTAAGTCCCTACTTTTCCTTTCCCTTATTTTTGAAAGCTTAAAATCTCTCTTGTTCCCAACCTATTATAAAAGCCATCATATACTTTGAATTTTCAACCACTTACAGCTCTCTTAGCATCTTTATTTGCCTTCTTATACATCTCATAGTTTTTCATATTCATTGTCCCATGCCAAACTTTATAGCAACGTCTTTTCTTTCGAACAGCTTCCTAAACCTCTACACCCCACTACCAGGTTTCTTTATTATATTGTCTTTTCCGTTTTAACTCTCCAAGCACCTCTTTTGCAACCTTCCTTACACAGTTAGTCATTTGATTCCACATTGATGTAGATTCTCCCTCAAAATTCCATTCTCTCTTCAATCACTTTATCCTTAAATATTATTGCTCTTTCTCCTTTTAAATCCCTCCACCTTATTTTAATGCACATGTTAGTTACTACCCCTAAAAAATAAAAGAAAGAAAAATAGGAACTTAGATCATGTCAAATGTATCAAGGACAATGAGGAAAATATTCTGGTGAATGATAGCGATATTAAAGAAAGGTAGAAGAAATATTTTAGCAAGCTTTTAAATGAAGAACATATGAGGGATACAAGAATTAAAGAGGATACTACATTAGCAGAGTATACTTTTCTCCGTAGAATTAGAGATGTGGAAGTCAAAAAAGCATTGAAACGAATGAAGACAGAAAAGGCAATAGGCCCAGATGATATTCCGATAAAGGTATAGAAATGCTTAGGAGAGGTTGGGGTGAGTTGGTTATATAAACTCTTCAATAAAATACTTATGATAAAAAAATGCCGAATGAATAGAGAAGAAGCATTGTAGTACATATATAAGAATAAGAGAGATATGCAAAATTGTACCAACTATCGAGGGATTAAACTTATGAGTCATACTATAAAGTTATGAAAGAGAATAATAGAACAAAGACTCAGACAAAAGACCAAGATTGCTGAAAATCAATATGGTTTTATGTCAAAGAGGTCAACTATGGAAGCTATCTTTTCACTTAGGCAATTAATGGAAAAAAAAATCAAGCAAAGAGGAAAAATCTACACATCATCTTTATCGATTTAGAAAAAGCCTATGATAGGGTACCGAGGGATTTAATTTGGTAGGTTTTGAAGAAAATGAATGTCCCCATCTGTTACATTGAAATTTTTAAAGATATGTATGAAAGAGCAATAACAAATGTGAAAATCACATGTGGATAAACAGGTGGATTTCCCGTAACTATATGTTTGCATCAAGGATCAACCTTAAGCCTTTACCTCTTTGCATTAATTATGGATAAGTTAACTGTGCATATTCAAGAAGAAGTACCATGGTGTTTATTGTTTACAGATGATATAGTATTGATGGATGAAAAAAGAGATTGTGCAAATGCAAAACTAGAAAGATAACGGGGGACATTAGAATCTAGAGGCTTTAAAATAAGTCATACAAAGACAGAATATATGAATTACAACTTCAGTAGACATATACAAAGTGTTAAATCATCATCATCATCATCAAAGCCTTACCCCAACTATGTTGGGGTCGATTACATGAATTCTGTTTCTCCATTCCATTCTATTTTGAGCCAAATCTTTAAACAAGTTAAACTTCTTCAAATTTGATTTAATGACCTCCATCAATATTTTTTTCGGCCTGCCCTACCTCTTAATGGGCCATGCACCTGGATAGCCAAACTTTTTCTAACCAATACCATTACCGACCTACGCTCAACATACCTAAACCATCTTAACTATGATGCACGGATACTTCAAAATGGCCAACGTATCGTGTCGTATCGTATCCGATACTTCACTTTTTGTGTGTAAAATCCGTGTCCCTGCCGTGTCCATAAGGTGTCCTTGCCGTATCCATGCCGTATCCGGGCATCATAGCATCTTAAACAAGTTTCTCTAATCTTATCCCATATTGGTGCTACCCCTAAATGCTCTCGAAGCGCTCATTTCTAATTTTATCTTTCCTAGTTTTATCACACATCCACCTAAGATAAAGTGTTGAAACCACTGGCAAAATTGAAACCCATGAAATACCACGTAAAGGTTCTTTTCGGTATCTAGGCTCAATGATTAGTAAGGATGGGGAGATTAACGAAGATGTTGAGCATAGGATAAAAGCTGGATGGCTAATGTGGAGACCAACTTCTAGAGTGCTTTGTGACAAACGAATGCGAACGAAATTAAAGGGCAAATTTTACAAGACAGTGGTTAGACCAACTATAACATATGGAGCAAAATGTTGGCCAATTAAGAAGACGCATATACATAAGATGGATGTGGCAGGGATGAGAATGCTTAGGTGGATGCATAGTAAAACTAGGAAAGATAAAATTAGAAATGAGCGCTTTTAAGAGCATTTTTTTGGTAGCGCCAATAAGGGATAAGATTAGAGAAACCCATTTAAAATGGTTTTGGCATGTTGAGCATATGCTGGTTATGGCATCGGTAAGAAAAAGTTTGGCTACCTAGGTAGATGCCCCATTAATAGGTAGGGTTAAGCCGAAAAAAACATTGATGGAAGTCATTAAATCAAATTTGAAGAAGTTTAATTATCTAAGGATTTGGCTCAAAATAGAACGGAATAGAGAAACAAATTCATATAGCCGACCCCAACATGGTTAGGATAAGGCTTTGATAAGGATGATGATAATGACATTGCTTACTACCCCTCTTTCTGCTTCTAATGCAAATATCTAAAATTACTAACGTATGTTATATGGTCAAACTCTTTGTTTATTCAAATATGAATTTGTATTTACCCTTCATAAATTTCCCTTAATGTCAATTGGCAACCACTTAAGCCAAGTCTTTGTCAAATCCTCAAGGGAAACAACAAATCTGCATGTAGTCAACAATTCCATAAGCAGATGGAAGTCCTATCCTTCCCTTGGATCTATCTCTCAATTCTTCGAGGGATCCTTCTGCAAGAATGCAATTGGGTCTTGGATCATTTTTTAACCATTATCCTCAATAATTCTTCCCTATGGCAAATCCAGCTGTGGGGCCTTCCCAACACTGCCACAAGATAATTTCATCAAGCCCAACACTAGATCCAATGGTGGATCCTCTACTAAATTCAGATCCAACAGTCGATCTTCATGATCTTGATGGATTGAGCCCATGAAAGACCGATCAATCCATATAGGGCAATGGAGGCCACTTTCTTTTTGCATCCATAGTTATCAGAATCCTACGATTCGTATCCCGAATCTTAAGGAAACCAATTCATATCCATGCAAAGAATCTCATTTATAGATGAATCTTAGGATTCACGTGTTAATCTTATGATTCAATACTCATTTCATCGAATCTCACAATTCAAGCGATTCGGCTAAGCGGGAATAGCTACAACCAAGAATTTAATATTAATAATATTTTACATTTTTTATTCTTTATTCTTTCTTTTAGCACTTTTATTTTTAAAAGGTCATTTCATAGTTAACGAAATCTCCTAAGAATTTTTGTAGTTTTGATGAGGCTTTAGAGATGAATAAAGAACATGCATTTAATTAAAGCATTAGATTGTGCATCTAGTGCTTGCCTATATATTCTTCTTTCAATCTAATTCGGGTTTTTTTTTTTTTCTTCATGAACACTTTTTGAACTTCGAGAGACATCCTACCATGTATGACTAATAGTTTGGGTTTTATTTTTATTTTTAGATTTTGATTTAAAGATAATAAAAAATATATTGATACCTTAAAACTTATTAACTATTTACACATCATGATGTCCTTGTATGATTGCATGATATACTTGTTATTGTGTTTCTACTGCTATAATGGGAAAATGGATGGTTATGAATAATTACTTTTATTTTTTATTTTTAATTATTTTTCATTTTTATTAGAAGAATAGAAAATCCTACAATTCACAATTTGATTCGACTCAATGGTATGAATGATTTGCGATACGATTCCAATTTTGAAAACTATGCTTGCACCATTGATACCCTTTGGAGTATTTTGGAACTGATGACCTCATCAACCATGTTTTTCAAGTAGCAGTAAAATCAACCGTAAATAGATCTTAACAAAGTTAAATCTTATATTTTCCCTTTCAATTAACTATATTTAAGCTGAAAAAAATAAAAGAGTAACAAAAAAAGTAGAGATTTTATTTAATGGCTAGAAAGCATAAACAACATTATTTTGCATTGGAAAAGCTATGGAAATATGCTCAATAGGCTCACAACATCCAAGCAATCTTGTTCATAGCAAAAGGGAAGAACAAGGAAGACAGATAGTAAGAACTCTAGCCAATTTTCTCTAATAGTTTTATGAAAGGAACTCTTGTTTTTTCTCAAAACAAGAGAAATTATATGAAACCTCTAGGAAGGTTTTTAGGCCCCGCTCTTAAAAGAAAACCTCCATGTATTTTTTTTTTTTTTTTTTTGGAGTGGTACCCCTACATTAATTTATTAGAAAGAAATGAAGGAAACAAAAAATAAAAAAAAATAAAAAATAGAATTGCACATTCTTAGTAAACCATGAGACTTGCACCCCATGATTAATGATTCAAATAAAATCACACAACTTTATCTGCAGTTTAGATATAAGATATCACAGTAGCTCTGTTGTTATATAACAAACCTCTTAAAGCCCACCCTAGATTGATAAGTTAAGGCTAAGATGATGGTGGTGATGATGCTACAAGTCAAAAAAATAGATATAATTACTATTTTAAGTGACTGCTAAAACAAGGATCACTTTATGGTGGAAAACTTGATAGATGATATGACCTATTTCAGATCTATAAGGAAGAACAGTCAAAACATCATGAATATGGAATGCTCAGGAAGTGGACAACTTTTATTCACATTCCAGTCAGCAAAACAGAAAGGTTGATTCCTTGGTAAGGATAGGCTCGCAACCCAAGGTAGAGCCTCAGGAATTCAATGCCTTCTCAACGACCAAAGGGTGCTCAGTGGTAACGGAAGTTTTCCATTAACAAACCTAGCACCGTCCGATTTTCAATCATGAATAGACATAATGGAAAGTCAGTGAGGCAAAAAATTGTCAAGAATATGTGGGACTCGCCCTTTCATAACCTGAGCTCAGATAAAAATCAACAAAGAATTGAACTTACTTCTCTCCATTCCAAGCAATCAGCTTTAATAGCAATGGGAAAAACTGCAAATAATAGATGGAGATTAGTGACAAATGAGCCATTTAGGAAAAAAAAATTTTGTATGAATAAGATGCCCAAATTAACCTTTAAAAAATCACCAAAGAATAAACCATATAGAGCTACAAACTTGAAATTTGGTATGGGACAATACGAAAAATCGAAGACTCATGGATAGCAAAGAACACAATTTTAATAGCGGAAGAGGAGAGCGCTGCAGCCAACATAGAAAAGTGAATCGGTGCACCGGTGCACAGGAGTTCACGGTTGCCGTAAGTTGCAGCCCGTTGAACCATGAATTTCAATCTGACCGTAAAAATAAAATAAAATAAAATAAAGTATATATAAGGATAATATTCATGTGCATGTTGCCCTCACCGTTTTTTTCATGCATATTCCCCTAGATGAAGAATCCCCTATATATATATAAAATCGAAAATACTAAAAATATTTAGAATCTAACTTCGGGGCTCTATGGAAAAAATTGGAGTTGTATATGAGTCTCGAACTTTGGTGTGCCAAAAAAAA
Source organism: Sextonia rubra (assembly GCA_037013555.1). Classification (NCBI taxonomy): domain Eukaryota; kingdom Viridiplantae; phylum Streptophyta; class Magnoliopsida; order Laurales; family Lauraceae; genus Sextonia; species Sextonia rubra. Next base: position 6,271,279 of record JASUAD010000003.1, on the reverse strand, counting down.
CAATGTTTTGCCAAGAAGGAAGAGAAGTTAAAAGAAGACCAACACATATTTGAACTTCTGGGGGTGTTCACCCAGAATTTCAAACCGTTTGTTTATAAGTGACAAGCCAGGATCCTTTGCCCCATATAGGCACAGTGTTTGCCTTGTCAGTTGTCACAGGGAGAAGAAAGTCGTAGGATGGTTATGGATGTCAAACAAGATATTGTAGTAGAAAAATAAGAACTTGCAAATAGTAATGCGGGAAACACAGTTACTAGCACTGGGTATGGTGGTGATAGAGGCCATGCTCATGGACCTCCTGGTGTTGGGTGTGGTTATGGTGAACAACCCAACACTGATCGTGACAGACCATGTTATACCCGTTGTGGAAGGTATCGCCATACTCGAAAGGCTTGTTGGGATTTAAACAGTAAGCCTCAAAATGTATCTATCATACCACCTAAAGTGGAACATTCTAATGAGATTACAAAGCAAGAAACTAGTAGCCAGAATTGGAAGGATGAAATGGCAGTTCTATGATAAGGGGTGGTAGTATTAGAAGATGTGCCTCAAGATTCATCAACCGTTATAACATCTTCCCAGAATCCTATGGCATTTGCATCCTCTGCCTCCTCATCTACTTGGGTTATTGATTCAAGGGCCATAGATCAAGCAACAGGTATACTGCATACATTTTAAGATTTCATCCTATACTACTACTACACATGGTGGGGTAAGAATTATCGATGGTTCCAATGCTCAAGTAGCTGGGAAAAGGGACTGTTTAAGACTTACCTAACCTCTCTTATCATCTGTCCTTAATGTTCCCCATTTCTCATTTAATCTCATGTATGTTAGATTGTTAGTGCTCTAACAAAAAGTCCCAATTGTTGTCATTTTTTATCCTACTAATCGTGTGTTTCAGGATATGAGGGCGGGGCAAAGGATTGGTGGTGGTAGTGAGAAGAATGGTTTTTATACCCTGGACATGAAGAGGACAGAGTATAAAGTTCTACAGTCTAGAGTAGTTGATGAGAATAAAGTTTTGTTGTGGCATCATCATCTTGGCCATGCGCCAGTACAATGTCTTAGGAATTTTTAGGCCAATACAATGTCTTAGGAATTTTTCTTTCATTCATACTCCAAATAAAAGTGCTAGTGTGTTTCAGATGTGATGCACATCAATTTGCCAAAATAAAAAAAAATAAAAAATAAAAAAACTGTGCATTCAATAAATCTTAATAAAAGTTTCAATCCATTGGATTTAGTTCACTCCGATGTGTGGTATTCTGCTATGGTCTCTGTTTATGGACATCGTTATTTTGTTACTTTTATTGATGGTGCAACTCGGTTACATAGGTGTATTTAATGGAAGTTAAAGAATAAAGTCTTCAATATTTTTATTTTTAGAACATATCATAAAATGGTGGAAGTTAAGTTTGATAGAAGGATCAAAGCTTTTAGGTCCGACAGTGGAGGAGAATATATCTCACAAGATTTTCAATCTTACCTTACTGAAAATGGGATTGAATCACAAATCTCATGTGCCTATACTCCATAACAGAATGAGGCGGCTAAGCGTGAGAACAAGCACCTTCTAAAGGTTACTTGTTTGAGATGAATATCCCTAAGTATTTTGGTCAGATGATGTCTTAACTGCAGCATCTTTAATAAACAGGACGCCTTTAAGGACACTAGAAGGAAAGAGTCCAATAGAGGTACGATGTCCTAGTATGCCATTGTTTCAAGTTCCACCGAGATGTTTGGATGTACTTGCTTTGTGCATATTCCAAAACACCAGTGAGATAAACTGGATTTAAAAACACTCAAAGTGCATGTTTGTGAGGTATCCAAGTACTCAAAACTGCTACAAATGGTATGCTCGGGGGAAGAGAGGCCAAACCTTTGTCACAATGGATGTAAGTCTTCATGAAGACATGTTGCTTTACCCGTCTAAAAGTGAGGAACTCATGTATGAGAATAAAAAAGAGAATAGTCTACCTCTTCTTGATTTAGTCACCCCTTTGGCATATTCAGGATCAACCAATGAGACGGGTACAAAATTGTAAAGTGTTAAAGACCAAGAGAAAATAGACAAGTTCAAGGATACATTGAAATTTTACTCCAGAGGAAGAAAGAAAGGCAAACTAGTGTTTTCATCTCTACCACAATTGTTTGATGCTCCAGATCCAAATCCTCCATCTTCTGCACCTGCTCCTTCTAATTTAGAGGTTGTTTCTCATTCAAAAACTCCTCCTAATCTAGATATTCCCATTGCAGTGAGAAAAGGGACACGATCCTATGTACCTCACCATCCCATAAAAATTGTGTCATATCATAACCAATCACCTGTATCTCGTGTCTTTTTGTCTCTAACCTAGCCGTTTAATGTATACCTAAACATGTGTCTAAGGCCCTATCACATCCCAAGTGGAAGCAGAATGGTAGAGAAAATGATTACTTTGGAGAAAAATCATACCTGGGAGCTTACTAGTCCTCTCGAAGGAAAACATATTGTTGAATGCAAATGGGTTTACACCCTCAAAGACAATCTAGATAGCACAATTAATAGATATAAAGTAAGACTTATTGCTATAGGATTTAATCATATGGAGTTAACTATTTTGAAATATTTTCTCCAGTAGCAAAACTAAATTCCATTTGGGTAATATTATACCTCATAGCGAGCTTCAATTGGCCCCTATACCAATTGGATGTGAAAAATGCATTTCTCCACGAAGACTTGAAGGAAAGGTTTATATGGATACTCCACCAGGATTTGTTTACAAAGAGCAAAAAGATAAAGTGTGTTCCTTAAAAAGTCTTTATATAGACTAAATCAGACACCCAGAGCATGGTTTGAAAGATTTAGTAGAGTTGTACTTAAATTTGGATTTATAAAACATGAAGGTAGTCATGCTTACAGTGTATGTTGATGACATCGTAGTCACGGGAGATGATGGTAGTGCAATTTCCAAACTAAAATTTCCTCAAAAAGGAATTCGAAATCAAGGACCTTGGATTACTAAAATACTTCCTAGGTATTGAAATGGCAAGGTCAACGAGTGGAGTTCTCATCTCACTATGAAGCATGGTTACCGGTATGGGTACGCCAATATAGCAAAATCCTAAAAAAACAGAATACGGGCATGGCAGTGGTACGCCCATTGAAAACTTATATTTTTAAAATTTTTAAAAATGCAATATGCTAATAATTAAAATGGGTTAGAATCCTTAAATACAATAAGCCAACAATTACTTAATACCATTATAAATTCAACCTAATGAAAAAAAACAAAAAGAGCAGTAACAATATTATTTTTTATATTTCATAATCCAGCATTCCTTCCTTCTTTTTCTTCATCCTTTCCATTTTTTTTTTCCTACTGGAGATGAAGGGGTTGGAGATGGATTAGGGCTAAAGCCTTTTCCCTTTTAAGCTCGTCAAGAGGGTTAGGGCTAAAGTTATAAATTACATTTTTAGCTCTTTCAAACTCTTACAAAAGTTTTTACCAAAAAACAAAAGAACTTTTACAAAATTACCGGGAACATAGTCATGTACATACCCATCCCGTACCCACAAAAGTACCCATCTCGTACTCACAAAGTCAAAACATACCAAGTACATTTGACTATACCCAGTATGCCTTTCGCCGTACCCGTACCGGGTACGTATACATTTTGGAAGTACCCGTGCTTCACAGTCATCTCACAAAGAAAATATTCTGGATCTTTTGGAGGAAACAAGGAAACTTGGTGCTAAGCCAACAGACACTCCAATAGATCAAAATCATGGTCTTCACTTGGAGAGTGGGGAACTACTTGAAGACAAGTGGATGTATCAAAAATTGGTAGAGAAATTAATTTATCTTACAATGACTAGGCATGACATTTGCTATGATGTCAACTTGGTAAGTCAATTTATGCATGCTCCTTGAATAGATCATTTAACAGCAGTATACAAGATTCTCAAATATTTAAAGGGATCACTATAATACCCCAACCTATTAATTGCGTGATTAGAGCTAATTAACAGAGATATTAGTGTCCGAAGAGGGGTTAGATGTCTTTTGACTTAGTTTAAGGTGTTAGAATAGATTTTGATACCTTTGGGAAGTTTTGAGAGCCTTTGAACCTACTTGGGACACATTAGGACCCCCTTTGAAATTCCAAGCGAGATCGGTGGGTTATTCAGCAAAACAGTAATTTCTGAAAAAGTCAAGTTTTCACCGAAAATCCCGATCAGTTCAAACTTGTGTTCGTTAGAAACTAGATTTAGTTTCGAGTAACTTCCGTTGTTTGCCTTTTTCCATTCGGGGTCCACAAAGTGTCCAAATTCACATACGAAGTTCTATTAGTTGTGGACCCAACTTTTACTAATATAAATAAGACTTATCCCTCATTTCATTCATCTCCTTCCCCTGAAACCAACCTTGTCCTCCTTTTCTTAATCTTCCTCCCTCCAACCAAGCCAAAACTCTGCCAAACTCAAGATTGGAGCTTGCCATTCCATTCTCCTCATCCTCCTCTCCCTCTACATACCCTTTTCTTCACTTTTGGGGGGTTGGGCAATTCCACTATATTTCTGTTCTCACTGATCCCGCCACCTTCAGGTATGGGGTTGATCTTTACTTCCTAAATTCAGTCATTTCAGGCCCTTTAAGAGTTGGTTGATCATACATGCAAAGTGGTTTCCTTCTTCCTCCTTTGCTTTTAAATTTCGGGTTGATTTTTGGGCTGTTTTTGGGTTTTTGTTTTAGGAAATGGTTCCAGCTATTTTAGAGTGAATTGAAGGTGTTTTTCGGAGTCCTCAATCTCAGGCAAGTGACAGATTTCAACTGTTTTGGACTACATGCAACTTGGTTCAAGTACAAGTTTCTAGTTCTTATGTTTTCTCCATGGACATGTTACAATTAAATTCTACTTTAAGTGAATTTCTGCAGCCGTTTTAAGGTCCAATTAGAAGGGTTATTGATGGCTTAAAATTACCCCAAAGGTGGTTGAAAGATGAGCCCAAAACTGGCTTTAAGGAGTGGAAAAAAATGGGGCAGTGTTGCCCTGAACATGGCCAGAATGGCCATGTCCGGCCAGGCCTGAGGTGCTAGTGTCCGGCCAGCCTGGACATTGACCACCCTGGGGCCATGTTCGGGCAGTATCCAAGGGGGGGTGTTAAATTGGACATGTTAACCACTGGTTTGGCCATTCATTTCCCCTCCAATTGGTAATTGAAAACACAAACTTAAGTGGTTCATTTTAGAACAAGCATGTTAAACTTGAAAGAATGAAACCAGAACCACTTGAGATTAAAACCAGACAAACCCTAGACGGTTAGATAGGCGGAATACCCATTAGGACGTCGTCGGAGGTACGGATTGGACTTCATTAATTCAAATTCATGCACTTAGAGGTTTATAATGTTGACTAACTTCAGAAGCACCAGTTGGGTGGAAACAACCGACATTTGAATCCTAAATGCATGGGGAACGAATATTGAGGTCCTGTCTTGTCAAAGGCGATGCATGACTCAAAATGAAACTTTGCAATGGCACCATGATCTAGATCCTAGGTTAGAGTGCTTCGGGGGCTGTTGGTGTGGGCGCGATTACACATCGAGTTCACCGTTTGACACTGGATCCAAAGACCATGCTTTTCCCGTTTCGGGGCTACCCATTTCCTACCAGATTGTTGCCCAACTTTTTTTCAGACCAAAACCCCATTTTCAACGGATTTTCAATCAAACCAAACTATTTCCCTTGTTTTCTCGAAATAAAGCCTGTTTTCACTAAAATTAACCCGTTTTGCCAAACTAGAACCTGATTTGTCAAAAATGGACCTGTTTTATCAGCTTAAACCCAAATTCACCATTTTGGACCCGTTTTACCTGAAACTCAGAGGAAACACCTGTTTTACATGCTTTTGCTCATTTGTTCCCCAATGTATCAATCTTGGACTTTGAGAGGGGCTACTCGTCATGGTTGGTATGATCGTGTTCTTTCACACGTCTTGTATATGCTTAGGACTAGCCCCTTTACCTTGTTTATCATGTACTCTTGGACTCTCATGTCGGCACCACTAAGCTTGGATACCCATTCCGCTTGATCCACCGATTTAGGGTCCTTTAACATTTTCGTGGACCATCTATAGGTTGGTATATCGTGTATTTCAAAGCCATGGCTAACTCTTGATCGTGCGTGCGCCAGCTATATGTCTAGCTTAATATATATATTACATTCGTGATATCGTGCGTGCTCTCCATCACCACGTATGTTGGGGAGGGCATAGCTGCATATGGTTTGCCACTTTGCGGTGTATCATATGTGTTGTTTCAACTCACTTATCTTGATCATGCTTAGTCCTTTCTCTTTGTTATTATACTTGACATTTAATGTTCAGTATCATATCTGTATCTCACATGCCTTGTCAATTAAGTAATGATGTACTTTTAACCTGAATTATTACAGTTTATCTTAAGGGCCTATTTCTTTACCAGAATTTCTGACAGGAATTTGGTATGTTGGGGTTTCTTAGACATGACATAAAATCTAGTCCCCTGGAATTTGAAATGCAGTCTCTTTCACCAGAATTTCAAATTTCAGCACCGAAAAGGTCTCAAGTTACCTTTTGAAATTTTTGGAATTCCATTCTCTATGCATTTGGTTGGAATTTCAAATGCTCCACCAAGTGGAGGGATTTAGAATTCCACCTAAGGGGGGCAGCTTTTAGAGAATTTGAAATTCCTCCATACATGAAATCTTAAAATTCTAGTAAAGAAACGGGCCCTTAGTTACCTTCCAGATTATCATTTTTGACTCAATTATATTTTGGCACTTAGGTCCAGAACTCGTTACCTTTGAGATGGAGTTTGAAGAGGTGGCTAAGGAGCCGCAACCAATGACCAAGTGGTGTGCCAATGATATCCTGTAGACACCAGCTAGGCACAAAGCTGCATTCCCCTTTTGGGGACGGGTTTATATTGATATTTTGGGATTTTGTTCTGATGGCCTCCGTTGGCCTTATTTTGGGTTGGGATGTACTTAAAAATACTTTGTGTAAGTATTAAATGTAAATGAATGGGAATGCTAGTTATACTCTGTCTGTCTCTGATATTATGCTTTGGACCTTGTTCATTAGTGTGCATTATCAGTGAACGATTTGCTACAAGCTTCCACTAAAATGTTTCACGTGTTTTAAGAGAGATCATTATGTCCTCACAGCAAAAACCTATGGGAAATCGTGCGTGTGAGCAAACCTTTCATTTACCCTCCGCACATGCGCACCAGTCACTAATCCTGGAACAATCCTAATACCGATCCGCGGTTGCCACAATCACTAGGCCAAGGAATTCTACACAGGTCACATGGGCATGCCAAGGCTATGGCCATTACAAATTCTAAGTGGGCTGGATCGTTGACTAATAGAAAGTCTACTAGAGGAAATTGTACAATGGTTAAGGAAATCTTGTTTCATGGAAAAGCAAAAAAATAGGTTGTTATTACCAAGTCTAGTGCAAAGCAGAATACCTAGTTGGTGTTGCAATCTATTGTGGCTAAGGATATTGGTAGAAGAGTTAGGATTCAAGCAAGGCGGTCTAATGATTTTATACTGTGATAGTACAACAACAATTAAACTGGCTAATAATCCAGTCTACCTTGAGAAAACAAAGCATATAGAAGTGGACTATCATTTTCTCTATCAAAAAATTGAAAAGGAAGATGGGTTATTGTGCAGGTTCCCACTGAAGATCAGTTTGTAGACTTCCTCACTAAGGTCATCACTAAAGCTAAGTTGCATGTTGTTTTGTCTAAGTTGTGTGCATGGTAAATATCTATGCACCAACTTGAGGCGGTGTGTTAAGAGTCAAAGTAAAGGACTTATTTGCAATTTGTGGTGACCAAGGGGTTTTATGTTATACCAAAAACTCGAGGGACTTTTTTGTAATTCTCAGAAATAGTGAACTAACAATAAAACAAGGTTGTCTAACCTAATAGGTTATTTGATCGTTTTGGGGTTTTATCTGTTTCTTCTTCCTTATTTTCCAATTTCGTTGCCATCGAGATTTCTTGGACACTCCTTCATAAAACCCTATACCAAAGAAGATCTAGAGTTGCAACTCATTGTACATCAGATAAAAAAGCAACAAATACTTCCATCCATTTGTAGTTACACTTTGGACTCAAACAACCTTTTCACGTTCATCCAATAAACAAATTGCCAAGGATTTAGTCAAGACACAATGCATGCAAAGTTTCAGACTTGTAACTGCAAGCTTCTCAAGAGTATGGCAATTGGCAAAGCAATCTGCCCAGGATTTCCTTGGAATTGAAAAATGCAACATAACTGCCTAAAAATTCAGAAACAAAAGTCACCACCCCAAGGTTTTCTCTGTTGTTCAAAAACAAATTGTTTCATGACTTACTTCAGATGCCTATAAAATGGTGCAGTTCAGTCAAAATGAGAATCTTTCTTAACTTAATTAGAACAAACAACCATAAATTAGTGTTTCTTGCTGAGAGAACCAATCTAGTCAATCATATTTCTTTAAGCCACAGCAAGAGCACCAAATATTCCATTTAAATATTGCTCATAGCATCACAACAGTTAAATGATTGCTTATATCATTCTAAATTCCACAATAACGTAAAGTGCTCATAACATTTGTTCATACCTGCGGGAGTAAAGTAGGGAAAGAACTCAGTAGTTTTGCTTTGTTCATGTAAAGAAAATTAAGGGTTGCCTCTGCAACAACAGGGTCAGCAAACTCCCTGCGTCCAACAATAGAAGATGAGTTCATGCTTACTAATTACCATTATTAGGTTCAGGGTAGAAATGAATGACATACTTAAAAGTCTTTATTAACATAATAATTCTCTTGAAAAAAAACAATAGAACAACCCTATGGAAGAAATGGAGAGTCTACAAAGATTGTTGACAAGGAAGACCAACCCAAGTGGGATTAACAAATGAAACAGAAGGCAAGATCCAGTATAGAAGGCGTATGTGTAAGAAGATAACCATCCATCAGTAGTTCAGTAGTCAAAGTAAATCAGATAGAAATTAAAAGGCTGGAACTCCATGTAGAAGAATACTATAGAGTGTACACTGTAGTACTTCATAATATGTAATGTTCCTCTTTCATCCTTCCCTTGTGAGTAAAGGATAGATCCTGTGATTGTGCCATAATATAAATCACTCTCCAACATGAAGAGATATCTCCATCATGGATGGCACTAAGGCAAAATCTATCTAAAAAAAGGAAAAAGAAGGCATTTACTGCCTTAAGATTGTTGGACTGGATACTGTTGAGATAGTTCACCTGAGTCACAAATCATGCTTTCGTTAGACAGTAAATGCCCCCACACCAGTAGATAGATGTCTGCTACAGGTAGACAACCAGTCTGCCTCCAAGACAAATATAACCAGACTACACTGTATGGACTACAATTTACAAAACAGAATGCCAATGATGAAAACCATTGGTTGCACATCAAGAACACCAGAACAAAAGGCAAAATGGGCTCAAAATAAGAAGGATGCAAGAACCTGCAATGGTTTGATAACAAATTTATGAAGTACAAAGGGCCATGACTATTGGCAAAAAATTGGCTGTTGAGAGAGCTGCAATGGTTAAAGTGTAAGATACCATGTACCAACCCAAAAGCTTATGCTAATAAGTGGAAGGCCCAAACAGGTATATGAAGCAATGTCAAACCCATTACCTGGGCAATGTGGGAAGTGGGACTTTTTCCCAATACTCCCCCTCACATGCATGCCCAACAGATTCCATTGACGGGCCTACAACATGGGCTACGCAAGAACAACACCTGCTTTGATACCATGTAAGCTACCATGTATCAACCCAAAAACTTAAGCTGATAGGTAAAAGGCCCAAACAGGCATATTGGGTATTACACATATGAAGCCATGTCAAACCCGTCACCTGGGCAATGTGAGATGTGGGACTTTTTCCCAACATAAAGTCTGCATTAAGGGCTGCAACCAGAGAAATGACACCAGGAAAGGGTCTCATTGGCTGCTTTCTGGACCAACATTCACCAACCAATGGGCCCAACGATTAGAAAAAGCCGTTGGCCCAACCACTTATAACTAACTCTACACAGGCCCAACAGCTAATAATTAACCCAACCACCAAGACTAGTCTGACTCAAGAAGGGCTCAGTGGCTAGTAACTAACTCGACCCACAACCACACAGCTGCAACTAAGTGAGCCCGGTCAGACCTATAAGTTGCAATAAAAAAGGGCTTCTCATGGCTCATCGGCCATCACAATAAATGCAAAGTGTAAGGTGTACCTAAAGCACCCATGTGCCGAGCCAAGGCCCGCGCCAACACCTGCCCTCAGCACGTGCGTGCATGTGCACATGCACAGAGTGGTGCACCAATTTGAAGACCCATCTTGTGTTCTTAAGCAAGAAGTATTATTGAGATGGTTAATATGAACACCTTCTCCACTTGAATTCTAACTGAAGTGGTACAAGCCAACATAAGGAAAGAAAAGGAACATACATATCCAACACAAAACCTGTGTATCCATATGCATTTCATCTAGAGGCAATGCACTTTTCTATTCGTATTATGGATTTTTTTTTTTTTAATTGAATCAAGAGAGGGTGTAAATGCAAAGCTTGAGAGATGGCGGAAGGCATTAAAATCTAGAGGCTTTAAAATAAGTCGTACAAAGACAAAATATATAGATTGCAATTTCAGTGGACATATACAAAGTGTCGAAACCACTGTCAAAATTGAAACCCATGAGATACCACGTAAAGATTCTTTTCGGTACCTAAGCTCGATGATTAGTAAGGATAGGGAGATTGACGAAGATGTGGAGCATAGAATAAGAACTGGATGGCTGAAGTGGAGACTAGCTTCGGGAATACTTTATGATAGACAAATGCCAACAAAATTGAAGGGAAAATTTTACAGGGCAGTGGTTAGACCAGCTATGACATATGGAACAGAATGTTGACCAATTAAGAAGACACATATTCATAAGATGGATGAAGCGGAAATGAGAATGCTTAGGTGGATGTGTGGTAAAACTAGGAAAGATAAAATTAAAAATGAGCGCTTTCAAGAACATTTAGCGGTAGCACCAATAGGAGATAAGATTAGAGAAACTCGTTTAAGATGGTTTGGGTATGTTGAGGGTAGGCCAGTAATGGCACCGGTGAAAAAAAAGTTTAGATATACAGGTGGAGGGTCCATCAAGAGGTAGGGGTAGGCCGAAGAAAACATGGATGGAAGTCATTAATTCAGATTTGAAGAAGTTGCACTTATCGAAAGATTTAGCTCGAAATATAACGGAATGGAGAAATAGAATTCATGTAGCAGACCCCAACATGGTTGGGATAAGGCTTTGATGATGATGATGATGATTATGGAATTTTTAATTTCTATTCTGGATATTTGTATTTCTATTTTTCAAAGGTCATTAACATACATTGCCATCTATTCTTTGGCCTTGTGATATGCTAAACTTGAAGCCAGACAAGGATCAAAATAGCAATTGCAGGCTTGCAGCGGGCCTAGCAACCAGCTGTCAATATGAATAAAAAAGTGCTCAAAAAATTTTGAAACAAATAAAAAAAAGAATCCAAAATATTGGAAAATGTTAGAATCTACTGTGTATTTTCAATAGTAACTAAAATAGGGGGGCCGAAGTGGTCCTCACATTGCATGGAGGTTCTATATCGTTGTATGGTTATAAATGATAATATTGATCTATTTTTACTCTTTTTTTACACATGTATTCATGTTGGTTAATTACACTAACTTAGAAATTAAATAAATGCTTATAATCAAACAGTATCATGGAGACACCATGTCCATCACTATTATGCATTTCTATATTCAACACAACTGTAGAGAACACAAAATCTATAAACATATAAAGTGACATTTAAATAAAGTTTGACGTTAAAAACACAGATGCAATAATAACTTTATCAAAATGAACAATGTGCTTGAGACCTGAGAGTTCAGAGTTAAGAGAGGAATCCCTCTAATACCAAAGGGAGTGTGTCTGCCAGGAAGGGTAGAAGACACCTCTTGGAATGGCTCTTGAGGACAAGCAATAGTAAAAAGTAAGTTTTAATGATAAAAGTTTGGCTTGGCCGGGTTTTACACCCACCAAGACATAGTGGGTGATAAATTGTATTTAGCGTAGCGGCAAATATTTTGTTAATTGAAGTCAGGTACTAGCGTCTTCTCCAAAATTGATCTTCATGGTGAATATCACCAAATTTGCATCTGACCCAGTGATAATACCCTCTTTGTGGATTTAGGGGTAGAAAACACATTATTTAAATATTTATCTAAAGATGATGCATTTATTACAGGTGACAATTCCAAAGACAAAGATAAGCTCGAGCAGCAGTTGATAGTGTTGAAATTAAGATTTGGGACCTCTAAAAGCAATTGTATGCATTGCGTTCACTCCGTCAAACAAAGGGAATGTCATTACTCAATGAAAGTCTAGAAAGAAAGTTGAGAACGAGGCTCAACAGTACACATTGAGGTTAATTATCATCCTTGTGTGACTGACTCTTGCAAGATACAGAACCCTAATACCTTACTATTGGTAGTCCAGTCATCAGCTAAGAAGTAAGGTGATAAGTAACCTCACTAATGCTAAGGCCACTCATCAGGTAAGCAGTTGAGGAGATAAGACAGTTTATGCATGGATCTCATAATTCACATCTAGAAATTGTGTATTGAGGTTTGGAGAAATCTAAAATCCTCTCCATCAGAGGGTAGCTAGATTTGAGGCAATGACACCTGAATGTGGAAGCATTTACTAAGGCAGTTTTCACAGGTATTCAAATTCATAGATTATCCATCATACATTAGTGGGGGCAAATTCAGTGACTTGAAAGAGGTAGGGATTTTTTTTTTTTTTTTTTTGTGTTGGTTTACTGAGAGCAAAAAGGTTGAATATATGGCTATGGCTATTGGTCTTGTGAAATCATAATGACGAAGACCTTGCTGACAAACTTGAGAGTCTGGTCAAATTCCACGTCTTATGGTGTAATCAAGAAGCTTTACATAATGTGTGTACTCTTCTTCCATGACAGAACAAAGCATACTCCAGGTAGATTACCATTTTATCAAAGAATACCTTGAATGAAGAATCTTAAGTATTGTGTTTGAACAACCAGAAAATCAATTGGGACACATGCTTCCAACAGATTACAAGACCTTATAATCTAAGATACCTGCTACTTCAAAATAGGCAATATATCATGCCATATCATATCCAAAACTTCCTTTCATGAGTAAAAAACTACGCCTTTGCCACACCCATGGCATGCCCCAGCCATACCTGGGCATCATAGTGAAAAACAAAAAAACAAGAAGAAACTGCAAAGATCTTGAAATGAAATTGCTTGCTTAGAAGTTCCCCTTGCAAGCCCTTAAATATACAGAGATTCCTATGATTGAGCTAATTTACAACTGTGCTGAAAACACAAATAGAAACTACAGCAATCAGAATCACCCTACACATGGTAATATGGTAATGTACAGTAGTCTACAGATCATACGACAGATTTCTTAATCTGTAAATGTCATACCAAACAGGGCCGGTCCAATGGGCCGACCCAACTGGGTCATCCAGATGACCCAGTCTTTTTACACCCCTCCTCAAGTTCATGGTGCTGTAGCAGCAAGAGATTGTTCAAGGAAGACGAGAAACAAGCAAAGGTCTGAGCTTTGGTAAAGAGATCAGCAACATTGTCAACTAAACTGACGAAGTGGAGTGACAAAGTGCTCGATTTATAGTGCTGGCGAACAAGATGGCAATCAATTTCAATATGCTTAGTTTGTTCATGAAAAACTTCATTTTGAGTGATCCTGACAGCACTCTGATTGTCACAACATAATGGCGTAGGAGCTTGAAGATGAACACCTAGGTCATGCAGTAACCACCAAAGCCAGACAATTTCAAAGGTAGTATCTGCAAGAGCACGATATTCGGCTTCAGCAGAGGACTTGGAGACGGATGTCTGCTTTTTGCTTCTCCAGGAGACCAAGGAATGACCCAAGAACAGGCAATAACCAGTGGTTGAACGCCTATCATCCACATCCCCTGCCCAATCAAAGTCAGAAAAGGTTCGAAAATGAAGCGGACTATCGGAAGAGAGAAGCAAGGCATATGATTGGGTACCCTGTAAATAACGAAGAATCCGCAAGACAGCACTCCAATGAACCGAGGTGGGCTGAGCCATAAACTGACTCACAATGTGGACAGCATAAGCAATGTCAGGTCTAGTAATAGTCAGGTAAACAAGACTCCCAACAACTTCTCGGTAGCGAGTAGGATGATCTAAAGGCACACCATCGTTTTTGCGCAGCCGTGCATTGATTTCCAAGGGAGTAGAAATTGGAGCTAGATCTGTAAGGCCCGCACGCTGGATGATGTCAAAGCAGTACTTCATTTGAGAGAGGATGTAACCCCGTTTGGAATATCCCACTTCAAGCCCAAGAAAGTAGCGAAGATGACCGAGATCTTTCATCTCAAATTGGTTCTGAAGGAACAGTTTGAGCTCAGAAATACCTGAATGATCACTTCCAGTAATGATCATATTATCCACATATAGGAGTAGAATGATCAGACCATTGCTTGAAGTGCGAGTAAATAGAGCACTATTATGTTGACTCTGTTGAAGGCCACTAGAGAGAACTGTGTCAGTAAAACGTTCAAACCAGGCACGAGGAGCTTGTTTAAGTCCATCCAGGGCTTTTTTCAGATGACACACTTGATTAGAGTGGGGAATCCCAGGAGGAGGTACCATAAAGATTTCTTCACGAAGATGTCCATGAAGAAAGGCATTCTTTACATCAAGTTGATATAGTGGCGATTGACGAACTGCAGCAACAAAGATCAATGTTCGTACAGTGGTCATTTTGGCAACAAGTGCGAATGTTTCCTCATAATCAATTCCATAATCTTGTGTGTAGCCTTTTGCGACAAGGCAAGCTTTATACCGCTCAATGGTGCCATCGGAATTTGTCTTCACCTTAAAGATCCATTTGCAACCAATAGCTTTCTTTCCTGGAGGAAGAGAGACAAGCTCCCAAGTGTGATTTTGCTGAACTGTAGCTAATTCTTCTTCCATGGCTTTTCGCCACTCAGGGTACTGAGAGGCCTCGTTATAAGACTTGGGTTCAAAATGGAAATGAACTGTAGCAAGATAGTTGCGATACTGAGGGGAAAACAAGGTTGTAGAAGCAAATCCATAACGCTGCACGGGTGTGTGAGTACGAAGTGGATATCTCCGTGGTGGAACAGAATCCTGGACTTCAGAAATAGTGGGGACTTCATCCACATCAGAAGGGATGGAGTCAGGTTTGAGCCTCCGTTGATGGACAAGAAGTGGCAGAGGATCAACAGAAGTTTCTGAAGTAGGTAAAAGATTGGTCTCAGATGGAAACAAATCCGGAAAAGGATCAAGGGGGTGTGTAAAGGGGACAGTCTGTGATGATGGCAAGGAGTAATAAGGTATATGTTCCATAAAGGTAACATTACGAGAAATGCGCAACTTGTTCAATTGTGGATCATAACAGCGATATCCTTTTTGTTCTATACCATAGCCAAGAAAAACACAAATAGCAAACTTGGGGGAGAGCTTGTGTAGCGCACTAGAGGGAAACAAAACAAAACAAGTACATCCAAAAACTCTTAGATGGGAGTAGGTGGGTTTTGTACCATAAAGTTTCTCAAAAGAGGTGGCCCCAGACAAAACAGAAGATGGCATTCTGTTGATGAGATAAACTGAAGTGAGAACAGTTTCTCCCCAAAATGTAATGGGCACGGAAGAGGATTGTAGCATAAATCTAGCCGTTTCAATGATATGTCTATGTTTTCTTTCGGCTACTCCATTTTGTTGTGGAGTACCTGGGCAGGAGAGTTGGGCTATTATACCATGACTGGCAAGCAGATTGTGAAATTTTTGTGACCGATATTCCCCCCTGCATCGGAGCGAAAAACTTTGATCGTAGCAGAAAATTGGGTGGCGATCATGGTTATAAAGTTCAAGTATGTACTAAGAAAATCAGATTTGTGTTTTAACAAGTATATCCAAGTAAATCTGGTGTAATCATCCACAAAGATAACATAATAACGGGATCCACCCTTGGTAGGTTGAATAGCAGGGCCCCATAGATCAGAGTGAACAAGTGCAAAAGGTGCAGTGGAAACTGAGGTACTTTTATTAAAAGGCAAAATAGTTTGCTTTGACAGCTTGCATCCAATACAACTAGTAGAGTCAGACAAAGTGACTTTTCCAAGACATTTATTGGTAAGTAAAAAATCTAATTTTCCTTTGGACAAATGACCTAACCGAAGATGCCATAAGCTAGAGGATGAAGTTGATGTAGATGCTGCCAGGATTGGTGAGGAAGAAACATGAAGAGAGGTCAAGTGATATAAATTCCCTTCTTTATGGCCAGTCCCAATCTGCTTCCCAGAGCGAGGATCCTACACAACACAACCAGTAGAGTTAAATGAGACAAGATAACCCAGATTAGTAAGTTGACTGATGGAAATGAGATTAATAGCAATTCCTGGAACACACAGAACATTCGGTAAAGATAGTAGTCCAGATGAGGACTAAGATGTGATAGTACCAATAGTGGAAACAGGCATAGTGGTGCCACAAGCAGTATGTATATTTAGAATAGTAGAGGGCTTTCGACTGAGACTCAATAATGATGAATCAGAAACCATGTGAGATGAGGCACCTGAGTCAAATATCCATGATGGAGTTTTACCAGAGAATAAGGCCATGGCAGAATTAACCGGTTCAGCTTGAGTAGTACTGGGACCACTGGAGGAGGCGAGGAGGAGCTGCTGCAGACGTTCATCAATCATAGTCTGGATCTAAGTAGAGAAGTCAAGAGGTGCTTCAGCAGTCATTGCTACTGTCTGATTGTGTCCAGGACGTTGACAGGGACGTCGATTTGGCTCTTTCTGATTCTATTTCTTTTTCAGCTGAGGACAATCTCTCTTCCAGTGTCCTGGTTTTTTGCAATAATTACAGATGTTGTTAGAACCTATAGGTTTAGCCAGAGAGGATGAATTAGCAGCAACGAGGACGTGATCTGACTCAATGACTTCGCGCTTTGATAAGGTCTGTTGAGTTTGTTCCTCTGCTAGAAGTTCAGACAAAGCCACATCCACATATGGCAATGGAGATCGATGTAATAGTAGACCCCTAATGTGTTCATACTCAGGGCGAAGAGCCATAAGAAACTGAACCAGCCGAGTTTCCTGCCGATATTTTTCAAAAGTAGTTGAGTCTGCAGAGCAGGTAAACTAGGGTTCCATCAGAGCTAATTGATCCCATAATGCAGTCATCTTGACATAAAATTCATGAATAGACTGAGAGCCTTGTTCTACAGTTTTAATTTCCCATTCAAGTTGATAACGTCGGGCAGAATTGGATTGAACATATAACCGAGCCAAATAATCCCAAGTATCCTTAGGATGAGAAAATTTAGACAATTGATGTCCAATGGAGGGAATGACTGAATTTGCAATCCAAGAGTTAATTTTTCCCACAGATGCTTCCCAATCCTCATAGGCAGGATCCTTGGTGTCAGGTCCTGGCTTTTTTTCTATCACAAATTTCCAAAGTTTCTGTCCTTTCAAAAAATTCATCATGAGATGGGACCAGTAAGCATAATTGGTCCCATCAAGAATAACACTAATTCCAGTCACCTTCTCAGCCATTACAGATGACAGCAGAAGGTGAAGCGGCAAGAAAAAAATAAATGGGCTCTGGGCATCCCTGTCGACAGAGTGTAGAATGGCTTTTGGACCACAAAACTCAATCAGATCACAAATCAACTTCCAAAAAACAAAGGCTAATCAATTTTCGCACCCAACAATCCTTGGTCAAGTCTGATCCAACGGATGATTTTAAAACTGGACGGTCTTGATGAAAACAGTCCGGGAAAAAATGCAGAACAGAAATGGCGTAAAAACAGTACCTTAATGCAGCCCAAAAAATCTGAAAAAATCACAGAAAGTCTCCAACAAGTGGTCGACCACCTTGAGCTAGTGCTCTCCCTCTCTAATCAAGTGTGGGCCCCCACCACTGTAACCCAGCCTATGTCTGGAGGCGTCCAGACAGACCAACGTCCGATCTTCCCCGTTCCTCACAACAGGGGCTCTGATACCATGAAAAACAAAAAAACAAGAAGAAACTGCAGAGATCTTGAAATGAAATTGCTTGCTTAGAAGTTCCCTTTGAAAGCCCTTAAATATACAGAGATTCCCATGATTGAGCTAATTTACAACTGTGCTAAAAACATAAATAGAAACTACAGCAATCAGAATCACCCTATACATGGTAATATGGTAATGTACAGTAGTCTACAGATCCTATGACAGATTTCTTAATCTGTAAATGTCATACCACCGGTCCAATGGGCCGACCCAACGGGCTGGCCCCGATGACCCAGTCTTTTTACACATAGCATATAATCAAGTTGAGTATGATTAATCTATATGATCTAGCAGAAGAAAGAGTGCTCAGGACTGTTTGTGGTGTTCTCATCTTCTTGTGTGGTAAGGTCACGTATATCTTGCACAATCTATGCCTACTAAATAAAATTGTGATATTGCTTAAAAATTAAAAACCTATTACAAGTTTCTTCCCTTCCTAAAATCTTCAATCAGAAAGTCAACTATGTCTATTCACATTCTAAGTTCATGCTGCCATCCTTTCCCACTCTTTAAGGATGTATTTCAAGAGAGACAGTGATAGACACAGAACCTGACAACCCACCTTCACAAGATTTCAAATATAACTCCTTTGTTCCCATTTCTTGTAATTACTCGGCAGATGAGAATGGCCTAGACCCAATAGCCTTGAGGTAGCCTATGAAAAAACGCACTCAACAGGCATAAGGAATTGTAAGGCTTACTTAACTGTCATCTGGACACAAAACCATGTGTATTATCTAGTTACCTCTAATTCCTTCGACAGTAAAGGTGCCTTTACTCTCCCAGAGGGATATATACAATATGAGATAACTGACTTTTGAGAATAATAAAATGCAGGGGCCAGTCCCTGTTCTTGCAAAAGAACTGTTGGTTTTAAGTGAATAAAGTCATACACTCAATAAAATGCAGAGCTGACGGGGTCCATTGAGAGGTTCAGACCATGTAACTGCAAAAGGATTCTCACAAATGACAAGAGCCCGTGTAAGTGCTCAGTGGAAGGTGCTCACCTTAACAACCTTGAGGTTGTGGGTTCAAGTCATTACCAAAACAGGATTCTTACAAATAAATAGAATACATTACATGGAAACTTTTGCTCCAATGCCTTAAACCCTATTGGGTAATCCCACAGGCCACGCCAGTACAATCAATAGTTGTTACACTGGTTTTTTCTTTTTCTTTTTCGGCTCTGGTAAATACCCATGCACCCAGACATAGTATCCACGTCCCTCTCAAGCACATGAAGAGGGAGATCCCCAACCACTTGTTATGCATTTTTCTAGTTTATGGATTATTCATTATGGAATTGGTTGGAATTACTCTTAGTTTATCTGTTGCTAAACTAAAGTGACAGCTAGAGCAACCACTTACCAATCAAATAATGTCAATTCCAAGATATTTCGAGTGTAGTACAAAGTTTAAATCCATGAAGAATAGGATAAAACAAAATGACATCAATAAAATGGTCTCTATGGTCATAATCTTCACAGTGTACTCAAATAAGAGAGTATGCCCAACTACATAGAGCCAAAAACTTCTAATGTGGACTGGTTTTTTTTTTTATCGCAATTGTGAAGTGGCCGAAAACTACATGGAGCGGATTGAACACATTAAGAAGGCCCAAAAGCATTCCAACAAACATTGATGAAGATTGGGCTCTAAAAGACCCTTTAAGAAAATAAATTCCCAGGGACTGCCTTAATAGAACACTGAATAATAGTGGGGTTTTTCCAGAAATTTTTTAAGTCAAAAGGGCTGTACGTGCAGTTATTTTGGGCTGCAGTTTGGTGGAGCGAATCAGGCCCAATCCAAGAAAAGAAGACATGGTTAGGGCTGCCCATGAATCTCCTGGCTAATAGTTGAGTCATCTTTATCCAAGGGTGGGCCACATGGGCCCACAGGAACTCTTGCAATAAAAGTTGACCAGATTTCAGAAAAATGCTGATTTTGCTATTTTTCTTCTAATAATTTCTTTATTGTATTTGCTACTGTAAGGACTTCTACTTGCAGTAGGAGTCTAATTGGTTGTATTATTAGGGTTTTCAATTTTGTTATGATTTAGAGTAGTATATGCATAAAGCAGGGTCAACTACTAGAGCATGATATGTTCAACAGTTTCATGAATTGAAATAACTGTGGATTTCCAGCCTCTTTTTTCTCCATTATTTGCTTCGATTAATATTTTTCCATTGATTTATGGCGTTTACGCTTGGCACCTGGCATAATAGGGTGGGTCGATCCCTATATTCCTTGTCTCATTTAGTCCCCAAGGGAGAGCAGTCACCGTATGCTGCTGTAGCAAAATATTCAAGGAGGTTATTGACCATCTTGGATTCCTTTTGGTACACGTGACTGCATAAAATTCATGACCATCTCAAGGAGAAGTCATTTTATTCGTATTTAAAATAAACAATATTTTCAACATAATTTTTAAGCCATTAGCTTGAAAAAAAAACATATCATAAATATTCCTTCATGTTATAAGAAAGCAAATACCGGCTCAAACATGACCGGAAAAATGTCCTTAAACTAGGATCAGCATCGTGTAGAACCACCTCTCCAAAATCAAGAAAAAATTGAAGAATGGCCTGCATCGAACAAAGTAAACAGAAAGATTAGGGGCAACCTTTCAGAGAAGAAAGCTTCATCCAGATAACATGGAAAACAGGCACGTTACATTAAAGATTATCACACATGGTTCAAAATAGCCAGCAGTATATGAGCATCCACCAGACCCCTAAACTTCAATAGGTCATTTATATCTCAACACTTAAACCTTGTGAGGTTTGGTCAGCATAAACTGTTGCTGCTGTTGAGATTTAGTCACTCCATTTATTCAATCAGTTTAAGTTTTTTTTCAAAATAGTAACATGAGTCATAGTATTATTGTCAAATTCAGTTCAGCTTAGGCAAAGTGGCTGAACAATTTCACTTCGGCCAATGGACCAAACCAACTACCAGAAAAAAGGGGCGGCCCAGTGCACAAAGCACTTGCATAGCAGGGTCTAAGAAGGGCAAGATGTACGCAGCCTTACCTTCATTTGAAAGAGGCTGGTTCCGTTATTTAAACCCACGTCCTCCAGGACGCTACTAGTAGGCCTTTACTGTTGAGCCAAGCTACCCTTCGGACCAAACCGACTACCACCGAGACGTTTCAGCCAAAATCAGAAATTTTGGTTCCACATTCCAGGTTTCACCCAAAATGACTGAAAGATGGAGTTTCAGCCAAAATTAAATTATTAAAAATAAAAAGAACACAGAGAGGAGCTGGTATCAAGAAAAAAAAAAGGAGGGAGTGAGTGAAGGAAACAGCCACTGCGGCGCTCCCACTTGCTACTACCCTCATTATCATACCCTCCAATCTTTCATTCATTGTGGATAGAAGGAGTGAAAGGGTTTTGGGCCTTGGGCATAAAAGACACTCATGTAGACTACCATACTTGAAGAGGACAACACAGATGATGTATACCATAATGTCTGATAATAAAAGAATCAAGTACCTTGAAAA